>OU785221.1:16259959-17459959 GCA_917051295.2 Erebia ligea | reverse complement strand
TTTATTTTTCCATGGAAAAGGGTATTGAAGATAGGTGGGGGGTGCTCGAACAAATGTCACTCGAAACTTCATCCAATTGACAGTGAGCTGAAAAAAAATTTCAAAATGGCGGATTTAAGATGGCCGCCATACAAATGCCGTCGGTGTCTATCTCGGAGAGTATAAAAGATGGAAGAGTGGTTTCTTGGCAAAAGATGATCAGGACATGAGGGTCTACTTGATGAACAGGAAAAAAATTCAAGATGGCGGAATTTATTTTTCCATAGAAAAGGGTATTGAAGATAGGTGGGGGGTGCTCGACCAAATGTCACTCGAAACTTCATCCAATTGAAAGTGAGCTGAAAAAATTTTCAAAATGGCGAATTTAAGTTGGCCGCCATACAAATTTCGACGGTGTCTAACTCGGAGAGTATAAAAGATGGAAGAGTGGTTTCTTGGCAAAAGATGATCGGGACATGAAGGTCTACTTGATGAACAGGAAAAAAAATTCAAGATGGCGGAATTTATTTTTCCATAGAAAATGTATGGCGAATATTGAAGAGGCTACAAGTGTAGAACTATGCAAGACTACGGTTTCTTTTCAAGATTTGTTTTTATGGAAGAATTCTCATTTTGACGAATGGTTCGGAGAAAAAATATGGAGGGAGATGATGATCGAAGGTTCGGATGATGGGTGAGGAGCACACTCAGGGTATTAAAGATAGGTACCTACTTAGGGGCTGCTCAAACAAACAGGGAGGGGCGGGGGGTTGGTGGTATTTGTTTTATGTTTTTCCTTTATGAGAATTTTCTTTTACGTCGAACGCTTGGCGTGCTGGCGCTTCCACTGTGCTCACTAGCATAGCAGTGTGTTGTTCATTTCAGAACACGTAGACAGTAAACCAGATTCGAAACACGAAATTGAGCTCTAATTCAATGCTGTTATGGTTTATTTTACTTTGACGCCGAACTTTTACGATTTGATCGACAATTCTTACATAATCGGGGGGCAGGATAGTAGGATAGCGAGTAAGTAGACAGTGGACCACGCGGTCCACTACGCGGTCCGCTGTAGCGGGCCGCGCAACCACGCGCCATACTAGTATTCTATATATTAACCCGAAAAATAAGGGAGTTCCCGTGGGAATTTAAAACACTTATTTCACGCGGACGAAGTCGCGGGCATCGGCTAGCCGCTAGTATAATATAATAAATGTATCTAATTATATTCCTTGACGAAA
The DNA here is from genome assembly GCA_917051295.2 of Erebia ligea. Taxonomy (NCBI): domain Eukaryota; kingdom Metazoa; phylum Arthropoda; class Insecta; order Lepidoptera; family Nymphalidae; genus Erebia; species Erebia ligea. The sequence goes on along the minus strand of OU785221.1, from coordinate 17,458,739 downwards.
CTACAAAAATTACGTTAAACAGCTGACGCAAGTAATCTCGTAGCGCTGATTACAGCATAAGTAATAGGTATAACTCGCTTCATTACTTACGTAATAATTATCACGAACAGATTAGAAAAACGTAATTTTCTACGGTTTCCATTGCTTATCTTTTGTGTCGCAACTTTTCAATGCCGGTGTCGGTGACGCGAATCCACAAGTTTACCCCCTACCAAAAACTGCTCAACGCGGCTAAAGATGTTTTCACTTCAAAAAATCCTAATAACGTTTCGTTATAGCCTGAACACCGAAGCACACCGAAGTAGGAAAGTTAGATTGCGACATTTTATTACAAACCCATAAACAGCTGTCGGTAACCGGTACCTATACTAATTACTAAGGTATCTCAGATCCGGATTCCGGAAATGTCAAGGCGGCGAAAGATGGCATACCTAAATATCTACCTATTGCGTATTTAATTTATTGTGGTTCGATATATTTTTTCTTCATTAGATTATTGTTTTGCGTTCGGCAAAAAAAAAGAACCCCGTTTCGTCCAGTCATGTCTATGCGTCAGTCGTTATAGGATCATTTAATGTTGACATATTTTAGACATAAAGAAACCTGTTAGCATTACACACAGAACACAACAAAATTGAAAAGAGATACCCCCTTGAGTGATATCTAGTTTAAAACCTACTTATGTATTTTCAAATCATTCGGCCATACTATACCTACATAGTACATACTTAACTTAAATAAAAAAAGCATTTCTTGTTGGCTCTTCTCTAACCAGTCTAGAAGTGGTACATACCTACACTTGACGATTTAAAAGCACTTGTAAAAGTTTATTTGAATTGAACTGGTGCGTGTTTATTTTAAAGCCAACAAATTTCTCATACAGAAAATTGTCAAAAAGTAACTTTACGCCTCAGGTAAATTAATTTTATATTAGGTTAAGGATAAAATGACAGTTTGTAGCATGACAATACGGAACCCTCCGCGCGTTTTGATTCACACTTGACCAGTTATTCACATAATATGTACTCGTATTATAATTGACGTCGTCGGATATTGTAACTTAAACAAGAATGTTAATTGTAATTTGTAACTCAGTAAGTCAGGCTTATCTCATGTATGTCTACATTTACAGGCATAAATATGACAAACTAGAACTAGATGATACCCGCGACTTCGCCCGCGTGGATTGAATTTTTTTTTTTAATTTGGTTCCGCGGGTACTCTTTAATTTTCCTCGATAAAAAGGAGCCTATGTGTTAACTGTTATTCCAGACTATAATCACCTCTGTGCCAAACATCCATATCCGTTCAGCCGTTGGGGCGTGATTGAGTAACAAACATCCATTCTCCATCCATCCAAACTTTCGCATTTATAATACTAGCTGATGCCCGCGACTTCGCCCGCTTGGATTGAATTGTTTCGGTTTCGCGGGAACTCTTTATTTTCCAGACTATAATCTATCTCTGTGATAAACATCCAGATCAGTTCAGCCATTCTGGCGTGATTGAGTAACAAACATCCATCCAATTTTGGATTTGGATGAAATTTGGCACGAAGATAGATTATAGTCTGGAATAACACATATGCCTCGGAAAATAGAGTTCCCGCGGGAACTGAAAAACCTCAATTCACGCGGACGAAGTCGCGGGCGTCATCTAGTAATTTATATGCAACTAGCTGCGTATGCGGGGTGGGTCAGCTAGTATGACCCAAACGAATCCAGGACAAGACAGCTAATAGATAGCTAGAGATACTCACTGTGGCAGGACATAGTTCATGAAGTTCTCCAAATCTTCTCCACAGCTGTCAATGTAAATGTGCAGTTTCCTTGTGTATTTCCTGAACAACCGAGTAAGAAAGAGGTTCTTTTCAAGGCGCTTCACTCGTAGCTTCAGTGTGTCTCTGATGAAAAAATATATAAGTTTACTAATTGTAGTCAATAAAACAATGGTTTACCCAACAAACTTTCTAATATTAGTAATCGAATAAATCAAATGGCCGACACATTGCGATTGGCCTAGGGCTTGGGGCCCTAGGTTCATGAAAGCTTTTAGTCCAAAGCCAAAACTACAGTACTGGAACGGGTTTTCAGGCCAATTTAAAACTGCCAAAATTGTTTGTCCAAAGCCAGCTCCAGGTCTTGGACTAGGCAATCCTGGATTACGTGTTTGATTTGAGTTAATTGAGAATGAAGCAATACTAAGCTTTGGGCATTTCGACGACCTCCGTGGCGCAGTGTTGAGCGCTGTTGTCTTAACGTGCGGAGGTCCCGGGTTCGATCCCCGGCAGGGTCAATTTAGGAATTTATAATTTCTGAATTTTCCCTGGTCTGGCTTGGTGGGAGGCTTCGGCCGTGGCTAGTTACCCCCCTACCGGCAAAAACGTGCTGCCAAGCGAATTAGCGTTCCGTACGATGCCGTGTAGAAACCGAATAGGGGTATGGGTTTAAATAACTGCCATGCCCCTAAACAGGTTAGCCCGCTACCATCTTAGACTGCATCATCACTTACCATCAGGTGAGATCGCAGTCAAGGGATAACTTGTAGTGAATTAAAAAAAAATTTGTGAGGATTGTCGGCTTTGAAGTGTATACAAGGTATACACTCGATTCAATCACATCATCATATTTGTGTCACTGTGTAGTGTGTCGTTCATTATTTAACTGTGACTGAATGAGACTGCTTTGGCCAGCAACTGGCATCATATATAGAAGATCCTCCCAATAAGCAAAAAGTTTAGTCCATAGTGCGTTCACAAGGCTTCTTAGCTGACCTTTAAAAGTTATTTGGTTCTACACAACAAACTTAGAAAGTTGTGAAACAGGCAAAAAATTAACAAACATTTTGTTCATTGACTATCATGTAATAAAAATGTGAAGAAAGCAAAAAGCAAATGCAGGCAATTTGGTTTTATATTATACTTTAAAAGAAATTTATTAAGTATCCAATTATGTTTTACTCAAACTTTCTCTGCATATATTTCTCTTATTAATTTTAATATGTTAATTAATTTTTACACTTGTAATGGCTGAAGGTTTGTAGCTAACTAAGATGTAGTAACTTGTACAGTTATGACCATTTTCACCAAAAATAGTTACAGTTACATAACAGTTATTGTATGTGAAAAATGTCACAGAATGGTCACAAAATTTAGGCATTGTTGTCGTTGTGTTGTCCTCATTGGCAATTTTTTTTTTATCCACTACAAGTTAGCCCTTGACTGCGACCTCACCTGATGGTAAGTGACGATGCAGTCTAAGATGGTAGCGAGCTAACCTGTTAGGGGCATGGCAGTTATATTAAAACCCATACCCCTTATTCGGTTTCTACACGGCATCGTACCGGAACGCTAAATCGCTTGGCGGCACGTCTTTGCCGGTAGGGTGTAACTAGCCACGGCCAAAGCCTCCTACCAGGCCAAACCAGGAAAATTCAGAAATTATAAATTCCCAACTTGACCCTGCCGGGGATCGAACCCGGAACCTCCCCGCACGTTAAGACAACAGCGCTACACACTGCGCCACGGGGGTCGTCTATCGTGGTTGTTAGTTCACATTTAGAACATCCTATATGCTGTCACTTCTACATTCATATAAGAGGTGACACTTCCTTTAAAGCTATGGAAGAGAATACATAGCCTGATATGACATCTTACTTTCGTCCTTCGTATAGCAAGACGGCGCACCGCCAGTGGCGGCAGGTGGACAGTGCGGCGAGCGCGTCCTCCGTGCTCAGATGATCCAGCACGCATCTGAGCGGGAGGAGAGGCAGACCGCTCCATCCCGCCGACATCTGCCAACAATACACTTCCTTACAATCCTCTTCCTAACTAAGTCAAAGCCAAAAGTAAGTCCTCGGGAACTCCTCAATTTTCTGGGATAAAAAGTAGCCTATGTCACTCTCCAGGTCCTCAACTATACCCATGCCAAAAATCACGTTGATCCGTTGCTCCGTTGCAGTGTGATTGAAGGATAAACCAACAAACCAGCACACTTTCACATTTAATATTAGTATGATTTTTTAAATGATGCTGACAAACAAAAAAAGTCAGTCTCCCTACTATCATGCTCGGTTCAAAACAATGTTGCTACACCCAAACGGGGTATCCACTATCCATAGACTGCCTTGTTTATTATTGACTAAATAAAGTCAAAGAATAAGATGTGTAGTGTGTACCTACCTATTGAATTACAACTAATAAACAAATTGAAATTGAGATGATTAGACACTGCAACCTTTAATCTGAGTGGTAGGTCTCATCTTTATAGATATAGGAACTGTCTAAATAAAAGGACAATGAAGAGTTCAGATAAGGGTTGGGCTTTAGTATACTAACCCAGTGGGGGGGGGGGGGGAGGGGGAGGGGGGTCTACTCCCCCTCCAAGCCAAACTTGGAGGAACCTAATAGTTTTCGAGATATTAATTTTTTTTAATTTTGAGGTTAGGTTCTCAAATTGGGTAAAATTTAGTATCGTTTGGCAGGAGGGGGGTGGGGGGGGGGGGTTTGGGGGAGGAGGGAGGTGCCCCCTACCCCCCCACCCCCCGACACTACTCCCATTACAAGGTAATGCACGGTTTTTTTTTCTATGAATTTTTAAAAATCTCATTTTGAGGTTATGTTTTTGTATATTTTTTTGATATCATGAACCTCATTTATGGAGAGGGGAAAGGGGTAGGGGGGGAGGGGTAGGAAGGGAGGGGGTGAACCCCCTCCAAAGGAAAAAGTACTTTAGAGGGGGAGGGGGAGTTAGACTTCACCCTCTCCCTCTCACCCCCTCCAAGGCCGGTCGACGGAGCCCCGCTTTGCGGGGCTCCTTATTCTGGGACGTAAACAAAGTAAATAACCACAGAAGAGGATGGCGGGGTCTTACAGACCCCGCCTCCTCTTCTTAACCTAACCTATCCGAGTCGGAGTGCCCCCAAGTCCCGAGCTCGCTTCGCTCGCTCTTGATAGTGGGAGCGGAAGAGGAAAAAGTACCACCGCTATGCTGTCAGCAAAGCAAGGAGAAAGTGGGGACGCTAGGAAAACTCCTTAGACTTCACCCCCTCCCTCTCACCCCCTCCAAGGCCGGTCGTTGGAGCCCCGCTTTGGCGGGGCTCCTTATTCTGGGACGTAAACAAAGTAAATAACCACAGAAGAGGATGGCGGGGTCTGTAAGACCCCGCCATCCTCTTCTTAACCTAACCTATCCGAGTCGGAGTGCCCCCAAGTCCCGAGCTCGCTTCGCTCGCTCTTGATAGTGGGAGCGGAAGAGGAAAAAGTACCACCGCTATGCTGTCAGCAAAGCAAGGAGAAAGTGGGGACGCTAGGAAAACTCCTTAGACTTCACCCTCTCCCTCTCACCCCCTCCAAGGCCGGTCGACGGAGCCCCGCGAAGCGGGGCTCCTTATTCTGGGACGTAAACAAAGTAAATAACCACAGAAGAGGATGGCGGGGTCTTACAGACCCCGCCATCCTCTTCTTAACCTAACCTATCCGAGTCGGAGTGCCCCCAAGTCCCGAGCTCGCTTCGCTCGCTCTTGATAGTGGGAGCGGAAGAAGAAAAAGTACCAAGTAGTAGTAAACCGTAAAACGACTCAAAGATTTGAAATTTGAATTCAATAATGTCATTTGTCAATTTAGCGCAAAAAATTTTGGCGCGTTCCGTTTTTGGTACACTTAAATCTGTGTTTTATTCGAAAACGTCAAAATAAAGGGACTTTATTGACAGATTAGGTACTATAAGTACTAGTTTACGTGTGTGTTCCGTTATAAGCACTGCGAGCACTGGCAGTGCTCTTTACTGGGGACTTCCAGTGCTCTCAGTGTATTTCGGAACGCACCCCGTAAAACGAATCTCTATCACGCCAACTAAACGTCAATGAGTCTGTAATCTATGGCAAATGTCGTACGAAATAGTGAAAAGTGGTGAAGAATTGCGAATTTTCAAAAAATTATTTCTCGAAAAGTATTAGTTTCCGACGTACAATATTTAGTTTCCTTCCTAAAATATCTACGTGCAAAGCTTACCACATCAAGGTCTTTCTGTAAAAACAAATGTGAACGTCCAACTCGTGGGTTAGTATACTAAAGCTGAGCCCAGATAAGAGTTAAGAGTTCAGGTAAGGTTTTATATAAAAAGTTAAATACAGTCTATATCAAATGTTATTTTTGTTTTTTCAAATGTCTATGTTTTTTGTTCAGGTCGTAAGACTACCCTCACTTTAAATTAAATATAGAAAGAAACCAATATTTTGCATGGAATGGTCCGTAAAAAACTAATTAATCTTAATCATTAGTACACCTTGTACACTCAAAATGTTTAATCTAGTTAGCCTGTATGTTTCATATAAGTGAATTGTAAATTTTTATGAAACAATAAACATCTTAAACCAGAAACCAGAACAAACTTTTATTAAGATAGACATACCTACAAAATAATTTATTTTAATAGCTAACATTAAGTAGTATTTAATAGTTAGCAAGCAACTTGGGCTAGGTAGGAACTTTCCCTTTTACAATTTCTTATTAAATAGGCTCTTCTGCACAGTTGAACAATCATTATTGTTTTTTCCACCTGACATAGGCAAAGTGCATTGTGCTGGTGCGGCACTAATAAACGCCATAAAACAAAATAAGAAGATTATTGTTTTTTAAATAATTACTTATGGTACTAATTGCTTTTAATAACACTTATTGGAGCATATTACTTACCTATCAAAACTATTATTGTTAAGAAACAAATGAAAACAATTGGGTAAAAAATTAATTGATTATAAAAGTCGTTTTATGTTTATTACTCAGATACTCTTCCTATCTAGCATTAATACAGTATTTTATACCAAACCCAAACAAATTCAAAGTTTATTTCCATGAAAACATCAAAAAATTATAATAAGTATGACGAAAAAATCAGCTGTTTAGCTTAGTTTATAGGCGTGACTACGTAACAGCTGTTTTTTTAGAAAGTAGGCTAATTAAAAAAGCTAACTGCGTAAATACATTGCTGATTCAATACATAATATGAAACTATGCATGTTATCTAATACTTATAATTTAAATACGACGCTATTGATTTGGAATCCAAACTGAACAAATTTTGTTTCAATTTCTAAGCACAAACAAAGGTCACATGAAATTTTCGATACATACCTTCGAATGTTTTGATTTTTTATCTCACGGTGGTATTCAATTCCTGTTAGCTCCGACGAACAACGCCTATTAACTAAAACCGAATAACAGTTTAATTGTCTCACTGTAGGTTTGTTTTTCTTTTTCTGAGGTTTTTACACAAAACGAAGTAAAAAAACTGCAAGACTACAAAAAACGTAGTAGTGGTCGTAGTGGTTAAATTCTCTTTGACTACAACCTCTGTGACAACCACACACTAGTACCACCGACCAACTTTACTTGACAATCATACTAGTCGTTGACAATAATTGACATCAGTCAGACAGCAGAGCGATCGGCTATAAATTGTCGCAATATCACATCCAAAAATGTCCTAAAGGATATCCATTGTTACAGTCCTTATAGCCGGCTTCACGTAAGGTTTTTCAGGATTGTAGCAATGGGTCGCTAACCACAGATTACTAGTCACGAACTCTGAATATCGATCTTTTGGTAGTGCAGACCTATTTATAATCCGACTAAATTTGAATGTCTATGGTAATCATGTGGTAATCTAGCAAATTAAGTAGACTTGACAGTCTTCCAAATTTAACTGCGTTACCTATTTCACTAAGTAATATTTTAGAGTCTGTGTTTTCTTGTGATTTTCTATTTATTAATTGGCTTTGTTTTTTAATAAATATAATACAAAATACTTTAATATAAGAAGCGATGCGCCTAAGATAGTAGATTTTCTTTTTACGATGCAATCAAAGATACCATAAGCTAGAGATATCTCGAGATACCGAAATTGTCTATGGATATTTTCATTTTAATCACAGAATAAAAGTTAATTAAAATTAATTGTGAGCGGGCATGTTTCTAGCTTTAAGTTCTATTGTATTGTTTTCAATAAAGATTTAAAAAAAAGTAAGTACATAAAGTCTACTACCTACTTACTTAATTCTTTTATAACTAGATGATTCCCGCGACTTCGTCCGCGTGGATTAAGATATTTTGATTTCCGCGGGAACTTTTTAATTTTCCGGGTAAAATAGCCTATGTCCTTCCCCGGGATATAACCTACCCCTGTACTAAATTTCACGAAAATCGATTGAACAGACAGACAGACACACTTTCGCATTTATAATATTAGTATGGATGTTATACTACATCTGTGGATGTTATAATATTACTTATTATTAATGAATAGCATTGGTATGTATTTGGTCGTACAATTTTTATATTTTTTTTATAGTGTGAGTTGGCAATACTGCCAATGAGAATATTTTATTAGCTAGACCTAGGTAAGTACGGTATACCTAATAAAATATACCTCTATAGGTAAATTGTCAATAGAATGTCTTTTATTAAATAACATTTTGAAGCCATTTCAATATAGCATACCTACTTGCTTGAAATAATAGTATTTTCTATTTTTACCTAACAAACAATCTATTCGAGCTTTTTAATCCTTATATTATATTTATTTTAGATATTAAAGAGTCGTAAAACGATTAATGGACACCTTATGTCACCGCTAAAAACACCTCCCACCATGTATCAATGAAAGCCTAGTTTGACGTGACGTTTGTCATGGTCCATAAACGACATCTTACTTCAAAAGTCTTACGTGATACCAATTTTCAGCAATTAATTCTATCGATAGTTAACTGCATCAATGTCAAAACATTTTTTTGTCCTCAACGATCCTTTACGGACAGTCTCAGTGATACGTGAAGCCAAAACCATGTTTTGACATTGATGCAGTCCTTTAATGATTGCGACAATTTATAGCCGATCGCTCTGCAGAGACACATCGAGGGCGATCGGTTAGGGGAATTCAGCCAATTCACAACAATAATTGATACTGTAACAATGATTGATGCAGGTTTTACATAATCGCCCTGCCGACATCGATGTGACTTCGATACAGAGTCGTCAAAGCTCGACTAAGTATGTACTCCTGTAGGGCTATTGTGTAAAACCTGCATCAATCATTGTTACAGTATCCAAATTATTGTGATTGGCTGAATTTATGGTATGTATGTATGTATGTATATTCTTTATTGTACACCACAAAAACACAAAAGAAACAAGATACAAGAAAACTTAAAATATAGGTACAATAAGGCGGTCTTATCGCTAAACAGCGATCTCTTCCAGACAACCTTAGCGCTAGGGAAAAAATGGAGAAGAGGACAACGGGAGGTGGTGCAAAAATAAAAATAAACTTAAATACTAATATCTAAATAAACTAACCTATACCATTTATATAAAACATAATTATGATACACTAATATATACAAAATAATTATAATAGACATACGTAAGACTAAATAGACTATAACTTAATATATAAATAAATATACAAAAGGAAAAAAAGAAAAATATACATGCCGCTATTAAAGATAACAAAGAGACAGATAATGCTTTTTGACGTCAATTTTAAACTTATTTAAGGTTTTAGCACGGTGAATATGTGAGGGAAGTTCATTCCAAAGACTGGTGGCCTTGAGTGCAAATGATCTTTGGAAGTATTTAGTCCGATACGTAGGCCCCTCAAGAATAAGTTTACCAGCCGACCGAAGAACCCTATCTGGTCTATCATGCCCAAGATATTTAAACTTATCCTTTAAATAGCCAGGAGTCATGGGATTAAACAATACACAGTACAGAAGAGAAACAATATGCAGATTCCGGCGAAATCGAATGGGTAACCACTTGAGCTTTGAACGAAATTCGGAAACATGGTCATATTTGCGCAAACCAAATATAAACCTAATAGCTAAATTTTGAATTCGCTCAAGTTTATTTAGTTGGTCCTCAGTTAAATCAAGATAGCTTGCGTCCGCATAATCGAGAATTGAGAGCAGTAAGGATTGTGCTAACATAATCTTAGTAGGAATAGGCAGAAAAGAACGCAGACGCCTGAGTGAACCCATGGCAGCAAAAGTTTTCCTACTGACTTCTTTTAAATGATGTGACCATGAGAGAGTATTATCAAAATGGACACCAAGATTTTTAACAGTAGAACTGTAAGGAATGATAACGCTATTTAACGAAACAGGCGGAAGGTTATCCCAGTCAACTCTGGAAATCATGCCAGAACCACCAATAATAATGGCCTGGGACTTACAAGGATTTACCTTTAGCCCATAGCACCTACTCCATTCATTGATAGCCGCCAGGTCACCATTAATAGAAGAAATAGCATTAGGCAAATCTTCAAGAGTTGACTGAGAATACACTTGGAGATCGTCTGCATACATGTGATAGAGAGAAGTAATTTTCTGGGAAATAGAATTAATGAAAATAGCAAAGAGTAAAGGCGACAACACACCACCTTGAGGTACGCCAGCCGATATTTCACACCAAGAAGATAACTTATCTTCAATGCGAATACGCTGCCGACGACCCCTAAGATAACTCTGAAACCATCCAACCACTGTTGGAGATATGTTAATAGAACGTAACAGACTCAACAAGATGTCAAAATCAACGGAATTGAAGGCATTGCTAAAGTCTAACAATACCAGCACCGTGAGCTGTTTATTATCCATTCCACGTCGAATGTCGTCAGTAACTTTAACTAGCGCTGTAGTCGTACTATGTCCTGCCCGGAAACCAGACTGAAAGGGATTCAAAAGGCAATTTCTGTTAAGAAATAGATTTAATTGATGGAACACTAGTTTTTCTAATACTTTGGACAGAAATGGAAGAATGGAAATAGGGCGAAATTCGGAAAAATGCAAAGCATGAGCCTTTTTTGGAAGAGGAATTATATGAGCACTTTTCCAAGCTTCGGGAAATACAGACGTAGAAATAGATACATTTAGGATATGGGTCAGGATAGGAATAATAATCTCAAGGATTGGTAAGATCATATTACGACTAACACTGTCATCACCCACGGCATTAGACGAGACCGATAATATGTTCTTTTTAACATCACAGTCAGTGAAAGGAGTGAAATTAAACGGTTGGAAAGCAGGAGTTGGCATAGAAGAAAGAATACTCAGCGTGCGATCTTTAACCGAGCTGTCTAATGTACTATAGGAAGTAAAATGTTGGTTAAGGAGTTCAATATCAATATTCTGATGAGGCGAACGAGGGGATGCTTTACCAACTCCAAGAGTCTCAAGAAATTTCCAAACTTTGGCTGGGTCGCCGTTTTCGACTGATTTATGAATGTGGCGTCGTTGTGCATCCCCACACGAAGTATTGCAGCGATTCCGAGCTTTGTTATACCTCCGCAGATTTTTCCCTGAGTATTCAGCCTTAAGCTTGCTTTTGGCGAAGCCTTTTTTCAAGATAAGGCACTTTAGATCATCAGTCAGCCAGGGTGCAGGTAAATGTTTAATTTTAATAGGCTTAACCGGAGCATGAATGTCATATAGTTGTATGAGAAAGGAATTAAACAATTCGACTTTCATGTCAACCGTAGTAGCATTCAAAACAACTGACCAATCCAACTGACGGGCATCTTCCAAAAGAAGTTCTTTGTCCATTCCACTAAAATTACGTTGCAGAAGAATTCTCGATTTTGCTTTAGGAGGACGGATTTTATATGATAGATATAAGAGATCATGGTGGGAGAAAGCATCAGCCTCGTGCTGACCATACTTCACAACAAAATCAGGTGAGGAAACAATAATAAGATCTAATAGAGATGGGATACAATCAGGTAAATTATGAGTGGCAGAGAGAGGCAATATATGTAAGTTACACGCATCGGTAACCGACTGTAGCTTATTACACCGATTGTCAGCTTTAAGAAGGCATGTGTTAAAATCACCCATAATAATGGTGTGACTATATGACGGGGTCAGATTTTCTAATAAAAGTTCAAAGGAAGAGAAATAATCAATATTAAGAGAAGGACTGTAACAAACGCCAAGAAGAACTTTAGAATGAGAAAGTGAAACTTCAATGAACAAATGCTCGACCGCATTAGAAGGAGGAGGCTGAGTGGACAAACTTACAACAGAAAATGGAATATAAGAGCGGAGGTAAATCGCCACACCTCCACCCACCCTACCAGTGCGGTCATTGCGAATGAGATGAAACCCTGGTAATGAGTAAGAGGTAGATGGTAAACATGGCTTTAACCAAGATTCAGAAACAAGAATAGCGTGAATGTTACGTGACTCAAAAGACGCAAGCATATCGGGAAAGTGAGCCGGAATACTTTGTGCGTTTATGTGAATTACATTAAATATTTTCAGAGAATCTGAGAAATACGAATTAAGGGCATCATTTAGCGGAATAGAAGATATTGTACTGTGAAAGCTAACCTCACTGGACGAATCATCAATTGACGGCAAAGAATAAAATTCGCCAGTATCATCACTAGCAATACTAATGTTATTTAACGACATCGTATTTGAATAATATAATAAAATAAAAATATAATAAATACCTAAATATTAATTTAAAAAATAAAATAAAAACAAATAATACACGGGCTCCCCAACCCGCCAGTAGTCTGAAAGAGATTAACACAACCAGTATAAAATTAAATTACATCAGAAATATCAGAACAACTAACAAATGGTTATCAAACATATAAACAAATTGCCAAAACGCTAAAAACTTGAAAAAAAAATAGCGATACAAAACACAATTTACAGTAATAAAAAAATATTAATTAAGTATCAACAGGTATTAGCAAACTATGTAGTAAACGAGTAACGTTACACTTCTTTACAGAAAATAACGTTATTAAAATTACTCTATGTAACGTTACAATTAAATCGATATATTTTAACACCTTGCAACATTATCGCTATGTCAAAGTCAATGACAAGCCGGCCGTCAATGTCAGTACGTTAAGTCATGTGTCAAGGAAAACTGTCAAGGAAAATCAAAACAATTAAAAAACATACCTGCCATAATCTTGAAAACAAAACAAATCAGTGATTTAGCAAACATTTTGATTTGATAGTTCATATTCACTAACAAAAAGTAAAGCAGATGCGTTTAAAACGGCCAGCTATTTACCCTAAGAGATGCCTAAGAGTTCATTTCTTAATAACTCTCTTGGATCGCGCTTGACCAGGTCTGGCATCCTTGGCAACACTTGGGCCCACTGTTGCAGCAGATGTGGAGGCCTGCGTCACCACATCAGAACACGGAATAGCATCCAAATCGCGCCTAGAGCAGACACGATGCCGCGTTTGGTCTGATCCAAGTACCAGAATGGCGCCATCCCTTGTCCAATACCTGGAGACTCCAAAACGTTGGCGCGCCGCTTGGAAGACAGCATGTCTACCCTTTGTCAGGAATTCAGAAAGAGTGATCCCGGTGCCCTTAAGTTTCTTCTTCGCCAACCATATCTTATCTTTCAGCGCAAAGTCATTGAATTTAACTAAGATGGCCCGGGCCTTGTCAGTACCAGGCTGACCCAGCCGATGAGACCGGCATGGTATTTTTGCTGTATCAATGGATTTTGGCCATTAGTGGAAGAATGCTAACCAATCACAGGTGATTGCGATCGTTACATTGTTGATGACAGAAATGAAACATGATTGAAATGAATGTACGGTGAGTCAAGTCTGTGGTCAAGTCTTCAGAGTAAGGTTAAGTCCCAACTCGTAACTGTACTACTCGATACAAAGATATTGAAAGCAGTTTACTAACAAGTTACTAACAAATATATATTTATTTATACCTTCTATTATAGAGCGTTTTCAGGCATTTTAACACTCTGTAACCAGCCAATCTCCTTTGTGCCTCCCTCAAGTTACTTGACATTTGCGAAGTGCATTGTGCTGTTTTGTCCATAAATTCTATGTCTATGGTTTTGTCATTTCAGAAAACCCACAGACATATAAATAGAAGCAGACACAACATAAATTTCACACCCACATAGACAAGTGTATGCGAATCAGTGTGACTTAGTGTGACCGTGTCCCTGCAAGCAAAAATGTGTATGTATTAATTTGCTGCAACACTGTGCTACACCAACGCACACATTGACAAAAATTCAATGCGTGGCAGTCAATAAAAGACATCTATGAGACCTATGGCGTTTGTTTACATTGTGTTGTCTTGGGTGTCATAAGTTTTTTGTGAAATTTGGAGATTTATATGAATATTTACTGAAATAAAATGGTGAAGTGTTGTGTCCCCCTGTGTTACAACGCTTCGTACAGGAAAACCCCAGAAGTAACGTTCCATCGGTAAGTAAAATTCATGCTATCATGTAGCTTTGGAATGTTTTCGTATCGCATCGTATCAAGGCTAAGATATCTAATATTTTATAGTTGTTATGACGAAATATGTAGCCATGCATATATTAAAACTATAATATTATGGTTTTCTGTAGAAATACATGCTTTAAGTTGTTGAATAATCTTTTTTGACATTTTGAGAACTTTAACAAATTACAGGGCCGGACTCGACGACTCTTTTATTTTAAGTATATAACTTCGACTTTTAATTTCAGGTTTCCAAAGGATGAATACCTGAGAGACCTATGCATAAAAATATTAATAGAAAAGACTGGCAGACCAACTCACGGAGTGCTATATGCTCCAAGCATTTTACAGATAATCTAAGAACGTAATATATTCCGTACAATTCTATCTCCTGGTGCAATACCGACCATTTTCAAAGAAAAGTTAGTTGAGGTCTTATACTAAGTAGGTACCAATTTACCTTATCTTCCATTAGGTGGATGAATTTCATTAATTTTTATTGAAAACCTCAATACAGATTCTAAAGCACTAATTGTAAAGTTTATTTGAATAAAAAACATGTGAGTTTAAAACACCTGTTGTAATTTTTTATTTAACCTCTTTTTGGAATAACGATTCGATTCGATTGTTTAACAACTTATTTGGCTTACTGCTAAGAAATTATTGTCAATAGGAACTTTGAGCTAAAATCTGGCGGTATTTACACGATATCCGTTGGTACTGTTCTTATAAATAATATCCCCATCACCTGCGCGTCGACGCAGAGCGAGAACGACCCGAGAACCACTGGCCATGATACTGACGGAGTCCTCAGGATTTGAGTTGTAACAGGAGTTATAACTCCGCGCGCGACGGTGACGATATCACACGCAGCGCGGAGCTCACATCTATATTCACCACATTGACTAGGGTCCCACACGTGGTGATGATTACCATTACTAGTGTTACTATATTGCAGTTGTGATCGCTTGTGATGAGAAAATTATAAAAGTACCAATAATAATTATTTTTAAAATCCTTACAAATTATAGCTTCCAAATGATAGGTGTCTTTAGGTCAATTTTTTTCACGCAACCTAACCCTACATATTAATATAATGTTTTATGCAGCAACAAGGTTCGGCCCTGAGTTTTGTGTATGTGTGCGTAATGTTTTCGTGTGTTTGTAATTGCCACGCTATTTTGTACGTTATCTTGCCTCTGCTTCTCTTTATAACTCTGTGAGAAAACCATAAAACAAGAAAGAAAAAGAACGCTGAAGTATAGATTGGAAAAAAACAGTAGAAAAACATAGGAGCGTCACTATCGCTTATCCCCGTGCATGTACAGTATATAAAAACTACTCTGTGGTGTGGACAGGAGAGTTTAGACTTTAGTACAATCGTTTACAATACAATAGTTTAGTTGTACAAATTGTACAATACAATAGTTTAGTTTCATGATCACGAATTTCATCGCCAATCTTTGATCCTTTGATTATGTCTCCTATATACATAATCAAAGCTTTGATCATTTATTATAAACTGGACGGCTGTAATGTCTATACGTGGGATACGTGGACGCGCAGTGGACACTCACAATGGAATGAATTAAATATGTAGTTGAACTTGCCTGTATCACATTTGAACACAATTTGCTACTTACCGAATTTAATAAGTCAATTTAAAACTTTAAACTAAACCCGTTACTTATCTAATTTATGTGTTAATCAGGCTTTTAAGCACACTATTGCACGCAATAGTAAAAAATATCGATATACTATTGATACTATCGATACTATCGTAACCTTGAAAACCGGGTTGTAAAGTTACGAGTCCTTGCGATTTTTTATAACGGTAACATTTTTAAAATGGCGGCCTAAAAATCTTTTGTTTCTGGTCGGTGCTAAAAATCAATTTTGAATGAAAATGACAGATGATTGTTTGATTTGTTTGTCGCAGTAAATTTAAAATTTTCAAAAGTAATAAATTAAATAAAGTATTGTAGATTCGTACTACGTAATGTGCTTACAATAGGTGTAGTGCTTAGTGTATAGTGCGGTTATTTTTTATCAGTGCGTAGTTGCATAGTTATTAGTACTATTGTGATCGATGATGTAAGCTCGCCGAAGGACTTCGTGCGCGGTTCATTGTTTCTTCTTTTTCGGATATTCGCGATGGAGGGCGATAATGTGGGCATCGGTAATCATGAGAAGGAAGAGCACGAAAGCAGTTGCCATTCGACACCGCATGAGCACAAATCTTTCGCTGAGTTTGCTAAGGATAAATTGGACAGTGGTGAGTGGCTTAGAAAATATATTTATACGAAAACGCTACACTATTATCAGTAAAATGGATCTATTTGGCATTTAAGGATTCGTTTCTACAACTCTAAAATTCCTAAAACTAACAAAGCCTTAAAATACTTTGATCCTACTAAATCTTCATGATTTGTGTACAAATTATGGACTGGAACATGCGCTGCGCTTGTTTACCAACTATGGTCAGGGTCTATGTTACAGTTTTATGTTACTTTTACTAGGTACTATCTTGGCATTGGTGTGAATAGTTAATTTCAAGGGTTGGCATTTGAAATACGCATCTGCAATTTGTACTTGATAAGGGTTGATTTTTATAGGGGTAGGTTACCCCTTTCAATCGACACCCCCCCCATCCCGCGGAGATGCGTGGTTTTTTTTTTACACGTGTTTGAAGTTACGTGTAACGGAACGTTATTGTGTTTGAAGTTACGTGTAACGGAACGTTATTTTGCGTTATAGTGATTACTTTTATGTTATTTTAACCCTTATTTTTAGTAATTTTCTTTATTTATTATTATTTTTAATAGGTAAATATAACCACCCTGAAAATTTTTCTGATATAATAGTCAAATATTTGTGGAGAAGATCCAATATAAAATATAAAAGAGATCCATTTATGGAATTAATCAACGTTGTGAAACATGTTTACAATATTAATAAATAATTAATTAAATATTTGTTGTATTATTTTACTATCTCAGAACCAACCAACAAGGTGCACCTATAGGTAATTAGGTTAAGGTTATTTTCCTTTTTTGACCACCCAGAAATAGGAGCCCCGCGAAGCGGGGCTCCGTCGACATGCTCTTAGAGGGGAAGAGGGTGACGGCTAAGGAGTTTTCCTAGGTCCCCCACTTTTTCTTAGGCTATAGTCGTAAATTCTTATATAAAGTTAACACAACATCAAAAAATAAAAAAAAATAATAAAAAAAAATTATAGGTTTCCGCGCCGCGGGGGATGGTGGGGAGGGTTCCTACCCTCCCCCCTCACCCCCCCCTCCACCCCCACCCCATACATCCAGATGCGTATTTCAAATGCAACCCCAATTTCAACAATACTACAATGCTTACATCAAACATTTTTATGCTTTGTGTCTTTTTAAATGATATGTAAAAAAAACTTATTGCTCAATTTCGCTTAGGTGGAATTTTCGAAATCAAATCTTAAGTTTAAAACCTAGAGATGCTTAACTAACTGATATAGCAGTTAGTTGACCCTTTCATGATATTACCTACTTATAAGCAGATAGATATTTTATCTTTCTGTAATGTTAGCTCAAATCCTTATCCCTTAAGCTGGCAGGGAGCTGCGGAGACGTCTTCCAATGGCAGGGCAGCTTGGAGCTCATTTGATACATCCGAGACGATTGCTGCTTCACTCCACTCCCACACAGCAGACTGATGTTGTTCTCATATTTCCAAAAGGTAAAGTAAAATAATTGTTTGTGTGATTTGTGTCTTTAATGGTAAAGGAAAACATTTTTTATTATTCAACTACAAGTAAGCTTGACTTGACGTGACTGCAATCCCAATGATGTTTATTACTATTCACACTTTATTATTTCAACTAGCGGTCCACCCCTGCTTCTCACGTGTACCACTTAATCATAATAGTCCATATCAAATAATAGCCAGTAGGCACTGGGTAGTACATCAGGTTTTACAATAGCACTGCAATATCTACATATTATGCAGGTCGCGGCCGCCCCTTTTTCTGTTGCGCGTTAATTTATTTCTATGATATCTTTTAACATATTCATCTAAATTAAATGGTGGAAAGGACAATTTGGTCTTTATTAAATACTTGAGATGATCAACCATTTTATTTTGATAAGGATTAATACAATGTCAGTAAAAACACCTTCGAAAGTAAAGCCTTGTTTTAAACCAAACCTGAAAATCATAAAAATGGTTATTGTAAGACAACCTTAAAAGATAGATATATGCTATCGCGGGCTGTTTTTAGGGTTCCGTACCCAAAGGGTAAAAACGGGACCCTATTACTAAGACTCCGCTGTCTGTCTGTCTCCAGGCTGTATCTCATAAACCGTGATAGCTAGAAAGCTGAAATTTTCACAAATGATGTATTTCCGTTGCCGCTATAACAACAAATACTAAAAATTTAAAATATATATATATTAAGGGGGGCCCCATACAATAAACGTGTTTTTTTCGTATTTTTTTGCTCAATATTAAAAACGGTAACAGGTAGACGGTTCAAATTTTCACAGAATATTAACTTGTATATTACCTTTCAAAATAAATAATTAAATATCAATAAAGTAAATATTAAAGGGGGGCTCCCATACAACAAACGTAATTTTTATTTTTAATACGTCATAAATCGTAAAACTTACTACAGGTTTGTACGGAACCCTCGGTGCGCGAGTCCGACTCGCACTTGGCCGGTTTTTTCTGACTTAAGTAATTCACATTATTGCAATGTATGTATGGATCTCTAATTTTTTTGAAAATAAAATATAGCCTATGTTATTTGCTGATAAAGAAGCTTTCTGTAGGTGACAGAATTTTTAAAATCGGTTGAGTAGTTTTTGAGTTTATCCATTACAAACAAACAAACAAATCTTTTCTCTTTATAATATTTGTTTATATTTGCATGCAGGTTTTATGCATAAGCTCATTCTGGTTATCTCTACTATTTGTTAAACTTTAAGAGGTGATCACAATAGATCGGAGACGGTCGCAGTGATACAGGACATATGGAACTGGAGCCTTAAGAAGAAAGAAAAAAGAAAGAAAGAAAGAAGAAGATTTGTTAAACTTATTGCGAGACATTTCATCAATGTTAATTGCCTAATCTAGTGACAGAAGGGCTGGCTCATTTTTTGTGCAAAGGATCAGCGCGGAAATGCAGCCAGTATTCTTGCCACTTCCATGTGGGCATGATTTGTATAGTAATTAGATTACTTATTACTTAAAATCAGCCTAATAGATACACTCGGAAAACTCTCTTCACTAGCTCGGTGTATTGTTTATTCTCACGTGTACGTACTAGATTCTTAAATCATGATCAAACCACTAGATTATCGAATTTTCTCTGAATTGCTTCCATAAATTATAAAAGGGTTTCTTATAAATCAGAGCGATTAGAACTTGGCACGGCAATTCGGCACGTGAACACTTATTTCATTTTGCCATTTCTCGACGAATGCCGCTAGGAGATAGGGAAGACATATTGAGGCTAACTTTATGTGGTGTTTTGTTATGATTCTCTACTAAGTAATAAGTTTTTTTTTTGACCCTGAATAGACGTATGTATAATAGCTTCAAGCATTTTTGTTATCTGCCGCTTCTAATCAGCGCTTTGCGTTCCTCATTGTGGCTAGCCGTAATGTTATTAGGCGGGTCGTCATCCGCGGTTTTGTAAAATGTCAAATGAACATATTGTTAACTCACGAATCAGAACCAGAATGCTATCTGAAACCAACGATGGAGGGACGGGGGGTCCAGATTTCATAGTTAAGAGTGCTAACGGACTACCACCTAATCATGCATACACCCTTCCCCTATGCGTCTTCAGTTGTTCCTGTCAACCGCCAGCACAAGGTTTGCATTGTCGTGTTATATCGCAGACTAGTACACCGACTACAGGTAGCTCAGCGTGCTATGGAGAAAGCTAATGCTCGGAATTTCTTTTAGGGATAAAGTCCGGAACGAAGTGATTCGCCAAAGTAGTTCTTTGCCGGACTTTGATCAACATAGCTCTTAGGGCCGGCACGCTGAAGTGGCAGTGGGCTGGTCACGTGTGTCGGAGGACCGATGGACGTTGGAGTCGAAAGGTCCTCGAGTGGAGACCGCGTCTTGGTAAGCGGAGCGTAGGGCGCCCCCCAGCAAGGTGGAGCGATATCCGGAGGGTGGCTGGCATCGATTGGATGCGGAAAGCCGAGGAAAGAGCACGTTGGCGCTACTTGAAAGAGTCATATGTCCAACAGTGGATGCACTACGGCTGATGATGATGTTGATGATGATCGCAGGTCTGCCAGACAGCATGCTGTTGTGGCTTCTGCAGAAGCTTCGTGGCAGCAGGCCCCGTCTGCGTGTGTGCGTGCGGCAGCATGCGTCCTCGCAGTGTTCCGCTTTCTACATCACTGCAGACGACGATGTGTGAGTTTCAATACTCAATCCATATCCATACTAATATTATAAATGCGAACCTGTGTCTGTCTGTCTGCTACGCTTTCACGGCTCATCCGTTCCAACGATTTTAATGAAATTTGGTACAGGGACTTCCCCAGGATACAACCCACCCCTGTAGGCTACTTTTTATCACGGAAAATTAAGTTCCCGCGGGAATCAAAAATCTTAATTCACGCGGACGAAGTTGCGGGCATCATCTTGTACTCAATATAATAACATGTAGGACACACAGGTGTCACTTATGTTACGTCATGTTTTGACTTTAACACCGGTTCGGAAAGGAGATTCTTCTGAGATGAGCTGGCAAAAAACTCAGCAGTTGCTCTTTTTAGGGTTCCGTACCCAAAGGGTAAAAACGGGACCCTATTACTAAGACTCCGCTGTCTGTCTGTCTGTCTGTCTGTCTGTCTGTCTATCTGTCTGTCTGTCTGTCTGTCTGTCTGTCTGTCTGTCTGTCTGTCTGTCTCCAGGCTGTATCTCATAAACCGTGATAGCTAGAAAGCTGAAATTTTCACAAATGATGTATTTCCGTTGCCGCTATAACAACAAATACTAAAAATTAAAAAAATATATATATTAAGGGGGGTCCCCATACAATAAACGTGTTTTTTTCGTATTTTTTTGCTCAATATTAAATACGGTAACAGGTAGACGGTTCAAATTTTCACAGAATATTAACTTGTATATTTCCTTTCAAAATAAATAATTAAATATCAATAAAGTAAATATTAAAGGGGGGCTCCCATACAACAAACGTAATTTTTATTTTTAATACGTCATAAATCGTAAAACTTACTACAGGTTTATACGGAACCCTCGGTGCGCGAGTCCGACTCGCACTTGGCCGGTTTTTTTAAATAACAAGATAATACAAAAGTAGGTATATATACTATACAGTCGTGTAAGTTATTTTATCTACACTAATGTTATAACATTCTACTTATGTTTCCAATACTTGACTTATAATTACTACTGTTATAGCGCAGATAACAAAACACTCAAATTAAGCAATTTCACATGATGGTATAATATCCACATCGATATCGTAAAATCTCATTATAACATCAATAAAACGCGACCAATTAACCTGGCGAGCCTTATGTCAAAATCCTCATACAAGTTTAAAATTTTGATATTAGGCTGGCTTTTGAAAACAGTTGGGTTATACGTGAAAACTTCGTCGAAACTATTAAACTTACATACACAAAACTCTTTGGTAAGATCTTGTGCCAATTAAATAAAAAACGAACAGCACGCGCTCGCTCCTGATTGGCCCTGCGCGCGCAGCTGCGCTCTCATTGGTTAGATTTTAATGGCGGCAAGTTCACTGTGACAATACACGTACGCGATAAACTATTGTCAGCTTTTACTCTTGTTGTTTGATAAATTGCATTAGTGAAGATAAAGTAGTGTATGCAACTGCATATAACACGGGTATTAAAACACTCGTTACTATTATGAAACTCGCTGCGCTCGTTTCATAAACTCACACTCGTGTTTTAATACCCTTCATTATATGACAGTTGCATAAACTACTATTATCTACACTAATGTTATAACATTCTACTTATGTTTCCAATACTTGACTTATAATTACTACTGTTATAGCGCAGATAACAAAACACTCAATTTAAGCAATTTCACATGATGGTATAATATCCACATCGATATCGTTAAATCTCATTATAACATCAATAAAACGCGACCAATTAACCTGGCGAGCCTTATGTCAAAATCCTCATACAAGTTGTATAAAATTTTGATATTAGGCTGGCTTTTGAAAACAGTTGGGTTATACGTGAAAACTTCGTCGAAACTACTAAACTTACATACACAAAACTCTTTGGTAAGATCTTGTGCCAATTAAATAAAAAACGAACAGCGCGCGCTCGCTCCTGATTGGCCCTGCGCGCGCAGCTGCGCTCTCATTGGTTAGATTTTAATGGCGGCAAGTTCACTGTGACAATACACGTACGCGTGAATTTAATGTTTCGCAATGTGTTTTGTATTGTCAGCTTTTACTCTTGTTGTTTGATAAATTGCATTAGTGAAGATAAAGTAGTGTATGCAACTGCATATAACACGGGTATTAAAACACTCGTTACTATTATGAAACTCGCTGCGCTCGTTTCATAAACTCACACTCGTGTTTTAATACCCTTCATTATATGACAGTTGCATAAACTACTATTACTATCCTGTGGGGTGCTGGACCCAAAGTCGATTGTTTACTTATTGGTGACTTTTTAAGCCCACTACAAGTTAGTTACCGATAGATAGAGAAGTTAGTCCTACAGTACTGGCTGAGGTCGCCAACCTCACACTGAAAAGCGCAGCGTCGGCAGAATCTCCACTCGGTGTATGGAAGACATCAAACGAGAGATGAACTGAGACTGCAGAGACCTAAGTCCAGCAATGAACGTCTATCGGTTGATGACGACGATAACGACAAGTTAGCTCTTGACTGCAATTGGAATTGATTATTTGGGTGACCAAAAAGCTTGGATCTCAACAGCTCTGATAGTTCTTATTAATGGAATACATATTTTCGCCAACAGTCTCCTACAAACTGCCGAAGAGATCCACCTTCCAATGTTGCTGAAGCCAGAATTCGGTGGAGGGTACAAGGAATTCACTGTACGAGACATGCATTGCTTTCAAAGGGTAAGTGTGCCTCTGTTTCTTTATAACGTCGGTAACCCATATAAGTTTTGTAGCTCAAAGACTTGTTACAAGTTCGCATAATAAATGTTGCACTCAAATGCTCGGGGTGTTTTGACACGCTAGTGACGCTAGTCACTGAATACCGTTGTTAATCAGTGTTCAGTCTAAACTCCAAACACTTTATCTGCAACTTCCAATTTAGAAATTTCCAATTTCCATACAACTAAAACTGCGCATATTTATGTCTTTACTATGCCCGCGACTTATTCCGCGTGGATTTAGGGATTTCGGTTCTCGCGGGAACTCTTTAATTTTCCGGGATAATCGTAGTCTAAGTATGTGTGCCAAATTTCATCCAGATCCGTTCAGCCGTTGGGGCGTGATTGAGTAACAGACATGCACCCATCCATCCATCCATCCATCCATCCAAACTTTCGCATTTATAATATTAGTATAGATTTATTTTTTAATACTGACATAGTTCTGAAAGGCATATTTTAATTTTGAAAATAAAAACAACATTATTGTCCCTCATGAACCACGAATGCGGAAGCCGAAAAATAGCTTGTATTTGAAAAAAGTAATGAGGTTTCTTTGAGTTTTTGGAAAATGCTACCAATTATGAAATAATGAGCGTCAAAGTTTTTAGCAACTTGTCGATTATACGTATAACGGAACCTTATGAAGTTATGCATGGACTTCTGACGCACACTTGACCAACTTATCGGTATTCAATTAGAATTTAAAAATAAAATTACGCGATTCAAGGGAGCGATAAATCCGTCCTTCGGATATTTGAAGTAGGAGAAATTCATCAACGAAATCCCCGAGTCGAGACTTGAGACGTTCTCAGGTCAAGATCCCCGCATTGTTTCATGAATTGGACCTAAAATAAAAAAAAACCGAGTCGGACTCGCGCACCGAGGGTTCCGTACAAACCTGTAGCAAGTTTTACGATTAATGAATTTAATGAACCGCAAAACTAACTTTGTTTGTAGAGGTTTTCTGTTAATATCAAAAAAACTATGCTAGTTAGAGCATTGGCTATAGTTTTCCTGTAAAATATACATAAATTCCTATTGACCATAATTATTTCAGATTTTTCGATTGGTAAACTCCGGAGATAAGGGGGGGGGGGGGGAACGGTATTTTTTTTGACTTTTTCCCCGATAAATCAAAAACTATCATGACTAAAAATAATTAAAAATCTGTTTTAGAATGTACAAAGTAAACCCTTTCATATGATACCCCACACAGTACAGTTATCTCACTTTTAAATTTCAACCCTCCGATTTTCCCCCCTTTTTAAATAAGAACAAAAATAATTTCCAATTTTTTTAATTCCAGTGTCTTTGGGCCACTAATATACACAACTATTCCAAATTTCATGTCGATAGCTTCGGTAGTTACTGAAATAATCGAGTGTGACGGACGGACAGACAGACGGAGAAAGTCGCACCATAAGGGTTACCATTTTGGTACGGAACCCTAATTACAGCTGCTAGAAATTACCTACTGCGTGTACAATAACTGCTATTCATATAGTAGCATTCGACCTGAAAATAATTGAGTTGCGTGATTTACCAAAATACCTTCTGCGCCGCCGTCCAATACATTTCACCCTCATAGCCTGTAGAAAACCTACATTTGGAATCCATTAATAAAATAGTATTGTTACGAGCGACGGTGGATGAATTCAAAGAAGTCTCGAAATCTATCGAAATTACGTAACCTTTTAACTGAAATAAATTGTGACCTTTCGATAAGGCACAAGTTGATCGCGTATTTGGAATTCCAGAGATTTTTTATCCGACTAACGAGATTTCGCAAAGGGGTTAAATAAGTAGGGGATAATAGTACATTATGGTACAAGTGTGTAATGTTGGTGATTACCGCTGAGGCGCCATTGCGAGCCGTTAGGTGAGGGTCTTAAGATAGCCGAGGACGGTAATCATCAATACACACGTATGTCATACGACGTTTTTCAACACACTTGTGAAGAAAATAATACTAAAAAATAATTTTTCCTTGGAGTTCTTTATTACAGAAAAAACAAAAGTTATATTTGAGTGAAAGTTTTATTTATTAAACACGTACAAGTTGAAATTATCTATTTAAGTAAATACGAAGTTGCATGAAATGAGCAAGCAATAGGTACATTAATTTATTTGTACTATTGAACACGATCTTTTTTGTATCGAAATTTTTTTAAGAACAAAGCAACTCAGCCAATAAAATAAAAAAAAACTCTTTAACTCACTTATGAATAATAGCAATGAAAAAGTCACAGTTTGATTATAGGTGTCATTATTTGCCTAATTGCGGTGAACTTAGAGCCACTTTATGAGCAAGTGTGTTGAAAAAGTTTGTATACTAGTGGTAGATTCATTTGACGATTCAAAAGCATTTGTAAAAGTTTATTTGAATAAAAAAAAAATCAATTTCTAATTATGGGAATTCAAGTTATGTCGATAACATTTGGGCTTTCGATAAAAAATGGTGCCGAAAAAATGTGCAAAAAATCTGAATGACCGGCAGCAAGATTTATGTTACAGAATACAATTTTATAGAGCGTTATGCTGATCCATACAGATGGTATACTGACTACGGGGTACATATGAATTATTCAACATATCCAACCTATATTCCGCAACAAAGCCGCAATAAACAATACTAATCAGACATTCCTTCATGTCAGTATAAAATGTGGGCCATTTGGTGATATTCCAAGCGTTTTACTTATAGCTTCCATTAGTAAAAGAAAACGTGCTTAGTCATTTTAGGATTCCGCACCCAAAGGGTGCCAACGGGACCCTATTAATAAGCCTCCGCTGTCCGTCCGTCCGTCTATCTGGAACGGGCTGTATCTCATGAACCGTAATAGGTCCCTATACAGTTGAAATTTTCAGCGTGTAATACACACACTGAAAATTTGAATAATCGATGAATAATAAAATAATGTGGCCTTACCTACCACCTCCACTTCGACGCAAATTCAAACAAAGTTGTAAGGGAAGCATGGTGGGGCGCCGGAAGCGGAGGGCGACACAGACTCAGAACACACGAAAAACGGATGGCTTACTCAACATGGATTCCGGATATCGATGACGGAACAAATAATACAGGGATACAAGAAACGTGCTTTTTCAGCGCCTTTCTTGTTTTTTTACGAAAGTATTTAAAAAGTAAATAGTGTTAAACTTGTACTGGGATTTTCTTGATTTACCTTTGCTGGTTTGTATCTAAACGATAAAGCCTCGTTTAACCGTGACTCTGGATATAAAATTGGTGCAATATAGTTAGTAGGTATCATAGATTGTAGTTTCGTGTCATACTACCATTCAAAGGTTAAATTGTTCTGTCTAGGTACGGAATTGAACACATTTCTCATAGGAAACGGCAAAATGCCAGTTTGTAACGCACGTGCTTACGTAAACCTTTCTATATAATATATTTTTCAATACATTTGCTCGCAAAATGCACTTACAGAGGCAGTAAACAGGGCTTCAAGTAAGTTAAATTTACTGCCCTCGTGCTTTTTTTTTGCAGAATTTACTGCCCTCGTGCTATTTTTTTGCAGTTTTTTTTTAATTTTTGTAAGGCCACTTTACTTCTAAATAAAAAGTTTTCTTGAAAGAAGGTTCATAATGATATTGACTTTGTATGTAGAAAACTTAAAAAATAATAACATTTAGATGTGGATTGATGAAATTAATTCATGAAATTAAAAATTGTATTTAATTTAGTTATTTAAAATTGTTTTAAGTTTTATAAATCAAAAAAGTAAAGGCTGAATAGTCCAGGCTGATAGTTAAGAGCTAGAACCTAGAGCCATGAAGCCAATTAAAAAAAACGCAATTACAACAACGCGCTATAGATACTCGTAGGTACTAATAAAATCTTGAATCTGTGCGCGCTATTTTTAAATTTTTTTATAAATTATTAAATAATATGAGTGGTTAAAGTGATGTGGAATAAAATTAAATTGACAATTAGGTATTTTAGATGTGAGAAAAAAATCGCGCTATAGCCGATAGCCGCCAAAAACCTCGAAATAAGTATGGGCGTGAGAAACCATTTTCTAGTGAGTACCTTGTGCCTACCTACTCGAGTTTTATTTTCAAGTTTTCTCACAAATGTATTGAAAAATATCGTGTGATACACGGGCGTTAAGGTTTTAACAAACTCGTGACGATGGTCAGCCCTCGACTGGCGTCATCGGGCTGACATTAGTCAACTCGTATGTAAAAACCTATTTACCGCCCTTATATCACAAACTACTATTGTTCGTTTCTGATACAAAAAACTAATGCGTGGAACGTCCTTCCGGCGTTCGTATTCTGTAACTCTATAGGGCCTACGTTACCAAGCTAAGGATTGTAGGTCAATAATAGGAGTGCTTGATTTTCATAAATTAGATGGCTAGATGAAGCGCTCCTATTTGTGGGGTTGACACACATCCGTATAGCTTAGCACGTAGTACATCTCGAAAAATTTTCAAGGTAGGTGAGTTGAAAGTTGAAACTAATGCCGAGATCTATAGAGCGAACATTGACTTTGCTTAGACCTATGACATGGTTAAAACGAGACAGATTTATGTTACTCACATAAATCCATCTCGTTTTAACTGTAAGCAAAGTCTGAGCCAAGTCAAAGTACGCTATAGATCTTAGCATAAATTTCTATCATTTCCATCAGGCAGGAATGACGTCAAGCGCAAGCCAATTGTGCTATAGAAAACCTGAGGCCTTATTATGTAAAAATTATTGCTACAGTGTAACGATCTCAATTCCTTCACAATTGGCCATACTCTATTAACGGCAAGAATACCATGAATTCAGCCAATCATTATTGAGATCGTAACAATGATTGATGTAGGGTTTACTTTATAGAGCTACAGAAGCCTATATGTATAGTATCGTTGCATGCTACAATGTGAGATCGCTATCTCTTCCGGTTGGACTCTCAATATTTAGGTACGCTACATTTTACGAGCACAATTTTTGGCAAAAGAACCCCAATTCCAGCCAAAGTACCTAACAATTAAGATAAGATTACTATCGTTTATTACCTTCACGCTAAATGATGTCCACGTCAGTGTGGATTTAGGTTTTTGAAGTGAAAACTTCTTTAGCCGCGTTGAGCACTTTTTGGTAGGGGGTAAACTTGTGGATTCGCGTCACCGACATGCTCGCGAACACCGACATGCTCGCGAACACCGACATGCTTGCGTTGTTACGAATACATAAGGTCTTAAATACTAGTGGTTCGCCACGAACTGAGACCTCGCGGCATCACAGAGCGCCATCTATTGACATCATTGTAAAGTTCTGTTAAAAATATCATCATCATTAAAAATTAAATAATTTCGTTTCCTTATAATATTTATCTAATTTTAGTATTTGTTGTTCAAGTACAGGATATAATTCAAATAATTGATCAAGTTTCAGGCTTGAGAGTTCAGAAAATTGAGAGTTCTGAGGTCAACTTTGGACGTTAGAAAATCGCCACTTTGAAAGCCCCCCATTTCGTCAATTTTAGGGGAAAAATTAAAAAAAAAATATTTTTGGACTCTATTCCTAATTATCTTTAAAATGATATACCGCAACCCTATGTAACGCTATAAAAAATATTTTACTTCGCATTCGCTTCTATGAGAGCCCACCTGAAATAAAGATTTTTATAACTTTTTAAGCCATATTCGGCGGGAGGCCATCGGTTTACATATTATATTTAAATTTGAAGTAATTACGTTCAGCAATTCAGAAGTTATAAGGCTCTGACAGACGGACGGACGGACGGACGGACGGACGGACGGACGGACGGACGGACGGACGGACGGACAAGTGCCAATTCACCCAAGTAGACTCAGAGACCTTCGCTTCGCTCGGTCAAATTAATACAACATTCGTAATTAAACTTTAATACCTTAGTTTTAAGGTTTATATTTTAATTATTTTATTTTTTTTTAATTTAAAAATAATTAAATTTAAATATTCGTTTTCACTTCTGTCGACAATCCCTATGACTGCCAATTCTTTTTTATCCCGTGGGAAGTAAGAATTCATTATTTTCCAGGATAAAATTAACATATTGCATCTGTATATTCAATATCCATACAGTGGGTCGACACCCATACAAATGATAGACTCGTCTACCAGGACATCTGGAGGTATGATACTCTCACCGATGGTTTAGATAGGTAGGAAACTGCATACAGACATTAAAGTCTCAGAATTTTGTATTGAACATTCTGCCCGTTTCCTCCGTCACGACTCACGTCCCTGTCACCTTGCAGCGTTGCTCTGTCTAGACGCCTCCGTCGAACGATTGGCAAGAAAGAACGTATTTCTTTAGATTGTGCATGCAAAAATGACGTCGATCGATCTCGTCGATCGACAGTCACAGTTACAGTTAGTTAACGGCCGAAATTAATAATCAATCTCTCTGTAATCTGTCGATAAGTTGCTAAGCAACGTTGTTTTTTGAAGAAAAGTACAATACAACTCTGGACAAATAACAACGTTGCTTGGTAACAAATCGACAGATTACAGATAGATTGATGATTAATTTCGGCCGTTAGTCACAGTTCTCACCACTGCGCCACAAAGGTTTGTTGACATTCAAAAAGAATGACAGCGTGCATATTATGTTACGCCAAGAACGATCCATACTAATATTGTAAATGTTGAATGTGTTTGCCTGTCTGTCTATCTGTCTTTCTGCTACGCTTTAACGGCTCATCTTTTCAACCGATTTTGATGAAATTTGGTAGGTTTTATCCCGGAAAATGAAGGAGTTCCCCTGGAAATTAAAAAAACTTAATCCACACGGACGAAGTCGTGGGCATCACCTAGCACATGATAAATTGCTATTATCTTCCAGGGCTCATCGGCAGCAGAACTGCTCAGCTCGCAAGAGCGGGGTGCGTTAGTGAAGCACGTGCTCGAGTCAGCACGCGCCGAGCCCGGGGACGAGCATGCTCTGGAGCCCGCGCTTACTCTGCGCCCCGGACAGAGCATAGGTAAGAGAATAATTGATTTACGATCACCATCATTGCTTATTCTTAACTTACAAGACACTTCGAGTACCTTCGAAGTTGAAAACACGGCGGTTTTGTTTTTCTTTTGTTGTTTGTTTGTTAAAGGTACAATTTTCTATCTACCACTACAGCCCATTAACGTCCCACTGGGCACAGACCTCCGCTCTCATAGAGAAGAGAGGGAATTAGAGCTTAGACCCACCACGCTGCCCCAAACGACTATTATCACGTTAGTGATAATAACCTGATTTTCTGTCTAAATCATTATAATACAAGAAAAGGCCCGCGATTTCGTCCCCGCAGATTAGGGCTTTTTGAGTCCTGCGGGAACTCTTTAATTTCCGGGTTATAAAGTAGTATATGCTCTTCCCCGAGATGCAACCTTTCTCTGTACCAACTTTCGTCAAAATCGGGTGAATATATGGGAATAGGTTGAATATTTCGCATTTAATTTGGAATCGGATGTTTGGAAAAAATAAGTGTCAAGACATGTTTTGTGCGGCTTTATAGCATTTATCTATCTTTCTATCTATCTTTTCAGTGCCGGCGTGCGTAAGTCGCGGTGTAGTGGCAAATATGTTCCCGCTACACGAGCGGACCGCTTTGGAGAATTTACGAAAGAAATGGGTAAAAACGTTGTTCACACCACAGCCATTGGGTGAGTTACTAAGTACATATTAAGTTTATTGATACTTAGGTAACTGGTATATACCGTCAGTGTCTCTTTGACAGATCTTTGAAATGATAGAATAATTATTGATCTATTTCATTTAATTAGGTATATCTTAAGTTTGAGCAATATCAAATGTCAGCCTTCTATAACGCACTTTGTCTTTACTCAATACTCAATTTATTTATAATGTGTAAGACATACAGGTGTCGCTTATGTTACTTCATGTTTGACTCTACCACCGGTCCGGAAAACTATTTCCGCACTATCTCGCAATAAATCTATCATAATAATAATTAATTATATCATCGACATAATTATGGTATCTTAGCTCTATCTTAAGATATTATAAGACAAGATAGATTTATTTCGACATAAATCTCACTAGTCTGAACTTTAAGTTTTAGCGAAGCCAAAATGCGGTCTATAATAGACCTCAGCCTGAAAGTTCAGCTAACCTACGACCGTTATTAAAAAGCATGCTTGCAGGATTTTTTTTTTCCGTAAATAGGTGCAATTTGGGTGTTCCTCTTTATATTTGCAGATGAAATAAGTGAATATTTTGGTGTGAAAATAGCGATGTACTTTGCATGGCTCGGACACTACACGCAGTCGTTAACGGTGCCGGCTGTCGTTGGATTTGTATTTTGGGTAAAATCTTTTTGGCCCTTCGAGTCCAGCCTCCGATTGTGTAAGGAAATCTTAATCGTAATCGTTTGTCAAATGTATAATTCGACCTGTTTAAGGAGGCAGGTTTTTGGCTGCACATCAAAAAGCATGTATGGACTCCTTAAACAGTTCCAGTAATACGTTTTAAGCTGTCAAATGATTACGATTTGCTTATGCTTATGCAATTGGGCCTTTGATCAATTTCTACAGAATATCACTCAAAGGTTCTTGCTGATTTCATTTATTATTAAATGTTGACATTATTTAAATTATTTGCAGGTTTGGCTGGGGACAGCAAACGATTATTGGAAAGACATAGCCTATGTGTTGTTTTCATTGTTTAACGTTTTGTGGGCTTGCGTTTATTTGGAGACATGGAAAAGGTATTAATTTCCCTATTTCAATGAATAAATATGTTTTGATTTTATTACTTTTCCCTTTTTAAATTTAAATACAGCGATTAGTGCTATAATAAAAGTAAATTAATGTTTTTCTTTTTGCAGATACTCGAATGTTTTGGCGTATAGATGGGGTACTTTAGACCAAAGGGATGAACTATTGGTGGAGCCTCGTCCGTTATTTCAGGTGAAAACACCTTTTAAAAACGTGTATAATAGTAGTAATCTTTCTATTTTAATAGTTGTATTCCACTAAAATCGTGTTCAGCACACAATTTGTTTGCGAACGAGTTAATGAATGAATATGCTTTCATTTCTTGTGCGGTAGTGTTTAGCAGTCTATAGGCTTTCTTTGTCTTTGCGCACACTGGTGGAATCGCACATAATATACCACCATAAATATGTTGGTTTTCAGGGGGAAATGGGTATAAGCGAAGTGACGGGTCGACCGGAGCCGCAGTACGCGGCGTGGCGACGTCGCGTGTGGCGACACTGTGTGTCCCTGCCCCTTATGTTGCTGTGTCTAGCGGTGGCTGGGCTCGCCACCTTCGCCTTGCTACGGACACAGGTAACATTAACGAAAACTACTTACCACCACAATAATTATATATACTTCAGTAGGCACAAGATTTTAAATAATATTGATTAATGGTGAGCATATTCGTGCGACTTTTGGTGTTAAAGAAAAATATACCTTAACTACCTTGTTTTAGAGCTCTAGTTAATCCAAACATCTACAGCAATACCTTGTTCTAGAGCTCAAGGTTGTCCAAACATCCACAGCAAGCAGCAGTGATGTATGCAGAAACGGTTGCACAATTAAAATCGGTGTTACTGAATTTTTGACTTTAAGTCAAGGGCGTTTGGGTCCATTACTCTGACGCTAAAGTGTTTCGACGCTCAACAACGGTGTGATTTAAAATCTTGTGGTAAGGGTACCTACTTACTGGAATTGGGTAAGAGCGAATCGACCAGAGCGCGGTACGCGGCGTGGCGCTATGTTGCTGTGTCTAGCGGTGGCTGGGCTCGCCACCTTCGCCTTGCTACGGACACAGGTAACATTACTGGACACTACTTACCACCACTATAGCTATAAGGAGAGGATGGATTACCACCTCCCGCTCCTCAACACCCCTCGCAGAGAGCTTTACGGTACGCGGCCTGCAGTCAGTCAGCGACCGCGTCGCTCGAAGAGGCTCATGAATAAGGGCCCCGAACGGGTTCGAAACTAGTCGGGCATTTGCTGACATAACACGTGAGTTTATCCGGTAGTTATGTATAGTTACAATAATTATACTTCAGTACCACAAGGTTTTAAATCATATTGACGCTGAGCATATTCGAGCGTCGTTTGGCGTATAAAAAATAGACCTTAACTACCTAGTTTTAGAGCTCAAGTTAATCCAAACATCCTGAGCAAGCAGCAGGGCTCCAAGCGGAAAATGTTACAAAATTAGAGTCGGTGTTACTGAATTTTTGACTTTAAGTCCCTGCGTTTGGGTCCATTTTACTCTGACGCCTAAATGTTTCGCTCGAATATGGTCAACAAAATCTTGTGGTATGGGTATTGGTTCAGGAGGAAATATGGATAAGTGTGGTGACGATTCGGCCCGCAACAACTTGGGATTGTCATTGCCATGTCTAACGGTTGGCTCACCATCTTCCAATTAGGTATTTGACAACTAGTCAAATCTGTAAGTTTTTCAAATGTCAAAACGCTCAATATTGGATTTTGTTTGAAATACTGAATTGTGACGTCATCAAAGTTCGGCGCACTTTATTACTTTAATTACGATATTTTACGTCTTTTGGGAGATCCATTATTTAATAATCACTCATAATTAATTGATTTGACTAGTTGTCCAATACCCAATTATATACGCGAATTTGTGCTGAAAAATTAATGAATAATTTGCGCTCATTCGCTCGCGATATCTGTGAATTTAAAATACGCTTTACTCTACACTTATTGTATCTCCATTTCCAGGAGTGGTGGGAAGAAACGATATTCTATTTCAGTTGGATACCGCGTGCGTTTTTGGCTATTTTGATCGCGGTCGAAGAGGAGGTCTATGCTCGGATCGCGAGGTGGCTTAACGATAAAGGTATTTGACACGACTTTCGTATTTCGTAGTATTAATTATAAAATTTACCTTAATGTAAAGGGAACTTCATAACATTTGAATTTTCTTAGGCACGTTAATTCCTTATAGATAGGCTAAAAGTCCTCACGGTTAAAATGCAATATTCCCTTATTCAGTATTTAAATACTGAATCCACTGTAAAGACTTCATGTATATTAAGCCTAATTCGGCATTGAATATATTCATGAAAACTCAAAAGCAATTAAAAAAAATAGCAACCCTCCATTTTGTTTCGTGTAGTGATAACATCTTCAGTTACTTATATCTGACTAGCTGATGCCCGCGATTTCGTTCACGTGGTTTAAGTTTTTTTTATTCCCGCGGGAACTCCTTAATTTTGCGGGATAAAAAGTAGCCTATGTCACTCTCCAGGTCTTCAATTATACCCATGCCAAAAATCACGTCGACCCGTTGCTCCGTTGCGGCGTGATTGAAGGACAAACCAACAAACAAACACACTTTCGCATTTTTAATATTATATGATATAAATGCCAAAATAAAACAACTTTACGTAATTACTTATTATTTCACGTTATAATATGGCTATGTTTTTCTGATTGAGTGTGTTGTGTGGAGTTTTTTATACTAGCAATTCTTTCAAACAAAATAACTCTTGTGTATTAAAAAGTTTTGAATTTTTGCATGTGTCAACCCTTGTCTTCTAGACTCTATTTAGATACAATTCCATAGCACTCTTGATTATAGAAATTATTTAATTATTTAGTCTAAATAGTGGTGTAATATAAAGATATTATTGGATTTAGTAACAGTTTTTGTAAACTGATCGCACATTACTGCAAAGCCGCACACACCACAACAAATTCGTTTCTTATTACTGTGCGTTAAATACAATCTGACTGTTTCGGTGGCTAGTAGCACATTCAAGTCTCGGATCGGGCCTAAAACAGTTTAAATTAGGTGTTTTGGTAAGGAATTATTAATAGCAGCAACGGACAAGGATTGCGAAATTTGCGCTGAGAGTTCCTATAGCCGTCGCGCTAAGCCTGATATCTTTTCGGTTGTGTGTGATTTCCGTCCAATTTAACTCAAATTGGAATTGGGTCAGGAGCACATTATTTATGTTGTTTTTCATTGTACGCATGTACTTTGAAGGTACTAAGAAGGTATACTTTGTAGGTACCTATTTTGAATAAATATGTTTTGAATTTGAATTGAATTGAAATGTTAAGTTTTGGTTCGTGCGGTGCGTGCTGCAATGTGCGATCACTTTTAAACTTAAGTAGTACTCGTACAATCGAATTATTAGTAGGCAGGTAGTGGTATAATACTATAGCGCATATTATTTTTCTCTTTACCGCTTACCAAACTGGAATGGACACGGAAAACCTTCTATTTTCTATAATGGTAACACCGACTCCATCCAATTATTAAAAAAAAACAACAGAAAACTATCGGCTCGAGACAAAGTATGAAAACCATCTGATTCTCAAAATAGCATTGGTTTGTATTTGGAAAGCTGAAAAACTAATGCCGTACTAAAATACTATAAAATGTTTAATCACGCTTTTGCTAGACCTAAAGGAGGTTATTAACCAAAGAGTTTGAATAAAAACTCATATTAACGAACACAGCGTTTGCCGAAAAGTGCACAGACTATTTTTGGCTTGCATGTCTGATGAATTTTTCCGTGCATGACGAACATAATAATGTTAACATTCGATTTGCTTGAAAAACATTTTTTTGCATTAATATAGAGTTTCCATTTAACATTTAAGTATTATTGTGTTAATCATTTTGTCAATAAAAGAGTAGCAAATTAAATTTTGAATATGAGCACACCTAAGTATAATAAAAAGTAACATTTAAATTTTCTTCGTCAAAATAATAAATGTTATACATCATCACATGAGGTTTATATTAATTACTTACTGAAAAAGAAAAACAGTTTTGAGTTATTTTAAGCTGTGTATTTAACCGATCATTTTAATCATATCTGTCCACTGTCTTGTCAAATATTCAGGCCAATTCTGTTATACCCCCCACCACCACTACAGCTCATTAACGTCCCATTGCTGGGCACAGGCCTCCACTCTCATAGGAGAGACGGAATAAGTGCTTAGACCCACCACGCTGCTCCAATGCGGGTTGGCGGGCGAACCATGACCATCTCTAAACTAAACTAAAATGACAGCTCTATTTATGTTGCTATCCCTTTCATAATACTTCCTGAGAAAAGAGGCAGCACTATTTTTAGAGCTGTCATTTTAGTTTAGAGATTGTGTTATACAGAATTGTCCACATTATCACTTCACCAAATATCGCCATTATTCACTTTATATGCTGTCATAATAGATTTTGTATGACTCCTAGACTCACTATGCCTCCGAAGTACACTTTTAGGGATTTCTATCGCTCCTAAAGACGTGGTAAAATATATTCACTTCTGACATAATATTTTGGTAATTCAATAACAAAATCCTTATAAATGTGTACAGTTAGAATGCTTTCGATGTAAGAATACACAAGACCTTGGAGGGCAGTTTCAAATATTCGTTTTCAATTTCAGTTCCAATTCGTCAACTCATTTATGAGTTTGTTCTACATAGCATTTTATCTGCAGGATATGGATAAACTAAAAGAGGTAACAGTTTTTTGAGTTTTTAAATATTGTAGCGATCGAAATGAATAAGTTAGCATTTCACTCTCTTTGATACAGCTTGTTATTTACTCCTAAAATACGGTTGGTTTTAATACTAAGGTCAAATAAGAATATAGATATTAAACTTCTTTTTTTTTTAAATATATAGGCCAGCGCTTGGCTGCATTCAGACTTGCTTGCAAGTGGTGATGCAGCATAAGGTGGAGCGCGCTTGCCTAGAAGATGGCTATTAACTGCGGAAGTATCGCCATCCTGGTGGATAGGAAACAGTTTACAGTTATTACAGTTTAATTTTTTTGTCTACTTTGGAAGATATAGTTTTGTTCTTTAGAATTATTTTTGCACGAGTTGCTCAAAATCAGTGACACGTTCCGATATTTCACGTTGCACGTTGTCACCACATAAAACGGACCAACGAGGCCCAAAGGTGACACTTCTGACATTGACTGTGTTCCGAAATACACTGCGAGCACTGTAAGGTGTGACGTCACTTTAGTACACTGCGAAGCCGTTCCTTTATTGTTAGGTATACTGGGTACTGCTTAAAACGGAACGCTGTCAGCACTGAGACAAACACTGAGAGCACCTTACCTCGAAAACGCCAGTGCTCACAGTACAAAGATGGCGTCGATTAATGACGTCATATATTTCCCTAGGATACTGCAGTTTACTGTCAGTTATAACGGAACGAATTTCTCCACAGTAAAGAGCACTGAACAGTGCTCGCAGTCTATAACGGAACACAGCCTTAGCAACGTGTGACGGTGTAAACTGTCACCTGTTGGACTAAGGTTCACTAAAATTAAGGGGCTTTTATTGAAATCGGGCATTAGAATGCATTGGCTACCATTTCGGACATATTTCTCGGATTCAAATTGGAGTAGCGCATAAAGTCCTCTATCTATTTCTTTACATTACATGACTTTTATTAAATATGTATTCCTTTTATTTAATAATACTTCATCTAAATTCCTCTAATATTTTCAGCAACTAGCCGTGTTGTTAATAACCAGGCAGATAATCGGGAACCTCAAAGAATCTGCCCTGCCATATCTGATTGAAAATCTGAGGTTGGCCAAAATATGTTTTGATGTGTTCGGTGCGATTAGTCCTAGTAAAGGTGAGTAAAATATAGTAATGGTACCTACTTTTTTTATTTAAAAATAATTAATGATGGGTAAAGTTTTAATCCTGCCCATACTACACCTACCAGAGGTCCAATTGTCTGAGAAAATCGTAATCATTTAAAAGCTTAAAACATATTCCGCGAACGACATAAGGAGTTTATATAAATGCTATTTGACAAGCAGGCAATTTTAAGATCTCCATAAATAGTTCGGATTATGAACGATAACGAAACGTTAACGATTACTATTTTCTTACACAATTGGGGGGTAGGTTAGCCTGATATCTTAGATTGCATCATTGTAGGGGATGTTATCATGTTATCTGCTCTTAGTAGGATTAAAATAAATCCCTCGGGATTTTTAAAAACTTATTCCAAGTCGCGGGCATCATTAAGTATGAAATAAAAGGAACTGTACTAAATTAGTGAGTTAATTTGTGTGATTTTGCATGTAAGTGCTCAAGCAGTTTCTCCTCTTAAATAGTTTCTAAAAAAGCGCTTTTTTAATTGAATCCTGTGTGTGTGTATATTTGCGTGTGTGTGTGTGGTTTCTAAAATGTATGCCCTATCTTGTTTTCTAGTACCAACAGCGGCGCAACTGACGGATGTGTTCGAAAAGAAGACATCGTCAACCGGGGATCCGCCGGAAATGCTCATAAATGGTGGGACCGAGAAAGACGAGAGACGAAACTCGGACTCCCTCGGCGGGCAGAAGGTTATACACCAGGCTGAACTGGAGTCGCAGTTGTTTAAGGTTGGTTTGCATATTATGTTTATTGTTTAAATAGTCAAAGTTTTATTCAAAATTGGTAATAGTCAAAGTCAAAGTATGTTTATTCAAAATTGGTACCACACAGTACACTTTTTGAACGTCAAGTATACAAAGTATAAGACGTAATGGTGCTAATTAACGACTTTATCTTAAAACTAAACCTCCGAGGACTCCGAACGCGCCTTGGTCTGAGAAGAGCCCACAACAAACTCTGCCGGGTTTTTTTTATTATCACTATCTCACAAAACATCGTAAGTAAATTCAATAGTTCTATCATTAGCAATTAGATTAATTAGCCGCTGGAACCCTATTGGCTGGTTGTTATTCATTACCGTGCTCTTTTATCATTTGAATAATCCTTTACATTGTAATAGGATTTTTCATTATACAAACATTTATTTCCAGTACGAAGGAACGTTCGCGGAATACCTCGAGATGTTGACACAACTGGGCCACGTGGTGTTATTCTCCGCCGCGTTTCCGCTCGCGGCGTTATGCGCGTTATTAAACAACGCGTGCGAAGTGCGAGCGGACGCTTTCAAGCTGTGCCACGTGGCGCAGAGGCCTTTCGGAGAGAGAGTTAGCAGTATTGGCAGTTGGCAGGTATGTGGAACCATTAGTTTGTAAATGGGCAGGGCACTTAGCTCCAAGGACTAATGGATCATGGATGTAGTGATTTGAATTGCCACGGTAGATAGAAAAACAGTAGCAAATAATAGCTAGTTTGAAAAACTTTTATAAAAAAAGTGAACTGACTGAAAATGGTTCTTGTCCAAATAAGTACGTATAACGTGGGTACTAAGGTAAGTAATGATATTACGCCTTGAATTTCGTTAGAATCTACGTCTTGAATCTACTTAGTATTTTTCCGTTTGGTTTGGCTTCAAACCTCCTTTTTGCAATCGGTTAAAAATAGTTAATTAGTCATATTATGTACGGGAATATTGCAAGGTTATGTCCATGTAAATTTGATTGTGGATGCTTAGTAGGAACTCTCTAAGTCCTTAACTATATCTATGCAAAAATAATGACGTCGATCCCTTGCACCATTGCGGAATGTTTTAAGAACAAACCAGCAAGCACACTCTTGATGCATCACAGATCCGTTCAGTTGCGGTGAGAAAACGTCAATATTTTGTGAACAAAAAGTGAACTATAATAAGTCCTTAAGAATTATGTGTTTCCTATAAGTTTCTTCTTCTTTCTCTCTCTCTCTTAACAACCCATTGTCGGCTCATTACTGAGCACGAGTCTCCTCTCGGAATGAGAAGGGATTGGCCATAGTCCGCCACGCTAGCCAAGTGCGGATTGGCAGACGCCAAACTTCACACACCTTCGAGAACATTATGCAAATGAGCGTACTGATGACTTCTTTGCTGTAATGCGGAAGAAGTCGTTGTCACTGCTGACAAGGCTGCGCTCAAGTACTAACCGCATCCTGAATATGTTTGCGAGTAAGGTGGACTCACCAATGCTTGGACATATTATTCAAGTGTTGGTGAGGCCAAAATAAATTGAAAATGTGTAAATAATGTGTAATAATTTTCATATAAGTTTTTGTGTAATAATTCTCTAAAAAAAAAAAAAAAATTTGTGTATTTACTAACATTAATTCTTAAGATTTTAAACTAACAAATTGAGCCGTAGTTGCTATTAATGAAGAGTATTTATTTATTTATTTATTTATTATGAAGAACTCCCGAGGATGCAGGTTTCCTTACGATGTTTTCCTTCAGCGTTTGAAGCAAGTGATATTAAATTTCTTAAAACGCACATAACTTCGAAAAGTTGGAGATGCGTGCCTGGGGATCGAACCCGCGACCCCTTAGGCCCATACAGGAGGTCGAGTGTCTTAACCACTAGGCTATAACCGCTTCAATAAGTTTAAGAAGAGATAATAACTTTGACACAGCACGCGATGGAGGCCATGGTAGCGGTAGCGGTGCTGGTTAACTGCGCTCTCATAGGCCTGTCGGGCCCCGTGCATAGGCTGCTACCGGACGCGACGCCCGCGCAGACGATACTCATCATTGTTGCATTAGAGGTAAGGTGCATTTTGTCTTCTTCTGAATATATAAAAGGAAAAAGTGACTGACTGACTAATCTATCAACGCACAGATCAAACCACTGGATGGATCGGGCTGAAATTTGGCATACAGATTGCTATTATGACGTAGGTATCCGATAAGAAAATATTTTTGAAAATTCAACCCCTAAGAGGATATTTTGATATGACTGCCTGTTTGATTCAGTTGCTAATTTATTCGACTGCTAATCGAGCGGTTGCTAATATTCGTATTCGGGCCAAAAAAATATTGGGGTTTCCCAAACGTACCTACTTTGTAGTAGCCCGGAGTTGCATGAAAAACTTCTGCGATTGTGCTCCCTCCAAGTGTGTTGTACATACTTGTTTTTTTTTTACCGTCTTAGACAGTGAGAGTTTAATTTTCCTCAAGTCCTGTTCATTAGGGATTTTATATGAAATACTGAATTGTGACTTCATCAAAGTTCTACGCACTTTTTACTTAAATAGGCATTTTAAAATTGTTATTCAATATAAAACTAACAGCTGTGGATATTACTTTAGGAAAACCCTCTATTTAATAATTACTAAAAAATTATTTATTTTACTAGGAGTCAAATACTCAATTGCGGCCTACGTTATGGCCTGAAGGCAATAGCGGGCAA
The DNA here is from genome assembly GCA_917051295.2 of Erebia ligea. Classification (NCBI taxonomy): domain Eukaryota; kingdom Metazoa; phylum Arthropoda; class Insecta; order Lepidoptera; family Nymphalidae; genus Erebia; species Erebia ligea. The sequence goes on along the minus strand of OU785221.1, from coordinate 17,417,198 downwards.
CGAATGTATCACTTCTTTTCTAAGTAATATTACTATTTAAAAGTTTCCGAGCCACGTCGCCGTGAGCGCAACATATAACAATTTAAATGTCTTTAAATTGTTATACAACCAATTGTATTTCAGCATGTAGTGTTGGTGATGGTGTTATGCTTGCGCGTCGCCATACCCGAGATCCCGGGCTGGCTGGCCACGGAGATGGCCAAGGTAGAGTTCCAGAGGCGTGAGGCTATCAAGAATGCGCACGCACCATTACTGGTAAGCCATTGAGCAGTAACAATTAATAACTAGATAATGCCCGCGACTTCGTCCGCGTGGACTAAGTTTATTCGATTCCCTCGAGAACTCCTTCTTTTTCCGGTTTTTTTTTTCTTATTTATTTAAAGGGGTTTGATCACGTAGTGCTCATGTCACCCCTGTGAAATCTGAAAACCTTACAAATCATGCACTCTTCGTCTTAGACCTATTAATACTAGTTTAAACAGCATTCTTGCCTTTTCAGATGTCGGAGATTTTCCGGGATTAAAAGTAGCCTATGTCCTTCCCCGCAATACAACCTATCCTTGTACCAAATTTCATCAGAATCGGTTGAACATGTGAGCCGTGAAAGCGTAGCAGACAGACAGACAGGCAGACACACTTTCGTATTTATATTATTAGTATGGACTATGGATTAAGTAAGAAGTCGCCTCTCTGGTAGGGAAGTAGGCACAATAAGTTTTAATTCATAGAAAACATTTTTAAAAACAAGTTTTTATCGTCCGCCATTTTGAATTTACTGTGACGTCAGTTTATATATCGTATCATTCTCAGTAAACCCTTTTAAACTTATAGTGTACACATGCCGTTAACCTAGAATCATGAAATTTGGCAAGAAGCAAGGTCTCACACACAGCACAAGTATAGGAAAAAAAAACAAAAAACGTTAGGGTTCCGTACTCATGGGGTGTCGAATTGTTTGTCAGGCGCTACCAGTTTAACGCTATATGTAAGCCAGTTATTTCACAGCTGATAACGTGTTGTTCTGACATGTTTCTTGTGTTTACTAAAATTATTTATATTTGTGTGGTGGTACGGAACCCTTTGTGCGCGTGTTAACTCTCACATCATCGGTTTTTGTCAGTGAAACTTCTTTAGAATCGTTGGGATTTTAAAATTCGATGAAACCAAAAAGAGGTAAACATATCTCTTTCTCTCTTAAGCTACTTTTCTGTAGTTTCACTTCTGCCGTGTGTGAATTGCACGCACACTTTTTTTTAAATTTATTAATGAGGATTATTTACGAAAAATCACATAATGCGTCGTTTCCAGTCGGAAGGCACGAGTGCGGACGACGTGCGTCTATCGAGCCGCAGTTCGCCGCGCGCCGCCACGCCCACCACGCCCAAGACCAGCGACAAACCAGCGGAGAGGAAGCGCATCAACATCGGCAAGATACCAGAAATACCGCCCTTCAGGTAACAGATGACCCCCGCCCGAGCGCTCCAGCCTCCCCGATACCTATCCGTCTCACGAAAGAAGGCCCGCAGTAATTAGTGGCACTATGGTATGTCAAAGGAGAAGGTTCATTTTAGGTGTAGTCTTGTACGCTATATCATGAATAGAGGACATTGGATGTACAATAATGTGGAAATACATAAACATGCGACTACTAGCGCCGCCTCCAGGGGACTTCTTTTGTGACACGGACTGTAAAGCGTCAAACACACAGGGAACGGGCGCGGGTCGGGCGCGTGCCGGGTCGGGTGCGCGGCGTGTTGAATTCACAGCGTCACCCGCCACGCGCACGAACCGCGCCCGCGTTTTTGTGATGTCGTCCATATAAATACAAGGAATTCAACCCGCCGCGCACTCGACCCGGCCCGCGCCTGACCCGCGCCCGTTCCCTGTGTGTTTTGCCCTTAACAGCGAATCTGAGAGTTTTGCCATCTCTGACCAATTATTAAGGTGCGTTTCCGTCAGAGATGTGCGAGCAGGTTTAGCGGAGCTGTGGTAAGGGCTTGACCACGCGCACTGCTGCTTAGCTACCTCGCACATCTCTGGTGGAAGCACACCTTTATACTAGAAGAAGTGTGAGACTTAAAAATGCGTGTCCATTTTTAGACTTCCTTAACAAAATGGTAAAATAGTAATCCATATGGTGCGATGATGTCTGCCCGTTTGTCACACCTCAATGTTCAACGTTCTTTAAATGCAGACATTCTTGATTATCTGAAACATACTAAATTAAGAGTCTTTCACATTTAGAGAAATCAAGTTTTGGAACGCCCTTCCATACAATTTCCTTCTTAGTCCATAAATATAAATGTCATAAGTCACACCTGTCATATGCTTTAGATGCTGTCATAGGGGTGGAACAAAATAAATACCATGCAAATTGTCAAATCAAAAATTTTGCATCTAAACTGTTCGCAAATTATGAGTCACAATGCAAAATACATCATTCTAATGTTTTCGCCTATTTACAGATCGGCAGAAAATTTTTCCGTAATTTGCGAACAACATTATGCCATTTCCAAATTTTTACGTTTGTTCACTTGAAAACTTACACTCCGGGCTTTGATAGGGTATTGTTCAGGTAAATTCATATAAGATTTTGAATATAATTTATCAATGTCTGGCGAATGGTAGTTCATACATTTTAGACGTCACGTGACATGTCATGTTATTATATAAGTTCAGGGCCGGCAACAGAGAAACCGGGTACAGATATACCTTGCCCTATCCATTAGAGGGTCGCTATATTACCTCGCGGCATTACTTTGGAATATAAAAATTGAGGTTTTGTGCCTTGTTAACGGTCATAGACTTCACAATAAATTGTCAATATAATCGCCACCACAATTGTGTAGTTTTTGCAAAAAAAAAATATACGAGCGCTTTATCGCAGCGAAAATGTATTTTTTTCAATTTGGTACTTGAGTAAGGTTAGAATTTGTTCTCCTTTGGATCATTGAGCTAGCAAGCATAAATTCTGCGAAACCAACAAAAAATAACTTCATACTGTTCTCTTTCTACAATTTATTTGCTTGCTTTTAAAGTTACTGATAGTTAACAGAGGTTCACATTACTCGTATTTTGTACGTTTTTAGATAAAACAAATAAAGTTGGCTTTTATCCATTTAGGGTTGGCTTGGCTTGGCTTTGGTTGGTTTGGCCCCAAAAATTCTGTTGCCGGCCCTGTATAGTATCAGTGCTCATGTATTTCAAATTAGTTTTATTTTTTGTTTTCAGTTGATTTGACACAAGTATTATGCCTGGATGGGTGTGTAGTTAACATTATACTAAGATTACGTCTCATTCCATTTTATCAGTATTTTTTATATTAAAGTGCTTATTTATATACATTATTGTTTTGTGATTATATTTTGTTTTGCAAATAAATTTTATATCTCTCTCGAACTTCGTAGTTTCTTTTCTCTCTAATATAGGTACCTTAAAAGGGAAATAACCTGTGTAAAAAATTAAATAAATGTTTATTGATAACTATTGTAAATAGTTGATATAAGACTGAATAAATGAAGAAAGGTAAAAAAAAATCTTTTGACTAGAAACCTTTGCTTTGCTTTAACTTGCTGTGTATATCCTAACATAACAAATTAACACAATTCTTACTGATCACGTAAATCCTTATATTAAAGTGTTGTACATTTTTAATTTTCTAAATAGAATGCTTTAATCCATAATATTACAACTACTAATCTTCTTGTTGTTATTTCACCCTAAAACTGCACCCCTAGATTGACTATAATTATATAGACTACCTATATAAATTGACTCAAATAAGGTGTATTTATTTATGAAAACTTAATTCTATTATCAGAATATTTTATTAGGTTTTCTAAAGATACGTCGCTTTTCCTAGTGTTTGGGATTCCTAAGTTCATTCAATGATATTGCTTTGATTGACAAGGAAAGATAGCCAGCAAAATTGTTATTGGAAGGAGAGAAAAAAAGTCTATTTATTATTAGTACTATACATTTCCCAAAATTCACCTGGTTTTTACCAAATATTTGTTTTTATGTGTGTATTTCTAACTTCACTTCAACAAAAAATCCTATACTATACCTATCCTGCACTTTTCATACCTCTTTTTACATTTTGTAACGATGCTTCACCCGTCTTCAACCTTGCTTGCGTGCCGACCACTCTGTATATAATACAGGATGCTCTAAATTGCGTTTTCAGGGCCAAAGCGGCATCTATACCGGAGCCGACAGTAACCACGGGCTCCCTACAGTTGCTACAGGATGTAAGCCCTACGAAACCAATACGACGTAAAGTGCTAGTGAGTATAGATTGTTTAATAGTAGTCTATGAAACGGTGGCATAAACGGATTATTAAAACTTCGCTCGGTTTGAATAGTATCGACGACGACCTCCCTGGCGCAGTGTTGAGCGCTGTTGTTTAGCGTTCAGGGGGTCTACTCTCTTTCTCTAAAACGAAACTTCGCAAACGAACGTAGTTAGTCGGTTATTAGACCCACACAAAATCGTTCAATCCAATCGGTCACGAAAATTTTCTATGGATCCGTACTTCGTCTGCGTGTACGAAAACGAAATAAAGAGAAGCATAGAGATAATATTATGTAGGAGAGGAGATAACGAAATTTCGTTCATAGTTTGCGAAGTTTCGTTTTAGAGAAAGAGAGTAGACCCCCTGATACGATGCCGTGTAGAAACCGTTGTGTAGTTTTTTTTTTAATTTTATGTTTCGCACTCAAATTATCCTCTGACAAGGCGTCAGAGACTTTTTTGTTGCGAGTTTTGCTCTGAAGGAGGGTTAGGGGTATGGGTTTAATATAACCGCCATTCCCCAGGTTACCCCGCTACAGACTGCATCATCACTTACAATTAGGTGAGATCGCAGTCAAGGGCTAAGTTATAGTGGATTAAAAAAAAAGTATTACGGACAGGATGTTTTAATACCTAGATATGTATAGTTTCATTCATTATTTTATCTACGCTTGTATCTTAAAATTCTTATTGTGAATTTTAAAATAATTAAAGTTAGATTATTCACGAACATCTGTAATAAAAAAAATATTAAAGCACTAATTTCATACCAAATTGATGCTATAAAATACTTTATACTACACCCGCTCGGAAAGTACCCTCTTGCTTTTGTCAAAACGAGGTAGAAAGTACGTCATTGCTACAAACCAAATATGCGGGAGGAAAAGATGTATGAAATTTCATTTCTAACGTGCTAAGCGGGGAGAAAACTGTATGAAAATCCATTTCTAACGCGCTGTTGTTTTTTAATTTTAAGTAAATATGGTATGGACGTTGAGAATTTGGATAGGTATGTCTTACCTTATTGAAATATAGATAATATTAGAAGCAGCTTCACCATATTTGACATAGAAAAGTCAAATATGGTGAATGTCGATTGTCGACATCGATATCCGATATTGATAGTCGATATCGATATCGATTGTCGATATCGTTGACGATTGTTGGTATCGATGTCGATTGTCGATATCGATGTCGATTGTCGATATCGAAATCTATATTGAAATAATCCTCAAAATGTAGTCTAGTTGTGATAGTGAAGCTTCGAACGAAGCGACTCATATAGTTATGATAGAACTTCACTTTTTTTTTTTAATTTATTGAAAACAATACAATAGAAATTAAAGCTAGCGAGCCTAACCTAATTAAGGACTATTAACTATTATTAACTATTAACCTAAACCTTTGTAAGTTCGTTTAATCACTAATTATCGCTTATTTTCCTCGCAGGTGTAGTATAAAGCACTATGTATCACTTGGGAGAAAGTACGATTCCTACCTCGCGTGTATTGCGGCCCTTCGGCTACGCCTCGGGCCTCAAACTACACCCTCGTTAGTAATCGGTCACTTTCTCCCTTCGGTGAACAATGTACTATTGTTTTTACCATTAAAGTACTGATCACTCCTAATTCATTAACTCCGGATTCTAGAACTTGACGTTGTCATTTAAGCATGGTGGAGGATTAGCTCGTCGCTGATTTTAGAGGAGAGACAGCCGGCGCGGCATCTCGTCGTTAGATACTCTCCCTGGCCCTGATACGATTGGTTGAACCATGCCTGTTATAAAGTACCTGAATGGAGTTTGAAGTTATAAAGAGGGGTCAAAATTGTGTGACTAGGAGGGCACAGCCGACGCGCCGCAGTCGTTGCTCGGCGTGTAGGGTCTGAGGGACGAGCCGCTGCATCGCTCTGCGCACTGCATCCCGCACCCCGCGCAGCACAAACCCCTCATTACCCTTTTAGGGGAATAGCCGGCGTGCCTTTATCTTCCCTGCCGTCATTGAACTGTACCTTGTACTGTGCCTGTCATAAAAAAATAGTGCCTAAATGGGGTTTGAAATTGGTTATAAAGAGGGGTCAAAATTGTGTGACTAGGAGGGTACAGCCGGCGCGCCGCTGTCGTTGCTCGGCGTGCGCGGGCTGAGGGACGAGCCGCTGCACCGCTCCGCGCACTGCATCCCGCACCCCGCGCAGCACAAACCCCTCATTAACCCCACTCTGCAGGTCAGTGCTCAACCATCTTGCGACGATGTTACCCGTGGTCCTACGTGACCCGTTGTCCTAGGTGAGCGACAGAAGCGACGCGATACGACGCCATAGAAAATGACGGACGTATCTACGCGACTGCGTAGGTCATGTGAAGGGTTTGAGACTGGCACGTCACGTTGCTGCGTTTCTCGCTCACCTGGTACAACGGGTGAGCGACATACGCGACACAGCGATTCGATACGACGCGACACGACAGTATAAAACAGTAGCTAACCTTTCAAGTGTAAATGATAAAAAAAAAGCGTGGATTTGATTCGCTCCAGCTATGCGTGGGACTGCAGTTACTTGTATCATTATGATGATTGTAAGTTTTGATGGAAAAGAGCAACCACCGAGTTTCTTGCTGGCTCTTCTCGGTAGGAATGGCATTCCGAACCAGCGGTAGATTCATATTATAACGATTCAAAAGCGCTTGTAAAAGCTTATTTGAATAAAAAACATTTGAATTTTGAAAAGTGGCGTCGAAAACTTTTTAAGGGTCGGTCGCCTGAAATTTCGCGCTGTTATGGTGTAATCTACACAGTTACGTCGCGTGGCGTCGCTTCTGTCGCTCATTTAGGACAACGGGTTACATTCATTATGCGATGCAACGTGCAACTTCACAACATTCATCATACACTGCAACAATGTAACATTTCCACGTCACATTGTACTACTATTGTATATGTGTTTATTGCAACAAACTCCAGGAGCTGGCGGGCAGCGTGACGGCGGGCGGGTCTGAGCCGGACCTGAACGCGGTGCCTGCTTCCACGCCCTCTATGGAGACCAGCGCCACCTCCAGCGAGGACGACAAACCCAAAGACAAGAGCAGTGAGTGTAATGATTGTCTCTTGGGAGGCTTCGGCCCGTGGCTAATCACCACCCTACCGGCAAGGACGTGTCGCCAAGCGATTTAGTGTTCCGGTACGATGTAGAAACCGTTTAGGGGTATGGGTTTAATATAACTGCCATGCCCCTAACAGGTTAGCCCGCTACTATCTTAGACTTAGCATCAATTACCATCAGATGAGATCGGGGTCAAGGGCTAAATTGTGGTAAATTAAAAAAAAACTCCAGGTGCTGGCGGATGGGTCTGACGGGGACGGGAACAAGAAAATCAGCATATCCTAATTTTACACTAAATTTTTACTAGATACTAGACTGTAGCTATGGATACCGGGGACGGTTAATCAATTTTGACACTTGACCGTGATACCAACTATTTTTACCGATAGAATACAGCCCCCCGATTATGTTAGAATGGCCGATCAAATCGTCAAAGTTCGGCGTCAAAGTAAAATAAACCTTAACAGCATTTAATGCTGTTATGGTTACTTTTACTTTGACGCCGAACTTTTACGTTTGATCGACAATTCTTACCTACATAATCCCGATTATGTAAGTTCTTCGGCTGACCAAAACGTCAATATTTTGCCGACCGTTTAGTAGCCTTTTCCTTACGCTAGGTCGTTCGCGCGCCCGCGCCGCGCTGGTGAAGCGCGTGCGCTCGGTGGCGGTGTTCTCGCTGGGGCTGCGCAAGGCGCGCGAGGCGGCGCAGGCCGCGGACAAGCATTCGCCGCGCACGCCCGACCGCCCGCACACCACGCCCGTACGTATGACATTCTACAACTATTCAATATACCCATACGTTTCAGTTTATTTTTTATTTATTTGGCAACCAAAACAGATTACAATAGTAAATACTGATCTAACCTAAAGTCTTAACTTATTACATTTTAATCTTATTGTAATCCTACAGGGTCGCACTACATGAATAAGGTTATTTAAGCGTACAAAGTAAAACCACAAAATCACAAAGAATTAAGAATACCTAATAATATGTTTATGTAGAGCGAACATAACTATTTTATACCTACTTAACTATTTTACACTAGGTATTTAAATTTTGCGAGATAGGCTTGCACTTGACGACAATCATGCTTGAGAGGAATTGGGACGGCGGTTTTCCCGTATTAGTCTGTTTTCTCCGTGGATAATTAGTAATTACAATAGAGAAAATATTTTTGCACCATAAAATCCATATGTGCCCGTGCCATGTCCCTATGTTTGGTTATTTCAATAAATTAATAATTTTAAGAACAAGGAACCTTCAAAAATGGCTCAGTTTTCGCGCCATCATCCGACATCCTGCAAACAAATTTGACAAATATACCTAATCAAGAAAAGAAAAACAAACCGACACAGAGTCCCGACACTTCTTAAATTATTCTTTAAAAAATTAATTATAATCGGTGCAATTTTGTAGGAGGTAACAGAAAAATACGAGAGTAAGAATTCGACTGTTTTTCATAGGTATTATGACGGTCCAAGCTGCAGTTGTCCCTATCGGGTGTTATGAGATTCTATTCGAGGAGCAGCGCGACGGCAATATAATAATTGTTCAATACCTTTTCTCAAAGTTTCCCGTTGACGCCACAGGTTGACGCCATTACCTCTTAAGACTTAATACAAAGCAATGATGAGGTCTAGGTTGGAGCGCGCTTGCCTAGGAGATGCCTATTCACTCTTGCCTTGAAGGTATGTTATCATTAATTGAGATGTTATAATTTTTTTATGAATTAATTATAAGTATTTAGGTAAAATGTAACAAAAAAATGAAAGAATCATTCAGATATCTCAACAAATGAAAAAGTTATGGAACTTTAAAGTTGCGCTTGCAAGAATAATTGCGCACTATTGCGATCTCATTATTATTTGCCTTGTCAAAAATTCGTGTATCCAGCTGCCTGATATATTATGTTACGGCGTTCAATACTGTAAACACATATTCAAACAAATAAATAGTAATTCTTTTACTTTTTCACGCACACAGAGCATAGTTTACTGTAGACACTCAACATCCTTCTATAAAAATTATTTTAGGGTAACTGCTTTACGGCTTCGGAACGTTCTCCCCTTGATTGAACATCATTATGATCATATCATCATAATCTATTTATTCATGTCTCGTATGTATTACTATTGCTTTTTATACTGTGTATATTTATTCTATATATTTTTACATTATAAATTTCTGAGTTTTTATGTATTTAATTCCTATTTATTAATTTATATGTCTTAGTACACCCCTCACGCTTTCTTTTTAAAAGTTTCCTTTGCCCTAAGGTTCGCTAAGAGATCGCTATTTACGCGATAAGGCCGCCTGTTGTTGTGCCAGTTTTTATTTCTTTGAATGGTGTACAATAAAGTATATTTTACTTTGACTTTCCAGAGTCTCCCAGCGCCGATGCTAGGCGGCGAGCTGTCGCTCATACCGATCGAACAGCTGATACAAGTGGAGGACGTCAAACCGCGGCCCGCCACATAGGCTAACACCTTCACTGTAGCGTACTACGTACACAATCCTTTACCCGTTGTCCTAGGTGACCCTTTGTCCTAAGTGAGCGACAGAAGCGACGCAACGTGACGCGATATGACACCATAGAAAATGACAGACGTATCTACGCGACAACGTAGGCCACTTGAAAGGTTATGTCTGTTTGTTAATAGTCTATACGCACAAGATTGAGGCGTATTACTCATACTCGTTTTTTAAATTGTTTGTTATAAAATAAGCTTTAATTTAACGTATTACGATTCCTTTTTATACGGCGCATACTGAACATGAATTTATTAGCCGCGTTGAGCACTTTTTGGTAGGGGGTAAACTTGTGGATTCGCGTCACCGACACCTCGCTCAGACACGCTCGCGAACACCGACATGCTCGCGATGTTACTAAGACAAAAGGTAAATACACTACATTCGTAATTAAACTTTAATACCTTAGTTTTAAGGTTTATATTTTAATTTTTTTTTTCTTCAAATTTTATTACTAAAATTATAAGTTATAAGTTGTCACTTCTATCGTCCCTATGACTGCCAATTTTTTTGTTTAATGAACTTTGAATACATGTCATGTTCAGAGCGGGTAGGACATCTCGCTACCTATAGTTCGCGCACGAGTTGAATGCAGAGCAAATGTATCGTGACACATACATTTACTCTGCACTCAACTCTTTTTTTTTTTTTTTTTATCCACTACAAGTTAGCCCTTGACTGCGATCTCACCTGATGGTAAGTGATGATGCAGTCTAAGATGGTAGCGGGCTAACCTGTTAGGGGCATGGCAGTTATATTAAACCCATACCCCTTTTTTTTTTTTTTTTTTTTTTTTTACGGGGGGGAAATCTTCTTAAGATACCCGACCTCCTAGGGGGGGAGACCGGGTTATGTGGTGATTTGTACCCACTAAAACCCCCTCGGTGACCATCCTCGGCGCGTGATGAAAGGCTCCGGGAACTCTAAAACAGAACTTACGCCGGTGCCTCCCTTGCGCGTCGCCCATACCTACTGGGCTCGCCTCTGGTCCAGTCGAACCCACACCCAATATTCGTTCCAACAGCTGGAGCCACGGCCAGCTGCTGACTTCCAGGGGTCGCATGATATTGGAAAGAGCGGCCAGAGCCCCCACTCTGGCCACTCGCGACCCCGGAGTCCCCTCGACAGGGGCTATTAATGCGATGGATCAGGGCGTTGGTCACTGCCACCCTAATGTGTCCGTCTCCGAGCAGGGTCGGTGCGCTCACGAACTCGCTCGGCGGTCTCCTTTTTGACCATTACTTTTTCACAAAAGGAGACCACTGTCCTCCATGAGTCTTCTTCCGCTAGCATTGCTGCTATAACTGCAGGCGGTGAAAGATCTCTCCCTATTTGATTTGTTAATCCGCTGCGCTCATGCTCCCAAGCAGGGCACACTTCGAATGTGTGCTGTGCCGTGTCTTGGTCCTCGTCGCAGTGGTGACATCGTGGTGTGGGCTCGCGACCGATCCGACACAAATACTCACCGAAACAACCATGCCCGGTGAGCATCTGTGTCAGTCTGAAGGTCACACTGCCGCTCTTTCTCTCTAGCCACGCGTCTAAGTTTGGTAATATGGCTCCCACAATGCGTTGTCGTGCGTTCCTCCCTTCCTCCAGGCGTGCACGCCAGTCCTCTATTGCCTGGCGGTACGCGCGCCGTCTAATCGTTCCAGGTTCTTCTCTGTTTTCACTACTCTGACCCACAGCGCGAATCTGGCTATATACCCTCGCGTCCATATCCGCCAGTATGTCTATGGGCGGAAAGCGAGCCAGAATAGTTGCCGCCTCGAAAGATATGGTGCGATAGCCTCGTGCAACCCTGATGGCTATCTTACGTTGCACGCTATTTAGCTTCGCTCTGAGGCGTTGAACGCTAGACAGCCTTCGCGACCATACAGGTGCCCCGTAGAGGGCTATGGATCGGATGACCCCCGCATAAAGACGACGAACTCCTTCCCGTGGTCCCCCGAGATTTGGTAGCAAGCTGTGCATTGCACCGGCAACCTTTTGTATTCTGGGGACCAGGCGATCAAAATGTTCCTCAAAGTTCCAACGGCTGTCCAAAGTCATACCCAGATATTTGAGATGTTGCCCCACTGGAATATAAACATCCCCCACACGAATTGACGAACTAGGTGGTTCCAGTCGCTTAGGTAGCCTGTGGAACCATAGTGCCTCAGTCTTCTGCGGCGCTATCTTAAGTCCTAGATCATGAATTCTATCCACTAACTCCGCTACGCTGGTCTCGGCGAGCCTTAAAGTCTCCTGAAAGTTCTGCCCTTCACAGAGCACCATGGTGTCATCCGCGTAGCACACTATTCTGACCCCAGAAGGCATACTGACGCACAGAACTGCATCGTAAGCCAGGTTCCAGAGAAGCGGCCCCAATACCGAGCCCTGTGGAACTCCGCAGTTTACTTCTCTTATGTGCGTACGACCATTCCGCCCTCTATATTGAATAGCCCTGTCGCTCAGGTATGCCCCGACAATTTCGCGAAGGTAAGGGGGCACATTGTGGTGAGATAACGCTTCCTTTATAGCCGCCCATGGTAGAGAATTAAAAGCGTTCACAATATCAAGGCTCACCGCCAAGGCCACTCCACCCCTACTAACCGCTCGTTCCGAAAAAGCGCGGACTTGGAGGATCGCATCCACTGTCGAGCGGCCTTTTCGGAAACCGAATTGACATTCTGACAAATCCGGGCCCACCCGCGACAGATGTTCATTTAGTCGGGTGGAGATAATCCGTTCAAACATCTTGCCTACCTCATCCAGCAAGCATACCGGTCGGTAGGCCGACGGGGAATCGCTAGGTCTGCCTTCCTTTCTCAGGAGAACTAAGCGCGCTTCTTTCCAGCTAGTCGGGAATATGCTTGAACGTAGGCAGTTATTGAACAACCGCTTCAGCCTGTTACCCAGATGCTCTAAGGCGAGGACCCATGCACGACCCGGAATCCCATCTGGGCCCGGTGCGGTATTTCGAGCTGCAAGACACTTAATTGTTCGTGTTAGCTCCTCGGTTGATACTTCTAATTCTCTAGACCATACTATTCTATCCTGTAACCCCGCAGAGTTCGAGGGGCTAGATTGCGATCTAGGAAATAGTGTGTCCACAACTGTGTTTAACAAGTCTGGATCCATAGTTTCCGTCAGTGGGGGAACCCATGGTCTAAGCTTCCCTAGTACGATTTTATACGGGCGCCCCCATGGGTCTCTTTCCAGCCCTTCCAGGAGTTCTTTCCAAGACTGTGCTTTCGCATTCGCTATTGCGGCCTGGAGTGATTTTGTAGCGAACCGGTAAGCAGCGTAGGCAGTGGCGATTGCTCCAGTTGTTGACCGCCGTCTTCGTCTGGCCCTCGTATATTGACGTCTGAACCTGAGACATGTTCTGCGTAGTTGCGAAATGTCTTCAGACCACCAATACACAGCCTTTTTTTTTGTCTGACTGACTCGTGGCATCGATATGTCGCATATCGATGTCATAGTGCCCCGGAACCAGGCCGCCTCTTCTTCCGGATCTGGCATAAATTCTTCAGTTTCTTCTGGCCATGCCGCGACGCACGAAGCTGCCACTAAAAGATCTCGATTGAGGCGCTTTAGCGACCAACGTCGCGCAGGTGTGCTAGTTTGTACCTCGGGGATAGCTGATGGTCCCGGGGACACAGTGAAAATAATATGACGATGATCTGAGAGTGTCACCACTTCCTCTGCGACTCTCCATCCTGACACCATGTGGGATGCAGAGTGAGTCGCCCATGTGAGATCCACGATCGACTCCCCCTGCCACCGCACACATGTGCTTGTGGAACCCTGATTTAAGAGCCGTAAGTCAAGCTCTGCCGCCCATCCCTGAATGATGTCTCCCCTTCGGTCATTTCGCTTGTCACCCCAGACTCTTGAGTGCGCGTTAAAATCTCCTAGTATTATCATTGGACGCGGAAGGCATCTCCGGATGCAGGCGGATAGTTCGTCCAAGTATGCTTCGTAGGCGGCAATACCAGAGTTAGGAGAAATGTAGCAACCTACTACTGCTAAGGGGCCCCACTCAACTGCAACAAACCCCGACCCCTTTTCCAGGATGGTGCAGGAAGGGTCGCCTTGCTCTCCACCCCAGAAGATCGCAACAGTGTCCCCAACGCTACCAAACCAGCGAGGGTGGTTGGGAACTTTGTAGGGCTCGGCCACCACTGCTAGGGCAACTGACCATTCCGCTAGGCATTGCAGTAACAAGTCCTGCGCCGAGCGACAGTGGTTTAAGTTGCCCTGGAGAACTCTTAGCTCTTTAAATTTTGCGCCTTAGAGGCCTCCTCTGCCGGCCCATCGGCCGACTGGTCTTCTTGGCTTGCAGGGGGTTCCCGACCGTTAGTTCTCGTGTTTCTAGGCGGCTTAATGCTTATTTTACAACTCCGTTGGGAGTAAACCCATACCCCTATTCGGACTAACTCGCGCGCGAACTGTAGAATGTAGATATCGTATTAGGTCTTGACCACAGAATCCGGAGAAATTAGAACCTGTCTTTTTTGGAAGTTTAAAATAATCCATGATCTTGTTACCACTGAGTATGGCGAGCATAAGATTTTTCATCTCACCAGCGAAAATAATTATTAGAATTCAAGCGTTAACTATCGTTTAAATAGAATGGGTTCAACTACCTTGATTTAAAGCTCAAGTTCAAGCCAAGCGGAAACCTTACAAAATTTTTATTGGTTACACTGAACTTTTAACTCTAATTGAATTATGTTAAGGTTCATTTTACACTGTGGATTTTAAATTCGACGTTCAAATAATAATTCTATCAACGTTGGCCAGATCAAAAATCTCATACTAACCTGTAAAAATAATCTAGTAAAAATCTGATTAGTGTGCGATAAGGTAGGTAAAAACAAATGTAAGTATTTGTTATTTTAAGAGTGATATAATAATATGTTGCTTTGGATGAACATTCTGAAATGTACTTATTTAAATTTTATAAATTTCCTCCAGTGTAAGGAAACAGTATAGTTAAAAGTAAAATTTGTTACTTAATGTTATAACTTAAGAATAACAATTCACTTAACTATTCATCGTAATTTTTAATCGATCTCCACTTTTTATCGATGCTTTTTGTAATGTGATAGTAAATTTTTTGGTGCTGTCTCTTTGGTTTTGATATTAGTGTGTATATAACAAGTATTGCAATAAATTATACAGCTAGCAATAAGTTTCATAATATAAAAAAATATTATTTTTAAGTCATTTGCACGTATGCGTCACGTAAGTTGAAAACGTCATAAGACAAAAAATTTCACATCCATAATACGTAAAAATGATTAGTTTAACTATCGCAATCACCCTGATTTGTACATTCCTTCGCTATTGGCCATACAACTATAACAACAATTTTTTATAATAAATAATAGTTTATATTTTATACTTCTATACCAGTGACGTTCGCAAAAAGGTGACCACTGAAAAAATCAGCGTTGGGGCACGTGGTACCTCAGATGTGCGCCATTATAGTGGTTTCGTGTCTGAGAGGCCCGGAGTCCCAACACAAGTTGAGTGGCTTACCTGTTTGCTGCACTGCTGTACAATACAGTGATGATTTCGCATGTAAGTGCTTTAGTTTTTTTTTTTTTTTTGTACAGAAGTGCTCCATTAAAGATTTTTCTTTCTTCCTTCCTTTCCTTCTTGCAATTATTGAGATTGTAACAATGATGAATGCAGGGGCTATAAAACATTATAGGGGGATAGTCCGACAAACTTATCTGACCGTGACAGCGTCGCTAGTATACCTATATGAAAAAAAAAAACTAAACAGGCATACAAATTAGTTCCAATTATGGCCACCGGGTCAGATAAGTTTGTGGGATTATACCATCGATATATTATGTTGGTACTAAATGGGCCCTTTCATAGAAAAAATTGGGCGTCCGAACTGTAGATCCCGCTCCACACCTGTATAAGCCTGTCCTTGTCCCCGCCATAGCGCTGTCCCGCTTTTCAGACTAGATAGCGTTAGTAAAATAAGTCCACAATCCACATTCTTTGTTTGACAGGGCCCGTCTATGTAAATTGAGATCGTTGGATTATACCTACACATAAAAGCGGATCGATTGCCATAAATTGAAAGCTGCAGTTCGACATCGCAATCACCTCTGATTGATCGACACTCACTCACTAAAACAGCATAACAATAAATTCAGCCAATCACATTGATTAAGACTGTCGCAATGATCGATGCAACTATTCCGCAATCGACCAGCAGTTTTATGTTTTATTGTTTCTCTTTCGCGAACGACTACATAAAAAAAACTCTTAGTTCCTGCTGTTTCAACTTACGTAACGTGATCTATTCCTTTAGTTAAATACGTCAGGCTAGAAAGTTGTTTAGATGTTGTTTATCCAGCAGTAAATAGTAAATACTCATAGAAAGTTTTCAAACGAATATAACAAACGAAATACTTTAGCAGTATGTTGTTAATTTTTTCTATTATATTCGTAACTGCGATTTAAGCATCTATTAATTATTTACTTTTTATAATATTATATTATTTTTAATTTGTCTGCATGCGGCAATAACATTGTTAAAGTTCAATCAATAACCAATGTAAAAGTCGTCCATGATGACGAAAATTTGTGCTTCGATGCCATAGTTTTCATCGAACAAGACATAATACAAAAGGTGGTCCATGCCAAAATTATCATTGTGCTCATCTAGATACAAATTTTACGATGGGTGTTATCCATAAATCGTGAAAAGCAACTGTGCGATACAATAATGTCAATATCATAGACTAGAAGGTTCTTTAACACAATTTTTGGTATAGCCATAGTAAAAAAAGTTAATAGAATGACCTCAGACTTGGGGTAAGGACCCATCCTTTCCATCTGACTTTGTAGGACCCTGGTGGAATTTTGAACATTTTTTAAGAAAATAAAACATTTTGTAAGAAATTTTTTGATGTTGTTGATGTTTCTGTATTCCAATGCAAATGTTGGTGTTGCAATTCGTTTCTGGAAGCTTCCGAGTTTTATAAGCAATCGTCAGACAATAAGTTGTGGCTCGTCATTTTTTTCGTCCAACCGAATAGTAGTAACTAATAATGTTTGTAGTTCGCTAACACCTAAAATACGACTAATAATAATACACCATCATCATCAATCAATCGCCGGCCCACTACTGAGCACGAGAGGCCATTGTCCACCACGCTGGTCAAGTAAGAAAATATGGAGAACTCTCAGGCATACTGATTTCCTCATGCTATTTTCCTTCAACGTTAAAGCAAGTGATATTTAATTGCTGAAAACGCAGATACTTAGGTAACTCCGAAAAAATAGAAGAACGATCCGCGATTAAATGGACCGGTGTTACGAACAGACAGAAATATAAATTGTTAATGTAATATGTACGGAAGACAGATACCATAGAGAGAACTAGGGTAGTATTAGCTTTTAAGTATTAAATGAAAAAGCTTAACCTCTTAAAAGTATTATAAAATATTATTTTTGTTAAAGTAAATTATTAGTCAGTTTCCTCTATTATAGGACGTGTCCAACAATTTGTATTTGTATAATATTATTTTACACCATGCAGGAAGTGGCGTGCAGTTCATAGAGACATAAAATCATAGCTTACCCTGGTAGAAAGTAGAAAGAGATCAAAACCTGCCAATAAAGAGGTGGACCTACTCACTGAATGACCTTGGCTACAAAACGTGTGCACGCCACTGCATGTATGCCTACAATATAACTGGTTAAATACTAAAGGTTTCGAAAGTCGCGTTTCAGCCTCCAGCGCAGCTCCTCCAATCCTAGATAAGTAATATTTTTAGGTTTAAATTATGTTTATAAATTATACCTAGGTATTTAACTACTTACATCCTTTTACATTGACCCCGAGCCCTGAGAATACAGATTTTATAACTTCCAATTATGTTGAGCGAAATCAACCGGTTAATTTGAGTTTCGACGGTATATACATTGATTGATCACTAGGTTTCACCCAAACTTACTACAGATGGTCTATTTCACAAAGTCCGTTTGGCTATGCTTGTTGTTAACTAGTAATGCGTACTCAACATATTGATGCGCGGTCGAGACTGAGTGTGAGATCTATAGAGCGAACTTTGACTTTGCTTAGACTTAAGACATGGCTAAAACGAGACAGATTTATGTTACTCACATAAGTTCATCTCGTTTTAACTCAAGTAAAGTCTGAGCCAAGTCAAAGTAAGCTCTATAGATCTCAGCCTTGAGTGTGAGATCTATTTATAGAGCGGACTTTGCTTAGACTTAAGATAGGTATGGCTAAAACGAGACAGATTTATGTTACTCGCATAAGTTCATCTCGTTTTAACTCTAAGTAAAGTCTGAGCCAAGTCAAAGTACGCTCTATAGATCTCAGCCTTGAGTATGAGATCTATAAAGCGAACTTTGACTTTCCTTAGGCTTAAGACATGGCTAAAACGAGACAGATTTATGTTACTCACATAAGTTCATCTCGTTTTAACTCTAAGTAAAGTCTGAGCTAAGTCAAACTGAGCTCAGTCAAAGTACGCACTATAGATCTCGGCCTTGAGTGTGAGATCTATAGAGCGTACCTACCTACGTTGATTTTGCTTAAGACATGGCTAAAACGAGACAGATTTATGTTACTCACATATGTTCATCTCGTTTTAACTCAAGTAAAGTCTGAGCCAAGTCAAAGTACGCTCTATAGATCTCAGCGTTGAGTGTGAGATCTATAGAGCGAACTTTGACTTTGCTTAGACTTAAGACATGCATGTAAGTAAGCTATAGATCTCAGCCTTGAGTGTGAGATCTATTTATAGAGCGGACTTTGCTTAGACTTAAGATATGGCTAACACGAGACAGATTTATGTTACTCGCATAAGTTCATCTCGTTTTTACTCTAAGTAAAGTCTGAGCCAAGTCAAAGTACGCTCTATAGATCTCAGCGTTGAGTGTGAGATCTATAGAGCGTACTTTGACTTTGCTTAGGCTTAAGACATGGCTAAAACGAGACAGATTTATGTTACTCACATAAGTTCATCTCGTTTTAACTCTAAGTAAAGTCTGAGCTAAGTCAAAGTACGCTCTATAGATCTCAGTCTTGAGTATGAGATCTATAGAGCGAACTTTGACTTTCCTTAGGCTTAAGACATGGCTAAAACGAGACAGATTTATGTTACTCACATAAGTTCATCTCGTTTTAACTCTAAGTAAAGTCTGAGCTAAGTCAAACTGAGCTCAGTCAAAGTACGCTCTATAGATCTCGGCCTTGAGTGTGAGATCTATAGCACAGAGAACTGAACAGAGAGGAAGCTTCATACAAACTGCTCGCGGCGACTTCACCCATACATAGCGCAACGATGTGTGCGTGAGCTCTCACCGACACATTCACCGACACGATCGTCCGGGTTAGCGAGACACTGTCTGGGTTAGAACGCAAGGGCTGACTGTGGCTGACGGTCGTGCGTTTAATGAAAATAAATAGAGGAACAATTTCGTGTTCAATCACGAAATTGTTCCTCAATTTATTTTCATTACTATAAGTTTACTGATTTTGTATTAAAAATAAAACTATTTAGATTTATTTATGTAAATATAGTGTTCTGTTTCAACAAAAATGCCGAATACTTGCACAGTTTGCTTGAAAAGCTCTAAAGACAATAAGGATGTTTCCTATTTTTCATACCCGAGAGATAAAGAGAAGTAAGTACCTTTTTACACGTACCTAGCGCACCTGTACAATAAAACTAGGTAATAACATTGATCGTCAAGTGAGAATGACGTGCTAGACAGGTAGGTATGTACTATGTAGCCTAAGTCGGTCTCACCTACTTGAAGACAGTGCTCAGATAGTAGAATACCCGAAGTACCTAATATGGCTAAAATGTGTGACTTTGTCCACCCCCCAAATTATAAATGCGAAAATGTGTCAGTCTGTCTGTCTGTTACGCTTTAGCGGCCCAGTTTTTCAACCGATTTTGAAGAAACTTTGTATAAACAGAGGTAGGAGGAACTTTTTGCTAGTTGCGAGTTGCGACCCCAGGGATAAATAGGGTAAACGTGGGGCAGGTGTTTCCTATTTACCCCTGGCTCCACCAACATTTTTAACCGACTTCAAAAGGATTTGACCCGTATGTAGGTTTGTTAACGATTTTCTCGGAAACCAATGAACCTATTTTTATGATTTTTTCACTTGTGTAATTAACGTACCTACCTACTTTCGGGAAGGTTTAGGTTAGGTTGGGTTCGGGAAGAATATATTTAAATACACCAATAAATCAAAAGAATTTGAATATGTCTTACCATTAAGGATATAATGTTAGAAGCAGCTTCACCATAATATTTGACATAGAAAAGTCAAATAATATGGTGAATGTCGATTGTCGATATCGATATTAATGCCGATTTTGATGGTCGATATCGATGTCGATTGTCGATATCGATGTCGATTGTCGATTGTCGATGTCTAAGTCGATGTATAATATTTTTATTTTTCCTTAAATTGTTGACATGCATCAGGTGACAACCCTAGCAGAATAGGTATACATTTTCGACTTTATTAGGAAGCTTCCCCTCTGATCGGATATATACTCGTGTGTCTATAGAGCGTACCTACCTACGTTGATTTTGCTTAAGACATGGCTAAAACGAGACAGATTTATGTTACTCACATATGTTCATCTCGTTTTAACTCTAAGTAAAGTCTGAGCTAAGTCAAAGTACGCTCTATAGATCTCAGCATGAGCGCTCGTGCGAGCTTAGCTTACGCACACTAGAACAATCATCTGTAGGTACTTGCATGCTCTATTACAAAGATAGCCAAACGGACTTCGTGAATTAGAACATTGTAACAGAATCGGAAGTCGAAAAAAAGGGTTTTCCCACAAACCGGTTAATATTGTTTCTGGTTCGGAACCAATGACCGAAACTGGTTTCCAATTAATGAGTGTTTTAACTTTTCCTTGATCTTTTTTTTTGTTATGGTGATGAAAAATGAAAATGTTTAATTCTTTGATAGCATTGCGATGTAGCAGATTGAATATTTGTTATTACTTGTGTAATTATTTTTTATACGGAATATTGATAAATGTTGCATTTTAAGTAGAATATAAATTTTATGTTTGCAAAATGGTAAATGTTGTTTTATTTAACCACCACATCACCGATACAATCCCTTCTAAATGCAATATGCTCCCGTAACGCATTGCAAAAATCCTCCTAACTCGTAGATAGTTATAACTTATACCTAGTTTGTATTAGGAATGAAGGTGACAAAGGACAAGGTCGAAGATGGATTTTGCATTGCGATGCGCACAAGCCATTATTGCAAAAGTGCCCACTACTTACTTCATAGAAGTCATCTATACTATTATAAATGCGAAGGTTGGGACGTATGGATGGATGGATGTTTGCAACTCCAGAACGGCTGAACGGATCTGGATAAATTTGGGCAAAGATAGATTATAGTCTGGAACACATAGGCTACTTTTTATCCCGGAAGATTGAAGAGTTCTCGCGGGAAACAAATAAACCTCAATCTACGCGGACGAAGTCGCGGCTATCAGCTAGTTGATTATTAAATACAAGTATCTAAGTATCTATTATTCATCTAGTTATGCTCCTGTAGTCGGTACCGTACATCATCAGGGGCCAACGCTTAAAGCCATATTGTTTCATTATTGTTGACTTTCGTTTTAGAATAATTATAATTAGGTAATCCTTATTTTAGGAAAATCAAGGTAAGTGACAACAAACTCATTTTGTGTAATTGACCGAGCGAAGCGAAGGTCTCCGAGTCTAACTACTTGAGTGAATTTGCACTTGTCCGTCCGCGAAGGTCTCAGAGTCTACTTGAGTGAATTTGCACTTGTCCGTCCGCGAAGGTCTCAGAGTCTACTTGAGTGAATTTGCACTTGTCCGTCCGCGAAGGTCTCAGAGTCTACTTGAGTGAATTTGCACTTGTCCGTCCGTCCGTCTGTCAGAGCCTTATAACTTCTGAATTACCTACTGAACGTAATTACTTCAAATTTAAATATAATATGTAAACCGGTGGCCTTCAGCCGAATATGAATTTCAGGGGGCTCTCATATACAAGCGAATGCGAATTAATAGTTATTTGTTATACAAGAGTGAAAAGTTGTTTTTTAACCGCGTGCTCAATTTTGATGACCGAGCAAGCGAAGTATTCAAAAATTAGAAAACTAGAAAAAATTAGAATCCTGAGCGTCAGCGAGGGAATCAAAAGAGCACGAGGTGAAAAATCTTTTCACTCGAGTGCAACACGTAACTTTTCATCCCACCTCAGCGAGGATGTTGGATGGAGTTAAAATTAAAAACGGTTGTATGGAAGTTCGGCACCATAGAGATAGAAGTAAATAGGTTTTAATGATGTTTTGAATTCACAAACTTCATCTATACGAGTGATATTTACTAACGTGCTCACGATGTTCTAAGTTCAATTTACTTTATCCTCAAGAGGATAATAACGGCTTTTGCATTAAGATATCGAAGAGTAAAAATACTCTTTCCGAAATGGTGGGATGAAAAATATTTTTTTTTCCCCTAAAATTGACGAAATGGGGGGCTTTCAAAGTAGAGATTTTCTAACGTCCAAAGTTGACCTTAGAACTCTCAATTTTCTGAAAGGCTGCGCCTGAAACTTGATCAATTATTTGAATTAGGTATTTCCTGTACCTAGTTAAACAACAAATACTAAAGAGATTAGATAAATATTATAAGGAAACGAAATTATTTAATTTTTAATGAGCTTCAGTATTTTTAACAGAACTTCACAATGATGTCAATAGATGGCGCTCTGTAAAAGTTTATGGATACCGCGAGGTCTCAGTTCGGGGCGAACCACTAGTATTGCTGTATCAAGGCTATAAGCGTTGGCAGTATGGCCCCAGCTATCCAAAATTCAGGATAGGACTATCTAGACGGATTCTTGAATTTTACCGTCTATAGTTTATTAAAGGTAAATAAACATTAACAGTGTATAAAAAGCATATATTCCGTAATAACTTGAGTATACTTAAATCTAGTAGGTACCCTAATTAGAAAAACAAACTATTGCTGTAGAAAATCTAAGAATGTAAAGAGGATTCTTCATAATACCTAACTGATATCAACAGAAGTATACAAGTACCTACAATAATATCGTAAGGAACACACCTAGCTCAAAAAATATACTTAGCCATATAAACGGAACATACATATAGCGATTATAAAGATATATAATATAAATTATTATCTTAGGTACATAATAACTAATGCGACTTGTTAATCTTTAACAATAAAGCGGCTTAGATAACTATTTCAAATTTCTTTGAAATTTTTACGCACGAAAAATTCATGTATGCATGTCTGTAACTCTAAATTATCCCCATTTTGTATTTTGCCAATAGCCCCCAACCAAACATCTTGAAACTCTTCGGGGCGCTCTTTAGGTAAGATACTGAGCGCGAGGACATGCGCTTCTGGAAGTTGGCCCTCGATTAAACGAGAGCTAACCAGCGTCCGTAAAATTTCATCATTATTCAAATTCGTACAATAACACATAGTCTTAATTGCGTCACATAACAAAACACCAATGACAGGGTAAAAGCTCGGATAAAACAGATTCTGGACCCTAAGTTCGCTCAAGAATACCACAACTTCAGTAGCCAAAGCATTAGCTACTTTTTCAGGTATTAATTGGACATAATTGCTCTCATCTGACCCTATTACTTTTTTCGAAATAATTATCAACTTAAAATTAACATAAAGCGTATATATTTGCGTCATAGGCAGCAATTCGCTTAATAACTTTATGATAAACTCCAAAACTGGTATAGAATCAGCCTTATCTTTCTTAAAATAAGAGTAACATAATATTTTATCAATGAACCAGAACATAAATTTCCTTGAAATGTAGTAGCCATCCTGTATTAGATTCCACATTTCAGTACATTTCTGTAAAATAAAGTGTACTAGTTCTAAACTTCTTTCGATTTGATCAGAATCGATGTAAATTATATACTTTGCAGCAAGTTCCCATTTGGCTTCAATAAGGCTTTTCATATCATTATTTTGATAAAGTTGTCTAATATTTTCATCAGTTAACATTGAGCGGACAAATTCATCAAGTATTTGAATGCGGCAGAATTCTTTATCAATTATATCAATCTTCGATTCGATTTCATGAACAATCGCGCATTTTCTTTGAACATTTTTTGACCTTTGATCTGATAAATTTTTGACTGTATTCCAAGCTGTTTTCAAAAAGTCCGCTTTAAATTCTGATTTGAAATTTGTTAAAAGATTAAACACATCGTCATCATCGTTTTCGTGCAAATCTAATGTAATCATTTTCAAAATTTCGTAAAGTTTTCTTTTGGAATTCTCATCTACGTTTGCAATTTTATCGCAAAGGGCTTTAAAAATTATCATTCGTAAAGATACATTCTTTGTAGTTTTCCAAACATTGACGATTAAATTCGTCAGATCTTCTGTGCTGAAACATTGAAATGCTAAACGTAGGCCATGTTTTTGTACAGATACAGGCGTATTCAAAATAGCAGAGACAAAATGTATGCACTGTGGCTTTGGAAGGTTACTCAGGTAAGAACCAAACATTGGTAAACAATAATGAACATAATCTCCTTTAATATATGGTAAAATGCATTCCAACGGAATGGGAGGCCGAGAGTAAAGAACGGAACGACAAATTCCTTCTTGTATGGCTAATAACTTTCTATCAATTATGTCATGAGGTATCTTTGCTTCTTCTGGTACATATTTGGATACAAACGCAATTTTGTAATCATCACTGCCTATGTGGAAAATACAAACAATAACAGCTATAAATAAGAAATAATCATAATCAATTTTTTGTAGCAATGACTCACAAAAAGAAAGCCAATCTTTGGCAATATCAGTAGGAAAATATACTTTTAATTTTTTTAATAAATTGTTGATTCTTAAACTTGAAAAGCAATGTTCCAGACCAGAGAGTTCTTTCAGAAGTAATTTAGAATCAAGTTTCAGTAGCCGTAATAGTTTCCCTTCTGTAATTTCTTCTTTTCTAGTGACAAAGAATTTGTGACCTCTATAGTAAGCAGAGTCCAATTTCACATATTTCTGGATAATATCTGGGCAATCATCTTTAGTCTTTTCGAATGACTCCATAATAAGCAAGGCGAAATCAATAATGTTTCTAGCATCTTCCTTTACTGTATCATATACTTGTGTTTCAAAATAATTCAATTTGTTTGTGCAAAACTCAATAAATTTGTGATACACAAGTTTTACTTCTTCGACTGTTAACTTTTTAAAAAGGTTTTCTTTATCATATTTTACATTCTGAGCATTGCTTTTTGTAATAACATAATCCTCCAAAACTTTTGGAATTGATTTATTGTGTATAAAATAGTAAATTATTACAAAAGTTTTGTATGTACTGGTTGCATAAGAGTCTTTGGAAAAAATGGTTGTGCTATGTAATATTTTATTGAAAGCATCCCAGCATTTTTCATTAAATTTGAAAATATTATGCTTTTCAACCACATTATCAATGAATGACATCTTGTAGTCTTCAATTTCATTAACATGCCTTTCATAGTAATATCTAAGTAACTTTTCTAATTCCTTTTCATTTTTAACAGAGTCAATTAGCACATTAACCATAGCTGCCCTGTTATAATGATCAGTACAAACAGCAATATATTTCTTTATCTCTTTCAATGCCAGATCATAGTTGACAAATTGATACCAAAGATAATCAGTATCTGGGCCAAGAAATTCTTTGTTTTGCTTCAGATGTTCTAAGGCCCACATCTCCCTCTCTTTATTTGTTAGGAGCTGATAATAATTTAAGTCATAAAATTGTTTACTCATTTCAAATGGCTCGTTTGGATATTTTGAGAGGAAAATCTCTCTTAAAAACGTACATACTTCACTATGGGGTAATATATTGAAAATCTTCTTGTAACTATCATAAAAGTTCATAGACCAAAATTCATGGGCGGTAGGAGGTAAAAGAGCAGGAGCATACTTTTTGATGTCTTCTACTGAAGAATGTTTTGCTACCATATCCAAGTTTAACTTTTTGAAATATAGATGTACATTATTTAATACTCTTTCCTTATGCTTAGTTATTAAATCTTTTGAAAACCGAAGCCCAAATTTTGGTACATTTGACCCATAATACCTCTTTGTATTTATATCTGTGTATTTCTCCATCAAGTCTAAGTACTTTTCATTAGAAATATTAATCAAATACCGAAGTTTATGAACTTGCTCATTGGTGTTCCTCTTTTTATTCTTTTCTTTGGCTAGATAGGCTTCAGCTAGATTCAAAGAATTTCCAATTATATATTTCAGTTTGTCATCATCAATATCATTGTTATCAGTGATATATTGCATTTTATGTTGTTCTGAGGTCAAGATTAAGAATTTTGTTGCAATGTTAGTTAATTTTTTGTCTGTTAAGCAATACTTGTAAAAATCTTCTGCTCTTTTTTCATCTCTGACATGTATGGATACAGTGGTAAGCAATTTATTTTTCATTTTAATTGACATAAAGGGAAATATTTTGTGATGCAGGTAATCAGGATTAATTAAAAAGGAATACTCATTTTCAAATAACCAAGCACATTTGAGAGCCCTTGAAACATATAAACTGTCTCCACATTTGAGTGTTTCTATAATGTAATCAATATTTTTATACACTGAGGCAACATCAATTTTATATAATCTGTCTATGTCAGATTGTTCTTCAAGTCCTTTAATCACATTAAAGTCCACATTGTCTGATGTTGTTTTAATAACTTCTTCATTAAGCTCCTGCTGTCTTTTTCCTAAATTGTTGCCTTTGAATTTCAGCATGCTGCGGACTGTTCTATCTGTGAAAAAATAATTCATGTTAAATAAAATGCTGCAATACAAACAAGGCAATGTAAGAACATACACTTTTATTGTTAAGTTTGAGAAGCTTGAGGCAAAAGAAAGTGGCTTGATGTTTAACAAGAGTCACTGAAGACTAAAAAGATACGCGCCAAATTGAGAACCTCCTGTTTTTTTGGAAGTCGGTTAAGTTTTTTAACTGTCTTATGAAAAATGTATAACACCATCGTAAGTGTGCAAATTTATAAAATTTTCATGTTACAGAGTTCTGAGTGTAAATTGTGCAGGGTTTTTATCGAGTAATTTTGCAGTGTAAAACTCTTGTACTATGAAATAATGACACAATTTAGTACCAAATGAAATAAAAATGCAGTGATTAGATATCATTATTCATTATCATATCACATTATGCCTATTATTAAGATTAAGCTATCAGAAATTAATAAATAGTAAGCAAGTAAATTTGGAGATTTACCTACTAAAAATAAAATAAAATTTTACTGCCTCTGTGTAGCAGTAACAGATTTCTACAAATGTAACAAATTTCAACTGTACTGGCTCCTATAAAAGATTTTTAAAAAGGCTGTGACACATACATTAACTGATAATCTAGATTTTACTATGAGGGTACGTTTTAATATGGAAAGTATACAAAATTAAATTCAAGTTATGGGCTTATGAGTATCTCAGCCTGGGACATCCTCTCAAACCACTGGCAAAAATGCCTTGAATTTACCTGTCGGGTAGCTAACTGCAATCACACTAGTGCATGAAGACACATACAACTCATTCAAATGCTTGCATGTGATCTTGTGCCTTCTGCTAACTTCACTCACAACATTCGCGTTAACCGCTAATTGAAGGTATCAAGTTATTCCTTTTAGGAGTTGAATAGGGTAGGATACAGCAGTCAGCAGGCATTGTTTAAAATTCATGCATGCTCAATTTTTATTCAGAATATTATCTTACTTGTTAAAGTGGGCGTGACATTAATATATTACCACAGAGTACATTATATATTACGGTAATAAGTAATAACCAGTAATAACTAGATTAAAGTACCTAATCTGTGACACAGATCACTCATAAACTAAGTCCTAAGTCCTATCTGTGATACTAAATCACAGTACTAAATCACAGACATACAAACCAGAAGCAGACTGAACATAATTTTCACAACTGTGTATATAGCAACTCTGTGTAAATAGCCAACGCCACAGATAATTTTTTAGCCAACGCCCAAAACATGGAGGAAGGAATTACGACTGCCGTCTAGCCCAAAAACTACAAGGACATAAAACTATATCGACACTAAACGATAACGAATGACGAATAACCTAAACAGCAAAAGCAATCAAAAGGTACCTACTTATGTACTGCGCCGTCAATATTCAGGTAAATAATAGTAGATTGTTCATCAAGGGACTAAAATGAGCCATTTCATACGAGATGTTTAGCTTACCGAGCGTAGCGAGGTAAGCTATAGTGTCGAGTAGAATGGCTTTAAATAGTCCCGTGGTAAACACTCTACTTTTCACTTCGATTGCGAGAAAATATAATAAATAACGATTTTTAATTTATTTTTTGCCATTCTATTGTTACATTTTAATAGTAGGAGTAAGATCTTTATTTTCATTTAAATTAACAAATAAATAATCACATTCACTTTACCCTATGCCTTCACCTTGTATTACGTATTGTGCATCGAAATCCCCCTCCCTCCGGACTTCTGAAGAGTATAGACGTGTCAAGGCAAAAATCAAATTAATTTTAAAATAAATAATATTTTGGTCGATTTAATTACGAAGTGAATAATAGGAGCGCATAAGCATACAAGAGCTAGTCCCACGCATCGCGCAAGACCGCTGCATACGGAGTGAGTGATCCCACAGTCTACACACACTTACGTGCTACATACAGGATTACGGTGGTGTGTCATTCATTTACACGCCCATGAAACAGCAACATATACCAATCCCACCAGAGGAAAGAAGACATCACCACTCTTGCAACTCTGCCCCTCAAATAGTCTCATCAGTCGACACGCGTCGAGCGTAGCCGAAGTCCTAATACTGTCTATTCTCCTGGTACTATTTCTGACAAAACTATGCCGCTGAGTCGAAGCCCACCTAGAGGAGACGCGCCTACCACATCGCGTCGCTCCACAGAGATGGTTACGGCCTATGTAAAAACACCTAGCATTCCCTTCCGGATTAAGCGCAAGCGCTCAGAAGATATGAGTGCTGATTTACAAAATTTCATGACAGAAATGAGAAATCTATTTACAGAGTTTAAGACAGAACAAGATGTAAAGTTTAACAAAATGTATTCAAAAATGGAGGAAGTTTTTAAACAAAATTCCGAACTCAGGACATCAGTTGAGTTTCTATCCAATACCTGTGACTCTTTAAAAGCGCAAATAGACTCACTAGAAATGGAACGTAAAAAGTACCTACAACACTCTCAGTCAATGGAATATAAACTTGAATCCTATGAGCGGCAAATGAGGTCTACGTGCTTAGAAATCAGAAATATACCGCATACTAACTCTGAAACCAAAGAGAGTCTAACTAGCATTGTGATAAACATCAGCAAACAACTTAATGTTGACCTGCAACCACACAACATAAAGGACATCTTCCGTCTAAATTCCCGAGAACTTGATCGAAAAACGATAATTGTCGATTTAGCAAGTGTTATCCTTAAAGAAAAAATTGTTAAAATGTATAGGGCGCAAAATAAACGACACTCATTTGATACCGAGTTTTTAAAATTAGGGGGTCCACCAAAACCAATTTTTATTTCTGAAAATCTAACAACTAACATGAAAAAAGTTTTCTTTTTGGCCCGCGATTTCGCAAAATCAAATGACTATCGTTATTGCTGGATTTCGAACGGAAAAGTTTTCCTACGTAGGAGAGAAGGAGAGAAGTACATACGTATAACTGATGAAACGGGACTTGCGAAACTCAAAGAATCGGCGTGACTATGTAGCTCTAAGACATACAACTCAATGGCTGCCTGTTATGAAATCAAGAATAATTTAAATTGTATTCTATTTGCAGCGTTATATTGTTTTGGTTTATTAGCAGCAAGTTATTATTATTTGGCTTTGTATACCAAATATAAATTTAAAACTTATAATACACTACTACAACACACTATAAACCACTCACAAATATTGAACTACCCACATACCACACACAATATAAGTAAACAATTTTTATGCGATATCTTTTGTGTTACGCAGGCTAGTAAACAATTACTTTCAAACATTTTTCATTGCGCAATGTATTATTTGAGTGATCAATCATTTTTAACTTATTCTTACACAGGTTATCTTTGTAAGCGTGGCTATTCAGTGGTTGCACTTTGTGAATTATTTGTAAGTGACAGTATGATAGGACTTGGCACCTTTTCGAATGCACATATGTTTTTTAGTTACTTTATTAATGGATGATCGCATAACAATAGGTAATGATATGAACTTATTATCGGTATCTAACTCATTTCGCTGCAACGCCGAACAGTGCAACTATTATTTGAATAGTTATAAAACTGGTCTTAAAATACTTCATGTAAATATAAGAAGTATTAGCAGCAACTTTGACAACCTTATTGTACTTCTTAAACGCATTAATTTGACGATCGATATCATAATACTGTCGGAATGTTGGCTGAGTAAATCACCGCTGCTCCCCGTGATGCAGGGATACGTCTCGTATAAGTCAACTTGTAAGAATCAAAACGATGGTGTTATTGTTTATATTAAGGAAAGTCTTGATGTTGCAGTAGAAGAGCCCGCATTCAATGAAGCGAATT
The DNA here is from genome assembly GCA_917051295.2 of Erebia ligea. NCBI lineage: Eukaryota > Metazoa > Arthropoda > Insecta > Lepidoptera > Nymphalidae > Erebia > Erebia ligea. The sequence goes on along the minus strand of OU785221.1, from coordinate 17,386,593 downwards.
GTCTGATTCTGAAAATACAGAACGAATTAGCTATAATAGCACTATACCGTTCACCGTCCTATCATAACATAACTAGCTTTATTTCCTGTCTCGATAATGTATTAACTAAATTGAGCCGTTTCAGTACGATTGCACTTATTGGGGACATAAATATAAATATATCTTCTGACAGCAAAGACTCGAACTCTGACGTATATTTGAATCTCACAGCATCGCACGCAATGCTACCTGCGCACGAGTATCCGACACGAAACATGAACTGTTTGGATCATATAATGTTAAAAACCAATAAAAATACTATCACTCTCGTGCTCGATTCCTTAATAACAGATCATGCGCCGGTAATATTGTGCTGTGATCAGGATGCTTATATTTCAACTAGCAAGAATATTGTTAAACGTACTGACATAGCCGCGGTAGTTACAACTTTAGAGAACACTGACTTTTCCCCGCTGCTAAATATAGAAGACCCAGAAGATGGAGCTCAAACTCTGATAAATGTTTTGTCCTCTGCCGTTGAAAACCACACGCATGTCATATCGATCCCCAAGAAAAATCGAATTATAAAACCTTGGATAACCAAAGGCCTCTTGCGATGCATGCGCCACAGAGACAAATTATTTCGTAACACCAAAAAGAACCCTAGTGATGAAACTCAAAAGAACATATATACTCGTTATAGGAATTTCTGCAATAACCTCATTAAAAAGGTTAAACGTGAATATGAACAAAATCAATTTTCACAAAACAAATTAAAACCTAAAGCCACATGGAACCTTATTAAGCGAGTTGCAAATCTTGACTCAAACAAAATCAATAATACAGAACTTCTTAAAATAGCTAGTGATAACAATACTGCTGTTAACGCTGTCAATAAATTTTTTGCTAGTATCGGCGAGACTTTAGCCAAAAAGGTAAAAAATTCTAATAGTAGTAGTAAAACATCAATCATTGATCCATGTTTTCAATCCGTAGCACAATCAAAATCTATGGTACTTTACAGCTGTGATAAAGAAGAAGTAGAGAGGGTTATTCTTGGATTACGCGGTGATTGTGCTACTGGTTGGGATGGCATTTCTTGCTCCTTATTAAAACAGGCCAGACATGTTCTCTCACTTGTTCTGACGCATATCTTTAATATTTGTTTTTCCAACGGAGTCTTTCCATCAGTTTTCAAAAAAGCGGTTATACACCCCATCTACAAGAGTGGGGACAGAGGCAGTGTCAATAATTATAGGCCAATTGCCATCCTTTCTTCCATATCCAAAATTTTAGAAAAAATGATTAGTAGTCGCCTTGTTAATTACCTTAATAAATATAATATTTTATCAAATTGTCAATTTGGATTTCGAAGTGGTAAATCAACAGAGGATGCTATTCTAGAGCTTACGAGTACAATAACAGACAGTTTGGATAGGAAAGAGAAGGTCATTGGAATATTTCTTGATATGTCAAAGGCTTTCGACACTGTTTCTGTCCCTATTCTAATTCGTAGGTTAGAAGAAATTGGTGTTAGAGGAATAGTACTCAAAATTTTTAAAGACTATCTGAGCAACCGTACTCAAAGTGTGAAAATTGGTAGTTGTATAAGCCAAGAAGAAATCTTGACTTACGGTGTCCCTCAGGGGAGTGTTTTAGGTCCGACACTCTTCCTTATATATCTAAACCAATTATGTAATCTTACCCTTCCCCTTGTTAAAATAGTAGCGTATGCTGACGATATGGCGATAATTGTTCGGGGTAAAAACTGGGCTGAAACACATACTAACGCAGAGCGGGTGTTAGAAAAGATTATGAGGTGGCTTTCCTCAAATTTACTTTCATTAAACGTACAAAAAAGCAAATTTATAACATTTTCTCTGAAAAAAAACTCTCAGCCTAATGAATCATTTTTGATTAAAGTGCATAACTGTGGCTTAAATCTTGCTAACTGTGATTGCAGTAAAATGGACCGTGTTGATACTATAAAATACCTAGGAGTTATTATTGATAGCACGCTAACCTGGGCTCCGCAAATTGACAAACTTGTTGGTCAAGCTAGGAAAATGATATATGTATTTAAAAATCTCAAACCTATACTTGACACAAAAACCTTGAAAATTGTTTATTTAGCTTTGGTACAGTCGATCCTATCATATTGCATCACAAGCTGGGGTAGTTGCGGAAAAACCCTGCTTTTACGACTAGAGCGAGCTCAAAGAGCTATCCTAAAAGTGATGCTAGGGAAGCCTATTCTCTTTCCAACTAATGAGTTGTATGGTTTGTGCGATGTGCTCACTGTGAGACAGAATTACATACTCCATGTAATACTACGTAAGCACAAACAGCTACACTTTGACCCCACCCTACAAAATCGGAAGAGAAGGTCTGATAAGGTTTGCCAGATCAAACCTTGCAGAACTGATTCAGCAAGAAAACACTTCTGTAATGCTAGCTCAATCATTTACAATAAAGTTAATTATCACTTAAATATATACCCTGAAAACTTACGCTCATGTAAAATACTTACTTCTAAATGGCTTAAAAAACTGTCTTATAGTGACACAGAAGATATCGTAACTTTGAAATAATCCGCTTAACACATACTCGAATAAGAACTCTCTCTCGCACACACACACACGTACACACACACATGCACACACTTACACAAATACACACACACACACACGCACATACACACACACACACACACACACACACACACACAGTTCACTTTACCTTTACTTCAATAAGTATTATTACTAAATTCATTATGTAATTTACTTCATTATTTAATTATGTAGAATTATAATTCTCATGAAACTGTATATCTGGAGGTGGGCGTTAGCAACTGCAACACAGTTTTTAACTAACGCAGTTGTTATCGTTCTATAGTTTTTAAGGCTCCAATGTAATTTGAGAAATAAATAAATTATTAAATTATTAAATTATTAAATCCGAAATGGATTAATTAAACATCCCTTTAGATAAATGTATTAATTACAATAAAAATATTAGAGATTTCGCGGCAATCCGCAATACCAACTTTATTTTTTGTTAAAACAAGAAGGAATTAAAAAAAAAATACATTAAGAACCGGTAGAGAGTAGTATATTCCTTGTTAAGAACCATAGACATTGAGCTGTACGCACGTACGTGTAGGTGACGATGGGTAACATTAGCACATTGACGCATACTTACATTCAACAAAGGATTGCGTGCAAATTATTTCAAAAATGGAACATAAAAAAGTCCTAGATGTACGCTGTGGATGTACCTACGGTACTGCTTATAAGACATTAGAGTGATAGAATTTTGTATTATAAAAAATCTGCTAGTTTCATTCGTTACGCCCCTATCACCCCGCCGCTTTGCTTTGTCTAGATGCCTTCGTTGAATGAGTAATGACTGGTAGGAAAGAACATCTTTTTAGACTGTGGGTATGTTCCGAAATACACTGAGAGCACTGTAAGGTGTGACGTCAGTTTAGTACACTGCGAAGCCGTTCCTTTATAGTTAGGTATACTGGTTACTGCTTAAAACGGAACGCAGTCAGCACTGAAAGCACCTTACCTCGAAAACGCCAGTGCTCACAGTACAAAAATGGCGACGATTTATGACGTCATATATTTCCCTTGGATACTGCGGCAGTTTACTGTCAGTCCATAACGGAACGAATTTCTCCACAGCTCCACAGTAAGAGCACTGAACAGTGTATATCGGAACACACCCTGTGTCTGTGACATTCGTTTGGGCTGTTGATGCTGTTGATATATTGATTTACTACCACAGAGTTATAAAGAGAAGTTTACTACTCGCACAGGATATTAGTCACAGATGTAGTACTAAAATATTAGAGTCTGGCCACGCTAACTCTGCCACGGAATAAAAGGGCAACACTTAAAACAAAATAAAAACATTCGTCTAATCTGTGTTCTTACATTTGTCACTGATTTGTCAATTCAGCTATCAGGTTGTTTATGTTCGTTTTAATATTTCGAAAATAAAAGTGAAATAGTGAAATAATGGAGTGAAATAATGGATAAACCTATTCAAAATAATGTGTGCAAGTTATTTTATAACATGATTCTTAAATTCTAAGAAGTAAAGGAAGAACACGATGCTGTCCTAAGCCAAAAACAACAATGTTTACAAGAAATCGAAGAGTCGACAAGTAAGTTGACCAAACGGTTTTGATATTTTGCCTTTCGATCTTTGCATAAAATAGAAAGAAAGAAAAGAAAGAAAAACATTTATTCACAGCATTGTGCCACACAAAACAATACCTTAAGGTAAATGTTACCATGGCGCTTCCAGTACCTGAGCATTAGACTCATGATCAAGTCATAGAAGCACCATGATAACACTTGTGGTGTCTGGCACAACCTGAAAAAAGGCATCAGCTCAGCATAATGCTGAAACCCTTGCAATGAATTACAAGGGCATTCAGCGCTGATTTTCAGCTGAAGCCCTCCTCCAGGTGACACCACGGCTACGTAACTATACTAATTAAAACTAAACAATCTCTAGTTGAGGCTTTAGGTACTACATAAATAAATAATAAATAAGTATACATTTATAATATAATATGCATATAATATACTACTTAAATAGTGAGGCTAGTTAAAAATAAAAATAAAAACCCAATCACCAGATACTTCAATATTTATACTATATTTAATAAAATAAAATACACCATATAATTACAGTTAAAGCTAAAGAAAAGAAAACTCCGCCACATGATCCTGGTATTCTAATTGTTTACCGAGAAGGAATTTTTTAAGTTGTAGTTTAAATGAATACTTGTTTTTGAGATCTTTTATCGGAGGTGGTATATTATTCCAACATTTAGTGGCGGAGTATGTAAAAGAACCACGAAATGCAGCAGTACGATGGAATGGCACACGAAGCCGATTCCTACGCACGCTTCTAAGTCGATCGGCTTCGCCATCGCCTACCCAATTAAGTTTATTAATGAGGTATAAAGGTTTTCCCATTTTAAACATTCCAAAAAGTAGACCAGAAAGATGTAGTTTTCTCCTAGACCTCATTTTTAATAACAGATGGCTGTTTAGAAAAGGAGTAATGTGGTTTCTCGGAGATATGTCGAAACAAAAACGTGCACAGGCGTTTTGCACGCGTTGAATAATGCGCTTTGTTCTGCACAAGAGACGAGGCCCAAATACGACATCCGCGTAATTCAGCTTTGATAACACTAATGCTTCTACCAACTTAATGCGTAATTCTTGGGAGAGATATTTCCTCACTTTATAAAGTATCTTCAGTCGGTAGAAGCTATTACGAACATTTTCCGCTACATGGGCCTCAAATCTCAGGTCTGAGTCCATAAGTAGGCCCAGATTACGCGCCTGAAATACTCTGGTTAGATTATTACCTCTAATATTTACCCCAACACTGTGTAGCAGGTTTACTTCGACTTTGTTTAAATTTTTAGGAGTGCCGAACAAAATAAACTTAGACTTAACCGGGTTAAGCACAAGTGAGTTACGAGTGAAATACTAGATTATTTATATAAAACGTTTAAACGGCTTATATTCGCCTGTTCATATCGTATAATTATGATGGATAATATGCGACAAAAACTGCCACCAAAATCCTATCAAGTTTTAATACTTTTTTTTAATTATTGTATAAATTCAAGGTGGAATAAGCGAAGAGTTAAAGCCTCATCTCCAGGCTGTCCTTCAGAAACTTAAAGATTTGGAACAACTCAATCTATCCATCTCAAATTGAAATTATGTTTTTTTTTGGGTGGGATTTAGAAACGTGCTGCCTTGATCAAAAGCTGTCGCTTCTGAGGGGGGGTCAAAAGAGTCTAGACGGAATCCCCAACATAATTATTTTTTGCCGAAAATGCGAAAAAATTAATTATTTTCATTTATTTCCAGATGTAAGCGAACAAACCTTAAGAGTTATTAAAAATGAGAACCAATCTAATCAGGGAGTCTGGAAGACTCCCGGCAAAAAGCGTGCAGCACGGGAAACGAAAGTCAATATTGACAATCTCAATTTGAAAAATATTTAGATTCAGATTTTGATGAATAAAATACAAAAATATGAGAACAAAATAAAATACAAAAAATATAATATAAAAAAACCCGACTTGAGTTTACTGTGTGCTTTTCTCAGACCTTTACTGCAGTTAATTATCACAATCACGTCTCGTATTTTACTGACGTTCAAAAAGTGAACAGTGTTGGTACATATTTTGAATAAAACAGCTTTGACTATTGACTATGTTTCAATTAATTTATACTGTCTTTAAGTAGGTAGTTCAAAAGATCTCCACTGATCAAGTAATAATTTGTTGTTAATCTTTAGCGTCAGTAGATTAACACTAATATTAAATTCGAAAGAACTGTTTGTCTGTTACCTTTTTTGACTCATCCCCTGAACAAAACATACGGTTTCTGCGTGAGTTTAAAGCTGAAATCCACGGAGACGAATTAACGGCGAATATAATACTATACAAAATTTGTATAAATATAATATATAAATACGGGGATCGTATCTTATTATCGATCTCTACCTTATTACGCTGTCAAAACTGTGCCCTATATTTCACTTTGAAATGTACTAAAACGACCAATTACCACACTCCCAGGAAAGCAGATTATAAACAAAAAACAAGTATCAAATGCGTTTTTTCGCATTACAGTCTGTGTTTCCATCAACAGATTTTCAAATTCTACCATTTTCTTACTGCTGCAGAGTTAGCTTAGCCAGTCTATAGTACTACGGCACGGCGATTTGGATATTTTCACGATATTTTATGCGCATTACTAAATTTTACTGAACTATGATAAATTGCTTCTCAAGTTTCTATGAATTGGAAAATATTATGTATGTAACATAAATTTTTTCACGCGTTATTCTTTTACTGTAGGTACCTCTTAACTCTGTGGTAGGTACCTATTATATTATCAAAGTTCTTAACTTCCTTGCTGCACGCAGGCTGCTTTTAGGTCACTTTTTAGTTGATAGCTTAGGTTGATAGGGGCCGTCCTTAATCACGTGATGTTTTTTGAGCATTTTTTAACCCCCACCTCCCCCTTGGTGATACGTGGTGAGGTTTAAGACTAACCCCCCCGCCCCCACCTAAAATCACGTGTATTTTTTAGTACCTACAAAGAATCTTAAACTTTTTTAATGCAACACGTACGAGGTAATAAACGGTGTACGCGTGTACACAGTAAAATAACAGAATAACTGGCGACTGGCAAATGGCAATGAAGCCGAGCCGGGCGATCGTCGCGGTGCGCGGCGCGCGGGGACTTCGTTCGTTGCCTGGCAACGGCGAGTCAAAGTCACACTACACGCCGCTTTTCGGTTTAGAAATCGCGCGTTCGACGAAAAAATAAATACACGTGATATCTTACTACACCCCCTCTCCCCCCTTGTGATATTTCGTGATTTTTGTTAAACCCCCTCCCCCCCCTTTCAAGCCTCGCGTGATTAATGGACGGCCCCATAGCTGGTCTATCCATGGTCTATCCTAGACCATGGACGTATAATATAATACGTCCATGTCTTATACTCTGTCTACGTCACAGAGTTAGTGGTCTACGGTCAGTACTACCACCAAAGACTAGTAACCAGCCGAGCGATCGCGTAACTTCTGCATCAATCATTGTTACAGTATCAATTGTTGTAATTGGCTGAATTTATGGCATTCTTGCTGCGTCAATGGATTATGTCCAATAGTGGAAGAGTGTTAACCAATCAGAGGTGATTGCGATGTATCAATGATTGATGCAGAAGTTACGCCATCGCTCGGCAGAGATATACCTATAGATAAGTATTGTCTATGATATACCACTACACTACTACTAAAATCTGTGGTTTTTGACAGCACGTTGTTTTGCAGAAAATGGCGGTTGTTGTATTAAAATTTATACCCCGTCCGTGCTTTAAAATTCTAAATGTTGCAAAAGCTAGATTATGAAAATTTACGTGTTTTATGCGTAAAGATATTACCAACAGTTGTGAAGCTGATGTGTGTTTTATTCAACTAAGTGTATTGTTCGATTATGAACTAAATTAACGCGGGGTTTCTGATATAATTTATATCATATTTCTATTACCAAATAGTGATATTAACAGATTTCTATTAGCGAATAGTGTTAATTTTAGTGTTTTAGTGTTATGACTGGTATTATCTATACATTTATCGTTGTTAAGTATGTGCAAAGTTTGTAAATAGAGATGTGTTGAGTTACAAGAATCATCACATCACAATGGGAGAAACTGAAGAATTCAACACTCTAGCATTCGAAAAGAAGCTAACACAGTTAAAAGATACACAGGAGAGTATACAATCGCTATCATCTTGGTGTTTGAAGCAAAGACTACATCATAAGAAGATTGTTTCAAGTTGGTTGAATGTTCTGAAAAGGGTGAAGGTTGAGCAGCGTTTAGTCCTTTTCTATTTAGCCAATGATGTTATTCAGTATAGTAAGAGAAAGAATTACGAGTTTGTGGAGAGTTGGGGCCTTAATTTACAGAAGGCAACTCCACTTGTTCGGTAAGATAACCTATAATAAAAAATAAATGATTTATTGATCAGAAATTAATACAAAATTTGGGTGCTGTTGCAGCTTAATAGTTGCAAGTTTATAAACCAAATTTGTTTCTAATAGGTCACCATCAGTAATGCTCCATTCTACTGTGCACTTACAAACTAAGTTACTCAGTTGTGTTTGTCCATCTATTTGCCTTGATTAATTCAATTCATGAAATCATACTTAATAATATAAATGCGAAAGTGTGTTTGTTTGTTGGTTTATTGGTTTGTTGGTTTGTCCTTCAATCACGCTGCAACGGAGCAACGGATTGACGTGATTTTTGGCTTGGGTATAGTTGAGGACCTGGAGAGTGACATAGGCTACTTTTTATCCTGGAAAATTAAGGAGTTCCTGCGGGAATCATAAAACTTAAACCACGCATACGAAGTCGCGGGCGTCAGCTAGTAAGAATATAATAAGTAAGTAAATCATAATAGAAGTTTTATGTCTATCTATTTGTTTTTAGAGATGAGAAAGTCAGATCTAAGATTCTACGCATATTTAAGATATGGGAGCAGAGGTCTGTGTATGATGATGAGTTCCTATCGGATCTGACGGGGCTACTCTCTGCTGGAGCCATTAAAAAGACTGATGATGACCCATTGGATTTTCAGGTGAGGCAATTGTTAAAATAAAACATCTCCATTTTTAAACATCTCCTCTATTCTTTAGCAAAGCTCTCATAAGATAAAACTGCAGCCAAGTCCTAGCCATTAAATTTAAAAAAAAAACTGTTGAGAAAAATGATGTTTTGTAAATTTCACTTTACATTAATGCTATATTTTATTCATCAAAACTATCTAAGCATTTTTTTTTACTATTACTATTACTATTATTTAGCCGAGTTTCACACAAAATCTCAGAAACTAGTTACATATTATAGGATATTCATACATTTTCCACCAGTGGATAAAAACCGTTTATTTATACCTTTACTATAATACTTACCTTATTTTTTTACCTACCTTATTTTTATTATTTTACCTTGACTATAATAGTAGATTGTTCATCAAGGGACTAAAATGAGCCATTTCATACGAGATGTTTAGCTTACCGAACGCAGCGAGGTATGCTATAGTGTCGAGTAGAAAGGCTTTTAGTCCCGTGGTAAACACTACTTTTCACTTCGATTGCGAGAAAATAAAATAAATAACGATTTTTAATTATTTGTTTGCCATTCTGTTGTTACAAGTTAATAGTAGGAGTAAGATCTTTATTTTCATTTGATGATATTAACAAATAAATAGTCCGATTCACTTTACCCTATGCCTTCACCTTGTATTACGTATTGTGCATCGAAAACCGAAATGGATTTAACTAGTGGTTCGTCCCGAACTGAGACCTCGCTAATCTTGGATGGATCTTATTGTATCCATAAACTTGTGAAGTTCTGTTAAATACGGAAGCTCATTAATAATTAAATAATTTCGTTTCCTTATAATATTTATCTAATTTTAGTATTTGTTGTTCAAGTACAGGATATAAATTCAAGTAATTGATAAGTTTCAGGCTCAGCCTTTCAGAAAATTCAGGTCCACTTTGGACGTTAGAAAATCTCCACTTTGAATTTCGTCGATTTTAAGGGAAAAATTTTAAAAAATATATTTTTGGGCTCTATTCCTAATTATCTTTAAAATGATATACTGCAACCCTATGTAACACTATAAAAAATATTTTACTACGCATTCGCTTCTATGAGAGCCCCCCTGAAATAAAGATTTTTATAACTTTTTAAGCCATATTCGGCGGGAGGCCATCAGTTTACATATTATATTTATATTTGAAGTAATTACGTTCAGTAATGCAGAAGTTATAAGGCTCTGACAGACGGACGGACGGACGGACGGACTGACGGATTGACGGACAAGTGCAAATTCACTCAAGTAGACTCAGAGACCTTTGCTTTGCTCGGTCAATAAACATCCCTCTAAATAAATGTATTAATTACAATAAAATTCTAGAGATTTCGCGGCAATCCGAAATACCGACTTTATTTTTCTCCTTATTGTTAACAAAAAGGAATTTTAAAAAAATACATTAAGAACCATAGACTAAGCATGGGTAACTCACCAAAAATTCGTGCGCTGACTCAGTAACTCTAACTCAGCGCATGGAGTCAGCTCACTGAGTCAGCTCACTGAGTTAGCGCAATATTGCGCCATGGCGCACCGAGCAGCATAGCGCATAGCCGTACCTACCTACTTTTACTATCAATCTTTTACCATTAACAACGAAGTTATTCAAATCATAGTTATACTATAAGTACCTACTAGTGATTATAATAATATACTCTTTGATCTATACATTTTAAATGCGTAAGTGTGTTAGTTTGTTGGTTTATTGACTTGATGATACTTTATAATTAGTATTAGTATGTCAAATAAAAAAAATATTTTCTTAACTTTAGTAAAAAACAAAATTAATTGAGATGTTTAGTATGACACAGAGTCCGAATAAAGTAGGTACCCAGCGCAGACACCCGGCCCAGCCAAACCACAGACTCCACAGAGACAGAGTCAGAGTACTTTTTTCTAAAGCGCTCAGCAGTCAGCTCAATTCGTACCTAACTCAGCGCTTGCTACATTGCACAGCGCCCGGCAGCGCTACGCTGCGCTACCACTGAGTCGTGCGCCATGACTCTTTTGCAAAAGGAGTCAGAGCACCCAACTCAGTAAAGTGAGTTAACTCAATTGAGCGGCGTAACTCAGAGTTACCCATGTTTACCATAGACATTGAGCTGTACGCGTAGGTGACGATGGGTTGGGTAACATTAGTTTGGGCTGTTGATAATAATTAACCATAGACTATACATTTTTACTACCCATTTACTACCTATAACTTAATAAACGCCAGCAATTATTAAAAAAAAAAATACTTTAATCCCTAGACCCTAAATGCTAACTTTAGTCCCACGCTAAGCTATAATGACATCTTTTTAGAGCATGAGGGGTGAAATATAAATTATTGTTAATTTAACACTTAAGGACTCGCTACTGGGTCCAATGGACCCAGTCCTTCGTATTATGTTCAATAACTTTTAAATTTCGACATTTGTGACGTTGCCGCTCTTAGTACCTTCCAACGACAGTATAACACAGTGGATAACATTCTTTGTCGTCAGTTAGCACGTTGCGTGTGAGTGTTATGGACGTAAAAGGTGTGTATGGGTCCGTTGGACCCGGTAGCGACTAAATACGTAAGTGTTTTTTTCATCATGTTATTACTATTTATTTACCTTTTTTTTACTTTATTTCATAGAAAATGGCTACCAGAGGGTTTTGAAGACCTGATCTCTAAATATATAAAAGGCAAAGGTGACTGACTGACTGACCGACTGACTGATCCAACCCGTCCCCATCATATGGACGAAAAATGCGTTGCGGTCTATGTGACTGGAAAAAAGATCGAAAAACCAAAGTTTTTTGCGTAAAATGCAATAAACCTATATGTAAGGAACACATGAAGCACGTGTGTGTAAATTTTCATCACTAAATTTGATATACAAAGAGACTGTTCAATGTTAGAAAGTGATTTTATCCCAAAGTAAATATTTTAATTATGTTGATTTTCAAAGCGATTATATTTTTTTAATATAATGATTGATCTCTTATTGTTATTTCAATTTAGTAGGCACATTATAGTAGTGTAAGAAAATACAGCAGACTTTTGTTTTAAATAAGTAATAACAGAAATTTTATTAATTTAGTCATAAAAGTATGTTAAAAATCTTAAATTTTTGTAGTGACATCTTAATTAAGTAAAAACAATAAATATTAGGATTTTATTGAATATTGTTTTTCTTTATTGACCTATTATCCTGAAAAGAAAGTAAACAATCACTTTAGTTGATGGGGTTTTGATAAAACATATGATATTAGACTGGGTCCAGCGGACCCGGTAGCGAGTGCGTACGTTACAAATTAAGGCGCGAGTCCCTAAGTGTTAACATAACTCCAGTATTTGTCTGTTGTAGGAATCCTTTTGTACAATCATTTGTAATTGTTAGATAGGTATTGCTCCACGTTATTGGAAGAGTCTGAAAGGGTGTAAATATGCATGCATTAAATGCGAGTGTCATACAATATGTGCAACCAGCATTTCTGTTTACATCTTAGTTTTACGTAAAAAGTGTAATTAATCACTTTAAAGGCCTGTTTTACAATCACCAAGTAAACCATAACTGAAAAATAAACTTAATGTTAAGGCGCCAGCGGAGAGTGAATTGCTCATACAAACGTAATACCAAAATAATTAGTAATTCGAGCATATTTCCTCCATATTATGCGATTATTAAGATTGAACTTGTATTTATCTAGGTCCCTGGATAATTATTTTTCCAAAATACTTTCCCAAAATTAAATGTAAGCACATTGCGTTTTGCATGTTTTTGCAACATAAACGACATGTTTTCTCCTTATTTGTTTCATATTAAAACCAACGATATCTCACGTACTAATTGATCAGGAACATAGACTATATTGTCAAGTTACAGAATAACAACACGAAGTTAAAAACACAACAATTTTTCATTCATCATTTTTGGTATTCACGGAACAAGACTAAATGTATAACAAATTCTGTACGATCATATTGCTATCGCGCTTGCACGCGATCATGTGTCTTCAGCCAAATAGGGATAGCAATATACCGGCAAATTTATATTTGCGGTTCGAGTAGAAGTTGCGAGCGGCGGTCGCCGGTCTCTTAAGACAGTTGTATAGGAATCCTGTCAAAATTTCAAAGAGCAACGGTGAACTTCCATACATCAATATTATTGAGAAAATATAATTATGTACATGTGTGAAAAAAATATGTTTTTATAAGCGTCAAATATGAAGCTCACAGCAGCTAGAATTTTTTTTTATGAGCCTAGAAAAAAAGATATTTCTTTTTAAAGTTTTGTAGGTTATGTGGTAATGTCACTTCTAAAAATGACAACCGGAAGAAAGCCACAAAAACAAAGACAGATGACAACCACAGACCAGTAAAACATTTGGCACAACCACAGACAATCGGCATCAGTGCTGCCATAATATTCTTTCAATTATTACCATTCTGTTAGAGATTATTATATAATGTATGCAAGAAAATTCACTTAAATAATATAAAATACACTAAAAAAAAGAGCAATACTATTATTTATGCAAACATTAATCAGACGAAATAATAACAATTTTTAAAGCGATACAAAATAATCTACTAATTCAGATTTATTCTAGCTACTATACTCTATCCACGGAGACTAGTTAATATAGCGCTCTCTCTGTCACGTAATCCCATACAAATGACAAAGACAAAAAAGTCAGTGGGCGTAAACCATTCTGAATCTACGTACACACTGCGCTACTATTAAATTAAACTAGCTTTCTTCCCACGACTACACTTGGTTTCTTTTTACAATTTACGTAGTTATTATAATTCAAAATATTACGTAGTTATTATAATCACTATCCGACGACGTATCACTGCTATCGTTTTCTACATTTATTATGAAGTTATCAGTCATTATTTACACATTCCTATCTATTGCATTCATTTTTGGCTCTACTATTTCTTGTACTTGTTTGATACAATTTTGCCACTTTTGGGCATTAATATTTTGAATATATGATAAATTTTGATATAATTAACTATAACGATAGGTAAGGATAAAATATGAGCGCGTCTGCACAGTACGGGTACCACGATCAGACTAAAATATACACGTAGTTTGTACACTGCATTAACGGTTATCGCTGACCAATCACAAACGAGTCCATGTCTTCCCTATTAACTTGTCTCCGTGGATAGAGTATAGGTAGATTATACATAAAATGGTAACACTAAACTGAGAAACGGGAACTAAATAATCAAAAAAGATTCCCTTAATATTTAATTTTTTTACCTAGGTTCAAATAATTAAGGTGAATACTTGATAAAATTAAAAAAAATAAACAAATTAGTTTCGTCTTTACCTTACTTGTGTACAATCAAGATTTAGTAAATGTAGTCAATAATAATTTCGCCGTTGCTCTTTATTTGTCAGTTAAGGTTTACATTGTGATTGTGAAACAGGCCCTTATTTTTTATTTTTATTTCCAGCCACAACAGCTAGTAAACAAAATAAAACAGTGCACAGTACTAGAAGCAGACACACAGACTAAATTGAAGTTTCTTCATGAGCATCCTTTAGAGTTATCAGATGCAGATGCGTTGTGCGCAAACTTGAAAGGTAAATTTTTTATTAGGTATATTTACTGGGCTCACAGTAACACTAATGCTGAAAGATGTCTGCAATCTTGTCCACATGGGTTTAGGTTTCTAAACAGTCTCACAGAAACTAGGACTTTCAGGGAGGGAATATAGATTAATGAAATTGTAAATGAATTTTTTTCAATAGAGCAACCGCCGAGTTTCTTGCTGGTTCTTCTCGGTAGGAATGGCATTCCGAACCAGTGGTAGATTCATTCGACGATTTGAAAGCACTTGTAAAAGTTTATTTGAATAAAAACCATTTGAATTTTGAATTTTGAATTTTGGAAAAAATAGCCTATATCCTTCCTCAAGATGCTACCTATCTCTACCAAATTTGCCTCTCTAATAAATCAGTTGAACAGATAGGCTGTGAAAGGGTAGCATATAGACATACACATTGGTATTGATTTACTGAGTGCTTTTCATTTCTGTGTCTTTCAACCAATGTAAATCAATTTAGTTGCTGGCTATTTTAAACAAACACAGTTACTTACATCCGTCCAAAAAAACGTCTGAGATACCCTCAAGTTCTACTTAGGTAGAACTTGAGGGTATCTCAGACGTTTTTTAGATGAACCTTTACTTAGATGAAAAATTAAGTTATTCATACAAAACTTTTGGCGAAACATCAATGAACACATCTGCTAAAAGTTGGCGCTGATTACAGATTAACACAGGAAAAAAAAAATACAAAGCTTTTATCCATGCTTTACAGACAGGGGTCACAAAGAAGACGTGGAAAAAGAGTTGAACGATGGCATATCATGCGTGGAGAAGTACACCCAGGCATTGCAAAGGGAGATAGTAGCGAGGGAGGCACTCCTAGCGCTTCTCAGCTCTGCTAACCAGTACTATTCCACTCAGAGAGGCGAAGTCAAAGTTGTAGCATATGTGAGTAATTTTTTTTGAAGTGATTATTTATTTTGCCGCGTTAAGCACTTCTGGTAGGCGGTAAACTTGTGGATTCGTGTCACCGCGACACCATCACCGACATGCTCGCGTTGTTACGAAGACAAGGTCTTAAATATAAGTACTACATTCGTAATTAACTTTAATGCATTCGTTTTAAGGTTTATATTTTAATTATTTTTAAATATTCGTTTTCACTTCTATTGCTGCTAATTTTTTTTATTAAGTGAAACTTATTTATCCACCCAAGCAAGTAGCTTTAGTTGTTTTTGCTACAAATTTTTCTCCTTGATATATTAGATGTCTAACAAAAATAATAAAAATATTGTGTATTTTAAGTCTTAGCTACTACCACCACCACTACAGCCCATTAACGTCCCACTGCTGGGCACAGGCCTCCACTCTCATAGGAGAGAGGGAATTAGAGCTTAGACCCACCACGCTGCTCCAGTGCGGGTTGGCGGGCTTTAACGACTATTATCATGTTAGTGATAATAACCGGGACCGACGGCTTAGGGGGCATGGGGGTGGAAAACCGCCAACTTCCTAACTCCGGGCTAGTACTGAGAATTTCTAGTCAGAAAAACCCAATACTCAATTATGGCCCGACCCGGGACTCGAACCCGGGACCTCGTCGGCCGCAGTCGTATGCCAACCACTATACCAACGAGGCAGTATAGTCTGAGCTAATTTAAAAAAAATACTTATTTTATTAAAAAGTGGATGCCATAATATATCCGCCGCGCCGGCCGGTCACGCGTTTCGTAGTGTAATGCCAATTTAGAGCTGCTAATTTTACTTTTTCTATTTTATTATGAATAAAAAAGTCATTCAAAAGTTTAACAGTATTTAAATGTAAGGAAGTTGCCAATAATAGGTTTTGAGTATATTAATTATTAAATTAATCTTGTATAATAAGATTCTGGGGTGTGTAGCATATTTGATTTTGATTGCTTAAGACTTAAATTTCCAAATTGATGCGACTGATTTCTTTGAAAATAATAAAGAGGTGAATTACGCAGGCTTTATGTATATTGACAGTTTTTTTATCATTTAAGGCATATAAAAACTTTGGTTCCCGGGTAAGGGTATTGAAACGAAAACTGGACGAATTAATACCAACCCTGCCTAGTGCGGCGCCCTCGCCTCCGCAGCGAGACGAAGACGTGCCTTCCCCGGGCCCCGATGAGGACCTGGAATTGCCTGGGCCCATAGATAATATAGATGATGACGGTAAGTTTTTACTTTATTGGTCACACAACAGATATTAAAAACAGAAATGGTTGTACGCCAGCGATGAAGACCAGCAGGAGTCGTCGGGAGAAATAATAGTGATACATCTCTCCCCCACCTCAGCCGTACTCGCAGCGAGCGCTACGGCAGGCTGCGCGCACTGCGCAGTCTTCATTTAGCAGCCCTGTCGCGCGAACAGGCTCATGAATATGAACAGGTTTGAAACTAGTTGGGCATATTACAACCAAAGAATATGTCCTTCCCTTTAGCCAGGGTCTGGTCTAGTTAGAGTCCTTTATTAGTTATTTTTACTCCCAATATAATCACTGCACTAGTATATACAAGGTTGTAAGAATTCACGCATCCTTATAAGTGTACGGGCACGAAACTAGCGGTAGCGGGGCGACGGCGGTAGCGGGGCGATGCGATTAGTCGGCGAGCTGGCGACGAATTTCGGGAACAATTTGAAAGAAGTCTGGTAATACTTTATAACCGACAAAAACGTCTGGGATTTATTTTTTTGAATTCTATAAGTATAAAATTTAAAGATATTACTAAAGGGCTACTTTCCAATATATTTTTATATATTGGAAAGTAGCCCTTTATGTGGCAAGTTATTGAATCTATTCAAATCCTATAACTTATCCAATATGTTTATGGAGCCAACTAGAATAACTGCAACTAGTGCCACATGCATAGACAATATTTTTACAAATTTTACACCTGTTAATAAAAACATTATTAGTAAATTAGATTCAGATCATTGTGGACAACAAATTCAGTTTGAAAATTTAAATAAAAATGTATCAAAGCGTAGAATAACTTTTGTACCAGTAACGTTGGACCGTATTGAAAAAATAAGAACAAGTCTTACAAAGGAACTCCCTTTTTTACCAAATGGGTTGAGTCCTAATGAAATGTATAACATATTCTTTAATACTTTCAGTGAAATATTCAAATCAATATTCACCAGTAAAACGGTCTTAACTGCTGATGCAATAGTAGATTATACACCAAGGGGATAAAGCACTGTTTTATGTCACGGGCGCTACATTGAATCCTGAACGTAACGAAGGACTCCAAATTTAACTCCCGAGCGCAGCGAGGGTGTTATAAGTTAATTCCCGACCAAAGGGAGGGAATTAAGATTGAGTCCTGAGTGCAGTGAGGGATTCAAGCGCCCAAGAAAAAAAACTGCTTTATCCCGGTGGTGTATACTCTACTTTATACTTCTACCATAACAGTAAAACAAACTGTAACGGTTAGATATTTATTGCAAATCATAGTAAGTAGGATACATAGGTCTAGTAAATAATAAAAAGAAAAGACAAATTAAAAGTGAATGTTCACGTTCGATAGAGTCACATTTGGCGCCGCTGCTTTGATATTCAAACTTTTTGCTTTTCATACTGCCAGTGTTTATGCAGTGTGTATACATCTGTATACATACTCCTTGGTTTAAAAACTTTTATGTCAAATGGTACGGTCGTTTGGTCAACCAGTCTGGAGCCTAGACTCTGTTGTGCATATTTACAGTATGGGGTTGGTCAACTAGTTGGGCGATCGATCGACTAAATTACGGCCCTAGGGCATGAAGACTGACTTTAGACCCGCAAAAGTATGATTAAAACAGTAGTAAAGGTATGGTAGAAGTATAAATGTTTTTAACGAATGGGCAACAAATGAATTGCATAGAAAGAGGCAAAAATTATATGAATTGTATGCAGAGCGACAGTATGATACTAGTGATGAGTTCAAGCAGCTTGTTCAACTGTTTTCCAAGGAGTTTAAAAGAGATTGCATTGTGGCTAAATCAAAACATATACAAACTAAGATAAAAAATAGCTCCAATGTAATCAAAACTACTTGGAACATAGTGAATGAAGAAACAGGAAGAGCAACACGGAAAAATTGTGAATTTAAACTTAATGTCGATAATAAGCCTGTAACTTCAGACTCCGAAGTTGCTTCTGTTTTTGAAGGCTTCTTTACGGATATTCCTGTTTCTACCACAGAATCGTTGAACTCCTCACCAAATGCCGCTCTTACTTTACTGGAGGATACAATTTCAGCTTGCCTAAAGGCCCTTCCTGAAATTCGTCGCCAGCTCTCGGATTTCATCTCCCCGCTGTCGCCGTCGCTCGGCCGTCGCTAGTTTCGTGTTTGACGCCTAATATGCAGCCTCAACATGAGTCGCTAATAAACTACCTTGTTTCAGTGGCCTACAATATAGACCAGACATTCAACACATCAATGTCGGATGGGTCGCTGTACAATCTCGGTCTCTCGTCGTTCCTCACTTCAGACAACCCTCTGGCGATGTTCAATGACACACTTGATTTGGACTTGAGCAATGGTGAGTACTATATTATGTCCTATAGTAAAAAAAAAATGGCATTACATAAAAGAAGATAATATTTTGTATTTTTGCAGTCAAAAATACACAAATACATAATAGTTGTACAAATATTAATATTAGTAAAGCGAAGGTCACTGAGTCTAAATGGGTGAATTTGCTAATTGTCTCTCTGTCATAGTCTTGTAATTTCCTAGTATAAGAACATGATAGGTTCAAATTCGGAAATAATATACAACCCAATGGTCCCTAGCCGAAAATTACATAAAAATTCATAAGAAGTTTATTTGAGGGGGGTACTCATAGAAGCAAATGAGATGGGCTTTTCACGTATCGTTGAAAAGAACTTCTTGAAATGAGTCCAAAGATTTATTTTTAAAAAATTACTTCAATAATTGACGATTTGGGGGACTTTCAAAGACGTCATGTCTTATCCCGGGTGCTATTTACTAACGTATATGGTAACAGATTCTACGTCTATTGGTAGGACCGAAGCGGAACTTATAGGACGCAAAGTCTTAGCTCGGGACTAACCCACTAGTGACATAATCATAGGTGTGTGTTTACGTTCATATGGTGCGCACTTGTTATACAAAGCAGCAAACTTCTCTGTCGCATGTCGCATCGCTTAGATGGTAAAGTGTGAATCGTGTTGATTTGCAGCGAATAAAATCGAAGTAATAAACACAAGGCCGAGTGACAAACAAGATTTCGATTTAAACGATATCTTGAAGGGCTTTGAGCCCCATGACAATAACTCAACATCTTCTGAAAATAACTCAGGTACGATAGAAATTACTAGAACATTGTGGCTCGTTCTACTGTGCACAATCTCTAAAGTAAACTGAAATGTGGCTGATTCTGATGTACACATTCTCTAAAGTAAACCATATTGGTAGGACTCAGTACCATCCCTGTCGGCAAGGAGCATTATGAAAGGGATAGGCATAAAAGAGCTGTCAATTTAGTTCACAGATTGTGTACAACAGAATAAGCAGGTCTAAATCTGGTAGCCGGTAGGAGTCCGGCACTATCCGGTCCGGAACGGATGTCCTTGAGGATTTTCCCCCCCTACAACAAAAAAAAAAGTCTAAATCTGGTGGTACCTATCCTTTTCCGCACGGAGCATTATGCCTTCATATGCATGAGATTTAGACCTGTCAGTTTAGTTTAGAGGTTGTGTACAACTGAATTAGCTACCTCGTTTCCCTGTCCTTTCTAGTTTAGCTTTTTTTCATCCATCCATCCATCCATCAGCCTGTATGCATCCACTGCTGGACATAGGCCTTTTCGAGAGCGCGCCACCAAACACGGTCCTCCGCCTTCCTTATCCACCCGCTTCCCGCCACCTTCTTTAGGTCGTCGGACCAGCGAGCAGGAGGTCGTCCTACACTGCGCTTGCCGGTACGTGGTCTCCACTCCAGCTTTTTTTACTTAATAGAAATTTTATTTCAAAATAAAGGTTGATCCTGACATGACATGTCATGATGTGATATGATATGACTATGTCTATATTTAGTTTTTTATGTAGCGATGCTAGTTTTGATCTGTTTTATGTTGTTAAATTAATATTGTGACGTCTTGTGTTTTTCTTTTAGTAGCCAGTGTTATGTTATTTTGTATCAAAGTGGTAACCATTGATAGCACGTTCACGTTTGTAAGGCTGGCCTGATGTAATCCTGTTGAATGGATGTCATGTTTTAGAAAATGTATGCTTTGTAATTTCTCAATTATGCATGCTTTTAGCTATTTTCCACCATCATTAACCAGTTGTTATGATTTTTTAACTTAACATAATTCGTTTACATGACAACATATTATTTTGTCTTGATGACGCAATCTGTCACTTAAATCATCCTCTGAAGTTGTCAACCCTCTCGCGACTTCGTCCGCGTAGATTAAGTTTTTTTTGATTCCCACGGGAACTGTTTAATTTTCCGGCATATGTCCTTCGGTAGCAACCTATCTCTGTACTAAAATTCGTTTAAGTCAGAAATGCTTTATAAAGTACACATAAAGCTGACATAAATGTCAGCTTTATGTGTACGATATTAAGAGTGAAAAAAAAAACATACGCGCCGAATTGAGAACCTCCTCATTTTTTGGAAGTCTGTTAAAAACACGGCAAATCACCGTTTCCGCGTCCGTAGCCGTCGCGTCGGCCGTGGCGGGTGGCGTCGTTTTCAGGATTAAATTTAATACCGTATACCTAGAGCTTTTTCTGACCGGCTTAAGCCGATGTCACGTCGACAGATGTGGGGAGACCCTAAACCGATTCAAAAGACGTAAAAGCGTAGCAGACAGAGCACGTCGATTCATATACAGTACGTCCTCCGTCAGATCTCTCCTCGATCGTGTCACCGTCACTTCAGACTATGAGTGTATAATGAACCCTGTCTTTGACCATGCACTTGTGAATTCCGGATATTGGCTGAGGAGGCGGAAGTTCAGATCAGAAGACATCTGCAATGTGTCCGATTTGTTCCAGCGGTGAGCATATCGCAGAAGTCGCAGGACGCGCTGCCCGGCTTGGACCTACTGACGCCGGACAGCACGGGCCTGCCCGCGCCGCCCACGTCCTTCTACGGCACCATGGAGACCATCGTCAGTGAGTATCCGCCTTTACTGAGTCACAGGATTGTATAAAGATGTTCCAGCGAGCATACTGCAGAAGTCATAACATGCGGCTCGAACCCTATGATATTTAAAACATTAGATACGCCTTCCGCGCTCTATTTTGGCAAGATTAGAGGAAGGCATTTGCCGCCTTACTTAGTCGGGCACCGTTCAGCGTCGTGGCTTAACGTCTATTTAAATAACGCGTATTCTCGCAAAAGTGTGTTCAAAATGCCTTCGTGTATTTTTAGACGTTGCAGGAATTACACTGCACTCGTTAGGGAAAAATAGTAGATTGTTACACAAGGGACGTAAGTAAGCTATTACAGAACAAGATCCAATTTGGCGCCAGTGCGAGCGCAGCTCGCATAGGGCGCTAATGGATCGCGTGCACCCGAGATATTTAGTCACACGAGCGAGCGCAGCGAGCGAGGGTTAATATAGTTCGAGGGTGTAATAGCTACTTGCAACCGAGGTAAGCATTCTACTTTATATCATTCTTGCGAGGTAAATAAAACATTGGTAATGCAAAATGAAATTTTAATTAGAATAATTAGCAAATTTAGAGAAAAAATAGAAAAAATGATGAAGTGCTTGACATTGTTGTAAATAACTTAAATCACTTTACGAACAAACTTCACAAACTTTCAGATCAAATGAAATGCCGCCATTTCCATTTTTTTTTCGTAAATAGTTTTCCATTTTTTTTTTACGGCTCTGAGTTTAGCATAGTTTGAAATGTTTTTTTTTTTTTTTTTTTTTTTTTTTATCCACTACTAGTTAGCCCTTGACTGCGATCTCACCTGATGCTAAGTGATGATGCAGTCTAAGATGGTAGCGGGCTAACCTGTTATGGGCATGGCAGTGATATTAAACCCATACCCCTATTCGGTTTCTACACGGCATCGTACCGGAACGCTAAATCGCTTGGGGGCACGTCTTTGCCGGTAGGGTGGTAACTAGCCACGGCCGAAGCCTCCCACCAGGCCAGACCAGAGAAAATTCAGAAATTATAAATTCCCAAATTGACCCTGCCGGGGATCGAACCCGGGACCTCCGCACGTTAAGACAACAGCGCTACACACTGCGCCACGGAGGTCGTCAAAATGTGGTATGGAAATTAAATGCCGCCATGTTCAGTGTTTTTTTTTTCAGTAAAAAGTTTTCTTACCATTTTATAAGAAAAGAGATCGTTTACCAAGGAGTTTTGCATAGCTTGAACTGTAATGTGAACATTACAATTCAAGCATAGTGCGACGTAATGTTGCCTTGAATTGCAAACACCTACTTACAAGGAGACTTTCCACCATAGTAATCCCTAGTTACTGAGCAAGTATGATATAAAGTTTGATTTCATACGTAGCGTAGTACGTCGTGCGTAGTAAGTAGGTATGTAATATTTACGCCGTTTTTAGGGTTCCGTAGCCAAATTTGGCAAAAACGGAACCCTTATAGATTCGTCATGTCTGTCTGTCTGTCTGTCTGTCTGTCTGTCTGTGTGTCCGTCCGTATGTCACAGCCACTTTTTTCCGAAACTATATGAACTATACTGTTGAAACTTGGTAAGTAGATGTATTCTGTGAACCGCATTAATATTTTCACACAAAACTAGAAAAAAAACAATAAATTTTGGGGGTCCCCATACTTAGAACTGAAACTCAAAAAAATTTTTTTCATCAAGCCCATACGTGTGGGGTATCTATGGATAGGTCTTCAAAAATGATATTGAGGTTTCTAATATCATTTTTTTCTAAACTGAATAGTTTGCACGAGAGACACTTCCAAAGTGGTAAAATGTGTGTGTCCCCCCCCCCCCCCCCCCCCCCCTTTAACTTCTAAAATAAGAGAATGATAAAACTAAAAAAACCGGCCAAGTGCGAGTCGGACTCGCGCACCGAGGGTTCCGTACAAACCTGTAGTAAGTTTTAAATTATTAAAAAAAAACTACTTACTAGATCTCGTTCAAACCAATTTTCGGTGGAAGTTTGCATGGTAATGTACATCATATATTTTTTTTAGTTTTATCATTCTCTTATTTTAGAAGTTACGGGGGGGGGGGGGGGGAGGGGGGACACACATTTTACCACTTTGGAAGTGTCTCTCGCGCAAACTATTCAGTTTAGAAAAAAATGATATTAGAAACCTCAATATCATTTTTGAAGACCTATCCATAGATACCCCACACGTATGGGTTTGATGAAAAAAAAATTTTTGAGTTTCAGTTCTAAGTATGGGGAACCCCAAAATTTATTGTTTTTAGGGTTCCGTACCCAAAGGGTAAAAACGGGACCCTATTACTAAGACTCCGCTGTCTGTCTGTCTGTCTGTCTGTCTGTCTGTCTGTCTGTCTGTCTGTCTGTCTGTCTGTCTGTCTGTCTGACTGTCTGTCTGTCTGTCTGTCTGTCTGTCTGTCTGTCTGTCTGTCTGTCTGTCTCCAGGCTGTATCTCATAAACCGTGATAGCTAGAAAGCTGAAATTTTCACAAATGATGTATTTCCGTTGCCGCTATAACAACAAATACTAAAAATTAAAAAAATATATATATTAAGGGGGGTCCCCATACAATAAACGTGTTTTTTTCGTATTTTTTTGCTCAATATTAAAAACGGTAACAGGTAGACGGTTTAAATTTTCACAGAATATTAACTTGTATATTACCTTTCAAAATAAATAACTAAATATCAATAAAGTAAATATTAAAGGGGGGCTCCCATACAACAAACGTAATTTTTATTTTTAATACGTCATAAATCGTAAAACTTACTACAGGTTTGTACGGAACCCTCGGTGCGCGAGTCCGACTCGCACTTGGCCGGTTTTTTTTCTATTTTTGTGTGAAAATCTTAATGCGGTTCACAGAATACATCTACTTACCAAGTTTCAACAGTATAGTTCTTATAGTTTCGGAAAAAAGTGGCTGTGACATACGGACGGACAGACAGACAGACAGACATGACGAATCTATAAGGGTTCCGTTTTTGCCAAATTTGGCTACGGAACCCTAAAAATATATGATGTACACTATCATGCAAACTTCCACCGAAAATTGGTTTGAACGAGATCTAGTAAGTAGTTTTTTTTTAAATAATTTAAAACTTACTACAGGTTTGTACGGAACCCTCGGTGCGCGAGTCCGACTCGCACTTGGCCGGGTTTTTAGTGCAGTGATGTTCGCGTATGCCGCGTCTATTTGTAATAAGTCGTTGCTTGAACCTACTAACGCACGGGCCTACTAACGGACAGCACGGGCCTGCCCGCGTCGCCTACGTCCTGATACGGCACCATGGACCTGTCTTTACTTTCTCACAGGATGTGAGATATCCGCCTTAATTCCCTCACAGGATAGTAAAAGGATGTTCAGGGGTGAGCATATCGCTAAAATTGCAGAACGCGCTTGCTTACGCTGGACATTACAGGCTTGTATTATCTCTTGTATACGCCTTTACATTTACGCCTAAATAACTGCAGAATGTTCGTTCAAAAGGGCCGCGATGACCACAAAGTTTGCGGACACCACTAGGTTTTTGGTGACAAGATTTTTTTTTTTATTACAAGATAGGCTTGCGCTTGACGACAATCAAGCTTAATACAAAGCAATGATGAGGTCTAGGTTGAAGGTACTTAAGTTATACGTGGCAGGGAATACATGTGCTGGAAGGGCATTCCACATCCTGGCGGTTCGAATCAGAAACGTAGAGACGTATTTGTGTGGAGACCAGAATTCTTATTGACCGAAAGGCACAGTATATGTTAACTTTTGGCCTAAAGATGTACCGTCGCTACAGAGAAGCTAGAAAAAACACCTCTACCCGGTTTACAGAATATCCCGTTTAGTTTTCTCGTGCTCTAGTTTGACACTAGATTTTTTTTGCAGTCCCAGACGAACCGGAATCGCCTTATTTACCCGAAGCCTTGACAAACAATCATTGGAACAACGCCTCTTGGAGTGTACCACCGGTAAGTATAATGATGATAATGTGATTTATTTTTAACCGATTTCCAAAACGACTCTCAATTCTTGTCGATTGAATAACTTGTCGCGAATGCCAGTTGTTAACAAAATTCAACCAGTAGTGATTAGAGAGTGGCCTGCGCCCATATACGGCACGGCACGGGATTTTTACGCGACGAATAGAAATATTACTTATTAGTATATGACAATAAAATTTAAATTTCAATGATGATCTGCAAAGTTACAAAAATCACTAGCGGTATGCTGTATACGCATTGAAATTTCAATGTTATTGTCGTAATATCCTTACTTATATTATAAATGTGAAAATCTGTCTGTCTGTCTGTCTGCTACGTTTTCACGGCCCATTATTTCAACGGATTTTTATGAAATTTGGTAAAGGGAAATTTGATCTATTGGTATTGCAAAATAAACTTTATGTAGAACTAATAAAGTTTGTTTTTAATTTATATGTCCTCCATGGCTCTGTGTCCTCTAGCCCGCCGCAGCGAGTCACATCCCTCCGGTGGTGAACCCGCGGAACATATTCGTGGAGCCGCCCGCCTCCCCGCCGCACCCCGCGCCCCACCCCGTGCCGCCCCCGCTGCTAGACCCGAGGCCGCAGGTGGGTGCCTTACAAATCGCTATCAGTATTACAAATGCGAAAGTGTGATCGTTTGTTGGTTCGTCCTTCAATCACGCCGCAACGGAGCAACGGATCGACGTGATTTTTGGCATGGGTATAGTTGGGGACCTGGAAAGTGACATAGGCTAAGGCTTTTTATCCCGGAAAATTTAGAAGTTACCGCGGGAATCAAAAAAACTTATACCATACAGATGAAGGTGCGGACATCAGCTAGTTGACGATAACTCATACATAACAGGCCGGCGTGCTATCCAGCCTTCCCCCCTCCTCTCTCGCTTACATTCATAACATTTGTTTGTTACATTATTTTAATCGTAGTTTCTTACTACTTTCTTGAGATCGCTATTTAGCGATAAGACCGCCTTATTGTACCTACTCATTGTTGTTTTCTGATTTGTAACGTGTTTCATTGTATATATCTGTGGTGTACAATAAAGTATATACATACATACATACATACTTTCTACTTTTTACCAAATATGTTTTATTTTATCGTCAAGACAGATCGGGGGCCCCGATATTGATGAGTATCGGCAACGATATATCGTTATTACACGCTAACACTCAATAATTACATTCGTAATTAAACTTTAATGCCTTAGTTTTAAGGTTTATATTTTAATAATAACTATTTTAATTTTTTTTTGTTTTTTTTAATTTCTTTTTTAAATAAAAAGATATTTAAATAACAATTAAAAAAAAAAGAGTATATTTTCACTTCTATCGGTAGTCCCTATGACTGCCAATTTTTTTTATTTCTCCCTATCGATATAAATTTTAATATAAAAAATCGAATAACATATTTTAAAAAATCCTTATCATATATATCGATTTCTCAGGATCCACCGATAGCAGACGTGGATCACCGCGGTATTCTACCACCGCCGCCGCCGCCGCCCGTACTGCCGCTAATAGGACGTGAGTGCTATTTGTGTTAAAAACTATCGATAAATGAGGCCAACTCTGTTATACACCATCTCTAAACTAAACTAAATGGATAGCTCTATTTATATTGCTATCCCTTTTATAAGACTCCCTGCGGAAAGGGACAGCTTTAGCTTAGTTTAGAGATTGTGCATTATTGGCCACATTGTTTCCAACACTGTCATTATTACATACAAAATTTCACTATAAATAATTAGGGCGTCATCAAAGTGAACGGGTACTTTGTGTTTTTTACAACCGAACTCGTTTCTAATGGATCTGGCCATTAAAATATTGGAGATATCAAAATAATCTAGGAATTACAAGAAAATTTTGTGTTTATAATTTTCTAAATCAGTGTCCAGTCCATTAAAAAGATGAAAGTGAGCTTTTCCGGACTATGTGGTTTCGTTTTAGTGGCTGCGTGTTTTATGCCTCAAAATGAATAAAATTAGAACTAGTAATGATATTATACTATCGAATATGTAGTTGATACTTATTACGATGATTTCGTTTCTTTATTCCCGCGGGAACTCTTTGATGTTTCGGGATATAAAGTAGTATCCGTGTTGAGCTATGAACACTCAACCTGTTCCTGTGTTTTACCTGTGAGTAAAATATTATAATATTAAGTATTTATAATATTAAAGTATGAATTTCACATTTATATCATTAATAATAATTATTATGGTTTTCTCATTTATAATACTAATAATTGGGTATTTGACAACTAGTCAAATCAGCAACTTTTTTTTCAAACGTCAAAACGCGTGCTTAGTATGGGATTTTGTATGAAATTTTAAGTTGTGACGTCATCAAAGTTCGACGCACTTTTTTACTTTAATCTATAGTTTATAATGGTTATTCAAAATGAAACTAGCAGGGGACGTGGATATTACGACTTTTGGGAGATCCTTTTTGTTATAATCACTAAATAATAATTTATTTCACTAGTAGTCAAATGCCCAATTATGGATATCACATTAAGGGCCTGTTTCACAATCGCGAAGTGAACCTTAACTGACAAGTAAATTTGCAATTTTGACAGGATTCCTATACAACATCTGTCAAAACATTAAAATTCGTCAGATAAGATAGATAGTTAATTTCTTTAATTCCACACATAACATAGAAATAACTTATAAACAAAAAACAGTAAACAACGCGTGCGCAAGGGCGGTCTTATCACTAAAAGTGATCTCCAGACGACCCGTTTATTAAGGAACTTTAAAAAGGTGCGGGAAAGTGCAACAATAATGATAAACACCTTAATTTTGAGCCAACTGCTTTCTATTTTCCTAGCGTTTTCCTAATCTTAAGGTTGCCTGGAAGAAATCGCTACTTAGCGATAAGGCCGCCTTTTGTACCTGTCTTTTTTCATTATTTCATTTCATGTCATTGTTTTTGTATTTTTCTTGTGTGGTGCAAATAAAATAGTTTAATAATAATAATAATAAACGTTTACTTGGCGATTGTGAAACAGGCCCTTAAAATAATTAAGTATGGATATAAAAATCAACCTAATGATTGTGTAGACATAGAGGACGTAGATCATAGAATGCTGCCGTCGCTTGCGCCGCCGCCCGTGCCCGCGCCCGCCCGCCACCCGCAACAACAAGGTCAGTACTGTACTCCGACACGCTTGTCCCAGGCCAACGCTTAAAGCAATCTTAAATAAAAACTTTTTTGGAGCTTACCTTCGAGTTCACTCACTCTCCAGGTCCTCAAATATACCCATAGTCCAGTCATTACGTCGGAAAAAACGGGTTAGAAATGCATGTGAACCGGAAAGCTAGAAAATAAAACCTAAATTTTGGATATTACGTGGGGCAGGCCTAGAAAAGCAACAAAAAAGTATTATATAAAAATTTTCGTATCTCAACCGAGATCCGAGTTATTGGGAAAAAACTGAATTTAACCCTTTTTTCAAGATGGCGGAAAATGCACATAGGAAATCTTGGTCGACAATTTGAAGTTAAGCTTTTCTAGGCCTCCCCCACGTAATATCCAAAATTTAGCTTTCTCGGTTCACATGCATTTCCAAATGTATATAATGACTGGACTACCATGCCAAAAATCATTTCGATCCGTTGATCCGTTGCGACGTGATTGAAGGACAAACCAGCAAACAAACACACTTTCGCATTTATAATATTAGTATGATTGTGCTTTTCTGCTGTACAACTCTTATTAAAATGGGTACACAACCAATACCAATGAATAGTTAAGGTAGTAAAACTTATCACTCTATTTAATTTATTAAACTCATTTTGTTGAGTATTTAAAAAAGATTATAACATTGATTTTTGTTTGTATTTTAAAAGACGCCAGACAGGCAGTTGGAACGCCTGAAGGTAAGTGGTCGCTGGCGTCAATTTTATATCTACTTTGTCGGCACATAAATTATTTTATAAGTTTTCAATTTAATTTATAATATTTTTTCCAGCGGTATTCGGTAACTTACATATTTTACTCAGCTAGTGGTGGCTTATAGGATGTACAAAAATACTAATTTAAAAATCAAATTGGCACGTCTAAAAATTTGCTGTGCTATATCCTGCTGTATTTTTTTTTTTGGATAGCTCCTGGGGTGAAATCTATGCAGCACACTTTGACTGCTCATACTAAAGCTCGCCACTGACGATTAGCCATAGCAATTCGTATCGTATAAATGTGAGCGCGTCTGAATCGCGTTGCACGTGCAATGTGAGCTGAGCGCGTCCGAATCGCGTTGCACGCGCAATGTGAGCGCGTCCGAATGGC
This sequence comes from Erebia ligea, assembly GCA_917051295.2. NCBI lineage: Eukaryota > Metazoa > Arthropoda > Insecta > Lepidoptera > Nymphalidae > Erebia > Erebia ligea. Next base: position 17,356,396 of record OU785221.1, on the reverse strand, counting down.
TTTGCACGCGCGTTATAATGGCAACTTAGACCGCATCTATCATTTTATACTTACCTGAAATGTTGTAGTTATTTCCTGTTTTGTGTATCTTATATAATCAATAAACACAATCTTCTTTCGCTTGTACCAAAATGGGCCAAACGCGCGTCCACCGGGCGTCTATCGACGTATCTGCGCATTTGTACGATGTCTGACGCGCGTAGGATTTGCGTTAGAATCGCGCGTGGAAAATACGGCATGTGTAAAAACTGAGAATGCCTTTTCACCAAAGAGGTTATATTTTGCTAAGCTACGGATGTGTGTCAAACCCACCAATTGATCAGCGTCTTGCGATCTATGCATTGATGTAGAATTTTAGTATTACTTATTCTATTTCAATGGATCTATGCCATGAAAATCAAGCGCTCCTATAGGTGAGTTTGACACATCCGTAACTTTGCAACGTGTGCTTCATCTCTGGTGGAAAGCTACCCTAGACATGCCAATTTACTTTTAGATGTTTGAGTTCAACCAATTAGCGTCTTGTCGCTTGGTTACCATGGATTTTCTTTGGTCATAGAAAATACTACAATTTAATCAGATTTAACCTTTTTAACACGCAATACGCAAGTATGTTTTCAGCTCTTTTTTTTCTTCTTCTTCTTCTTCTTTCTCTATTGCTCCTTTTTGCCATTGGATATTTTTTTTACACGTTTGTCTATCTATCCACTTTTCATTCGATGTATTTTTAATCATGTTTATTTTTGGGGTAGAGTGCACATAGCGAATGCTATATGACGCCATTGCTGAAGAGAGCGTTTTTGATACCGATGTTACGAATGTCTAAAGACGCTTTCATAGAAACATCGCCATATTTTCAGACGTTTCAGTCCTGTCAAGAGATGCTAATAGCGAATGTTTCTCGCTTGCAGATGTGGATCACAGGAACCTCATTTCTCTAACGCAGCAGCTGCCTATGCCGCGAGTGCACAATTCTGTGGATCAAGTAAGTAATCTGTCGAGAAAGTTTCAAATGTAACCTAAAGAAGTTTTAGTTTTGTATTTATATACTGAACCGGTGGTAGATTCTTACGACTCATCATAAGTGGCACAAGTTGTCCTTCGTGAAATAAATAATTTCATTTTTTTTTTCGATATTTTTGTGCCGAATTGGAAGGATCGCAAAGAAGAGAAAATTTCTAATTCAAATAACGAAAGAAGTAGAACATTAATATTGGATGGAAGCAGGCGTTACTTTGCGAAAGTCCATGATAATGAAAGAAGTAGGACTTTAATTCGCTAATTCAAATCTTATGAAGGGTTGGCTGGGTTGCCTGACTGGATATGCTGCGACTTTTCATACTGTAACCATCATTGTAACACATATTCAGACAAATAAATTCATTCTATTCTTCTGTTCTATTCTATGCCTACAATATCACTGTCGATTTTTGCTGGTTAATCAAATGAAGAAAAACACAATCGAGCACCACTTTTTTCATTTTGGTGCGGACACTTTTGGGCGCGGATCCAATATGACGTATTCTATACCATCCACACATGGGAATCTCATTTCTTTTTACCTGCACCTATTACTATAATTAATGTGTGTGCGTGTGTTTCAAATAAACGTTTTTTCCTTTGTTTCAAAATTAAATTAATGTCACCACCATAATGTTTTCCAGGACTACCGCGTGCCGTCGATGGTGCCGCCGCCGGATATTGTGGAGAGCGTCGACATGGACCTTTCCGAAGACGAGGAGCAACGTAAGTAATCGCTCATCACTATTAACGTCACTATTATTCTTCCCTTAAGCCTAGCCACATATTATTATCATACTAGCGATCGCCCGCGGCTATGCTTGGAACCCCCTTGCAAAATTTCATCTTTCTAGGTCCAAGGGTTTGGGTGTAATTTTAATTGTGAGTTTCATCATCATCAAAGCGCCTAAAGCTCTGGGCCTTGACTTTGTCAAGCCAATTTCTCCATCGGAGGCAAATATTACCAACCTCTCTCCACTCCGTAGTCGCAAAACTCACATCCTTTCCACTCCGTTAATCAACCGGCCTATAGGTCTTCCTCAGCCTGTACGGCCCTGTGGTTTACTTTCCGGCAACTTTGTGAGATTTCTCTGACGAAATAAAGACGCCCGCCAGATGACTCTGCTCATACAGTTTATCCGAGACTCGGAAGACACGCCGCAGACTGTCAGATTGTTGCTGGCTCGGGCGTACTCTTTTGATGTTCTTGAACTGGAAGGGATACAAAAAATTCGAAAAGCTGTTATTAAGTTTTATGCGACCAGTTTTATTCTTCCCTAAAGTCTTGGAAAATATTTCTTTTTACTTCACTGAAGTTAACGATCTCACCTAGCGGGTAAATAATGATGCAGTCTAAGATGGTAGCGGGCTAATTTCGTAAGTGAATGGAAATCCTTAAACCCATACCCTTTATTGAATTGTTTGCTTGAAAATTCGGATAGTAGTAAGCGACGTTGAAGTCTGATGGAAATTGGAATAGGCTAGGCCTGAAATGGGCATGGCAATTTTATTACACCCATACAAACCTTTAATTGACTTCAACGCGGAATCGTACTAGAACGTTCACAAAATGTACACATGCACAAATACTTTCTTTGTATGACCAAGTTCCAAGATTTCAAGTAGGTTTTTAACTAAAGAAACTACAATGTAACTCTTCTCTTTCAGAAGGTATGTATGGCCAGAAACAGATCGAGCACCGCCGCCACAGCTTCAACAACAACAAGGTGTTGGTTGGCGGCGACAACGACAAACAAAATCACAAAGACAACAAAAACAACTCCAACCTCATACAGATCAACAGCATCACGATCATAAAGGACGGATCCCAAAGCGCGCCCGTAATGCCTCCGCTCTCGAATCCCTTCGACAATATGCCCGACGGCCTCAAGTTCAACATGCCCCCCGCCTTAAACCAACCGCCGAATTTCCAAACCCAACCGCCGAACTTCTCAAACAAACCGGACCAGCCGAAGTTTCCAAACAACCAACCGGAGTTCCAGAACAAACAGTTCCAAAACAAGCCGCCGGATTTCACAAATCAACCGCCGAACTTCCAAAGTCAACCGCCGAACTTCCAAAATCAACCACCGGATTTCCAAAAGCAACCAGAATTCCAGAATCAACCGTTGAAATTCCAAAACAAACCAGATTTCCAAAATCAGCCGCCGAAATTTCCGACAAACCTACCGGATTTACCGGAAGACATTTTTGAGGATAATCGAGAGGAGAAATCGGATGATAGTGCCTATGAGGACGATTTGAGGAGTCGAAGTTTGGACAATATTATGATGGACAGGAGGAATGCTTCGGAATTCGATGACTTCGCTGCGGACAGTGACTGGGGTCATGGGCCTAGACCGTTCATGAATCAAAGGTTCCCCCGAAATTGGGGACCTCGGACTAACTTTGGACCCCAGGGTTTCGGCCCACAGTTTCGGCCCAGAATCGGTCCGCGACCGCAGAATATGGGGCCGAGATGGGGTCCTAGACCTCAAAGATTCTGGTGAAGTGCTAGTGCAAAAGAGTTTTTATTTATAGAAATTAATTACTTTAAGAATGATAAATAGTATAGAGCTGTATAAAAATCCTGCTCAGTTTTTTTTTGGTCGAGTTGTTGCAGAAATTTTAGCTTGTTTTCACGTTTTATGCACATAATTAAAAACTTTTATGGTGTCCAGTTTGGTTTTTATTTGTACGTTTTCAATAAGTAGTTGTTTAGAGTATTGATACCCGAATGTATTGATTAGGCTTATTCATTGATATGATTAAAAAAAAATTAAAAACCAGACGAAAGATACATAGATATAGAAATGCTTTTCATGGTATATTAAAATTATATCCTAAATGATTCTTTATTTTATTCACTTCCAAGTATTGAATTAAATTATAGATCGAGACTAGAGACTATTCTGAACAAAAATCGTGATCTAGCAAGCTTTCATGCTGAATATGACACTGGCCATTATGTTACAAGCAGAAGCAAGTTGAGGACCCTAATTTTTTCCATATTTTTTTTTGTTGGAAAAGGCCATCGTTGTTTCCAAGTAATTTGATAATATAATAGTAATTATTATCTTCCTTCCTTAGCTCTGTTTCAGAAAATATTGATTAAAATATGAAACTTGACTACAACAAATACTTATAATAGGAAGGAGTATATTAAAATTATATCCTAAATGATTCTTTATTTTATTCACTTCTATTTTATTCAAGTATTGAATTAAATTATAGACCGAGACTAGATACTATTCTGAACAAAAATCGTGGTCTAGCAAGCTTTCATGCTGAATATGACACTGGCCATTAAGTTACAAGCAGAAGCATGTTGAGGTCCCTAATTTTTTCCATTATTTTTTGTTGGAAAAGGCCATCGTCGTTTCCAAGCAATTTGATAATAGTAATTATTATCTTCCTTCCTTAGCTTCTGATTCAGAAAATATTGATTAATTAATGAAACTTGACTACAACAAATACCTATAATAGGTAGGAGGTTATTGTTTCTATTTCCGTCCTTGTCTCGAGCGATTTAAAAGTTCATAAAACGTACTTTAGAAATGTTCAAACGTACAAAATTAATTTGAATTCAAAAATCTAATGAGAAGGGGGAAGGATAATTCCTTAAATACTTTTTCTCGAATAATAAAAAAATATATATATGTATTCCCTTTTCTAAAAAAAGTCCCGATCTGGTATCATTTCAATAAATTTATTAATCGTCCATGACATTTTTCTAACAGTGTTGGCATCTAATTTAAAAATTTCAAAACCCTTTTCTCCGTGTAGGCCGCAATCACACTTGTAAGTTTTTACGTAAGTATAGCTTATATAAGTAACGTATTGAACATTTACAATACGACACGTAAGTCACAAGACTTTACATTTCGTAAGTTACTCTGCGACTTACGTGAGTAAAACTTACAAGTGTAATCGTGGCCGTAGATTTACAAATTATTTTGATAGAAATAAAAAAAAAATAAGATAGATATTAAAAGTCTCCAGTGGGCATTATTTTAATTATTGTCTTAGAACCGTTTGAAAAAAAAATGTGAAGTATTTTCCCTTCAATATTACTTTTGTCATTGATTGAAATATAAAAAAAACCGGCCAAGTGCGAGTCGAACTCGCGCACCGAGGGTTCCGTACAAACCTGTAGTAAGTTTTACGATATATGACGTATTAAAAATAAAAATTACGTTTGTTGTATGGGAGCCCCCCTTTAACATTTACTTTATTGATATTTAATTATTTATTTTGAAAGGTAATATACAAGTTAATATTCTGTGAAAATTTGAACCGTCTACCTGTTACCGTTTTTAATATTGAGCAAAAAAAACACGTTTATTGTATGGGGACCCCCCTTAATATATATTTTTTTTAATTTTTAGTATTTGTTGTTATAGCGGCAACGGAAATACATCATTTGTGAAAATTTCAGCTTTCTAGCTATCACGGTTTATGAGATACAGCCTGGAGACAGACAGACAGACAGACAGACAGACATACAGACAGACAGACAGACAGCGGAGTCTTAGTAATAAGGTCCCGTTTTTACCCTTTGGGTACGGAACCCTAAAAATCAAGAAAATGAGTTAGTCATTCATGCAAGCGTGCGCCTTTAAGAATTTTCTGTACAGTCAAACTGCCGGTCACACATTGTTCAGAAAACAATAATATAAATATAATAATAATATAATAATATAAATATAATTAATAATATAATAATATAAATATAATAATAGAAATAGTCCGCACGCCAGCGGAATCGGGGACTTCTTACCCCGCGCACTCCCATACTATTGCCGCCCTTGACGTGAGAGTACGCTTTATCGAGTCCTGTCTTTAATTTTCCGATAGCGGGGTTATATTGTACATACTATAAATAGTACTAAACTTAAAAGTTTCTTTGTGTGTACAAATAGCTATTTAATTTTTAAATTCCTTAAAGTACTGATTATACTGATTGCGACAGAGATTAATTAGATTTTACTTTGATTTTGTACAGTTCATTATAATTAAATTTTGTGATACAATTAGTTTTTTCTTCCTTATTGCACATAGGTACTATCCTCATAGATTTATTATTTCATAATTTATTCAATGCATGCGCAGAGACACTAAAGATGTGTTAGTATCGCTAACGTAACATCGACTAACTCAGAGCTCTATCTCATTACGTCAACATTCCTTAACATTCCTCGGACCTGGCGCGCGAACTGTACTATATTTTGACACAAACCGAAGGTTAGGTACTGCGTCTGTGTTTCTGGCCACGTACATACGTAAACTAGAGTACGAAGACAATAACGAAAGCTCGCTCCGACTTTGCTTTTCAGCAACATATACCTGATATGACTGTCGTCCAGTGCAACCATATATCGCATAAAAAAAGCGATATAGGTATCCTGTTAAATCCACAATTTAACCGTACAGATAGTAACTTTAATTTGTATGTACCTATGGCTGCCGGAATCTGCATAAAAAGTATACTAGCTAAGCAAATGAGCTATTCTATCTATACTATCAATAGCTAAACGGCATAAAGCGGGCTGAAAATAATATTAAAGAACGTACAAAAGACGTAGATCCCAGGCTTTTCAGAAATTCCAAATCGAAGCGTCCGTCACGTAGTTCAGACCGACTTTTACCTTATTATTTCAAGAGTCTGTAGATGACAAACGAAATATTTTAAAACTGCTTAGAAATAAGTTACAATTATTGGGTATAAGACAGTAAGTCAAATCAGTAACTTTTTTAAACGTCAAAACGCGTGCTTAGTATGGGATTTTGTATGATATTTTGAATTGTGACGTCATCAAAGTTCAACGCACTTTTTTACTTTAATCGATAGTTTAAAATGTTTATTCAACACAAAACTAGAAGGGTACGTGGATATTACGACTTTTGGGAGATCCGTTATTTAATAATCGCTAAAAAATTATAATTTATTTCACTGGTCACTATGTAGTCAAATACCCAATTCTTTTAATTGTAGTGGCAGGGCTAGGGAGATATAAATATTAAGTATTACTTTATAGTTCGAGTTTGTCGTCAAAATACAAAAGAAAGTCACTGCATGCGCTCACGATTCATGTTATTTCAGTTTTTCGCAATAATTTACACCTTGTCCAAAGCAGCAGTGCATTGCATTTGAGTGGAAACAAGCTGAAATTTCTGTTCACTCGGACTTCAAAAGATCTCGAATAATAAATAGCCGAAATTCGGACCATGTGTACATAAATAGAGTTATAAATGAATTAAAGTTAGGTTTGAATATTTTGGCCTATCTACCGTTCCGTCATCTTCATTTTTTTCAAAATAACGGCCATTCATAAAACCTGTATTAGTCAATAGCTGGCATTACGTACGTTTCACTCCGATACCGGAGCATCTTCAGGAGATGTTGACTCTACAATGCACGATTGTGAAAATCACACAACACAACAAAATCGTGCATTGTAGAGTCAACGAAGATGCTCCGGTATCGGAGTGAAACGTACGTTGAGGGCATTTTGGAAGATTTATGTGGTGTGGAGAATATCGCGGGCTGCAAGTTCAAGATACGCACTGTACCACATAGATTTACCTTCTGTGGCGGATTATAGCGAATTAAACTTCTAGTTTTTTTCATTGTCATAGACTTCCGCAAAGTAACGCCTGCTTCTATCCAATAGCGGGCATTAATACAAGCAAGTATTATATGAGAAAAAACCTAAAGCGTCAGTTTTCCGAGGTATAAGCTATCAAAGTTATAGTCTACTCTATGATGGCGCCACCAGCACAACTTTGTTAGCTTATTACCTGTAAAAATAAAATGGGACGGTAGGGAACAATGGTAGGTAGGTCCATACAAAAATATTCAAACCTCTTTACAGAGACACTAGCCGCCCCTGCAAATGGGCGAGCAATAATATTTTAAGGGAGCGACAGGGATAGACAGGTACTTTACATATTTTTTTGCCTTCTATTTGGTTCGTCCAGGCAACATTTTTTTAAAATATCTTATTAATATTTTTTAGGCTATAAGAATTGTCCTCCTAAACCTGTTATCATTGCAATTGGTAATAGCACAGGTTTTTTTAACTAGCAAGGTAATTTACATAAACTGTGTAGAAATCTTTAGTTTAGGTACCTACTCAAAAGTCAAAACCAACTGAAATTATCTAATAGAAATCTAAATTCCACTAGCAATAAAACTTGCAGAAGTCAGTTGAAATGTAAACGTAGATTTTTGCAAGCAGCTAAAACTTGCAAAAATTTACTGATTGATCGTACAAAATTGTGTGAGTTCAAGTTTGTTAACTGTATCAACTGTATGATCGCTAAACTGTGATCTGTGCTTAGGTACCTGTTAAGGTGTGTCCAAACATAGAGCGGCAAGTGCCTTCCGCGCTCTAGTATCTAAGGACTTGAGGAATATAATATGCGCGGCAGACCTCCAATAACAGAGGGGTATACGGCGCGCGGCAGCCGCGCAGAGTCGCCGCTGTATGTTTGGACACACCTTTAGTAGAATGGACTTTGGATTCGTAAACATAAACTTCACGTGAGCAAATGTTTGGTTTAATCTGCTGCGTCTAACTGCATACTCCAGTGTAATGAGTTTCCCTAGATCCTACTTACATGGATATTACATCACAGTTTGGTAAGCATACAATTCAGGAAATATTTCGTCGCGGTGCTAAACCACCGCTGTGGTAACTAGTATATAATATTTACCTACTTACTGTGTTTTAAGACAGCTAAGCCGAGCTAATTATATTGTTTTGCAGAGATTAAAAACATCTTGACAGCGCACTCCATGGTAAGGTTGCACCATCACTTGTCAGCAGATTTGATTGCAGACAAGCGCTAAGTTTTGTTCATTGAGAGCTTAGGGTGGGATTTTTAGATACTAGCAACTCTGCTTATCAAAACTCAAGGCGAATAAGTCTAAAATCCGTCCGTCCGCCATATTGAATTTAATGTGACGTCATTTTATATTTCGTATTCTTTTTAGCAAACACATAATTGAAAGGTACCCATATGATGAGAGTGCATAAGAAATTACTTGTCCGCCATCTTTAGGAGCCCGCCATATTGGATTTAGAATGACGTCACTTAGCTAACCATGCATTGTCATCCAAACTAAACGTGTACATGCCAAATTTCAGCTCAATCGGTTGGGGATAACTGTTTTAAAATTCAGTTGCAAGATTTGACCTCAACAAACCCACAAACATTGCAAGTTAAATAAAAGCTTGTAAAAAATGCTTATACATTTTGGGATATCCGACCAAATTGTTTTAAATTTCCCACATTTACGTACCTACTCTCAGTTTTCAGTAACAGACTCTAGCCAACATTCACAAAACAGCATTTACGCAACTATAAAGTTGCAAACCTATGCTTAACTGCAAGATTTGCCAAGTACAGTATACCAAACCCTGGAAGTATTTTTTTTATTCAACTGACTGATTTAATATGGTTAAAAACGAGTTCATTATAAATTGTGCTTTTCTATGTATTATATTTTTATGTTATTTTGGTTTCTATGTTAATAATAGTCATAATGATTACCATGTATAATTCTTGCAATATTTTTCTAGTCTAAGCATTTCCTATTAAATCATATTTGAGCATTTGTGGTCAGTAAGGCATTTGTGTAACTACATACGCTAAGTTTCCCTCTCGTAGATTCTAACATTTTCAATGAATGTAGGAGTCTCAGTATACAGTCCGCGCCCGAGGTCCGAGGAATCTTAAGGAATGTTGACGTAATGAGATAGAGTTGTGATTTAGTCGATATTACGTTATCGATACTAACACATGCATTGAATTAATTGTGAAATAATAATTCTATGAGGATAGTATGTGCATTAGGGAAGAAAAAACAAATTTTATCATAAAATTTAATTATAAATTATAATGAACTGTGCAAAATGAACGTAAAATCTAATTAATCACTGTCGCAATCAGAATAATCAGTACCTACTTTAAGGAATTTAAAAATTAAACAGCTATTTGCACACATATAAACATTTAAGTTTAGTACTATTTGTAGTACAACACTGCTATCGCAAAATTAAATACAGGACTCGATAAAGCGTACTATCGTGTCAAGGTCGGCACTAGTACTGGGAGCGTGCGGGGTATGAAGCGAGGGTCGGGCGCGGTGCGCACCCGCCCGCTACCTTAGCCCCCGATTCCTCAGAGCTCGCGTGCGGACTATAGGTACTTTTATTAAACGTGGCCAAACCACGTCATTGACAATAAAATTATGGACATTTTTAGATTAGACATGATTTTATTGTAATTTACTCAGGCCTGCTTGCAGAGAAGCTGGGTTACGTTTAACCCAGAAATAAATTTGAAATTTGGCCAGAAGTTTTAAATAATTTTGTTTTAATAATTCTGTCAACAAATTATCAGCTAACTCTGGATTAAAATGATATAACCCGGCGTCTCTGCAATCGGGCCTTAGTTATTGATACAGAAAAATGACGAGAAAAGTTTAAACTTCATTTTGCCATTATTTTCTATCAAAGAATAGGTAAAAACACCTTGTTATATTGTGAATCTTTTGTACAAAAAATCACATTTCCTCCATAAAATAATGGTTTACCGCACGTTAGTGCATAATGATGCATTGTGGTTGTCACTATTTTAACCTATTTCACTACTGAAACTAACTGAAAATTGTAAATGTATTTTAATTTTATTTAGCTTGCATATTTTGATCTCGCCTTTACAGCTGTTAATTTTCGTGAATAATAATAATAATAATTTTAATTTAAAATTTTAATTTTAATTTAATTTTAACCAGTGACAGTTAACTATTATAGATTTAGAAGGCTTGGTTAGAAAGCCCGCGATATCGAATCGCGATACATACTTGACAAGTTTTAGTGTACGTTTGCTTTGGGGCCATCATTTTACTATTTACATAATTATTAAGTTTAAGTTGAAGTTATTATGTGCATTTACTCAAAAGGTATGAGGCTTTAGAGTTTAGACGGACATCAAATGACAACGATACAATACAAGTTGTATTGTATTGTATCGCTGTCGGTAGGCAGTTGTATTATACAACTGCCTACCGACAGCGAGCAGTCCGCGTACAGGGTGCTTGCTACTCTTGTTTCAGAATAATAGTTCTTATTTTAGAGAAATCAAAGTACGTCACATAAAACTTCTATAATACTGCTTAAAGCAATGGTAGTAAGCCCACAGTTCTTTAGTGCTCGCGTTATGAACTGAGGCGTTGGGCCATAAATGTCAATAACAATAGGAATGTGCAACGCTTTGCGCCTTATCGATAAAGTAATCAGGTAGGTTCGATCTCGATAGTTGTGTATAATGGAAAGTTTATTCTCTAACGTGGATTTCAAAAAATTAAAAGGTGATAATAACGTGCAAGCTCGAATAGTTATTTTTATTTTTAAATGAATTGAAATCTGATCCCGAAAAAATATCCCAGCTTAATTTTAATAAAACACGGGAAAATGTTGCGTTTATTTGTGGTATTAGGTATAGATTTTATTAAATAATATAATAAAATATTTGTTAAATGTATGTTGTCGATAAATGTTATCGATATCAACTACCTGCTGTTACGCACCTCATTATGATGCTCCTTATGCCCAATGAGTGTGAGCGAGATTGATTAGAATGATTTATGGCCCAACGCCTCGGTTCTTAACGCGAGCACTAGTACGGGCATACAGGATGGAAAAACGAACGGGACATGGAGGGGAAGTACTTGCATTAAGTAATGAATATCTCAAAGGAAAAATTCTTTTATATTTGTTTAAATAAGAATATCTGCATTCAAACATTTTTATAAAAGCCAGGTAAGCTTTTTAAAAAATGAGCTGAAAATCTAACATTAGTAGGTTCGATTAATGTCCAACATGGTCTTCCTTAATTTGAAGATACAAAGTTTGTTTGAGAGATTTTATCCTCATCGTAGACCATATTGATTGAGTTAACAAAATAGTGAATGATTAATTTTTAAATTTTTTAACCGACTTCCAAAAAAGGAAGAGGTTCTCAATTCGGCGCGTTTCTTCTTTTTTTAAATAATTGTTTAAATTTCCAGCTCAGGTAAGTTTTCCCAAAATGTTTGTATGCAGATATTCTTAATAAAATAAAAGAATGTTTCCTTTGTGTGAAATTTAATATCTTCAATAATTATTAATGTATTTTTCCGCCATATCCCTTTAGTGTTTTCCACCCTGTATGTGGTCCGATCTAACCAAACTGCAATTGACTTGAACTTTGAAGTTAAAATGTAGATCGTCGGTGTAACCATGTACACACATCTTTGTGTATTGCGTTGTGTCTTAATTATTAAGGCTGAAACAGTGTTTTTTTTTTGTAAATACCTGTATATATGTGAATAAAGATTTTTATTTACCAGTTAAATCATCGTTACGATAGTGTATTCATTTTTACCACCTTTTCATAACGGATTTTTTTAATCCACTACAAGTTAGCCCTTGACTGCGATCTCACCTGATGGTATAAGAGATGATGCAGTCTAAGATGGTAGCGGGCTAACCTGTTAGGGGCACGGCAGTTATATTAAACCCATACTTACCTCTATTCGGTTTCCACATGGCATCGTACCGGAAGGCTAAATTGCTTGGCGGTACGTCTTTGCCGGTAGGGTGGTAACTAGCCACGGCCGAAGCCTCCCACTAGGATAGACAAGGGAAAATTCAGAAATTATAAAATCCCAAATTGACCCTGCCGAGGATCAAACCCGGGACCTCCGCACGTTACAACAGTGCTCAACACTGCGCCACGGAGGTCGTCACTCGTCAAATGCCTACGTGCTACTCGTACTGCGTATTGGAGTTTAACACTACGTTATCGTGCTATTGGTGGTTCAGTCTACGACGACGCGCCCTACAATTTTTCGTCCCATTAGTAAGTTGCCCTCCAAACATAATTTTATAAAGTCGTGTGTATTAAGTATAGTGACTACTAGCTTGTGCCCGCGACTTCGTCCGCGTGGATTATGGTTTTTTGTAAATTTTCCGGGATAAAAAGCCTGTGTTATTCTATCTCTGTGCCAAATTTCATCCAGATCGTATTTTACAGGTAAAATCGGTTACTGGTAAATATTATAAGTCTATGGATATATATATCTACCTACCTATCATTTTAAACCGATTTTCAAAAAGGTTCTCTATTCGGCACGTATTTTTTAAAATACTAAAGACGCAACAACATAGAACAATAGGACCGAAACAACCCAACGATAGATCAATCATTGCACAAAGTATACTAGCAGTGACAGAAGCTAATGTCTGTAAAATTCCCATTCCCCACGGGCTGCGAATCTGCGATAACATAACAGCACTTAGGAGGAGCGCGAAACTGAGCGCGTTACATCCAACATCGTCTGTCAACGTCGGAACAATCTCCGCGGCGAGGGAATTATGAAACTGCATTTACAACTCGAAACGAGAGATTTCTGTCTTGAATGATATGAAATGCCTAATTAGTGTGGGCCACGCAACCTGCGGGTTACGGTAATTACGTCACTCAACGGCGTCAGGGAACCCGTGTTTTTAATTTTAATATAACTTGCCAATTGTCATCATTTCAACATGTGGACGTCCACGTCCCCGGGGCGTCTAGACTAGGGCTAATCGAATGAGCACCAATACATCCGGTTCCGCCTTATCCAGTTCCCGCTACAGTATTTAAGTCGTCACGTCGCGTCGGTCCGGTTTCGCCTCACGCTATCATCATATTATTCTCACCCCTTGCCAGTTCACTACTGAGCACGAGTCTCCTCTCACAATAAGAAGGATTTTGCCGTATAGTCCACCACAAGCAAGTGGGGGTAGACAGACTTTACACACCTTTATTTATTGTTTTTTTAAATAATATCCTCGGTACGCTTACAGCAATGCCAAACGCATACCGAGTCAGAAATTACAAATTTGTCAAAATTGATTAAAACTAATATTAAATACGTCTAGCTGTTGGTGCTGAGCAATCAGATCGTTTAGCAGAGTAGGTAAGTACTCGTAGGGACTCTTTAAGAACGTTAAGGGGCATGGAGGTTCCCTCATGCAGGTTTTCTGATGATGTTTTCCTTCACCGTTAAAGAAAATGATACCTATTTAATTTTTTCAAACGCACATAACTTCGAAAAGTTAGAGGTGCGTGATAAATCAAACCTCCACCATCCGCTGTACGCTTATTCTTACAATTCGTCATAAGGTGAACAGGGACACATTTCATAGCCCCACAGGTGTAGCAGTTAATCAAAAGCGATGTCACAAGCGCACGGTTTGTCTAGGCACTTCCGGTAGCAGCGTGTAGTTCCTTGCTATTAGTTTCACTAAGGAGCAAGTGTTGAGGAACTCAAGATGAGGGCCTGTTTGAGCTAAGTAGGTTATTATTCTATTGTCTTAAGATTTGTAGCGTTAGTAGTTCTTTGGTTTTGTGGTTAGTAGGCGTTCGACTACGGATGGCGAGGTCGTAGTGTCGATATCCTAGTCGGGCGAAAATAGAGCACGTAAAGCCTTCGGTCCTGCGTCTGATTTCTCGCCAGTCATATCGTATCGTGAGAGTAAGGGAGTAAAGAATTTTACCCTATAATATCTCCCGCGTAAAAGGATAAACGCGATGGGGGTTGGCAGGGTCTCATACCTTCTGTCTTCGGTCGAGCAAGTACCTAGGTACCTACTAGGATTTTGCACGACACGACACGACAAGTTATGGACAAACGTAGCAGATATTTGGACGTCTTTTATCAATGGCTTTTGAAATAGCTAAAATAAATTATTGCTAGAAATAGCTCGCTATTTCAGAGCTCATAGCAGTCATGTAGCATAAACCAAACATCCAATGAATATAAACGATCGCCGAAGCAAAAGCGCTATAAGCATCCGTAACGAAACCACTGGCTGTATGCGATACGTAGTTTGCATATAATTTTAGACCATCAAACTATGTCATACTACAACATACGGGTGGTGCATCCCAAAATATAGCCCCAGAGCATGTAGCAGATTTTAAGACAGTGCTAAAACTGCGAGTATTTAATTATGTACCTTTAAGGTTCTGATATGGTGCTAAAACTGCAAGTGTGTAAGGTTCTTCAAGATAGAATCACTTAAACGTGGGCTTAGACTAAAACGACGGTCCTGTTCCAAGCAGGGGCAGTTTGAAATACAATAATCCACAAAGTAATATCCTGGTCTGGTTAAAACCCTACCGGCAAATCCAAGTCACCTAGCTATTTAAAGTTCCAGTAGGTACGTACGATGTCATGAAAACCCCCATCAAGTGGTCTAGGTTTACAGAAAAAAAACTGCCACCCAACACACCTTAGCCATTCACATTTCGTGCTTTGTGCCACCCGATGAGTAACCAAGGAAGAGCTAACTCATCATTGAATTAAAAATCTATCTAAAATAATAGGATAACGTCTCTCGGACTGTTAGCGAAGGTAATCCTAAACTAAGTTTTAGACTTGTAGTATATCCGGAATATAGCAAGTTGGGAGTATCAAAGTTAGCACCTCGATAAACTTGTCGATGCTACCGCCTCGCTCTTCGGCTTGATTGGCCCAGTTGAGATGCGCGCTTTGCAGCAAACTCTCTGAAGTGCGGTTAATATTGTTGCTAATATTATATTAATAGATATGAGATACACAATTCGAAGAACCGATAGTTGGGATCGGAATGGCGACCCCGCACTGGAAAGCGCAGCATTGGTAGAAGGACGGACGACATTGTTTTGAGTTAAACCTTGTAATCTCTCATATTTAGGTACTTTGAATTAAACCTAGTAAATATCTCACCTGTTGAATTATCTATCTACACTATACCAAACAACCTGCACCCAATAAAATGACCAAATAAATGGGCTTTCCGAGTAGGTAAGTAAGTAGGTAGTTATATAGGTATACTTTAGTAGATTCAATTTTTTTTGGCTGGACAGAAAATCCTTTTTCGTGTTAGTTTCTTGGTAAATACCTATATGCATTTATATGGCATCCCTCCAGGTCGTTAGTGGTTTTTCACCATGTTTTACGCATTAGTCGGCGCCATTGGAATGTTTTTCAACACCACTAATTACCGCTAACGGCCTACCGGGTAGGAAAGGTCGCGTAATGGTCATCGCACATCGCCTGATTACACATCTTCGCCGCAAAAGCCGTACGCGCTGACTGCAACACTTAAGTACCTGCTGCTTTCTTAGACCAGTCGCACGACCCGCCTGTACCTCAGAAATTTATTTGTCGTCGTCATTACTTGTTTACAGTAGACAGCGTCATTTTGCAGCGGTTTGGAGCTACATTTTTGATCTCATATTTCACGCCATCCCTGTCTTTGTAACTTCCACCAGAACTGTACGCCGTCAAGTTTGCTTAGATCGAACACGCTTTTTCCTTTCCTGTGGGTATCGATCAAGAGCTGGGCGTGGTAGTGGTCGCGGTTGCTGGGACCTCGATAATGTCGTACCTAACGTCGAATGTGACTGAACTGATCACTCTACGACGAGATCAGTAGGTACGCCCCGCAATTATTCGGAGCGTGCGGTACGTGCGGGCTGTCTCTAATGTGCAACCAGCACTCATAAACTGTCGGGGCAAACTTTTCACGCCATTATTTGTCGTTTTGTACCGCATTATCAAATTAATGGCGCGAAAATAATTTGACCTGAAAGTTCGTAACGAGACTCGTAAAGGCGAGTAACTGTTTTCCTCTTGAGTCAAGTTAGATATTATTTATAGAACGGTCTCACGCAGTTAGAATCATACTTAAATATCATACTTAATATTATAAATGCGAAAGTGTGTTTGTTTGTTGGTTTATCGGTTTGTTGGTTTGTCCTTCAATCACGCCGCAACGGAGCAACAGACCGACGTGATTTTTTGCATGGGTATAGTCTAGGACGAGAGTGACATAGGCTACTTTATATCTCGGAAAATTGAGGAGTTCCCGTGGGAAGTCGCGGGTATCAGCTAGTTTTAAATAAGGTACGTAGGTAATGGGAATAATATCTGCTGTTCTTTATTAACTGGATAGACTTGGATAGGCTTTCAATACTCCCGCACTATTGGTCAAGTGGCATATAAGATGACGTGATCAGACGGTAAAGAAGTTGAAAAAAAACTGCTCATCTCTATTGGAACACACCACAGATAAGAGAATGATTCTCTGATCTGTGGAACACACTATAGGTACCTACTACCTACTATAGGTGCCCATAGGTTAGGCAGCAACATTTTTCCACAAAAGTCCGTGGTTTAGCAGCATGAAAACGATGATTGCGTATTTGAACAGGAAGAGTGCTATTTATTCAGTTACAAGCTTAATTGAATCGTGTCGGGTTTGCGGTTTCATAATTAATACTATGAAGTTATACAAAGGCTCAAAATGTTGATACAATCGCAAAACTAATTGAGTTCATTCGCAGCTGAATTATTGATTCGGGCGCACCACGCAACGCGCTAATTCTATCCACAGTTAGTAGTTAGTACCTACCTACTCAGAATTTATTGTCAGAAAAAAAATGAATAGTGGCCGGACCGGGGAATCGAACCCAGGACCTCGTTATCCGCAGTCGAACATGTTAACCAGGCCGTTAATGTCTATTTAATGAGTATCTGACTGACTGCCTGAAATTTAGGTCTAGCTAGAAGCTTAGATTTCAATTAAGTCATAAGTCATAAAATCAAGAGTGAATCGGCATTTAGGCAAGCGCGCTTCACCTTAGGCTGCATCACCACTTGCCAGCAAGTATGACTGCATCCAAGCGCTACTCTAAAAAGTAAATAAAAAAAATTGCCAGTCTAGGGACTGCCGATAGAATCATAGAAGTGAAAACGAATAATTAAAAAAAATGAAAAAAATTAAAGTAAGTATAAATGTTAAAACTATAAGGCATTACAGTTTATTAGGTAGTATATTTATATTTAAGACCTTTTGTCTTCGTAACAACGCGAGCATGTCGGAGCGAGGTGTCGGTGACGCGAATCCACAAGTTTACCCCCTACCAAAAAGTGCTCAACGCGGCTAAAGAAGTTTTCACTTCAAAAAACCTGACATTCCGTAAAACTTACCTATTCTGTGGTAAAAGTAAAAACCAACCAAAAACCCGAGCGAAGACGGGATAGTTTCCGTGCAAATGAATTAATTACCGCTATAATGCATTAAAGTTAGTAACTAACCTGATAGGCATATTGTTGTTATAGCTAATTAAATTAGCAACAATGCGCGTAATACAGCAAATACGCCCCCATTCAAGTTCGTAAGTGAAGCGTCGAGGCTTCTTAGTGAAATTAATAGCATGGAACTGCATGCGGAACAGCGGCAAGACAAACAGCCTGCCTGTGACGTCACACTACCAGCTAGTTGTACTAGTTGAGTTGTTGCTGGTTTTATGAGAACAGGGCTATGAAACTAGCGAGTTACATCGTGTTGACGAGTAACATTGTATTGTACCTTTAAGTGAGTTCCACGGTTTGGGTGACATTAGCATGGAACTAAATACGGAACAGCAGCAAGACAAACAGCCTGCCTGTGACGTCACACTACCAGCTAGTTGTACTAGTTGAGTTGTTGCTGGTTTTATGAGAACAGGGCTATGAAACTAGCGAGTTACATCGTGTTGACGAGTAACATTGTATTGTACCTTTAAGTGAGTTCCACGGTTTGGGTGACATTAGCATGGAACTAAATACGGAACAGCAGCAAGACAAACAGCCTGCCTGTGACGTCACACTAGCAGCTAGTTGTACTAGTTGAGTTGTTGCTGGTTTTATGAGAACATGGCTATGAAACTAGCGAGTTACATCGTGTTGACGAGTAACATTGTATTGTACCTTTAAGTGAGTTCCTTGGTTTGAGTGACATTAGCATGGAACTAAATACAGAACAGCGGCAAGACAAGCAGCCTGCCTGTGACGTCACACTAGCAGCCAGTTGTACTAGTTGAGTTGTTGCTGGTTTTATGAGAACACTATGAAACTAGCGAGTTACATCGTGTTAGCGAGTTGCACGCTCCGGTGGCAATAATGGCTCAAAATAGATAATAGTAAATGAAACTGCACACGGAAGAGAGGCAGGACAAACAGCCTGCCTGTGACTTAACGCTGCCAAAGAGAATATAACCACTACGTTTTTCTGCCAGCTAGTGCTGGTTCTATGAGAAGTCTATGACATTGTATGAAAAGGAAAAACATACCGTGGAGTTGCCTAATGAAATCGGATCATGTAGAGTGAAAAAGTTTTTTATCACAAACAATAAAATAACTAAACAAATTCTTTTCCAAATGAAAGCTTTAAAAAATTGAAACAAGAATAGAAAAGTGTGCCTAGCAAATATATGCAGGTAAATCTATGAGTGTGCCTGAGGAAAATCGGTCAAAAGTCACGATTGCTTGCTTTGCACGATGTGCAGTTTTGAGCAGAAACTCAAATTAAACTCATCGTTACTTTTTTTTATCCACTACAAGTTAGCCCTTGACTGCAATCTCACCTGATGGCATGTGATGATGCAGTCTAAGATGGTAGCGGGCTAACCTGTTAGGGGCATGGCAGTTATATTAAACCTGATAATCTTTAAAGAAAACCTCTTATTGAAGTAGAGTGCTCGCGTATCTTGTGACTCCACGCTAATTACTCAGTCCATATCATACACGACATAAAATCTCTTATATTCAGTCGCAACTGCAGTTTTAGTTTTGTTGGACCCGGGGAGATTGCTCGGACTTCAGTCATTAACCATCGTGCAATGTTTACGTCAGAGTTTCACCACCCCACACTTTAATTATCTCCAACTAGATATTAAGGGAGAGAACATAGAAAGAAAGGGACTGCAGTTATATTTTATGTACCTCAATAATAATTACACATTGTAATTTTTGATATTTTAAAAAGAGCAACCGCCGAGTTTTTTGATAGTTCTTCTCGATAGGAATGGAATTCCGAATTAGTGGTAGATTCCGTTGACGATTCAAAAGCACAACATTTGAATTTGAATTTTTTATAAGAAAAATTCCATTCGGAATTAGGTATAAGTTCGACACTCGAATTCGCTCAGCGAGTTAAAAAGAGAGCCTTTGTTACTAGTTTTACTTAGAGTTCCGCAGGAAAACAAAGGACAGGTCATGCTGGCAGCACCTCATATTTTACTACCCACTACCCAGTGGGTAGCACAGACAGGCGTCAGGCACGAAACTAGCGACGGCCGAGCGACGCGACGGCGACAGCGGGGCGATGTGGTCCGAGAGCTGGCGACGAATTTCGAGAAAGTCCTTTAGGCAAGCTGAAATTGTGAAAAAATATAATTTCGTCAGTTGGCGAATCCAGTTCTGCCAGTCTGGTAGAGCGATTGCGGTAATTTCGCTACTGCGCAGCATTTGCAAAAAAAATCCAAAACAACATTTTTTCTGGCAACTTGATTTTTTTATCTTTAAATTTAGTACAAAAACTTAATAATTCGAAAAAAAAAATCCCAGACGTTTTTGTCGGTTATACGGTCGTGCCCGTACACTTAGAAATTTTCTGCCGGTCATGTAACGGAGATGTCTAGAGTCTAGACAGAGCACACTGCAGGTTGACAGGGGCGTGCCGCGTGCCACGGGAGGGTATCTCCAATCTGGAAGAAATCAGTACAAAATTCAGTTATTATAGCACGAAATTCCTATGCAGCTTGGAGGATAATAAAGGAGGTGCATACGAAGCTGCAGGCGTGGAACCTGTAATCTAAGTTATATTTTATTACTACCTGATGCCCGCGACTTCGTCCGCGTGGATTTAGATTTTTTTGGTCGCGTGGGAACTCTTTGATTTTCCGGGATAAAAAGTATCCTATGTGTTATTCCAGACTATAATCTATCTTTGTGCCAAATTTCATGCAGATCCGTTCAGCCGTTCTGGCGAGAATGAGTAACAAACATCCATCCATCCATACATCCATCCATCCATACATCCATCCATCGATACATCCATCCATCCAGCTTATGACGTTCATAAGCTGTACCTTACACACTTACGTACTGTGCTTTAAAACCACAAATAATGCATTTACATGGCCTCTCGCAGGGTCATTAGTGGTATTATTCGCATTAGCCAACGCCGCCGAAGCTTTTTTCACCATCACTAATTACCCACCGCTAACGGCCTACCAGATTATGTAGGATGAGGAGGAAAAAGTACTTTTTAAAGCGATTATTCGCCGTTTCAGTGCATTGTTTTGGAATTTGTGGCGTGAGAATTTATATAGGTGCCAAATACCTCCAGTATTTAGGTATACATAAACTAGCTGATGCCCGCAACTTCGTCCGCGTGGATTTAGGTTTTTTGGTTCCCACGGGAACTCTTTAATTTTCCGGGATAAAAAGTAGCCTATGTGTTATTCCAGACTATAATATATCTGTGCCAAATTTTATCCAGATCCGTTCAGCCGTTCTGGCGTGATTGAGTAACAAACATCCATACATCCATCCATCCAAACTTTCCCATTTAATATTAGTAAGATATTTATTTAAAATTAAAATTAGAGATTTTTTTTTATTCTTTCTACCTCTAACATAAGTCAGAGCCTATGTTGGCCTATTGTTCACTTTCATTCCAGTTCTATCTATTATACCTCTCGTACATTTATTCTGCATACCTTGTTCTTTCTTTCATTCGTCTCTTTAACACTTTTACCCGGTGGGATTCCGGTCTACTCTATATCTACTCTATTTAATTTTTTTTTTTTTTTTTGTTCTTTGGGTTTCTTTATTTTTTACTATTTATAATCTTACTTTATTATACATGCCATTTTTCTGGTTTACATCTTACGCTTTTTATCTACTATTACATTTTTATCTTACTTTTAGGTCTAATTAAAATTATAGAATTTAAAATTAGAGATTCTCAGGTATGCGGATTTCCCCACGATGTTTTTGTTCACTGTTATGTTAAAACAATGCATGTTTAAAGCTATCAAAGTGCTATATACATGCATTAGGGCCAAAACACGTCTTGTTTTGATGCGATGTCATGTCGCGGAAAGCGCATCGTGTCGCAACGTGTTGTCGCATCAACATACACACGATACGAGGTCATGTCGTTTGTATGAGTTTTGGCCACTCCGAAAAGTTACAGGTTAAATCTCGAGATTCAATCCCGGACCTTCCAAAAGAGGTCCGCTATCTAATCTATTTTATTTTGCGAAAATTCGTAAATTGTTGAAATTCCTCTAATTAAGAAAATTATGTTTACAAAGCTATTATTTTTACTTTACATCAATAGCCATCTCCATTAAAATTCCGCGCTTCAGCGAACAAAAACACAATCATCCAGAGTTTTAGAAAAGGGAGAAAAAATAAATGTAATTACTTGGAATTGAGTTTTTCGTTTGCAGCGAATGTAAAGTTTGTCCGAAATTGTGTTAATTATTCCCTGGGTGCTTTTGTATTGTTGACAACTTTGGTACTGAAAACAAAGTTGCGATTATAAAATGTATCGAGATTAGGTTCTTAATCGAAGACACCAGGAAAATAGGGACCTTAAAAATATTGCTAACCCTGAAAGGGTTACTCCCTGCGGAAAGGGACAGAACTAGATTTAAAGCTGCCATTTTAGTTTAGTTTAGAACTTTAGAGATTGTATTACACAGATTTGGCCACATTGTCCTGTTGCACTGGTGTGTGCGGCTCAAAGTAAGCGGAATTTTTGTCCGCTGGCCATTTTTTTGACCCTAGTGTGTTTATAGTGTGCGCGGTCGAATTGATTTCGTTGATATTCAGACGATTCGTTATAGACGTAGCGGCGAAAATATCGCCAGTACCTACCATTAGTTCGAGGTATCAAAACACTATGAACCTCACAACTAAGAAGGGCTTGCTTGAAGCTCGGTGGTTGCTGTATTCAGTGGTGGTAGATACGGAAAGGTAGAGAGTAGAGTAGGTTTCACTACTCAAAGTTTCCACTTGGGGCGCTGGCCCTACCTAAATGTATGACCTTAAACCATTGATGTAGAATTTTAGTAACTAATTCTATTTCAATGCCTTAAACCCTTATACAAAAAAGGTCTTAAGTCCATTTTACTTCAATCTAATAAAATATGTTTTATCTACACTAATGTTATAACATTCTACTTATGTTTCCAATACTTGACTTATAATTACTACTGTTGTAGCGCAGATAACAAAACACTCAATTTAAGCAATTTCACATGATGGTATAATATCCACATCGATATCGTAAAATCTCATTATAACATCAATAAAACGCGACCAATTAACCTGGCGAGCCTTATGTCAAAATCCTCATACAAGTTGTATAAAATTTTGATATTAGGCTGGCTTTTGAAAACAGTTGGGTTATACGTGAAAACTTCGTCGAAACTACTAAACTTACATACACAAAACTCTTTGGTAAGATCTTGTGCCAATTAAATAAAAAACGAACAGCGCGCGCTCGCTCCTGCAGATTGGCCCTGCGCGCGCAGCTGCGCTCTCATTGGTTAGATTTTAATGGTGGCAAGTTCACTGTGACAATACACGTATATACATAAACTATTGTCAGCTTTTACTCTTGTTGTTTGATAAATTGCATTAGTGAAGATAAAGTAGTGTATGCAACTGCATATAACACGGGTATTAAAACACTCGTTACTATTATGAAACTCGCTGCGCTCGTTTCATAAACTCACACTCGTGTTTTAATACCCTTCATTATATGACAGTTGCATAAACTACTATTATAATACTTATCTAACCTTTTCAATACACAAATCTTCAAAAGTCTTAAACACTAGGCTATCACGGCTCTTCGCCAATATAAAAAACTTTGATTTCCCACACAAAAGTTGTCTCAATTAAGACACAAACTACTTAAAGTTAGTCATTCTGTCTGGTTACTATCTACTTAACTCGCGTCTGATAGTTTCAATTCCTCGAAGAATGCAAATGTGGGGAGCACAGAGAACAGGATAGTTATAGAAGTGAAAGGAGCGTGACCCATCATATTGTTGAGTGCACAAATGTGGAGTAAAACACCAGTACTTACGCTTAGTCGAAGTGTGTCCCGTTATAAGCACTGCGAGCACTGGCAGTGCTCTTTACTGGGGACTTCCAGTGCTCTCAGTGTATTTCGGAACGCACCCGAAGTTTTACCTAATATTGCAACTTTGATTGATCCTAATCGAGCGATCAAAGCAAAATGGACCCAAAAGTTTAAATTTAAAATAAAGAACCAATGACCTATATATAAAGAACCGATAAACCAAGAAACAAGGAACTAGTAAGAACTTGGTTGGAAGGTACATTTGGAGGAATGTAGGATGTGATAATATTAAAAGTATGTAAGTACTCGTATATTCAATGCTAGAATCCTTCTAATTGTGGCAGACGCTTGCTCTGCTTTTGAGCTGGCGATGGGTTGAAATAATGATGATGATGATTGATGATGAATAGATATTCTTTATTATTATACTAGCTGATGCCCGCGACTTCGTCCGCATGTTTTAAGTTTTTTTAGATTCCCGCGAGAGCTTCTTAACTTTCCGGGATAAAAATGTCACTCTATCATTATGTCAATCTCCAGGTCCTCAACTATACCCATGCCAAAAATCACGTCGATCCGTTGCTCCGTTGTGGCGTGATTGAAGGACAAACCAATAAACCAACAAACAAACACACTTTCGCATTTATAATATTAGTATGATGATTATAGTATAGTATTTCTTATTTAGATATTTTCGTAGAGTTCCTTATATCGATATCGTAAGATACGGTGTCACGGTATTGAAGGAAAGAAAAGAAAATTGAATGCTATTTCTATTCCCTTTCGAATTCTGTGGTGAAGAGCATTCGAACGAGTTGCGAACTAACAAGTTTGATATTATTATTTTGTATCAAATGCACACGGAACTGGTGCTTCGATGGAGAAGTTAAAACAGAACACTTCTGCTTCCACTTTAATTTGGTTTGCTTCGAGAAATCCTGCTCATATGCTGATGTTTGCATTTTATGTTTATTAAAATGTATGATTGCCAAATGTACTTATAATTTTCCTGGCCAGACGGGGTTCTATGTGAGTTTCCTGCTAATGGCTTAATAGATCGAACAAATACCTCCCTCGCTCCCTCCCTCCTCCCTCCCTCCTTTTTGTCCTCCCTGGCGCAGTGGTGAGCGCTGTAGAGTGAAGTGGGAGGTCCCGGTTTTATATCCGGTAGAGACAGTTTTTGTTTGGTCTGGTCTGATGGGAGGCTTCAGCCGTTGTTAGTTATCACCTTATAATCCTACCGGCAATTTCCCAAACGATTTAATGCTCCTACTGGAACGTTATATTTAGCCGTATAATGCCGTACTTAGGTTAGTTCGCTACCATCTTAGACTGCATCATTGCCATATCAAGGGCTTAGGTACTCGCAGTAAAATTAAAAAAAAAATTGTGTGTGTCAGCTCCACCGCACGACTGGAGTTTACTTTTTACGAACGATTATAAAATATATAGATTAGTAAATGAACGCATTTTTTGACGTGACAACGTCTTATAAATTGGTTTGCCGGGAGACACTTCAAGAAACTGCGTTACGCTCCGCGCGTTATGCGCTTACAATGAGAGCGAGTGAGAGGCACGCGTCCCTTCCACTCGGGCATGGTTAGCCCGCCTAAGAGCGAGAGAGACAGACATAAAAAGTGAAAGGCACGCGTAAGTCGTTGTCACGTAAAACTTTCGCCCGTATATCGACTTTACAGGCAACCAATTTTTTTATTACTGAAAGCATGCTTGATACATTTATTTATATTAATTATTGACCGAGCGAAGCGAAGGTCTCTGAGTCTACTTGGGTGAATTGGCACTTGTCCGTCCGTCCGTCCGTCTGTCAGAGCCTTATAACTTCTGAATTACTGAACGTAATTACTTCAAATTTAAATATACTATGTAAACCGATGGCCTCCCGCCGAATATGGCTTAAAAAGTTATAAAAAATTTTATTTCAGAGGGGCTCTCATAGAAGCGAATGCGAAGTAAAATATTTTTTATAGCATTACATAGGGTTGCGGTATATCATTTTAAAGATAATGAGGAACGGAGTCCAAAAATATTTTTTTTTTAATTTTTCCCCTAAAATTGACGAAATGGGGGGCTTTCAAAGTGGTGATTTTCGGACGTCCAAAGATGACCTCAGAACTCCCAATTTTCTGAAAGGCTGAGCCTGAAACTTGATTAATTATTTGAATTATATCCTGTACTTGAACAACAAATACTAAAATTAGATAAATATTATAAGGAAACGAAATTATTTAATTTTTAATGAGCATACGTATTTTTAACAAACTTCACAATGTTGTCAATAGATGGCGCTCTGTACAAATTTATTCGTTTGTGCTTAAAAAGAAAAGGCTGAGCCTGAAACTTGATCACTTATTTGAATTATATCCTGTACTTGAACAACAAATACTAAAATTAGATAAATATTCTAAGGAAACGAAATTATTTAATTTTTAATGAGCTTCACTATTTTTAAGAGAACTTCACATAGATGGCGCTCTGTAAGTTTATGGCATGGTATGTCGTCTTCGAACAAATATGCTGGTTCCAAAAAACTAGCGCCATCCAGTGGACATGGTAGAGATGATTACACAGTGTTGCTATAACTAAAAAACTTGTTCAAATATTATTGAGAGTTACCACAATTTACTCTTGTGCCGATTCGATTATGCGAATAAAGGTTATTGATTGGGTTCGATTATTAGTTCGAAATTAGAATACAAATTGTCTTACGAAATTAGTTACAAATTGTCTGTACGAAATTAGTTGCAAATTGTCTTATCTGCATATTTTAAAAATGAAACATTAAAAATATTTAAGTTACACTTCAAACAGTCATCAATTCCCAATCAGTGTCCAGTTAGCATTAAAAAAAGTTATGTAATCGAGATGCTTTGACAGTTGTCCCTCCATAAAGACAACTGACCTGCTTTGGGGAAAATTCTCTCAGAAGGAATGGAGGTGGATGGGATGCACGAATATTTTATGAAGGAACCTAACTACATAAAATGGTAAAACAATGCTTTAACATAATTTGGGATTTCCCCTCTAATAGATCACTTTACTACCCACCCATCACTAGACTTTTTGAAGTGAAACTTCTTTAGAATCGTTGTGATTTGAAAATTCGATGAAACGTATTCTGTCGTCGCTGTACAAGTGGCGCCACCGGACGAACGTGTAATACAAAGCGTTCCATTTTTGTAATTTTCTGTTTGATTATTTAAATGTAGCACTAGAAAGTCTGATTTGGTATTTGCTTTTTAAGTTTTATTTTAATCCGCCTCTGCCCCCCTAGCATGGGCCGAGACAATTTTCTCCCTGAGGAAAGGATAAATATTTTTTTCCTAAATAAATAAATAAAAACGCTAAATAACGGTGGATAAATAGTCTTCAGAGTCCCCGTGAAATGTCAAACGTGGATAAACTCCTCCTCTCCCCTATTGCCGTGCTCTGAGAAGTGGATAAGTTAATTTTATCTCTTGTCAGTGGATAAAATCGGGGGATAAATTTTTTATCTCCGGCCCATGCAGGTTGATAAAACGGAAACGAAACGAAAAAGCGACACCAAAAAGAGACAAACATATTCATAATGGGATTTAGCCTGCGAGAGAATGAGATAATATACAAGTTATATATTTTGTCTCATTTTCTCGTAGGCTACTTTTCTGAAGTTTCACTTCTGCCGTGTGTTAATTGAGAACACACTTTTTTTTACTAGTAACGGTGATTCCTTTTGTAAGGTAACATGATTTTCTCCCAATAATCGATAATCGATTTCAAACGATCATTTTGATAATCGATTGATCGATTATTGACAATCGATTCCGCACAGCATTAGATTTAGGCCACATCCCTCAGAAAAATAAAAAAATATGGCCGTCGTCATGTACGCCAATCCATTAAACATTTTCTTTTTGCTGTGATTGTGGTTATTTGCGTATTATGTTTTACTTAGTTAGTTACAAAAGTTTTCAGTGCTGAGATGTGATGTGTGATTTTGGACTTTGAACGAATACTACATCTACATAACCTAAGTTATTTTTGTTACTTATATAAATAAAAATTATAAAATTCATCTACCTACTGTTTTTATTATTAATTGTCCTTGATCCATAATTTCAGTATTATAATTGTACTAAATACATCCTAAGTATTTAGTACAATAATAATACTGAATAATAATATTGAGTGGTAAACAAATGAATATAGGTATATAAAGGTAGGTATATATACCTACAATATCGTTTGCCGAGTTTAAACTATGACCACTTGATGGCGCTGTTTTCGAGGAACCAAAATCTGACGTGAGATGGACATCTATTTCAGCCGAGCGATCGCGTAACTTCTGCATCAATCATTGATACATCGCAATCACCTCTGATTGGTTAACACTCTTCCACTATTGGACATAATCCATTGACGCAGCAAGAATGCAATAAATTCAGCCAATTACAATGTGGCGAAGTCCTGCGAGACATGCTGAACCCTCGGGAATGTCCGTTCCGACTCGTTTTCGGTCGGGATACTCCCGAGTGTTCCAGTCAGTGAATTCTGAACCCCGACGCTGGGAGGCCGCGTATACGCATTTATTTGTCCGGCTAATTCACTCAATACCAACTAATTATTATACCATACCTACTTATTGTAACGTCCGTATTCGCCATTAGTGTTTATCATAAATCTATAGACTTTTGTATTTTCGATTAAATAAGCAACTTTCAAAATTAAATAATAAATATTCGTAAATTACATTGGGTTTGTTTAACTTCGATCCTAACATTCCCTTATGTGGTGACCCAGCGACGCGTCCCGAACTCTCAAGTGCTTGCATATTTCGAACATTCTTTGTGTACATAGTGACGGACTTGTTCCCAAAATAGATTCAGTGCAACAAAAGTTTTATTTTTTAACAATGGCATCGCAATGCAAGACTAGCCTCAACCAGCTGGCTATACATTCGGACACAGTATATAATAATGCGATTGGTACCGCGCCGAAAATTAATCAGCTGTCTGCGTCAACGTCGAACGCGGAGATGGAAGACCTAAAACAATCAATCGCTGATTTGTCGCGCAAAGTCGCCGCACTTGCAACATCGCGATCCCGCTCGAGATCGAACAGCAGTACGAGATGGCGCCGACGTTCCCGTAGCCGATCCGAAGATGCTGCGACTGATGCCCACTGCTGGTATCACCGCAAATTCAAGAGCAAGGCTACTAAGTGCCGTGAGCCGTGCACTTACTCGTCGGAAAACGAAAAACGCAGTCATTGATGGCGGCTAACGATGACTGTCGTGACGTCATACCGAGTCGCGTATTTGTAACGGACAAAAACTCTAACGTTAAGTTCTTAATAGACACCGGTGCTGATTTGTGTGTGTTCCCTATTAGAAATGTAAGTTCCAATAAGACAATTGTTAAGAAGACAGATTATAAACTTTTTGCCGCTAATGGTTCAGTGATTAATACCTATGGATCTATAAACTTAAATTTAAACTTCGGGTTACGTCGTGATTTTCGCTGGTGTTTCGTGATAGCCGACGTAACCAGACCGATCATAGGCATAGACTTTTTATCATATTATAACCTACTCGTAGATGTAAGGAACCACCGATTAGTCGATAATACGACTACGCTCATTGTAAATACCAAACCCGTGCTGTCTTCCTTAGAGTGCGTAATTAAGACTGTTACAGGTAATTCCCGATATCATCAGGTACTTAAACAGTTTCCTGAGGTTACGCGACCCCCTGGTGAGCCAATGGTGCGCGTAGTCAAGCATCGAACGCTTCACTATATACGCACTACGCCCGGTCCACCGGTGTACAGTCGACCTCGCAGATTGGCACCGGACCGACTCCGCCGAGCCAAGCGTGAGTTTGAGGATATGGTAAGAGCAGGTATTGCACGTCGATCCGATAGTCCGTGGGCAGCACCTCTCCATTTAGTACCTAAAAAAGACGGTACTGACCGACCTTGCGGAGACTACAGAGGTATCAACGCTCGAACGATACCCGATCGATACCCAGTACGCCACATCGCAGATTTTTCCCATAATCTACATGGATGTACTGTGTTTAGCAAAATTGATTTGGTGCGTGCTTACCATTTGATTCCAGTCAACCCTGCGGATGTACCCAAAACTGCCATAACTACGCCGTTCGGTTTATTCGAATTCCCGTTCATGAGTTTTGGTCTGAGGAACGCCGCCCAATCGTTTCAGCGGTTCATGGACGAAATCTTAAGGGACCTGGATTTTGCTTTCCCGTATATTGATGACATATTGATTGCGTCACGCGACCACACCGATCACGAATGTCATCTCAAACAGGTTCTAGAGCGCCTTCGAGATCATGGTGCTGTTTTGAACTCCGCTAAAAGCGTATTTGGTGTTCCGGAAGTCGAGTTTCTCGGCTACTTAGTTACGGCAAACGGCACGAGTCCCACGCCAGAAAAGGTAAGTAGCATCCAGAACTTCTCGCAGCCCAAGACCTTAAAAGAATTAAGGAGATTTCTCGGTATGATTAACTTTTATAGAAGGTACCTACCGAACGCTGCGAAAATTCAAGCACCGCTACACCAGCTACTTAGCGGCACGAATACCAAGCCAAACACTCCAATCACCTGGACGTTTGAGCTGGAACAGGCTTTTAACGAATGCAAAAAGAGCCTCATAGATGCAACACTGCTTGCGCATCCCGATCCTACAGCGGATCTGATGTTGGTCTGTGATGCGTCCGATATCGCTATCGGCGCCGTATTGCAGCAGAAAGTTGAAGGTAATTGTCAACCCCTTGCTTTCTTCTCCAAGAAACTGACCTCAGCTCAACGTAAGTATAGCCCTTTCGATCGAGAGCTACTCGCAATTTACGAAGCCGTGAAATATTTTCGTTTCATGGTCGAGCTGAAGCCGTTCACGATCTGGACAGACCACAAGCCTATTGTTGCTGCGTTTCGTAAAGCGTCTGAAAAATGCTCTCCACGTCAGTTCCGATATTTCGATTTCGTGTCACAATTCTCGACCGACGTGCGACACATTTCCGGAGAGGACAACATCGTTGCCGATGCACTCTCTCGGGTTGAATCTGTTACTGATAGCATTAATTTAGATAAACTCGCTTCTTCACAAGAGACGGACACCGAGTTGAGACATCTTTTGCACACTTCTTCTTCGCTGGATTTACAGAAAATGAGAATTTCTGACTCTAGTGCATGCAAAGTGTATTGCGATGTTTCTGGTCCGAAACCACGCTTGTATCTTACACCCGAATTTCGCAAACAGGCTTTCGACGCTATCCACGGCTTGAGTCATCCTGGTGCGACGCCTACCATCCGACTAATGACCGAAAGGTACGTATGGCCTAGTATACGAAAGGACTGTAGGGCCTGGACAAAAGCCTGCCTCGCTTGTCCAAGATCAAAGGTTTCACGGCACACCCAAGCTCCAGTCCACGCTTTTACTCCTCCATCTTCACGTTTTGACCACGTTCATATAGATCTCATAGGGCCGCTTACCATATCGCACGGCTACCGCTATTGTCTTACTGCGGTTGATCGATTTTCGCGTTGGCCCGAGGTGATTCCTCTAGAAGATATCACAGCAGAAAGAGTGGCTCATGCTTTCGTAAGTGGCTGGCTAGCACGTTTTGGCTGTCCACGTAAAATAACTACAGACAGAGGACGCCAACTTGAATCACATTTATTTAAAGAGCTCGCTAAATTTACTGGTTGCCAACACCTCACCACTACGGCGTATCATCCCGCCGCGAACGGTTTAGTAGAGAGGTTTCACCGGCAGTTAAAAGCAGCAATTATGTGCCACGATAATGAGAAATGGTTCGAGGTACTTCCACTTGTGTTGCTAGGAATACGCAGCGCCTGGAAAGAAGATATTGCATCTACTTCTGCAGAGCTGGTGTACGGCGAAAGTCTTCGCTTGCCTGGAGACTTATTCTTGCCATCCGCACCCGAAATCGTCGATTACAGTGATTTCTTATCTCGCCTTCGTAAACACATCCGTGATTTGAAGCCGACTCCGGTAATACGTCACGGAAACGCCAGAACGTTCGTGCACAAGGATTTATCCTCCGCTACTGCTGTATTCCTCCGACAAGATGCTGTTCGAAGATCGCTACAGCCACCTTACTCTGGTCCGTATAAGGTAATCGAGCGATCCGAAAAATATTTCAAAATCGACATAAACGGTAAGGTCGTCACAGTTTCCATCGATCGTCTTAAACCAGCGTATGTTGTTCACGAATATGAACCTACTTCGTTCACGCCCGTTACCTCAGAACCGCCTGCCACCAAGCCTGATAAAGTTACTCGCTCTGGCAGACAGGTAAGATTCCCTCGCAGGTTTATGTGAGTAAACCCATATGTACAACTTATTAGTATGTAAAATTTTTTTTAGAGAATACGTTTACTTAGCTATTAATATTGTACGTAAGCTGCTAATATTGTATTGTATCGTTCATTTTTTGTAAACAGGTAATAATTAATTACCTAATAATGTTTTATGTTTAATTTTGATTATTATAAGATGTACTTTTGTAGCCAGGGAAATGAATTGAGTAAACGAACAAATTCTTTATTCGACATTAACGCCATAAAGGTCTCCGGGGGGGCTGATGTGGCGAAGTCCTGCGAGACATGCTGAACCCTCGGGAATGTCCGTTCCGACTCGTTTTCGGTCGGGATACTCCCGAGTGTTCCAGTCAGTGAATTCTGAACCCCGACGCTGGGAGGCCGCGTATACGCATTTATTTGTCCGGCTAATTCACTCAATACCAACTAATTATTATACCATACCTACTTATTGTAACGTCCGTATTCGCCATTAGTGTTTATCATAAATCTATAGACTTTTGTATTTTCGATTAAATAAGCAACTTTCAAAATTAAATAATAAATATTCGTAAATTACATTGGGTTTGTTTAACTTCGATCCTAACATTCCCTTAACAACAATTGATACTGTAACAATGATTGATGCAGAAGTTACGCGATCGCTCGGCAGGTTATACAATACTTATCTATGGTTTATGGATACCGCGAGGTCTCAGTTCGGGGCGAACCACTAGTATAATTTATATTCATCAAAATACATTAGGTACATAGTCATTGAAACATAAGTGTTACCATGGAAACAAAGTCAATAACGCAACGGAGAAAGTTTGATTTTACTCCCCATACATTTTCATACCCCGGGCTTATAAATATGCAAATCGATTCTAAAGGAGGTAAACTCCAAAAAGTAATCTGTGACATGCAATCTCTCGATGTTCATCAAGTGTACCTACCTATTGTGTAGGTACCAATTTTGAATAAATATACTTTGACTTTGTAACCAAATATAAATAAAACCAATGTTGAATAACCATTATTATCATGGATTTTATTTACATTTGTTTTACATTTTATCTAACCGTTTTTCCGAATGATAAACAATTAGTACACAAAGTAACACATGGATGGCATACACAAGTTGACAGGCGACCTAAATAGCCGCTATAACGCTCAACACAGCACTAACTACCGGTTATCGCTCTGTTAGGACGTTTTCACATTACCTCTTATTTAATTAAGACAGTTTTGTAGCCAGCTGTCTACTTTATAATATTACTAGATGATGCTTGCGATTTGGTCCGCGTGGATTAAGTTGTTTGATTCCCGGGGGAACTCCTCATTTTTCCGGGATAAAAAGTAGCCTATGTCCTTCCACGGGATGCAATCTATCTCTGTAGCAAATTTCATCAAAATCGGTGGAATAGATGAGCCGACAGATGGACAGACAGACAGACACACTTTCGCATTTATAATATTAGTATTGATCCGTATAATATTTCAGGCACCTTGTCGCTCAATAAGTCAAGCCAATTTTTGTTTTCAAAATAAATATGTAGCTATAATTGTAAGGTTATTCTATTCTAGTGTAATCAGTAGTCCGGTCAAATTAGACCAAAAAATAGGGGTGAGGTTACAAAAATTCACACTCGGCTGAAAATTGGTGGGATTGTTCAATACACTATAATAAATGAAATGTGAAAAGTCCTCATCGATCCGACACCTGAAAAAAAATTTACTCGGGGTCAAAGGTCACAAAAACGGGTTTTTTGCGATTTTCAACAAAACGGAACGTTTTATCATAAAATTAGCTCAGACAAAAATTGTAGATCAAATAATTATCTATAAAAAATGTAAAAATACTTTTTTCCCCTTAGGAAAAAACGGTGTCAAAAACGGTGGCTCTTAAGCCACCGTTTTTGAGATATAACCATAGCGAAAAAATTCTATGTCTATGGATATAACGATGGTTCTGGCGCAGGTGGGAGTAAATCAAAAACTATTATGCACAAAAATAAATAAAAATCTGTTTTAGAATGTAGAAGTATAGCCCTTTCATATGATATCCCACTCAGCATAGTTATCATACTTTGAAATTTCAAACCCCCGATTTTCCCCCTTTTTTAATTAAACTAAAAATAGTTTTCGATTTTTTTATTTTAAGGCCACTATTATACACAACTATTCCAAATTTCATGTCGATAGCTTTAATAGTTACTGAAATAATCGACTGTGACAGACGGACGGACGGACGGACGGACGGAGAAAGTCGCACCATAAGGGTTCCATTTTTACCATTTTGGTACGGAACCCTAAAAACGCGCTAAGTACACTACCTCAAAGGTGGCGTGGAAACGTGTGCATATTATGACGATTACAACTCTTTCAACTTTTTGAATCGTTATATCTCAAAAACGGTGGCTCTCTCACCCCTATTTTTTGGTCTAATTTGACCGGACTATAAATGTATAGACGGTAACGCAAAATTCCTCGCGTATCCGTCGCTTTTTTTTTTAATAATTTTTATTTTTAGCGTATTTAAGAATTCATTCACAGTGAAATAATAGACATAGGTATCAAGAGGAGAGAGAGCTCCACGGTCCTAGGGGGAGGCTTGCGGACCGGACTATTAATAGTTGTCGAGACTGTGTTGGGGACCAACATGCAACGGGAATCCGCTCCGAAAACATCATAATATAGTATAGTATCCACTACAGCCCATTAACGTCCCACTGCTGGGCACAGGCCTCCACTCTCATAGGAGAGAGGGAATTAGACCCACCACGCTGCTCCAATGCGGGTTGGCGAGCTTTAACGGCACGGGGGTGAAACACCGCCAACTTCCTAACTCCGGGCTAGTACTGAGAATTTCTAATCAGGAAAACCCAATACTCAATTATGGCCCTACCCGGGACTCGAAACACTGGACCAACGAGACAGTCAATATTACTATATTGACTATATTACTATATTGTTAGTATAATATAACATTTATTTCAACATTATAATGTAGTAGCTATGTACTAGCCTTTACCGCATTGGAAGCCATGCCCACTGTAGTTTAGTGGCAATCACGCATAACAGTCCTCTTTGTGTGGCGACCAAATCGTAATAGTTATCGATTGTATACTCGTAATAGCTATGTGGCATGCAGTATAACACATAAGCTTTTAGGTTTTCCAGGCATGTCCGAAAAACGTTTCAAAACAAAATATTCGCCAACTATTTTCCCTATAGATAGGTGGTATTTGAAAAGGCAAGTCTTTTATTTTCACAAACGTGTGGATGTGTGGCATGGCTGTCATAACGCATTTCAAGTTGTACAGAATAATATACATAACTATTTATGATGCCTCCGACTTCGTCTAGGTATTCGAGAAAAAAAGGTGTCTGGAAGAGATTGCTTTAGCAATATCGCCTTTGCACCCTTCTGTATAATCTTTTTACTTTTTGTGTATGGTTTCTGTTTCAAGTGTGTGCAATGAAGAGTTAAATAGATTAACTCTATCTATCTATCTATCTATGTATATCTTTCTATCTATCTATATAAACCCCATGGGAACTCTTAGATTTTCTGGGATAAGACACATATTATGTCAGCTAGCTTATTTCGGATTCGGTTATTATGGGCCGTGAAAAGGTAACAGACAGGCAGATAGATTTGGTAGATGTCTCATCGGTGACTTATGTGGTCCGAGTTCGGCGTTTTCGTTTAATTTCTTCATTGAATTAATTATTTTTTTATGTACTGGTAGTAATTGATATTCTGTCATGGTAATACCAAGTATTGATTGAAAAATACATGTTGCAGTATTGAGATATGGAAACTATTTTCAACGTCTCAATATACCGCATAGAATATAAGCCCCTTTATGGGATACACATATTAAGGAGTATTACCTATGGCTTTTGCAGTAGTGTGATATGTCGGCATAGTGGAAAGATCGTCTTAAAATGCGGCCGCCATCTCAGTACCGATCATCGGTTTATAGGTACACGGTGGGGCTATGGAATCAACGACTGTATTAATAATGTCCTCCCGAACGAATTTCGGCCACGGCGGCCAATCTCCAGAGAGATTAGCCATCTGCGCGAGAGATATTAAACTGCACAAGTGTGTGCGCAAAACCAGGTGCACTCTCTGTTCCTTTACTCTCATAGCTCGATGGTACAGAAAATCCGACAGGACCGGTGAGAGATCAGACGCAAGACCGACGGCTTTACGTGCTCTCCGAGGCACGGGGTTGAAAAACCGCCAATTTCCTAACTCCGGGCTAGTACTGAGAATTTCTTAATTCCCCGAATGTCCCGTATTAATAAACCGACATCAGCTAAGAACAGGTCCTCAAATATCGGTCAATCTATGCTTAAGACCGGTTTTAACCATAGATTGACGTGATTATGTGAACGTAGTGTCAGGTATATAAATATGGCCCTCAATAATTTTTTTTTTTTTGATAGTCATTTATTTATTTATTGAAAGCTTTCATGTCTTACATACTAATACAATGTACTTAATATTAGCAGTTAGCATGCATGGACATGAGGCCCTGTCAGGGCGTTGCTAAAAGTTAACATTATTATTTGTTATTTGTTAAGTTGTTTTATGTACACAATGCTCAAAAATTTACGAAATTTTTGACGACCTCCGTGGCGCAGTGTTGAGCGCTGTTGCCTTAACGTGCGGAGGTCCTGGGTTCGATCCCCGGCAGGGTTTGGAAATTTATAATTTCTGAATTTCCCTGGTCTGGCCTGGTGGGAGGCTTCGGCCGTGGCTAGTTACCACCCTACCGGCAAAGAAGTGCCGCCCAGCGATTTAGCGTTCCGGTACGATGCCGTGTAGAAACCGAATAGGGGTATGGGTTTAATATAACTGCCATGCCCCTAACAGGTTAGCCCGCTACCATCGACTGCATCATCACTTACCATCGGTCAAGGGCTAACTTGTAGTGAATAAAAAAAAATGCTCAAACCGCATGATGCTGCTGTGCATTTTCAGTTCACATTGCTATGGATTTGCTCCGTTGAGGAGTTTCACCCATGCCATCTCCGAAGTATTCAGAAGTATCTTGTTTACATGAGACCTACCTGACAGTAGTATAACCATCGACCATACAACTAATAGACTCCTCATATAGGGCGAAAACTTTCAGACAACACATCAGACTTAACAGGTCTTATATAATTCCACGCCCTTGTAACAAAACCTACCGAGTTATTTAAATATTATTTAGAGTATATCGATAATTAATTATCGATAAATAATTATTAGGAGTTAGGACCCCATCCCATTTGATTTATGATTTTTTTGACCTTGAGTATACCAATCAGCGTTTAGTACCCCGCGCCCGCTTACTTGAGTCATTTGACTGAATAGTTTGCATTACGAAAGCATAGTAATTAGGCGTCTATTGGTTGTGTGGTCGATGAGTATAACCTTTGTAAAGAAAAAAACAAAACGAGTGTGCTTTAGACCCACAGAGTTATAAAGAGAAGCAGAGGCAAGATAACGTACAAAATAGCGTGGCAATTACAAACACACGAAAACATTACGCACACATACACAAAACTCAGGGCCGAACCTTGTTGCTGCATAAAACATTATATTAATATGTAGGGTTAGGTTGCGTGAAAAAAATTGACCTAAAGACACCTATCATTTGGAAGCTATAATTTGTAAGGATTTTAAAAATAATTATTATTGGTACTTTTATAATTTCCTTATCACAAGCGATCACAACTGCAATATAGTAACACTAGTAATGGTAATCATCACCACGTGCGGGACCCTAGTCAATGTGGTGAATATAGATGTGAGCTCCGCGCTGCGTGTGATATCGTCACCGTCGAGCCCGGAGTTATAACTCCTGTTACAACTCAAATCCTGAGGACTCCGTCAGTATCATGGCCAGTGGTTCTCGCGTCGTTCTCGCTCTGCGTCGACGCGCAGGTGATGGGGATATTATTTAGAAGAACAGTACCAATGGATATCGTGTAAATACCGCCAGATTTTAGCTCAAAGTTCCTATTGACAATAATTTCTTGGCAGTAAGCCAAATAAATGTTGTTAAACAATCGAATCGAATCGTTATTCCAAAAAGAGGTTAAATAAAAAATTACAACAGGTGTTTAAAACTCACATGTTTTTTATTCAAATAAACTTTACAATTAGTGCTTTAGAATCTGTATTGAGGTTTTCAATAAAAATTTATGAAATTCATCCACCTAATGGAAGATAAGGTAAATTGGTACCTACTTAGTATAAGACCTCAACTAACTTTTCTTTGAAAATGGTCGGTATTGCACCAGGAGATAGAATTGTACGGAATATATTACGTTCTTAGATTATCTGTAAAATGCTTGGAGCATATAGCACTCCATGAGTTGGTCTGCCAGTCTTTTCTATTAATATTTTTATGCATAGGTCTCTCAGGTATTCATCCTTTGGAAACCTGAAATTAAAAGTCGAAGTTATATACTTAAAATAAAAGAGTCGTCGAGTCCGGCCCTGTAATTTGTTAAAGTTCTCAAAATGTCAAAAAAGATTATTCAACAACTTAAAGCATGTATTTCTACAGAAAACCATAATATTATAGTTTTAATATATGCATGGCTACATATTTCGTCATAACAACTATAACATATTAGATATCTTAGCCTTGATACGATGCGATACGAAAACATTCCAAAGCTACATGATAGCATGAATTTTACTTACCGATGGAACGTTACTTCTGGGGTTTTCCTGTACGAAGCGTTGTAACACAGGGGGACACAACACTTCACCATTTTATTTCAGTAAATATTTATATAAATCTCCAAATTTCACAAAAAACTTATGACACCCAAGACAACACAATGTAAACAAACGCCATAGGTCTCATAGATGTCTTATAATGACTGCCACGCATTGAATTTTTGTCAATGTGTGCGTTGGTGTAGCACAGTGTTGCAGCAAATTAATACATACACATTTTTGCTTGCAGGGACACGGTCACACTAAGTCACACTGATTCGCATACACTTGTCTATGTGGGTGTGAAATTTATGTTGTGTCTGCTTCTATTTATATGTCTGTGTTTAGACCACACGACTGAAGTAAAACTTACTACTATTACCTATTCTGTGGTAAAACTTAGTAACTGGCTGGCTATGAGAGAAAGACAGAAAGAAAATGTGTGCTCGCACATCTCTCTCTTGCCCCTACAGTAATATACGAAACGTAACTCTCTCTCTTTCTATCTTCACTAACTTATTATATCTCCCTCTCAACTTCCGTTTGCACTTTTCGTAATGCTCTCGTCACGCATTCACCAGCTTACTCCCCAAGTCAAGCGTGCGTAAAGAAGTTTTACTTCAAAAAGATTTTCAAAATCGGTTTCAATTTGACTGAATTATGGAATTAAACTTTACCAAAACTTTCATCACTTCACACTCAAACAGAGAGACTAACAAAAATTCCAAAAATAATTATTTTGGGCTGTGTATCTTATCTTATCTTACTAATATTAGAAATGCGAAAGTTTGTATTTATGGATGTATGGATGTATAGATGTATGGATGTATGGATGTTTGTTACTCTTTCACGCCAGAACGGCTGAACGGATTTGGATGAAATTTGGCACAGAGATAGGCGGCTACTTTTTTTTCCGAAAAATAAAAGTGTTCCCGCGGGAACCAAAAAACCTCAATCCACGCGGATGAAGTCGCGGGCATCAGCTAGTCGATAATAAGAAGTTCAGTTGGTACTAAGCTTAAGTATTTACGAATAAGATTTAAGATTACTTTCTATAAGCGGCGGCTTCCGCATAAAGGTACTCGAAACAAAACTTTGTACGGGTATATTATTACAAAACTTTCAAGAACTTCGTCATAAGAACTATCGGCTAACGTTCAGGAAGTAAAGAAAATAGAAACGATAGTTAACAGTGACGCTGGGAAAGACGCTCTAGGGGTATTGTCGGACTTTTGATAAGATGCAGGGAACTGACGTTTATTAAGCGATAACGTTTAAAAAATTAGCAAACGTCTGTTTACTGCATTTTAAAAGTCGAATCGAATAGGTACTTGATCAAAAACTAATTTATTATAAATGGGGGAATATATATTTGCCAGGTTGCCAATCAAAAAGTTGCCGCTAGTATTTTTAATTAAAATATTATGCGTCTAAGTTAATTTAGTTTACTTTGTGCCACCTAGATGTCACAAAGTGGTTTTTGATCACGTACTCGATTCATGTAGCAATCTTGAAGCCGGATCTTAGTCCATATAGGGTTATTACCTAGGTATTCTGTGGTATAGGGGATCGCACCGAATTTTAGATTTAAAGCTAAGTAGTTTCCAAGTTATTGCCTGCGTCTTGAATCGGTATTAATAGGAAACTAAAAATCTAAAAAATTGTGATTTTCATCTCCTTACTTAAGCAGATTAAAATACAGTTATAATCTGCAGTTAACTTGAAAATATACTCTGAGAGATTTGCGAGTAACGTATAATACGCCATCAGGTATTTACTCGTAACTGACGGGTAAAAATCTTTTTAAAATTTTAATTCTTTTTTTTAATTCTTTTTTAAATTTTAGTGGTTTGACGTCTCCGTCTATGATTTTCTTTTGTCAGTGCTTACATAATATTAGTTTAATAAACTGTAGTTATTAAGCCGAATAATAAGTTTCCGAGTAGATGTAGGTAACTTGGTCGCTTGAGCCTTAAACGATGAGTTAGAGCGAAAACACATTACGGACTGGATAGGGTGAAACGTCCGCGCGAACGTTATATTCAGTGAATGACGCAGATTTTTCTTCCTACTGTGGTCTCGCCCTTATAGGCATGCGAAGCATAAAAGGTAGTTGTGAACATAGAAGGCAAAGGTCCAGAAAGTTTGTAATTTATTACGAGTAATTTTACTTTGGGTGGGAAATAGGTACGGAACGGTACGGTAAGGAAACCCATAAAATTATCGACAAATATGATTACAATTTGGATCAAAAATCTAATATTATGGATCGAGTACCTACTACCTACCAAAAATTTTTACAGGGAGTATGTGCCACCATTGTGTTTCAGGAAAATAGTTTATCGGTTTGTTTGTTTGTTTTAAATTCTTTATTGCACATAAGTACATTAATTACATTAATACCTAGAGGTGTTCCCTTCCAGTTAACCTTTGGTAGTGGGGACAGGGTTGAAAAAACAGTGCTTATAATATACTTTAAGAGAAAAGTTGGGGAAACAAGAAAAATATTTAGGTAGTAGGTAATATTATAGTGAAGTAGATATGATAATATTATGCTATTCAGTATTTAGTCTGTTGATGTCTTTTTAATTGAAAATGGGACTCAAAGATATTTTATTCTTTTAAATGTGTACTGTTTTTGTTTGTTATAGGTATTTGTAGGAATTTGAGGTCCAGATTTTTCAGTAGATCAGTGGCGGTGATCTGTAATTGTGCTGTTTTATTAAAAAATCTGTCCTTGCCTTTATTCATTTATGTATACATAAACTTCAAAAAAGTAATTTAAAGTTAATTCCAATAATGTAGGATGATTTTTAATCGACGCTTCTTCATGGATAAGTAATAGTACCTAGGCTATATCAGGTATACCTACCTCAGCTATTTGCGTATAATATATCAGAGCCCTCAATTTAATATGTACTCACTATTAAAACAGTAAGAAAATAACAATTATTGACCGAGCGAAGCGAAGGTCTCTGAGTCTACTTGGGTGAATTGGCACTTGTCCGTCCGTCCGTCCGTCCGTCTGTCAGAGCCTTATAACTTCTGAATTGCTGGACATAATTACTTCAAATTTAAATATAATATGTAAACCGATGGCCTCCCGCCGAATATGGCTTAAAAAGTTATAAAAATCTTTATTTCAGGGGGGCTCTCATAGAAGCGAATGCGAAGTAAAATATTTTTTATAGCGTTACATAGGGTTGCAGTATATCATTTTAAAGATAATTAGGAGTAGAGTCCAAAAATATTTTTTTTTGAATTTTTCTCCTAAAACTGACGAAATGGGGGGCTTTCAAAGTGGCGATTTTCTAACGTCCAAAGTTGACCTCAGAACTCTCAATTTTCTGAACTCTCAAGCCTGAAACTTGATCAATTATTTGAATTATATCCTGTACTTGAACAACAAATACTAAAATTAGATAAATATTATAAGGAAACGAAATTATTTAATTTTTAATGATGATAATATTTTTAACAGAACTTCACACTGATGTCAATAGATGGCGCTCTGTGAAACCGCGAGGTCTCAGTTCGGGGCGAACCACTAGTTAAGAGAGATGTACTGGACTTCCAAAATTTCAACTTAAGTATAATGTAGAAATATGGTTCAATAAGAGTTTAATGGAGTACAGCTATTTGCGGTAAAATTATACCAATAACATTTTTAGACGCCTACATCAAACGCTTGATGGCTTTATAATTCAAATCGGCCCCTCATAATGGCTCCTCCGAATAATATAAGTACAATAAAGTAATAAACGGTCTACCTACTTCCAAAATCCTTTTACAGAAGTCACGTATTTCATTTCGAATTCAAATTGCTCCGATATGAGCCCGAAGTCGAAAATCAAATTCCTTTCGACGAAGTATGAAATATTATAATTGAGAATTTATGCCCTTTGTTGTTGCTCTCAATTTTTTTCCAATAATGTATTGTTATTGGAAAATTTACATACGGCAATCGAACTGGATGTAGGGTATGTCGTTATCCCACTCAATGTTCTACTGTAGATGACGCAACCCCTCTGGATTAATATTTTTAATTTTTAGGGTTACGTAAAACATGGGATGCTTAGTTTCGTCCAGTACGTCTGTTGTTCCTTCCATATTTCCGTGTATACGTCTGCGTGTCACAGGTATTTAAATAAACTATATAAAAGCTGTACAGGATGCAGCAACAGAAGCTCGTTACTACTACACACATGCATATTAAAATAATAATTTGTCATCTACCTATTTCCTGAACGTCGAAAAAAATTTTGTTCACCTTTCGAGTGAGTTTGACTATTTTAAAATCATTATGGGATTACTAGACAGTTTTCGGAAAAATGATCCCGTTTACGAAAATATAATGTCCGTCAACGATAATCTATACTCTATACTTAATCTATACTAATTAGCTAGTATAATATTATAAATGCGAAAGTTTGGATAGATGGATGGATGTATGGATGGATGTTTGTTACTCAATCACGCCCCAACGGCTGAACGGATCTGGATTAATTTAGCACAGAGATAGATTATAGTCTGCAATAACACATAGGCTACTTTTTATCCCGGAAATTTAAAGAGTTCCCGCGGGAACCAAAAAACCTCAACACGCGGACGAAGTCGCGGGCATCAGCTAGTGGTAAGTAAATAGCATGACAACGGAACCCTTAAGCGTATTTTGACACGCACTTGATAAGTTATTTTCACTTTATATTTTCCACCACTAGGATTGACTTTTTTCAATATATTTTTTCGTATAGCTTTCAATTAATTCAAGAACCTCAATTATTTATGTGTTGTTTAAATTGGAAACTTCAAAAGCTGTTATCATTTTCATCATGGATACCTATTGTTGTTATTTAAACCATGTTGTTCCTTAATTTGTGAAATATCGATATTTTCTGAAAAAATGACTTCGTATTCGTGTTTTTTGATTTTAAACAGCAATGGATCGACGTAATTTTTCGCATGGAAATAGTAAGAAAGCCATATTGTGTTGTTTTGACTTGCCACCGGTTCTAAAGAAGATTTTGTATGTTATAGAGTTAATGTAATTTTTTCTAGATCTATGAATCGTTGATCTGGCCATCAGCTTTAGCTAAAGGTGTCAAACCTTTAAATAAAGTTGATGGCCAGAACCACTTCCCTAACGTTGAATGCGCCACTGAAACACTATTCTGACTATCAAATACTTGGTTGCTGTAGTATTGTAGAAAGCATGGTGTCTAGAGAAATATAAACCAACAATGGTAAAAAGAAAGTGGAAAATAACAATTTTTCTGTATTTTAAATGAAACTTTAAAGACCCTACGGAGTCGTTACATGCCATAACATTTAGTTGCTAGGAACGCCTGTTTTTAGATTCCTCGAATCATAAACGCTAAGCTTTGCTTGCATTAGTCCCAATGGATACCTGCACAGAACAATATTCAGATAAAATTATTATGAATTCGTGTATCAATTTCAACTCTACTCATGTAAAAATTGAGCTCAAAATGCTTCGTGATGAGAGTTGAGTTCCATGCGATGCAATTGTAAACAATGTAAGTTGGTTGTTTCGCTTATTTGCATTTCACAATGGTTGTGAAGTTATCGTTACTATACTGTCATTAAACTGTTATTAAAGCGGTCTTTTATTATAATAATAGTAGTTTATACACCAAGGGGTTAAGCACTGTTTTATGTCACGGGCGCTACATTGAATCCTGAACGTAACGAAGGACTCCAAATTTAACTCCCGAGCGCAGCGAGGGTGTTATAAGTTAATTCCCGACCAAAGGGAGGGAATTAAGATTGAGTCCTGAGTGCAGTGAGGGATTCAAGCGCCCAAG
Organism: Erebia ligea; assembly: GCA_917051295.2. Taxonomy (NCBI): domain Eukaryota; kingdom Metazoa; phylum Arthropoda; class Insecta; order Lepidoptera; family Nymphalidae; genus Erebia; species Erebia ligea. The sequence goes on along the minus strand of OU785221.1, from coordinate 17,311,455 downwards.
AAAAAAACTGCTTTATCCCGGTGGTGTATACTCTACTTTATACTTCTACCATAACAGTAAAACAAACTGTAACGGTTAGATATTTATTGCAAATCATAGTAAGTAGGATACATAGGTCTAGTAAATAATAAAAAGAAAAGATGCAGGTATACATACTCCTTGGTTTAAAAACTTTTATGTCAAATGGTACGGTCGTTTGGTCCACCAGTCTGGAGCCTAGACTCTGTTGTGCATATTTATTTTGTAAAATACTGTAGTATGGGGTTGGTCAACTAGTTGGGCGATCGATCGACTAGATTATGGCCCTAGGGCATGAAGACTGACTTTAGACCCGCAAAAGTATGATTAAAACAGTAGTAAAGGTATGGTAGAAGTATAATAGTGCATTTATTTTTAATCTTACATTAGATTGAGGTTTTTAGTTTCCACTGGAACTCTTTAATTTTCCGCGATAAAAATGTGCGATAGCCTATGTGTTATACCAGACTATAATCTATCTCTGTGTCAAATTTCATCCTGATCCGTTCAGCCGTTCTGGAGTAACTAACATCCATCCATCCATACATTTGCCGAGTTGCAGAGCCATGACAAGCTATGAATAAGACATACACACTGACATTTCTTTGGAGGTATGGATTGACTTAAGAGGATCGTCTAGTTGTAAATTTTCATACAAAAAGCGATAACGTTTTTCTTCCCGTTAATGTTGTCCAATTTTCATAATTTTTAGAAATTTTGCAGATACAATGAAGAACTATGCTCGTACGTTTTAATTTTAAACAAATATTGCTTATGTTAACATACGCAATATTTCTTATCTATATATATAAAATTCAAAGTCCTGACTGACTGACTGACTGACTGACTGACTTATATATCAACGCACAGCCTAAACCGCCGGGGTTAGAAACTTGAAATTTTGACAGTAGGTTCCTTTTGTAACGTAGGCGCTCACTAAGAAAGGATTTCTCAAAATTCCACCCCTACGGGGGTGAAATAAGGGGTTGAAGTTGGTATGAAAGTCCGTCATTTCTCAAGTTATATCCATGAAACTTGGTAAATGGGCTACCAGTTAAAAATAAAGAAATACGTGTTTCACAGTTTTTTCAAAATTCCACCCCCAAAGGGGTAAAATAGGGGTTTAAAGTTTATATTAAAGTCGTTCATTTCTCAAGCTAAAGCATTGAAACTTGGTATATGAGCTGCGGGTTAAAAATGAAGAAATACGTGTTTCGCAGTTTTTGAAAATTCGACCCCCAAAGGGGATGAAAATTGGTATAAAAGTCTTTCATTTCACAAGTTATAGCCCTGAAACTTGGTATTTGGGCTTCCGATTTAAAATTATGAAATACGTATTCCACAGTTTGGAAATTTCTATCCCCAAGGACGTTAAATAGAGAGTTTGTCCTTCAATCACGCCGCAACAGAGCAACGGATCGATGTGATTTTTTGCATGGGTAGGTATAGTTGAGGATCTGGAGAGTGACATAGGCTTCTTTTTATCCCGGAAATGAAGGAGTGCCTGTGGAAATTAAATAACTTATGCCACGCGAACGAAGTCGCGGGCGTCCTCTAGTAACTAATAACTTTTAAATTATAAAAGTTATTAGCGTCTAAATATCCATATTTTTGACCTAAAAACTTCCTCGAGTATTTTAGTTTTTTTAAATTTAAGTAAACTAAAATACTAAAAAAGTAAAACGTACGAGCCTAGATTAAGGTATACTGAATCTAATGAGACCAAAATTATCTAATTTCGTAAACGTTTGGGGGGGTAAAAACGTTATCACCCGAAACAATATTTCAAGAATAAAATGTAGGCATATGCCTACTGGACTTGCAACTCTCTCTATCGCACGATACGGAGAAGGCAGCGAAGCGTTGTGAAACAGATAGCATTATTGAATATAGCTTCGCGTCGCGATTCGTCACTACACGATCCTCTTAAGTATTTTATCTACACTAATGTTATAACATTCTACTTATGTTTCCAATACTTGACTTATAATTACTACTGTTATAGCGCAGATAACAAAACACTCAATTTAAGCAATTTCACATGATGGTATAATATCCACATCGATATCGTAAAATCTCATTATAACATCAATAAAACGCGACCAATTAACCTGGCGAGCCTTATGTCAAAATTCTCATACAAGTTGTATAAAATTTTGATATTAGGCTGGCTTTTGAAAACAGTTGGGTTATACGTGAAAACTTCGTCGAAACTACTAAACTTACATACACAAAACTCTTTGGTAAGATCTTGTGCCAATTAAATAAAAAACGAACAGCGCGCGCTCGCTCCTGATTGGCCCTGCGCGCGCAGCTGCGCTCTCATTGGTTAGATTTTAATGGCGGCAAGTTCACTGTGACAATACACGTACGCGATAAACTATTGTCAGCTTTTACTCTTGTTGTTTGATAAATTGCTTAGTGAAGATAAAGTAGTGTATGCAACTGCATATAACACGGGTATTAAAACACTCGTTACTATTATGAAACTCGCTGCGCTCGTTTCATAAACTCACACTCGTGTTTTAATACCCTTCATTATATGACAGTTGCATAAACTACTATAATATTATACAATTTTTAAGCAACTATATTTTATACTTAAGAGTTAAAGTAATATGAGACATGAAAGAGTTTCTAAAAAAAATAAAATTAAGGAACTGCCGCATTCCGAGACGCTTAATCCGTACTTAAGGAACTCCTTAGTATAGACTTCAATACAAAATCTGTACTAAGGCGACAACAGTAATTATAGTGTCTTCGTTTCCACTATAGGTCTTTTTCCAGAGCGAGCCCAAGTACCACAATTTAATAAACGTCTCATACACTGCATGCACATTATAATTGAAGCCGCAAATTAACATTTTGGCACAAGATGGAAAACAGAGCAAAGTTTTGGAAGCTTCTCCTACTCTCACAGTTAACTACGTCGCGATGTTTCAATAAGAGCTGCAAATGTAAGAGAATTCATGCAATGATCACATGCAAGTTAGATACCAAGTTGTATGAAAAACATTGAATATCTTCATGCTATCATAATATCATACTAATATTATAACTACGAAAGTGTGTTTGTTTGTTGGTTTATTCGTTTGTCCTTCAATCACGCCGCCACAGAGCAACGGATCGACATGATTTTTTGCATGAGTATAGTTAAGGATCTGGAGAGTGACATAGGCTTTTTATCCCGGGAAATTAAGAAGTTTCCGTGGGATTTAAAAAAATATTATCCCACGCGGACGAAGTCGCGGGCATCAGCTAGTCGACTATAATATTATGTGTATTGGAAAACTGAGGGAAAGATTTCATCTATGTAGGTATCCATTTAGTTTTGTCTCTAGCTTAAGAAATCTGATTGTAGTGAAGTCGTTATGTTGAGTAGTTTTACTTTAGTGCTTAGCTCTCTTGCCTTCTTTTGCTATAAGATTGATTTCTTGGTTTAATCTATCACAGTTAATACAAAAGTCGCATAGAATAGTTAATTATAACGTTGAGTAAAATAATGCTTGAGACAGTAAGAGGGTGGTTTCTCCTTAGGAGTGTTATGAATATTTTTTACTAGAAGTGGTGAGGGCCTTGAAAAATTGGTTGTTAGATTAGCTTCTTTTATAAACCGTGCCTTAAAGCAACTTAGTAAGAGAAAATTACGACTTTACATTTCAATTTAAGTTTCTCATACAATAAATTGCAATTTGCGCTAAGTCCCATCTGCTGTTCTAATTGTATATCAAGGTGCAAGTTTTCTGTGATAATTTCACAACAAATGCGGAATGCAAATAAGAGAAACAACCAATTTACACTGTTTATTCGCCTTGCGGATTACAAAAATGCTACGCGATTTTGAACTTTAAAACTAGAACCAATACAGTTCATTTGGTTTTGTTTTCGGATAATAATTGTCCTCTGAACATTGTTTCTCTCAGGTATACCATTGCGACTAATGTAAAAGAGAACTTAGAGACTTATGAATTGAGAATTCTAAGTATAATATATGCCTGTGACGAATTGCGTTTCTATTGTATTTGCTTGTGGTAGGTATTAGCAGAATGCTTGGATCATAAATAGAAACTAGTGGTTCGCCCCGAACTGAGACCTTGCGGTATCCATAAACTTGTACAGAGCGCCATCTATTGACATCATTGTGAAGTTCTGATAAAAATACGGAAGCTCATTAAAAATTAAATAATTTCGTTTCCTTATAATAGTTATCTAATTTTAGTATTTCTTGTTCAAGTACAGGATATAGTTCAAGTAATTGATAAGTTTCAGGCTCAGCCTTTCAGAAAATTGAGAGTTCTGAGGTCAACTTTGGACGTTAGAAAATCTCCACTTTGAAAGCCCCCCATTTCGTAAATTTTAGGGGAAAAATTTAAAAAAATATATTTTTGGACTCTATTCCTAATTATCTTTAAAATGATATACCGCAACCCTATGTAACGCTATAAAAAATATTTTACTTCGCATTCGCTTCTATGAGAGCCCCCCTGAAATAAAGATTTTTATAACTTTTTAAGCCATATTCGGCGGGAGGCCATCGGTTTACATATTATATTTAAATTTGAAGTAATTACGTTCAGCAATTCAGAAGTTATAAGGCTCTGACAGACGGACGGACGGACGGACGGACGGACAAGTGCCAATTCACCCAAGTAGACTCAGAGACATTGGGACGTTAATGGGCTGTAGTGGTGGTGGGGATACACATAGGGCTCATTCTCCTAAATATACTTGAAACACATTCTACTTGACTATTTTGTTACATTACCTTGTATCGCTGATATTGTAACATCATATCAGTATACCTATTATGTAAAGGAAGCCATCTTGCAGAATGTATCTCATGTTTTCGCGCACTAACTCGATGGGATCAGCTTTATGTAGCCAACCGAACTTTATAGGTAACCTTAGTAACTATGTGTAGAGCCATTAGATATGCGGTTAACGCAGAAAAACTGCTAAGATTTAGCCAAATCTCCACTGCTAGCCAATCATACGATCTGGTGGTAGTCTTATAGAATTTTAGTATTTTATTTAAATTGTTTAATTACTAAGCGTATCGGTAGATGATTAAAATTACCATCGATTGTATTTCTATTCATAAAACAGCACTGTAGGACTCCATGTCGGATGGGATGGATGTTTTGGTCCTGTCATACTCGTGTGCCACACTATAAAACTTTACGCGAAGATTTCGTCCGCAAGACAATTTTCTTTGTCCCTGACGTGTTTTCGCTCTTGTATTTTATCACCAGCACGCGGATTTCACAGCCCCAATATATACTAAGCTGACAGCTGATACTGAGATGGCGACGTTTTACGACGACAATCTTTGCTGTGCTAATCGGGATGACATGCCTCTGACGCCTATACACACGATAATAAACCTTACGATTACTGTATATAGCGAATATTATCCTGTGCAGATTTATTTACGGTCATGATTGTATGATGCGATTAATAAAATCTGTCTGGTATGCAGTATTTGTGTAAGGAGATGGTAATATAAATGCACCCCAATATGATGTGTCCATAATATTATGGGATATCAAGGTTATGTGCACATTAACTTAGTTTACTATGTTCATGGATGCAATAATGTTAATAATGTGGCCTTATTAATGTGGTCTAGTGGGTTTATTTCGGCCGTGCCTTACGTTTCAGATCGCATCTAAAAAAGATGTAAAGATTATCTTTAAAAAAAAAATTAATAGCAGACCGGAATTAGGAAATGGTGGTGAAAGCGTGCGTGCATTTTGATATGGAGCTGTGCACAGACTACCGCGGCAGGACAATCTTGTTTCAACCAAACAGGGTTTCAACAAACTTGTTTGAAAAAAGGGCATATCTCGTAAATATTCAAAAATCAACGTGTGTCGGTCGCCTGACTTCAACATAGTGTGTAGAAACAAAAATTTTGAAGTCGTTTTTTTTTCCCTGGCCGTGTCGATTGTGATCTAAAAAGGATCACAAGATCTAATGGTATTTTGGGAGTGTGGGAATAGTGAGAGCACCTGCATTTGCGGACACGCTAAATTGTGCACTATAATATCTCGAACGTACGAGTAGTTTGCTAGAAATTGGCAGCCGTAGCCGAAAACGAGGTAGTTAAGGAACTGCATTTGTTAGATTAAAAAGCAATGTTAAATAACTCTTATAACTACCGAAAATAGTAGAAACTCTAAAGCTGCCGGCCCATTATTGGTTCACAGATCGCTTCACGCAATGCATCTCAATAAAAGATGCATCGGATCGCGTCGCAGTACATCAGGGGGCTAATCTTTATTTATCACTTTGTTTTGTAACGGATTTGCGGATTGAGGGACTATATTTATGTGCGGCTATCACTACCCTAGCAATTTTAACACAGCACAACGCCCACAGACGAAGTTGAGTTTCATCCTCACCACCTGGATGACTGGTCTTCTTCCACCTCCCGTTATTCCAGGTAATTCCTGCCACGTACCTGCAAATTGTGGAACCAGCTTCTGTGTTCCCTAATGATTATAATATGGGGCTCTTCAAAGGGCGGATAAACAAATTTCTCAAAAGCCAGCAACGCATTGGCGGTACCTCTGGTGCTGCAAATGTTCATGGGCGGCGGTAATCACTTACCATCAGGTGACCCGCCTGCTCGTTTACTCGATATATATTTAAAAAAAAAAGAGTTGGCGCAAAGCTGCTAAGTTTTTAGAATTCCATCCCTCAGAAGGAAAAAAGGAACCCTTAGCATAGAGGATCAGTTCAAAGTAAAAAGATGTTAATTCAAAATTGGTATCTAAGTACCTAATACACTGTACTTTTTTTGAACGTCAATAGGTAAGACGTGATGGTGTTGATTAAATCTCGAGAAGAGCTTACTATAGAAGTGATCCTATGAAGCAAAGTCTTCGTGAGGGTGATAATAGTAGCAACAGTATTTTAAAACTAAAGCTATGAGGGTTCCAAATGCGCTCTGGTCTAAGTAGAGCCCACATCAAAATCAACCGGTTTTTTTCATTATCACCACCTTCGTTATCCGTCTGTCTATCTGTCCAAGACCCTTGTTCTCAGAAATGCGTAAAGGCATCAAGTTAAAATTAATATCAAATACTTCACACACCATTTGAGAACATTGCTTAACGCAGAATAGTTAGAAGTGCGTGCCCCTGCAGGATTGAACCCCTGACTGCCCGAATCGGAGGCCGACGTCTATATAACTAGGCTAACAGCTAGCTGCTAGAAGATTGCCAATTGCAATTGCAACTTGGGATTTTATAAATATTTATGAATTTTCTCTGGTCTGGTCTGGTGGGAGGCTTCGGCCGTGGCTAGTTGCCGCCCTACCGGCGAAGACGTGCCGCCAAGTGATTTAGCGTTCCAGTACGATGCTGTGTAGAACCGAGGTATGGGTTTAATATAACTGCCATGCCTCTAACAGGTTAGCCCGCTACCATCTTAGACTGCATCATCACTTACCATCAGGTGAGATCGCAGTCAAGGGCTAACTTATAGTGGATTAAAAAAAAAAGAATGAAGATCCACTGTGCACTGGGACTCAGTAACTAACAGAAATGAGCATTATAATTAAAACACTAACCGCATTTCTAACAAAAAGCTTTCCTTGCTATTCTTAATAGCATAAAGAATAAATTTTCATTAAGAAATGAAACTATTTCCTTCTGGTCGGGGGTAAGCAACAACGGAACATTTGCAGAGTTAAGCGCAAAACACACAGGGCGGGTTGAATTTCTTGTGTTTATATGGACGACATCACACAGCGTCAGCCGCCACGCGACCGACCCGCGCACGCGCCCGTTCTTGACAGAAAACGTCAAAAACATGAATCTGCCATAGTCACCTACTCATGTTTAGTGTTGCTAATCGTGGAAAGATTAAATAATATCACCACTGAAATTAGGACGAATTCGTGGATTTAAACAATCAAAGCTGGTTTAATATTTTATTTTCTTTCTTTTCTCTACTTGTACAAGACCAGTCCCACGCCCCATACAAATCCGAACCGTCTCCTTTAGCAGCTCGCACTGTGTGATCACGGCTTTAATAACATCGAAACATTTGCAGGGAACAGCTTCGCATGCAACTACACAAGTTTGTACTAATACTTGTCTCTTATTAGACTATCTAAGAAATTATAATTTATAAAGCAACGCTCAAAGTAAATTTTATGCTAATTTACTTTGTTATGAGAACAAACCGGGGCAAACTTGTTTGGTTTCTAAGAACCTGTATAATGTATAATACTAGTGGTTCGCCCCGAACTGAGACCTCGCGGTATCCATAAACTTGTACAGAGCGCCATCTATTGACATAATTGTGAAGTTCTGTTAATAATACTGAAGCACATTAAAAATTAAATAATTTCGTTTCCTTATAATATTTATCTAATTTAAGTATTTGTTGTTCATGTACAGGATATAATTCAAATAATTGATAAGTTTCAGGCTCAGCCTTTCAGAAAATTGAGAGTTCTGAGGTCAACTTTGGACGTTAGAAAATCGCCACTTTGAAAGCCCCCCATTTCGTAAATGTTAGGATAAAAATAAAAAAATAAAAATTTTTGGACTCTATTCCTAATTATCTTTAAAATGATATACCGCAACCTTATGTAACGCTATAAAAAATATTTTACTTCACATTCGCTTCTATGAGAGCCCCCCTGAAATAAAGATTTTTATAACTTTTTAAGCCACATTCGGCGGGAGGCCATCGGTTTACATATTATATTTAAATTTGAAGTAATTACGTTCAGTAATTCAGAAGTTATAAGGCTCTGACAGACGGACGGACGGACGGACGGACAAGTGCAAATTCACTTAAGTAGACTCAGAGACCTTCGCTTCGCTCGCTCAATAATTAAGTATTCCTAACGAACTACTGTTTGATACTGTCGCGTCGCGCAGTGTCGTGTCGCGTTGTCGCTTTTGTCGTGTTCGAAAGACAATTCACGGCAGCAATTTGGTAGGTACGTATGGATTTTGGATTTTGAAAAATTTCGGGAAGTCTTTGATTTTCCGGGTGTTTTGAAAGCAATGTTTAGTATTGTGTTCTTATGAGTATAAATGGCAGATCGCGGGTTCGATTCCTGGCAGGGACAATATAAATTGTGTATTAGATATGACAAAAAAAATGTTATGCAATATTATTAATGTACTGTACTGAAACATAATAATAATAAACATTGTTTACCTTTGACATACTACCAACCTAAAGAAACATAATATTATAATATAGCGTAGGCCATATTTCCCCGTAGCACATTAATCGCGTAGCTGAACTACGTCGTAGGCAGAGCCGTAGGCGCTCTACGCCGCGCCTTGTAATCGGTTTATCAAGCCTTCCATCTAATGTTATCACATAAAATGTAGGTTTATCAAGTATATCGCATTTTGTAGTTCATGAAGATAAACATTTATCATTGACTAGATGATGCCCGCGACTTCGTCCGCGTGGTTTATGTTTTTTTTGATTCCCTCGGCAACTTTCCGAGATAAAAAGTAGCCTATGTCACTCTCCAGGTCCTCAAGTATACCCATGCCAAAAATCACGTCGATCCGTTGCTCCGTTGGTTGAAGGACAAACCAACAAACAAACACACTTTAGCATTTATAATATGACTAGCTGATGCCCGCGACTTCGTCCGCGTGGTTTGGCGGGACCCTCGAACCCGATTGCAGCGCCCCTTACTGGGTCCAATTGTGAATATAAACCATCCCGGGGTCCAGACAAACCCAACAAAAAAAGAATTAGCAAAATTAAATTAAATAAAAATTAGCCGTTCACGCGTGATGCCGTGACCAATGGAAATAGGGATTAATTTTTATATATAGAGATGATGCAGGTTTATATTATTTAAAACTTAACTTATAGCCTAAATGCCGATTTTAATGTATATACTTTAAAAAATTAGGACTTGCATGTAACCTTCAAAACCTTCACCCCCTTTGGGTTAGGATTTCGTAAAATATCCTTTTAACTTTTTATCCCGTAAAATTAAGCAGTTTCCGCGGGAATCAAAAAAAACTTAAACCATGCAGACGAAGTCGCGGGTATCAGCAAGTATGCTCTATGGATAGGCCTTTAACAGCGGGAACATTTCATAATCTCAAAGAACATGAGAAATTGTACGCGGACGAAGTCGCAGGCGACCACTAGTTGTCAGTATAAAACGCTACCTCTTATGACTTGGAGATGATAATTTATAGTTTAGTACGTTATCCAAGCACGCGTCCTCTGGCAATCAGAGTGGCAAACTTAATCTCACAGTAATTTGTGCCAGCGCCTTGGCGGAATTGAATCGGAAGGCCTACGTCGCTTCGCTGGTGTGTGTGAACTGTGCCTTAACACGTTAGATGACTCATTAAGGGCTGTTGCTAATGACTAATAACGCAGTCTAGGATGCGACTAACATTGCCTTGAAACACTGGTGTTTCATACACCAAAAGTGTGTGCGGCAGGTGCAGAAATCCTTTGTGGGGTCGAGTGCATGCTTTTACAACATGGTTCCAAAAGAGTTTCTGGTTTTGCCATTGCATTTTAAAGACTGTGTTAAACATCATTTGATAAGTCGAGGTTACTATACTATCGATGATTTTCTTAATGACAAAGTTGCATGGAAGCAACCGGCCCATGGAATTAGAAATTACGACTTGGAATTAGGAATTACGTCTTCCTATTTCTATGAACCGGCCTCGCATCCAGTAGCCTACTAGTCATTGTAATACTTGTAACGTAACGTCTGTGTTGTATTGTTTACTTATTGTTTAAAAAAAACTTTTTGAGAAAAGAGCAACTTTTGAATTTCTTGCCGGCTCTTCCAGTAGAATCATCTTTCCGAACCGGTGGTAGAGTCTTGATGTATCATAAGTGACACAAGTTGTCCTATGTGAAATAAATCAACCATCATTTATCATTTATCAACCATCCCCGGTACGGTGAAATTCTGAATTAATAATTTCTGAATTTGCCGCCGTGGCTAGTTACCACCCAACCGTCAATGACCTGGATTAGCCTTAGTTTTGAGGTTTATATTTGAATTTTTCTTCTTTTTCACTTCTATCGGCAGTCCCTATGACTGCCAAATTTTTTTTTTATGGAGTCGTATTGCGTCACGTTGCATCGCGTCGCTTTCGTCACTCACTCACCCGTTGTCCTAGATGAGCGACAGAAGCGACGCCGCACGACGCCTCGAGATGCGACGCCATAGAAAATGACAGACGTGTCTACGCGACAACGTAGGCCACGTGAAGAGTCAGCTACTGCACAGAATAATAACTAGTATGGCTACTGTTCGATACTGTCGCGTCACGTCGCATCGCGTCGCGTTGCCGCGTTTGTCGCGTTGTCGCGTAGATAAGTATGTCATTATCTTTGGAGTCATATTGCGTCGCCTCGCTTTCATTGCACACTTAAATGAGAACGGTCTAGAAAACTTGGCTTCACAACAAAATAAAAAATAGGCAGTCATAGGGTCTGTCGATAGAAGTGAAAACTTATTACTAAGAATTTTAGTATTTAAATTTGAAAATAAAAAAAAAAAATTCAAATATAAACCTAATATAATTACGAATGTAGTATATTTATATTAAAGACCTTTTGTCTTCGTAACAACGCGAGAATGGGGCAGCGAGGTGTCGGCGACGGTGTCGGCGACGGTGTCGGCGACGGTGTCGGCGACGGTGTCGGTGACGGTATCGGTGACGCGAATCCACAAGTTTACCCCCTACCAAAAAGTGCTTAACGCGGCTAAAGAAGTTTTCACTTCAATAAACACGGTGGTCGCAGACACCAGGAGCAGATATAAGGAAGATTAAATAAACGCCCGGGAGAAGAGTTAAACTTATTTCAGTATCGCTTATTCAATTGAAGAGAGTGCATTTTATTTACTGCTCAGCCGACACTCATTTTAGATAACGTCATTCACACGTCTGCCGCGTTTACGTGTCCTTGTCGGGCCATGAAACACGCGTGGGATACAGAAACTCAAGCATCATCAGTATGACCAAGATTTCTCGCAATGTAGCGCCAATTATAATTATTGCCACTGTTTTTTTTTATCTATATAGACGTTACAGACTACAGTCGGTTTTGTCTTTTACTATCTAATATTGTTACTTAGTAACCCTCTTAGTAAAACACAAAACTGAAAAAATTGTCTGGCGGATAAAAAGCCGCGCGCGCACTAGTATGGGGTTGCATAAAATTATCGCAACACGTTTTCCAAATAAACCTTTATTCAATGCTTTGTCGATGGTGAAGTTGCAAAAACGTTGTCGCTTTCTCATCTACAAAAGCATTGCAAAAGCCACAAAGGTTGCAGATCGTCTTTATTCACTTTCCCTATACCAAAATTTAAACTTTGCAATTAGGTTTTCCCTTTATAAATAGAGACACCACCACACAGAACAGTTTGATATCGTTTTTAGATTAATTAATTTACACGGTATTATTACGATTTACAGTTGTGGAAAACCGCTGCTTTAGTGGCGTCCTCTTATAGCGAAGAAGATATTTTTATTTAAGTATCTTTAGGTGTTGAGAACCTATTTAGAAACGTTGTGAAGGAGGGTGTACCTACATTTATTATTCAGCATCCAACTTTCATTGAAGAAAAATGTCTCAAGCAATGCCAATCAATATAGGGTTCAAGGCGACAGACTTTTTTAAAATTCCGCCTGCTTGATTTTAAAAAGAAATATTCTTGGTGCTGATTATTTGCCGCCGAGTTTCTTGCTGGTTCTTCTCGGTAGGAACGGCATTCTGAACCAGTGGTAGATTTATTCGACTATTGTGACTATTTGTGATTTGAAAATTCGATGAAGCGAAAAAGAGACAAACATATTACCTAATTATAATGATTGATGCAAGTTTTACTTATTAAGGCTGCAGAATATTAATTTTGCAAATCAAATTGATTGTCAGGGCCAAACTGTATACATGGGTAGATATAACGCGTACGGCGCGCGTACCAAATTATAATAGTCAGTGGTTTGCGGCACATTCGCAAAACGTTTAACTCCAACGCTCTCAACATCTATCCGAATTCAGCGGTTTCAGAGCACAGAGACGAATTTAGGATATTAACTTAAAGATAGTGAAATGGGAAGTTTTAAAGGAAAAGCTTAGTGTAGACCAGCAGTGGCGTGCACTTCATGCAAGCTTCTGCTTCCGCTTGGGTAAGCACTGGCTTACCCAAGCGGAAATACATACATGCTGCAAATCAAATGCTGCTATCACTGCAAGTCATGGCAGTCAGTACTGTCAGATCTGTCAGTAGTGGCACCTACTGACAAATATTTTGAATAAGTAATGCCTTCCCTAGTTTCAAATCCTGTGCACGCCAATGACAGAGAGTAGTGAGGACTTGCGCATTTGCAAGGACTTGGGAAGATGAAGGTGTAACGTCCCCATGCTTCGAAGAACATGTCAAGCGCCTGATTACTCTCTGGTCGTGTTGGATCGCATATCCATTGGAATATGAGAGTGAGGGAATAACACACGCGTGCACTTTAATATCTTGTGTCCAGTCTATATTTAAATTGGAGATATTTGTTAATGTGTCCGATATTTGGTCAGTAGAACATTATCAACATAGGTTGATAATATTCTACTACAAAGATATTATGATAGTAGGTCTGTACACAAATCCATACTAATATAATATTATAAATGAGAATTTTTTTTTCAAATCGGTTTAGAAACCACGGAGATATGTACCGACATACATTAAAAAAAAAAACATACGTGCCGAATTGAGAACCTCCACCTTTTTTGGAAGTCGGTTGAAAATAAGTCTGTCTATCTGTCTGTCTGCTGCGCTTTCAAGCTCCATCTTTTCAACCGATTTTGATGAAATTTGTTATCTTGCAATTTTACAAAACGATTAACTTACAGATCCAGATAGAGTTGGAAATATTTTTAAGTTTTTCGTTAATAGTTCAAGATGTATAAGATTTTGAAATGTCACGTCACGAATCTTAGGACCCCTCCCACCCCTTGTCACACAATGTCACACTAAATGTGATCCCTAAGTAATTCAGCTAAATCACTTGGCTATAAATTAGGGTGTAAAACTTAAGCCCCTAGATACGTGCCTGCGCAAATTCCATTCTATTTCACTTTGATTTCAAGTTAAGAGGCGTTCTGCCGCAAGTCTTTACTTAGCCTAATGACACGATTTGTTAGTTCACGGTACATTTTGCTAAGTTCTCGCGAAATAAACACTAAAGCCGTTTCTTTGGTACTTTAGTTATTTATTGGCAACAGCGTGGTACGCGATTTGTTCGAACACATACAAATTGCTTGGAAAAATTAAATTGTTAAGTTAAAATACTAGTGTTATTTTACATAACCAGCAGATGCTGCTTGCAACGTAGTAGGCTTCTGGTGGGAGGCTTCGGCCGTGGCTAGTTACCACCCTACCGGCAAAGACGTGCTGCCAAGCGATTTAGCGTTCCGGTACGATGCCGTGTAGAAACCGAATAGGGGTATGGGTTTAATATAACTGCCATGCCTCTAACAGGTTAGCCCGCTACCATCTTAGACTGCATCATCACTTACCATCACGTGAGATCGCAGTCAAGGGCTAACTTGTAGTGGATAAAAAAAAAGAAGTACTTATAGATCATACCTAATTTAAAAACCACATGTTTTGATTTATTAGGTACTTTAGAATAAATAAATAATTTTTGTAATTGTATTTTATTTAACATACCTGTAAGTACGTAATTTTTTAAAATTATTCTATGATTATTCAAAAGTATCAACACTGGTTGGTTTGCAACAAAATAGATAAGGCCGAAACGGCTTTTTTAAAAATGAATGGGCTCTATGAGTGTTTGGTTTATTACCCCTATTGTTTAGGTTCAAGTGGAAATACGCCAGCTAATATTGAATATACTATACCTATTCTGTGCTAAAACTAAACCTAAACGTATTTAGGTTCAGTTTAGTCATCGCTGTGCCATTCCGTTAGAAATAGTACAGCAATGATCCAAATATTATACGCAGTCCAATCTGCTGGCAATTAAATACACTACGTCATGACGCGGTGGTAGGTAATTAAAAATGATATCGATAATATGATCACAATTCTAAATTATTAATCGAACTGTAATCCCTAGAGGCTACAGTAAATACCTACTACAGGTAAGTAAAATGACGGGCGCGGGTCGACCCACTGGGATCTCGGGTAAACGCTTGTCTAAGACGGAATTAATGGACTAACGTGCCTTGAAAGTATAACGAAAGTCTGATTACCAGCAGGTACCGAATATTATAACGGTTTACGGTATCGGAACGCTAAATGGTTTTGTGGTATGTCGTTGCCGGTAGTGTGATGTGTGACCAGCCCCCCTGTAAGTATTCTCTAACTCAGTGCCTATCAAAAAATGAAAGTTGGTTAGTTTGTTTGTAGCATTGTAGCTTCTAAAACTAAGTTAACCAGCTTTTTTCGGACTGCGCGAGCGTCGTACGATGCTATTTTCGCGAGTGTACTAGGTTTCTGTAGGTAGTTATTCTAAGCCACTGACATATATTTTTTATCCATTGAAAGTTTCCTATGAAATAAAAGTAACATTGTCATAGCAAACCTTCAATGGATCATGCTAATATTATAAATGCGAAAGTGTGTTTGTGTGGTCGTTTATTGGTTTGTTGGTTTGTCCTTCAATCACGCCGCAACGGAGCAACGGATCGACGTGATCTTTGGCATGGGTATAGTTGAGGATTTGAAGAGTGACATAGGCTACTTTTTATCCCGGAAAATTAAGGATTTCCTGCGGGAATCAAAAAAACTAAAACCACGCGGACGGAGTCGCGGGCATCAGCTAGTAAAATATATGTCAGTGGCTTTCATTTTTAAAATAGCCACTGAATTAGAAAATGTTAAGTCAAACCGAATGTAGTTTACACTCAGTAGGTAAAGTCCCAAATCGCATCTGCTTGGCATCGAACCCGCCGCCACAGCACTGCACTAGAGATCCCTAACGATCTAGACAAAAGGTTTGCTTTGCCTTACCCCATAACTACTTACCCTTTCAATTAAATGCGTGTTTGAAAATTCTAGAAAAAAATATATAGCGAAGAAACTGGGGCGTGTATTAAAAATAATGTTATGAGAAAAATAAAATATGTAGTTCTTAAGTTCCATTCAGGGCCGAGGCCCGCGAGTCTGACCTCGTTGCGAGATTCCATTTAGATTTGCGATACATTACGACAGCGTTTTATGAAATAAACACACACTTTTACACATATATTTTTAAAACAAATGTTTTTATTACAAGCTTTTATTAGCTTATCGTGTTATGGCTTGATAAAATGATAAATGATTTATTAATTTCACGTAGGACAAGTTGTGTCACATAAGATACCTACGTAAAGACTCTACCACCGGTTCGGGAAGCTGATTCTACAGGGAAGAGCCAGCAAGAAACTCTCTTTTCTTAAAAAAGAAAAAGGTTGCAATAAGTAAACAATACATCACATACATTACGTTACAAGTATTACACATTACACTGACTTGTGGGTCTCTGGATGCGAGGCCGGTTGCTTCCACAGAACATATAACCTCTTATTATATGTTCTGTGGTTGCTTCCATGCGACTTTGTCAATCAGAAAATCATTGATAGTATAATAACCTCGATTTAACAAATGCTGTTTATCACAGTCTTTAAATTTATGTAATGGCAAATCCAGAAACTCTTTTGAAACCATGTTATAAAAGCGTACCCTCGACCCCACAAAGGAGTTCTACACCTTGCGCACACGATATGACGCTGTTACTAGCTTACGGCGGGCTACATTCGTTCGGTTTGGTCGTACTCGACAGCAACCGTTTTCGGTCACCGACTATATAATTTACACTGTAATTCGATTGGCCGCATTCGATTGCAGCCCGTTTGTGGTGACCAACCTATTATAAAAGTTGTTATGGTTGCCCGTATTCAGTCATAACGGACATGTTCTTAACTTGCTGTTGGCCGAAAACCGAATGCGTCGACGCATTCAGCCACCGAACAGGCAAATTCGGTTGACGATTTTTTTTATATATATATAGCGAGCAAACGAGCAGGCGGGTCACCTGATGGTAAGTGATTACCGCCGCCCATGAACATTTGCAGCACCAGAGGAACCGCCAATGCGTTGCTGGCTTTTGAGAAATTTTGAGTTGTTGTTGAATTTGTCGATTCCGGTCAAAACGAGGTATGTTTAGTTCGTTAATTACTAGATGATGCCCGCGAATTTATTCGCGTGGATTACAGATTTTTGAATCCTAAAAGAACTCTAATTTCCCGGGTTGAAAGTAGCCTTTATCCTTTCCCGAGATACAATCTGACAGACAGAAAGAGACATAAACACACATTTGCATTTATAATATTACTATGGATAAATCGTGACTACAGTGTTTGTATATACTAATTTATTTACTAGATATCTTTTAATGAAAGTAGATGATACCCTTGATTTTGTTCGGTTTTTTAAATATCTCGTGGGAAATCCTTGATTTTCCGGGATAAAATAGCCTATGTACGATTCCAGGAAAAAAGCCGACGTTATTAAAAACTTACCTGCTTACGAAACCCTACCCTATAAGATTACGTACCCACTCGACTAGTTATTTAAATTTGGATTATAATAATAACTAGATGATGCCCGCGACTTTGTCCGCATGGATTACAGTTTTTCGATTCCAGTGGGAACTCCTAAATTTTCCGCGATAAAAAGTATCCTATGTCCTTCCCCGGGATACAACCTACCTCTGTGCCAAATTTCGTCGAAATCAGTTGAAAAGAAGGGCCGGGAAAGCGTAGCAGACAGACAGACAGACACACTTTCATATTTATAATATTAGTATGGATATTAGTTGGGCGATTTTGTTACAAAATAACTTTGATTTGGGCGCCCTGAATCCCTCGAAGGCCCTCGTAATTCAGCTCCATCAGACCGCTTAATATTTCTCATCACGTCGTTTTCTTTTCATACAATTTGTTCCCTCGGCTCACGTGGGCGATGCCTTTTTTATAAATTTATAATCCATTGTCACGGCAAATCCCGGGATAACGAGTTTTAAGAGATTTAGATAAAACAGACGCTCATATTTAAGGGCTCTTTTTACAAAATGCCAACGAAAATCATGTTTTTATTTCATTGTAAAAGATTGGAGTATTGATATTTTATTTTTATTTTTTTCATTTCATTGTGTCAAGTGTCTGTATCTTTGTTATATTGACTACTAGGTAATAACCGCAACTTCTCCCGCGAATTTAGGTTTTTCGAAATCTCGTATATAGGAATTCTTGGGATAAAAAGTAGCCTGTGACACTCCCTAGGTCTTTAACTATTAACTAGGCAAAAATCATTTCATCACAATTGCTCCGTTTCAGCAAGATAGAAGAAGAAACTAACAAATAAATACACTTTCGCATTTATACAAAATGCTAACGGAACTAAGTAATGATTGCTTGATGTCGTAACACCCTCACGATATAATGGTTCTTCTGCATTTAAGAAGTTGTTTATGAAAATTAAATGTAAATACTAAATAGAGTCAACAGAAAGATAATCGACATTTCAAGTATAGCGGAGCTTCTAAATACTAATTCTCTTCGGCTAAGAATTTCCACAGTTAGCCAAATAAAATGAACAAGTTAGAACATATTTTAATATAAAAGTATTCCATTATTTTGAACAGTTCAATTCCCTCGAGCGTTTCACCACACACGTTCCGGCGATCAAACGTTGAAAGCATTGTTTGACAATTTTCTCTCCTTCCTGGGATAGAGCTTCCAGAATGAAGTCCTAAAGTTATACGTGAGTATTACCTACCGAGTTTTGACGTCACTTGCAACGTATAAGTTTTTTCTAAGAATCATGATTATCTGGTAATATATGAGGATTCTTAGAAAATCCCATAAGGAATAGATAAACAGAAGACCCGATAAGTGTGACGAGTACTTTATTTAGATAGATCTGGAATACGGTACGTGATCCGAATAATAATGGAGAGGGAGCCTTACGGAAACAAATAGATTCCTAAAATTTAGCTGTGTGTCTTGTCTTTAAGGATTACATGTTCCCAACTGATGGAATTGTTTGATTTAGTCTAGTGAAATTCGGTTTGTTAACAGCTATTGTATTGTATGTAAGTATGTACTTGTACAGAAAAAAAATTTGGGAACATTAATTTATGTGGTGTCTAAGCAATAATGGCCGAATCGTGAGCTACTATCGGAGAGCATATATTTTGGTGTCGTTTATAGTCTCTATCAGCCTGTGTTTATCCACTGCTGGACAATGGACATAATATGGACACTTTCATTATTGTAACACCTTTTTGTACTGTATTCACTTCACAAATGAATAAATGAATATGGCTTTTGGAGAACACGCCAAACTAAACTAAACTAAAATTACTCCTATGAATCTATTTCTGTCCCTTTCTGCAGAGAGCATTAAGAAAGGGTTAGCAATTTTTTAGTGCTGTCATTTTAGTTTAGTTTAGAGATTATGTACCTACAACAGAATCAGCCCCATTGTCGGTAGTGTCATATAGCTTACTGCGACTCATAAGTCACCATAATATTACAGTGAACTAAAGAACTGCTTAAATACCATACTTACCACTTTGAATCTTGCATATAATGTGTTAAAGTTCAAAATTCCACCGCATCAGTTCAGCTGGGCAGTGCAAGTTGTGAACAATGGGAAACAGCAAAAGTTAGTATGTGTGACTTGTCATTAGGGAGTTTGCTTTTATTGATGCGGTTTGTCCGATCTTGTAGTCGGTGCTCTGGGGATTAGATGCGCTAGTGATTCGAATTTCGAACTAAGTTCCAAACGTGGTGGAGTTTGTACTTGTTGTTGATTGGTCGTCTTTGATCGAGTATTGGTTGGAAATAGGCTATAAGTGTTTAGGTATTTACCTATTTCAGTCTTGGTACCTTATCGCTAATCCATGTAACTACTAAAATTGTAATGGAATATATTCCTGTACAATAAGATTTTTTTTTTAAACTTTGATTGGAGGAAGCTTTGTTATCGATACATAGTCCAAAACAACTTAAAAACTGCAACCCAAATGGAAGTTTTTTACGTATTCGTTAGCGTTAAAGTCAATTACCATTTATATGGAATTGACCACCTGACAAGCGCTTGACAATTTCATACAATTCGTATGCGATCGAATGGGAAGAAAATCTCTGTTGCTTATGTAAAACTTAAGTTAAGACCCGTGCGAAGCTATGGTGGGTCAACTAGTGTTATAATTTGGAGACTTCCTTTCTACACGTATAGGTGCATAAATACGTAATTATTTAACTAGTGTTATAATTATTCAAATAATATACTTTTTACATTCGCTTCCGCTAGACTAAAATCTAGCTGGAATAAAGCTGGTATATAGACTGATACGTGTCAGTTGTCCTAGATAAGCAACGAAAGCGATGCGACGCAACGCGACGATAAATTGCGCAAAGGCGGCCTTATCGCTCGAAGCGATTTACATCAATTTGTCTCAGTGCGACGTGGGTGCGCCCTTTATACTGGCTATAACATGTTATGTGCCATAACCCAACATAATCAAGTTTATGTAACGATATAAAATTAAACTTACATCGTCTTAGATTACAGTATAATTTTGTTATACTTGTGTGTAATCAAAACTTCTATATTAATAACTGTGTTGATGACTGTGATGTTATTACCCGTGTCACAGTAGGTACAGGGATAGATTGTATCCCGGGGAAAATTAAGGAGTTCCCGCGGGAATCAAAAAACTTAATCCACGCGGACGAAGTCGCGGGCATCATATTTATTTCATTTTGATTTCAACTTCATAAATACATGGCTATTCCACTAGCTATTTAAGTATTCAGAAATTATATTATCCTCAATTTGGAATCAGACTGATCTGATCTGATCTGATATCTGAATATGACTATCCGAATATCCCATTAGCTGTCTAGTGCAGGAAGTCAGTACTATTAGAGTGTGTAGCTGGGAGCCGCTGGAAGTAAGCGGCACAAGACCGTGTTCTGTGGAGATCCAGAAGACCTTCGTCTAGCAGTGGACGTCGCCTATTGGTTGAGACGACGAATATGATTCGGATTCCAGGATTTGGAGACTGTCCGATGACCTTTAGTCCCAGGTTTTGTTTGGAGTTGGGCAAAGCTTAAAATCCAGGTAAGCTTAGAGACCTAATAAATGCTCTAAAGAAGTTAATTAACGAACTAATAAATACTGTAATACCTATAATGTAATCGTTTGCGGTGGATTAGGTAGTTTCAAGGGACGCCGAATAAGGGTCTCTCCACATCTATCTACGCAGAATCGGCTTAACGTCGAGCCGTTGGTAAACGTCACGTCGCGGGCGTCTTTTTCACTTTCAATAATGTAGACATAAAGCTTTTTCTGACCGGCTGTAGCCAGTAGCCAGTTCCACGTCGATAGATGTGGGGAGACCCTAATAGATGGGAACGAGTCATGACAATACGGTCACAACCCCAAGGATGACCCAGATTGTATTCAAGATATGTATACGGAAATTGGGAAAAATGACCACCGTAGCATTTCAGGGTGAAAATACACTACTGACAAGACATGACAAAGCGTCAGTGAGAAATGTCGGCGCACGCGCTTATATGTAGCTACACAGATACCCGCGACACGACTCTGACTGAACGACACTGTATGAATATGATATACTCTCTCTTCTCTCTTATCAACTCATTGCCGGCTCACTACTGAGCACGAGTCTCCTCTCAGAATGAGAAGGGTTTGGCCATAGACCACCACGCTGGCCGACTTCACACACCTTCGAGGGGGATGCCCCGTCGCTCATGTCCGCAGGAACTACCTTCTACCTCCCTGCACGTGTCCCCTGGGTGGTGCTAAACAAGCGACGAACTTTCAGGCGAAATAAGCGTTCTTTTTAATTAGGTTGTTAATATTATAAAAACGCTTACTATATATACACTAAACACCATACGATTAATAGTAGATTAGTAGCCAAGGGTTGTAAGGCATCAATTGCAGCCCGAGATATTTAGGCGCACGAGCGCAGGGAGGGCGCCTATAGTTCGAGGGTGCAATTGATGCTTACACCCGAGCTAACTACTCTGCTTTACATCTCGATTGTGAGGTAAAGTAGGTCCTTATTACCCCCAAATGGAGCTTGTAGGTGATCAATTAGCGCTCTAGGGTAATAATGTAGCTAGAAAAGCCCTAGGGCGGTAAGTAATTAAAAAAAAAACTCTTCACTCTTTCAAAAAGTTCGCGTACATCTAACCATCATACTTTTTTTAATTACTTACCGCCCTAGGGCTTTTCTAGCTACATTATTACCCCAGAGCGCTAATTGGTCACCTACAAGCTCCATTTGGGGGTATTATGGACCTACTTACCGAATATGAGAGATGTAAATACATTAACACACCTTCGAGAAAATTATGAACTCTCGGGCGTGCAGGTTTCCTCACGATGTTTCCCTTCACCGTTCGATGATATTTCTTAAAACGCACATAACTTCGAAAAGTTGGAGGTGCGTGCCCGGGGATCGAACCCACTACCCCGACTGGATGTCGAGTGTCTTAACCTCTAGGCTATCTCCGCTTCTTGTGATGATATACTCACGTTATGCTTTTAATTTGAACCCAATTCCAGGTGACGCGTGGACCGTAATAGGGGTCCGTGTCTCTATTGAGAGATTCGACCGCTCTTTTGCAATTTAGTATATATTAGCTGTATACGGAACTAATATTGCGGCTTAGTGGAGTAGAAATGTCGTTGCGGGCTACCTTTTACCGCTAAGCTTCTATATTAGGCCCATTGTTGGGACGCCATTTTCTATGAATATCACACAAACAAACAATGTCTGTTCTTAGTTAATAAAGAATACATTCTACAAAGTAACACTTACCTATAAAAGGTTTTTATTAAAATATAATGTTGTTTTGGTTTTGACATTCGTTAAAGATTGGTCGTGATTATTAAGCAAGTATTTGAACCCGGTGGCCAAAATTGGAACTAATTTTTATGCCTGTTTAGTTTTAGGTTTTATTTTATTTTTAATATCTAGCAACGATGTCACCGGGTCAGATAACTTTTATCGTGATTACAATAATAGTATTTGAACCTCATGCTCTAAGATTTGAACCCTCGATTTGAATCTGATTAAATCAAAATGTTTTAGCAGTTTTATTGTGTCCATCGACGCAGATCATGTAAATTACAATTTTATTGGACTAATTACTATTTATAGATATTTTTAAATCATACTAATCATACTAATATTATAAATGCGAAAGTGTATTTGTTTGTTGGTTTATTGGTTTGTCCTTCAATCACGCTGCAACGGAGCAACGTATCGACGTGATTTGTGCATGGGTATAGTTGAGGACCTGGAGAGTGACATAGGCTACTTTTTATCCCGGAAAATTGAGGAGTTCCCGTGGGAATTAAAAAAACTTATTCGCGAAGTCGCGGGCATCAGCTAGTTCGAATATATTTGTAGGAAGGAGGAATGTTCACGTACCTAATACGGAATTAGGATTACTGACCTAATTTACCTATTCTGTTATCATTCGAATACGGGCAAATAAAGGACAAAAGATATTAAAGATCTTATCTTTGGGCGTAATATAAAGGCTCCCTCAGGGACGCAGAGTAGGTAGAAGGATTTGACGTGGGTATAACAACGTGAATGTCAAGATTAACTTATTTTGTCGGCAACTAGCCGTAGTTGAGTTGACGGTTGTAACAATGTTAATCCTACCTCAAATTATATGCCTCAGTAGCCCTTTGCCCTCATCGACCCGGCACGTTCCCGGTATTATGCCGGGGCACCTTGTAGATATAGGGCGGCCGCAATTTAAAGCTTTTTGATTGGCTGATAGTTCGATGATTGGATTGACTATATAAATGAGTAGATCCGGCAAAATTATTCACAATCATAGATGATGTCCGCGACTTTGTCGGCGTTGATTAAGCTTTTTAATTCCCGCGGGAACTCCGTGTCCTTAGGTAATTATCTGGGATAAAAAAATTAGACTATGTTCTTTCTTCGGGTTGCAACCTAAATCTAAAAAAATCATCAAAATTGTATAATTACAAAATCGGACTAAGGTGCGGGCATCACCTTGTTATAATATTTAAAAAAACATTTATATTAAGAAACCACAGGATGAAAAAAGCCCCACAAGAAAACATATGAAATTAAACAATTGAAAACAAAAGCCACCCATCCATTGTTCTCTAAAAAAAAAAATTACAAACTACAATACAAACTCGCGGCCGGCGATAATTAATTAAAATGGAACAGCTATCGAATTACCTACCTGCATACTGTCCGGTAGAACAATTGTTCCTATCTTTTTGCCTAGATTCAGGCTAATGGAAGCTATTGTGTTACTGGAGTCACGATAGGCACAACCAGAGGACTCCGGTTTAATTGGAAAATGGTCTTTAAAACCTTGCACTAAAGGTCACTAAACTTGGCATTTTGCAGTCGAATGGCTAGAATTGATTACGTTTACATGATACGTCGGAATGTGTTTTACAAAATATAGCGGACTGGGTACAGGGTGTTATACCTGTACCCAGTCCGCTTACGTTAATTAACAAGATACGTTTGTACTTTAAAATAACCTAGATAAGAAAGATATACAAGAATATATTATATAAGAATAATAAAAACAAGAAAGATATATATTTTTAAGCTATTGCATAGATTCTATCGCGGGCCTTGAGCGTGGAGACCGAATCCAGAAATTCCGTAACGAAAATAACCTAACACCCCCCACTCCGACCGGCTCCGACTCGATGAATAGGACCTACTTAGGAAGGTGCATTTTAAAAGCTTTCTGTATACTTATCTCATTTTTGGCATGTGAGTGGATTGGTTCCTTTTTGCATAAGTAGGTCCAATTATAATATAAGTTGATAAAAATGCTATGCAATAGCTTTACCGCGGCAGTCTCCGAGTGCCACACGTCTTTTTTTTTTACGCCACTACAAGTTAGCCCTTGACTGCAAACTCACCTGATGGTAAGTGATGATGCAGTCTAAGATGGTAGCGGGCTAACCTGTTAGGGGTATGGCAGTTATATTAAACCCATACCCCTTATTCGGTAGGGTCCTAACTAGCCACGGCCGAAGCCTCCCACAAGACAAATTAAACACACAGATAAATATTAAAATTCTCTTACAAATAGGTCTCGTACCTATCTGAAAGCGGCACAAGTAAGTTCTAGTGACACAAAGATAAAGGGCGCTCTGCAAAGGCATGCACTATGCAGTCTGGTATTTGTGAAGCGTAAATAGAAATTCATTTGAGACAAAGAACGATATTTTGTTCCCGCTATCTCTTTGTTTTAGAATTCTGATAGAGACTGTACGTTACATTGAGCGGTTTTTGATATCGATTAAGTTTTTAATTACGAACTCACTTTCCGGGTATTCAGTTTTTTTTAAATATATATACCTTCTGAGGCCTGAATGAGGACCCGGATTCTTAGTAGTTAGTTTAGTTTTTCTGGGCTCGAAGAGACTGGCATCATACTACTTACTACTAATATTATAAATGCGAACAAATGTTTGTTTGTTGCTTTGTTGGTTTGTCCTTCAATCACGCCGCAACGGAGCAACGGATCGACGTGATTTTTGGGATGGGTATAGTTGAGGACCTGGAAAGTGACACAGGCTACTTTTATCCGCGGGAATAAAAAAAACTTAAACCACGCGGATGAAGTCGCGGGCATCAGCCAGTAATGAAATCACAGACCTACTAAATGCCGCGACTGACCAAAGCAAAAAGTCTTGATTAAAATTCATTAGGCCAAATCGCTAAGTTGTACTACTTTCTTAGTAGGTATCCACTACAGCCCATTTAAAGTCCCACTGCTGGGCATAGGCCTCCACTGTCATGGGAGAGAGCGAATTAGAGCTTAGACCCACCACGCTGCTCCAATGCGGGTTGGTGGGCTTTAACCACTACTATCATCACGTTAGTGATAATAACCGGAACCGACGGTTAACGTGCTAGTACTGAGAATTTCTTGGCAGAATAATCCAATACTTGTAATGGCCCGACCCGGGACTCGAACCCGGGACCTCGTCGGCCGCAGTCGACCATGCTAACCACTAGACCGACGAGGCAGTTAGTAGGTATAAGAACGGGTATGTCTAACAAAACTTAGCGAGCTTGCAAAATGCTGCAAAAAGTAATTGAATTTTAGTTTCAATCAAATGTTTTTCATTTGAGTTGTGCGAAAGTTTCACAGTTTGAGTGTAAAAGTTTGAAGAGAGTTGCTAGCTTTAATCCGATTGTTGGTTTCTTTTTTTTCACAGCATTAAAGGCGAAGCAGATTATGCGCTAAGCATTTTTGAAGTGAAAACTTCTTTAGCCGCGTTGAGCACTTTTTGGTAGGGGGTAAAATTGTGGATTCGCCGCGTCATCGACATGCATGTCGCCGAAATGCTCGCGTTGTTACGAAGACAAAAGGTCTTAAATATATATACTACATTCGAAATTAAACTTTAATGCCTCAATGTCTATATTTCTATGTCTATATTTTAATATTTTTTATTTAAAAAAAAAAATTAAATATTCGTTATCGCTTGTATCGGCAGTCAATTTTCATTTTTTATTAATTTTGTTTTTCTTGGATTTTTTTCTTTCAGTAAACCATTTAGTGCAGATTTTTTTAATTCCACTACAAGCTAGCCCTAGACTGCGGTCTCACCTGGTGGTAAGTAATGATACAATCTAAGATCTAATCTAATCAGGCTAATCTGTTAGTAGGATATGGGTTTAATCTAACTGCCATAGCGGTAGCCTAAGCATTAAACCTATCTGCGCTAAATTTATCTCCATTCCAACTGCCAAATCCGTCCAGCAGATTTTGCTTAAAAGAGTAACAAACATACACACATACAAACTTTCACCTTTATAATATTACTTACTTCTGTGAGCACATATTGTGAATTGTTTTCGTGGACAAATAAATCATTTATCCATCTATCCAATTGGGCATGCACTTTAACTTTTCTGAGTTATGTGCTTTTTGATTGAGCAATTAAATATTTATTATTTGCTTTAACGATAGGTAAAGGAAATCGTCGTGAGGTAACCTGTATGCTCGAGAGTCCTTCATCTACATTCCACATCTCCCATTTCTCCCAATCCACACATGATCAGCGAGATGGACTATGGACAAGCTTTACTTATTCTGAGAGGAGAGTCGTGCTCTTAGTGGGCAGGTAATGGGTTTATGATGAAATCACTACAATCATACTAATATTATAAATACGAAAGTGTGTTTGTTTGTTGGTTTGTCCTTCAATCACGCCGTAACCGAGCAACGGATCGACGTGATTTTTTTGCACGGGTATGATACGGATTTGGATTTTTTTGTCGAGGACCTGGAGAGTGACATAGGCTACTTTTTATCCGGTGTTCCCGTGGGAATTGAAAAAATAATTTCACGCGGACGATGTCGCAGGCATCAGCTAGTTAGCTATAGTTCTTTTTGCGCCCAATGTTTGCGGAAGTTAAAAAATCTAATAATCAGTTTATTTTCTTATCCGACAGAAACTAAACTGACAATCGAATTAAAGTTACCCGACTCTCCACAAACATTTTTATTCGAACGGGAAAACTTTTTGCAACTCAAATAAAAACAATTTGAGTTTGGATTCATACTGAAATTCAATCAGCTTTAACAACATCCCGCTAGCTATTTGAATGTTGTTTCAAACTGATAAGATGAAACTTTTAATAAGCTTGCCGTCCTTTTAATATAAAGTAGGACATAATTATGCATCGATGTATCATATAAATTGGCGAGGAATTTAGTTTGCCACAAAAACAGTTTACCTTAAAAATCTAAGCGATAGGCATTGGGGTTACAAGATACCTACTTGAAATTTATTTGATTTTTAACTTCCTCAGATTCTAACTACTTCGCTTCTAGTGACTTAGAAATTATAACTTTTTAATCTAGTGCATTAACGGCGAATCGAATACAGGACTTCTTCTCTCCAACCACTGAGATTTTGATAGTACTATTTAGTACTATTACCTATTCTGTGGGACTATGTTCTTTTACAACTTGGGCACTCATCAAATAAATATTATAAATGCAAAAGTTTGGATGGATGTATGGATGTATGGATGTTTGTTACTCAATCACGCTCCAACGGCTGAACGGATCTGGATGGCACAGAGATAGATTATAGTCTGGAATAGCACATAGGCTACTTTTTATCCCGGAAAATTAAAGAGTTCCCGCGGGAACCGAAAAACCTCAATCCACGCGGACGAAGTCGCGGGCATCAGCTAGTTAAGAATAGATTTAAGATCTACTCCTCTAGTAGGTGGTAAATAGAAGGGATGTATGAAAATGCGTCAGTTTCAATTCATGAAAATTAGTATTGAGCCTTCGCTTCAAAATGGATTCGATTTTTTGGAATTCCACGCCAAAATGGAAAATAATCACCCTTATTTTCAAATTATATTCTGAATAAAAAGTTATATTTGGGCTTTTCATTGGATATTCCACCCTCTCATCAATTTAGAAAAAAACCCCACTTGAGAGAAGAGGCGGGTCGGCTAGTGTTTATTTTAATGTTCAAAACTTTCATACTATTCCTATCAGCAACAGAGAATGTAGGCACCTAGATCTTTGTATTGTTTCTATCTGCTTGTAACTTTGACTTTAGTCGAGGAACTTTTTGTGCAACTTCAAAGAGTTTCTTCAATTCCCCAGTTTTCTGCATACAGATTTATAACGTCTAGTTTATTTTGTTGCCTGTCTGCAACATGGAGAGTAAAATAGTCTTGACTTATTATTGGAACGAAGTTCCTTATTATAATATCGTGAGGAAACCTGCATGCTGACGACCTCCCTGGCGTAGTGTTGAGCACTGTTGCCTTAACGTGGGAGGTCCCGAGTTCGATTCTCGGCAGGGTCAGTTTGGGAACTTCTAATTTCTGAATTTTTACTGGTCTGCTCTGGTGGGAGGCTTTCTTCGGACTTGGCTAGTTACCACCCTACTAGCAAAGACGTACCGATTTAGCGTTCCGGTACGATGCCGTGTTGAAGCCGACTAGGGCATATGATTAATAACTGTCATACCCTTAACAGTTTGGCCCGTTACCATCGTAGACTGTCTCATCACTTATCATCAGGCGAGATCGCACTTGTAGCGGAATAAAAAAAAGCTCTTCTTAAATGTTCTCAAAGTTGTATGAAGTCTGTCCATCCACTTGGCCAGCGTGATACACTATTTCCAAAATCCTTCCCATTTTGAGAGACTAGGATGCTGGTTAGGTTGAGATGACAATGATGATGATGAATGAGTAATTTGAAATTTATGAGGGGATTGATAAACCTTTACATACATGACTGCCAAAGGCGTTTGCCTTAGTTAATTTTTAGACGAAATTTAGTTCCACAACTTGATATGTGAAGTGCCACTGAGTGAAGATCGATCGATCTACTTCCATTACAGCGATATTTTGCAGATTGCAATCGATCATAATATTGATGTGAAATTAAGACACTTGGTGATACATATTTTGGACTCGAATTTTTCGTAAATATTGAGCTCTATGGATTTATTTATCAGATGGAATTTTTAAACTTTAAAAAGGTCAGATAGGACAAGTCAGCGTTTTAGTAATAGGGATGATGACAACTCAATCAAATCAGCAACTCTTTTTCAAACTTAAAAACGCACTTCTAGTATGGAAGTTGTATGAAATTCACAGTTGTGACGTTATCAAATTTCAACGCACTTTTTTTCTTTAATCTATATTTTAAAATGGTTATCTATATATATAAAATTCAAAGTCCTGACTGACTGACTGACTGACTTATATATCAACGCACAGCCTAAACCGCTGGGGTTAGAAACTTGAAATTTTGAAAGTAGGTTCCTTTTGTGACGTAGGCGCTCACTAAGAAAGGATTTCTCAAAATTCCACCCCTACGGGGGTGAAATAAGGGGTTAAAGTTTGTATGAAAGTCCGTCATTTCTCAAGTTATATCCATGAAACTTGGTAAATGGGCTACCAGTTAAAAATAAAGAAATACGTGTTTCACAGTTTTTCAAAATTCCACCCCCAAAGGGGTAAAATAGGGGTTTAAAGTTTATATGAAAGTCCTTCATTTCTCAAGATAAAGCCATGAAACTTGGTATATGAGCTACGGGTTAAAAAAGAAAAAATATGTGTTTCACAGTTTTTGAAAATTCGACCCCCAAAGGGGTGAAATAGGGGATGAAAATTGGTATAAAAGTCTTTCATTTCACAAGTTATAGCCCTGAAACTTGGTATTTGGGCTTCCGATTTAAAATTATGAAATACGTATTCCACAGTTTGGAAATTTCTATCCACAAGGACGTTAAATAGAGAGTTTGTCCTTCAATCACGCCGCACTGAAAAAAATAGCACGAAACTTTTTACTGTTTTGGCACAGTAAAATTTAATTCGGTTAAAAATACTGATTTTTTGTAAAAGTAATTGGTTACTGACAGTTCGTCGAAATGGGCAAAAAACAGTAAGAAGCTAATCAGTCGTTTCAATTGTTTGTACATTAATGTTTACTGAAGCAAACGGTTCTTTTTAAGTATTGCCGTTTTCAGAGCTTTACTGATATTGTAGCAGTTAATTTTACTGCTTCAGAACAGTTTTTTTAGAATATAGTTAGGAGCTAAACAGCTATTTTAATTGTTTGAACTTTAAAGTTTACTGAAACAAACAGTTCATACTAAGTATTACTTTCTTACTTACTGTCTTACAAACAGTAAGAATAGTCAACCGGTAAAATCTACTGTTATAACTCAACTGTTTTTCTTTCGGTTACTTGAACTTGTTTGGACAATAGGCTCCATTTTTACTGGCCAAAGCAATGTATATTACCGAAAAAGCAATTAGTTTTACTAATTTTTTTTTTCAGTGCGCAACAGAGCAACGGATCGATGTGATTTTTTGCATGGGTAGGTATATGTGAGGATCTGGAGAGTGACATAGGCTTCTTTTTATCCCGGAAATGAAGGAGTGCCTGTGGGAATTTAAAAACTTATGCCACGCGAACGAAGTCGCGGGCGTCCTCTAGTCAAACATAAACTAACCGAGGATGTGAATTTTAGGTCTTTTGGAAGACCCTCTATTTAATAATCAGTTAGAAATAATTTATTTTTGATATAGGCATGCACCCTATTGTAAGTATAGACTTAGAATTACAGTTGTAAGATATATTTAAGTAGAGATAGTCTAATCTGCCTACGCCAAACACGCCAGTAATGTGACTACGCTCACATGCATAGTAATTGGTGTACCAACGACTTCCTACCTTCCTAGTCCTTAGCATGTTCGACTGCGGCTGATTAGGTCCCGGGTTCTATTCCCAGAGCTGGCCATAATTAAGTATTGGGGTTTTTCTGAAAAGAAATTCTCAGTACAAGCCTGGAGTTAGGAAGTTGACGGTGTTTTATTTTGGCCGACGGTCCTGCGCCTGATCTTTCTCATCGGGCTATGAAAATAAAGGAACAGAGAGTGCACCTGCTGTATTTGCGCACATACTAATATTAACTCCAGCGCAGATGGCTAATCTCTATGAAGATTGGTCGCCGCGTGGCCGAAATTTCGTCGAAAGGACATTATGCATTTAGGTGTACAAATTTTAATTATTTTAATTATTAATTTTTAATCAAGCGTAGTTATTGGTCGTTCAGCCACCAGCTATATAAACATGAATACTATGGCCAGAATTATTGGCCAACGAGTATATAAATGACGCTAACGGGCAGATATATGTGTTCATTTTAAGATAAGATAACCCATACTGCAAATAACTGGAATTATAGGTACAGCTTTGCTGAAGAAAGTACAATATAGTACAGTGTTATCTGTATAGTGGGGGTATTTAGAAGACCATTAGCACAACATTTATGGAACTATTTATCTAGCCCTCTCAAGCTCAGAGCGCTAACGACACAGTCTAGACTCTAGACCGACTAAACGGACACTTAAACGTTTATTTTTATAATAAACCGCTAGAATTCAACACAACACTGATAATATAATGGACCAAGTGCATCATAAAACTTGTATTGACCAAAGTTTTATATTAAAAGTACCAAGTACTTACCAGAAGTTGTCTGCGAATTCGTCCAGGTGGTTTTTAAATACTTATCAAGTTTTTTAGAAATCCCATGGGAAGTTTTTAATTTCCCGTGATAAAAAGGAGCCTATGTCCTTCCCCGGGAGCCGTCAAAATTTCAATTGGAATAAGTTTTGTTTTAAACTCTTGAAATTTTTGCGACCAAAAGTAGGTAGCCTGTCACTCTCTAACTCTCAGCATCTCATCTATCTCTTATTATAGTTAATTATGTTATAGATTTTCCAGTATGATAAGATAATGGAAATGGCACTATTCCCTATCCTCTGAAGATATTATTACGGGAATGAAGGTTAAACCCTCTGTGGTTAAACCCAATAGAATACGCGATAAGTGTGGTAACTCCTTTAGATAGTCAATAGACAGGGTAAGGGAGATCGTGATCCGAATATCAATTATTGTAGGGGAGCCCTATCGAACAACTACCTAACTAAGATTTGATAGTGTTAATATGGGACCGTTAGTAAAATTACGTAAAGGGCTCTACTCACACATCTGCCGCAGGGGCAATCTAGGGTGTAGGAGTGGGGATGACCCTTAATTGCATCCTTAATTGTGATGTGTGTAGGCATGCAGGGGCAATTTGGAGGATTGGCCCTGCGGCAGGGCGGCAGGGGCGCGAGACCATCCTTGATCCCTAAGTCGTCCCTGCCGTCGCTGCGTGTGTAGCGCGATTGGGGCAATCTAACAGTCAGTTTGTCAGTATCTGTCACACGGAGTGCACGTATACATAGCGTACAATCAAAATGGCGGCCGACAACGAACACGAAGTTTGGACGCGAATTATAGAAGTTTATCAAGACCGACCTCACATGTGGGATAAAAATCATAAACATTATTTTAACCGCGACATGAGGCAGCAAACATTCACACTAATGTATAAAATTTTTGGGGAACTCAAAACCAACATGGAGCTGCCGGCTTTCAAAAAAAAATTTTTATTACAAAACGATACGATAATACGGGTGCCATTCTCAATACGTGTGCTCAGCTCAGCTTACTCGGAAACACTGCACGGCAGGCAAGTGTGTAGAGATACTCCCGATATCGCCACAACCGCCATGCACCCTAGATTGCCCCTGCGGCAGATGTGTGAGTAGAGCCTTAGATACTGTTGAAATTAGTGCGATGATCTCCCAGGCGCTGTGGTCTTACAAGTCGGGAGGTCCTGCGATCGGTCCCCGGCAGGGGCAATTTCGAAATGGTTCTAAATTATTTCTGGTCTGCTAGGAGGCTTTGGCCGTAGCTATACGGCGCAAAGGCTGTCAATCCATTTAGCTATCGGCCAAGGGTGAAAATTTACAGTATTGGAAACATTTTTCTACGTGTCGTTATGCTGATCTTTTAGACCTCAGCAAAATTTTTGAACTTATACAATCCTGCCATACCAGGCCGTACCCTTCTACGGAAACTAGAAAGGTCCATAGACACCACAGAGAGAACCTTTGAAAGAACATAAGAATAGAGTAAGTAG
This sequence comes from Erebia ligea, assembly GCA_917051295.2. Classification (NCBI taxonomy): domain Eukaryota; kingdom Metazoa; phylum Arthropoda; class Insecta; order Lepidoptera; family Nymphalidae; genus Erebia; species Erebia ligea. Next base: position 17,277,785 of record OU785221.1, on the reverse strand, counting down.
AGTAGTAGTCCTTTTTCTTTTCACATTTCTTTTATAAAGACTGATTTCAGACTGACCCACAGACATAGTGGACTGACCTGACAATATTATGTGACAACTTTTATTTTTCAAGTATAAGTTTGTATATTTTGGCAATTTTATTTTTTACGCTTTATTTTATTTTATATTTATTTGAAACAGTAATTATCGAATAACGATAAAAATGAAATAAATAAATAATTTATTTATTTCTATTTCATGACGGATGAGCCATACTGAAGAATCGCGAGTGAATAGTGAACGAGATAGTAATGAAAAGAAGGAGGAAGTATCAATCAATATCAAGGAAACTACAGTTGGTGATGCGATTGTTAAAATATTTGAAGATACCCAAATTGTAATTTCTATGCTTAATCCATAGTTATCCAGTCTAATATTTTATACTAGCTTATGTCCGCGACTTCGTCCGCGTGAATTAAGGTTTTTTGTTCCCGCGTACTATCCTTGTAGGATATTAGGATTCACAGTCCATAGATATAGAATACTAGCGTGGAATAAGTTTTCATGTAATTCCCACGGGAACTACTTAATTTTCCGGGAGAAAAAGTTGCTTATGTCACTCTCTAGATCCTCAACTATACCTAAATCGGCTATAATCGAAACTACTGGACATATTGCAAAGCCCACTTTTAGCTTAGATTCTGGGGGTCTACTCTCTTTCTCTAAAACGAAACTTCGCAAACAAACGAACGAAATTTCGTTAACTCCTCTCCTACATAATATTATCTCTATGCTCCTCTCTATTTCGTTTTCGTACACGCAGACGAAGTACGGATCCATAGAAAATTTTCGTGACCGATTGGATTGAACGATTTTGAGTGGGTCTAATAACAGACTAATTACGTTCGTTTGCGAAGTTTCGTTTGAGAGAAAGAGAGTAGACCCCCTGGGTTAACATATTATACGCAATTTTTTCCGAAAACAAACCAGGATTCCTTCGGGATATGTGATGAAAGTATTGGTCGATTTTACTTGATATCTCGGTCATATTGGAATCAATTTTAATGGTTCTTTTTTCTTTATAAAGCAGCTTATACCGTTAGGTTAGTTTCAAGTGAATTTAAAAAAGATCCGATTAATAGATCGTAGTTGACGTGTGGAACTCCTCAAAGGGTAACAGCAAATATTTTGAAGTCAGTTGTGATCAGCTTTATAAAATATTAGTGGATTTTTAATGTTATAGGTAGATCATCAGCAGTAGATCATCTAGTTAATAATAATAATCGCTAAAATGACGCACAGGACATCAAAAATAATGAGAAGAATTACACAGAGGCTGATGGCAGTGAAGATAATGAAATCCAACTCATATTAGAGGAAGCGGACAAAGCTGCAACAAGTACAGCAGTTAGGTCGATTGGGAAGATGAAACGGTACCGAAAAGCTGTATTCTGGGTGCAGCATGCAGAACAGAGAGAGAAGAAAGAGATAGATCTAATACCAGAAGGAGAAGAGGCAACGGAGAAATTAGACAAACTACTTAATCCGAGTAAGATATCTATACTAATATTATAAATGCGAAAGCTTGGATAGATGGATGGATCTTCTAATTATTACTCAATCACACCAGAACGGCTGGACGGATCTGGATGAAATTGAGGAAAGGCACAGAGATAGATAAACAACACATAGGCTACTTTTTATCCCAGAAAATTAAAGAGTTCCCGCGGGAACCAAAAACCTTCATCCACGCGGACGAAGTCGCGAGTATCAGCTTACTAAAATACAATTAGCTAACAGACGGATAAGAAAAGAAAAGATAAAGAAGAGAAGTAAAGAATTTTTATACAAGACGATGCCCGCGCCTTCAACCGCATGAATTAAGGTTTTTATGATTCCTGCGGGAACGTAATTTTCCTGGATAAAACGTAGCCTATGTTTAGGGTATAAGCAAAGTCTGAGGAGATACGTTATTTTCTACCAGTCGTTCGACAGCGGTGTCTATAGACAGAGCAATGCTGCGGGGACGGAAGTGACAAAGGAAACTGTCAGAATTTTGGAAATCAAAATTCGGTCACTCTAATGTCAAATTCGTACTACCTACCACATAGGCAGTCGTAATTCCTTCTTCCATGACCTACCATATCTTTTTCAACCATAGGTTGACATAGAGCGATACCGTACCTATAGGTACTGTCACGGTAGCCGGGTCTGCCACTGGTATGGCATCGACCCACTGTATGAATATAATACACTAAGCTATCTCCATTCGGTTCAATCAACGTGGCGTGAAGTAACAAGCATCCGAACGTACAAACTTCCAAACATACAAACTTAATTATTGGTAAGATTGACTGATTACAATATTTCGAGCGAATACACGTTACGGAATAATTTTTGCCTGGCGTCCGCGTCATTTACTTCATATGGAGCGCACACTAGGCAACAGGATACAACGTCGTTCCCCTCTGACGTTCACGTTTCGTCCTTTCCGGTCCCTTGCGTGTTTTCGCTAAAGATGTTACCTAAATCTACGGATTTCAGGAAGCCACGGGGTGAGATGGCTTCAACAAGAGGGAATGGAGCCTATACCAGAAAAACAAGAGTTTCATTACGATCCGAAAAAGAACAACGACTTGGTGAAATTGTTCTCTATACTGTTGGCGATGTTTCTTGTGACAGCTGCGTTGCAATATTTTTATCTCAAAATAGTGTAAGTGTATTAATTAGGGACTTCTTCATCTTCATCAACCGGTCGTCAAGCTCACCGTTGACAACGCCCGCAGCTGTTTTAATTAGAGACTGTATCAATTAGAGACTTCTTCATCTTCATCAACTTCATCTTAATTAGAGACTGTATTAATTAGAGACTTCTTCATCTTCATCAACCGGTCGTCAAGCTCATCGTTGACAACGCCCGCAACCGTTTTAATTAGAGACTTCTTCATCTTCATCAACTTTATGTTAATTAGAGACTTATTCATCAACATGGTCTTCTTCATCTTCATCAACTTAGATGAAACGGTGGTTGGACGCGATCGATTACTTACCGACGTTACACGTAGCGCATGCCACGAGAGACTGATGGTCCGACAAACGAATTTCGCGGTGTTTCTTTCCCCTCGCCCTGCAACGGGAGGCCTGCAACATGAACAGGCGGCACGGCAGCCGGCGGTGATCACAAAGGTGGGCGGTACCTATGTGCCCGCCGAAAGTCAGCGCGCACGACGCGCCGACGACGACGTATACAAATAGTGTGTCCATGATTTGCATAGTCTTGGGTCAGATATGGTACAAAAAAAAAATCAAAAAAGTACAGAACTATTGGAAATATTATGTTCTACTAACGATACAGAACCACCAAAAAAAATTTGTGTACAACAAAAAAAATCTTCCTGTATTGCTTGTGTGCTAGTAAACTTAAACTATAATAACTAATACTGCCAGATAAACTTAATTCTTCAAATTTTATTTTCAGCTTATTTGAAGTTAAGAGAGATAATATACATACATATTTTTGGCCTCCCCCACCACCGTAAGTAAGTTGTTAAGTTATAATGAGTAGGTACCTACTAGATGACCCGCTTTAGCTTCGCACGGGTGGGATTATTTTATATACTAAAAGCATTTAAAACATAGGTATTATGCAGTATGATAACTCAACCATCGTCAAAACACTCGTCTAAAACTCCCATGTTCTTAAGAATTTAGTTTTAGTACAGATTTTAGACTATTTTTGTTCACTAACACACTACAGTTAGTAAACGAAAAAAAGTAGTTAGTCAGTTTTATATGATACTAGCTGACGCCCGCGACTTCATCCGCGTGGTTTAAGATTTTCCCGCTTTTCTGTTGAAATTTTTCCTGAATTTTCTTTGCTATAAACCTCACGGAGCCCGAGACCTTTCCAACGAATGCAAAACCGTGGAAATCGGTTCGTGCGTTCTGGAGTTATAGCGTCAGGAAGGAAACCCCGACTTATTTTTATATATTAGAATTCCTGGTTGTCTCTAAAATCGTACTATTATTATAAATGCGAAAGTGTGTTTGTTTGTTGGTTTGTTGGTATGTCCTTCAATCACGCCGCAACGGAGCAACGGATCGACGTGATTTTTGGCATGGGTATAGTTGTGGACCTGGAGAGTGACTTTTTATCCCGGAAAATTAAGGAGTTCCCGCGGGAATCAAAAAAACTTAAACCACGCGGACGAAGTCGCGGGCATCAGCTAGTAAGGATTATAATTCCGAAACAAGAGCGTCAACAATATTAAAATAATACTCCTATAAACGATGGCAGTAAGCCCCCCGGTTTGCAAGGAATGCGGAAGTTTGAACACAGAACTTAAGCAGTAGGTACTTACGGGTTATTCTGATAGTGCGAGTTTGTATTGCAGGAAGAAATTCAATCATCGAATGCCAGTATATTCTGGCTATGCACATATTGCTCTTTCTATGTAAGTGGAACTTATTTAAATAAGTAATACTTAATTTAATTAGAAGGTATTCGAGAGATTGCTATAACGGCGAAGGAATTATAGGATAGAAGTAGCCGCACGAATCCACTTGTGAGAAATTTAATGATATGGGTATTCTCAGTAGCCTTGTAATAATTATGTACATCAATATAATATTTTTTTTTATCCTGTACAAGTTAGCCCTTGACTGCGATCTCACCTGATGGTAAGTGATGATGCAGTCTAAGATAGTAGCGGGCTAACCGGTTGTAGGGGCATGGCAGTTATATTAAATCTAAACCCCTATTCGGTTTCTACACGGCATCGTATCGGAACGCTACATTGCTTGTCGGCACGTCTTTGCCAATAGGGTGGTAACTAGCCACGGCCGAAGCCTCCCGCCAGGCCAGACCAGGGGAAATACAGAAATTATAAATTCCCAAATTGACCCTGCCGGGGATCGAACCCGGGACCTCCGCACGTTAAGACAACAGCGCTCAACACTGCGCCACGGAGGTCGTCAGAATTATCGTACATATTCGTTATTAAGAAAAAGAACAGCTTTATGGACGGTGGGCAAACTAGAAATAATAGGCTCGTGATTCCTTCGCTTCATCTCACGAAATTCCAAAAGACGGTCGTGAGAATAAGCGTATCTACTCTTCTTTTAAGAAAATTCCACAATTCATTTTAATTGCACAAGTCCTCCTCTAAGAATGAGAAGGGTCTGGCCATAGTCCACCACGCGGACCAAGTGTGGATTGGCTTCACACACCTTGGCGAGCATTATGAAGAACTATCGGGCATACATGTTCCCTCACGATGCCTTCCTTCGCCGTTAAAGCAAGTGACAGCGTATAACCATATCCAGATGTTATTAGGATAAGTAATGTTTATCTCTTTTCCTCTTATGATTACAGTCACTTGAGGGGAAAGGATAGCATGATGAAAAATAGCATTTGGATATGATAGTACTAAATGATAGATTCAGCCTTAAGTCTAATAAAAATTACAAAATTCAAAGTATGTCTGTGTATTTCCAGGCCCATCAACTGAAGTGATTTTGGTGCATAAATAGTTTGCGTACTGGAGACAGACAACGGCTACTTTTTATCCCGGAAATTCAGAGCTTGATTTGAAAATGTATAAACCGAAAAAAGTTTATATGTAACTAGATGATGCCCCGCGACTTCGTCTACGTAGATTAAGTATTTTTTGTACACAGTACAACTGTAGCCTATGTCCTTCCCCGGGATACAATCTACCCCTGTACCAAATTTCATCAAAATCGGCAGATGCAGGTGGACCGTGAAAGCGTAGCAGACAGACAGACAGGCAGACTGACAGACAGACACACTTTCGCATTTATAATATTAGTATGGATTTACATTATGGCTTGACTTTACTTACAGGCTTGCATTGTTGATGATAAACTATTTTTGGACGTGTACATCGTGGTCAAAAGATAACCTTTATACTCTTTATCTATCACTAGTTTTAGGGGTAAGTCACCTTGGTAATAATATGGATACGATATGGATACTTGGTAATATATGTGGGCTCTTCTCAGACCAGAGCGCGTTTGGAACACTCGTAGCTTGGGTTTTAAGATACCGTAATTTATTATCACCATCCTGTTTTATAAGTTATTGGACGTCAAAAAGTGTACAGTGTACCTTATTTGAATAAATAAATATTGATTGATTGATAATAATAACTGAATTTACATAAAAAATAAATACAAAGTGTGTGTGTGTGCAATTCACATACGGCAGAAGTGAAACTTCAGAAAAGTAGCTTACGAGAGAATGAGATAATAGTAGTTTATGCAACTGTCATATAATGAAGGGTATTAAAACACGAGTGCGAGTTTATGAAACGAGCGCAGCGAGTTTCATAATAGTAACGAGTGTTTTAATACCCGTGTTATATGCAGTTGCATACACTACTTTATCTTCACTAATGCAATTTATCAAACAACAAGAGTAAAAGCTGACAATAGTTTATCGCGTACGTGTATTGTCACAGTGAACTTGCCGCCATTAAAATCTAACCAATGAGAGCGCAGCTGCGCGCGCAGGGCCAATCAGGAGCGAGCGCGCGCTGTTCGTTTTTTTATTTAATTGGCACAAGATCTTACCAAAGAGTTTTGTGTATGTAAGTTTAGTAGTTTCGACGAAGTTTTCACGTATAACCCAACTGTTTTCAAAAGCCAGCCTAATATCAAAATTTTATACAACTTGTATGAGGATTTTGACATAAGGCTCGCCAGGTTAATTGGTCGCGTTTTATTGATGTTATAATGAGATTTTACGATATCGATGTGGATATTATACCATCATGTGAAATTGCTTAAATTGAGTGTTTTGTTATCTGCGCTATAACAGTAGTAATTATAAGTCAAGTATTGGAGACATAAGTAGAATGTTATAACATTAGTGTAGATAAATATTATAACTTGTATTCTATCTCATTCTCTCACAGCCTAAATCCTATTTATGAATGTGTAGTCTCTTTTTGGTGTCGCTTTTGCGTTTCACCGAATTTTCAAATCACAACGTTGCTAAAGAAGGTTTATTTCAAAAATACAAGTTAAATTTCTTCTTTGCCCTAATATAATTATGATATATTTATGACTTCGAGAGTGATATTATAGACTAGATTGCCTGATACCACAGCTGATACTTGAAAACGGGTTCTTAGCTGATGTCGGTTAATTTTTTGTATTAAGGCCTAATTTATGTTTCAGTTATTGGCTATGAGCTGGCTGATCATTTCGATAACTATTCAATACGATACATATACTTGGTTCTTTGCGCTGTACGGGTCAATCGTTGCTACACTGGTTTGCTTACTACTGGCTCTAATTCCTGTACCCAAAGTAAGTTTAGCATTATAAAGGTTTATAATAGGGTTGTAACGGAACCTCGCCTCCGCCTTCGTAAGTGCGGAACTTTCGCAAGAAATCGTACCTCCGCTTACGCATCCGCCTCCGCCGTTTTTTTTGCGGAGTTGAAACGGAGGTTTATTTACGTTGACTTACAATGCGAGACGTATAAATCGAAGCAGGTGACGTCAGTTACACCATTACATCAAGCAAAAAGGCAACTGTCCTTAGAAGAATCCAAAAAAAAACAATTAATGTGGGATTCATCGCATCCTAAAGCACAGAAAATGGACGATGTGGTCGGAGAAATCCACCTCCGCCTCCGCTTCCGTTAACCTCCGCATCCGCGAAGGTAAACCCCTTCACCTCCGCATCCGCCTCTGCTTCCGCTAAGAACGCCTCCGTTACAACCCCAGTTTATAAGCATAGCGGCTATTGGAGCGGTTGTTGGACGTCTCCCGCGCATATTATATTCGTCGGTATAGTCCTTAAGTTTTTTGTGGTTTGACGACCTCCCTGGCGCAGTGTTGATCGCTGTTGTCTTAACGTGGGAGGTCCCGTGTTCGATCCCCGGCAGAGTCAATTTGGGAATTTATAATTTCTGAATTGAGCTTCGACCTTGGCTAGTTACCACCCTACCAGCAAAGACTTACCGCCAAGTGATTTAGCGTATGATGCTGTGTAGAAACCGACTAGGGGTATGGGTTTAATATAACTGCCACACCCCTAACAGGTTATCCCGCTATACCATCTTAGACTGCATCATCACGTACCATGCGATTGCTGATGAGATTGCAGTTAAGGGTAATTTGTACTACTCCTACTACCTACTCTCATAGCCCATTGGAACGGAAAATACGACACGGCCGGAGAGAGATCAAGTGCAGGACCGACTGCTTTAAGTGCTTTTCAAGGCACGAGGTGAACATAGTACCTACCACCTAACTTCTGGCTAGTACTGAGAATTTCTTGACAGAAAAACCCAATACTTAATTGTGGCACGACACGGGTATCGAACCTGGGACCTCGTCATCTGCAGTCGAACATGCTAACCACTACACTAACGAGGCATTTATTGATTTTATACAGGCAGTAAGGTGCACTTTTATAAGGTGTAAATTGGTACTGACAGGTAAGTGAACCGTGGCCTAGCGGTCAAAGACGCGATTCCCAGAGAGAGACGCAGGTTCAAATCCTGCCGGTTCCGCAATTATTGATATGTGTTTTAGAATAGTTTAGAAACTTCCCTGTGTGAGAAACACTATAATAAAAGTTACAAAATTTCAGATCAACTTCACTAGTTGGTGGTTGTACGTGGTGGTTTTAATTGCTGTATTCGCATCTATGGTGGTGGCCGCATCCTTGACGATGGTTGCGTATCCTCTATTCACTCATGATGACGCGTTGTACAGCTTTATTGCTACGATTGTTGTTGTATTTGTAAGTTTATCCTTTAGTTACTTACTAGCTGATGCCCGCGACTTCGTCCGCGTGGATTGAGGTTTTTCGGTTCCCGCGGGAACTCTTTAATTTTCCGGGATAAAAAGTAGCCTATGTGCTATTCCAGACTATATTCTATCTCTGTGCCAAATTTCATCCAGATCCGTTCAGCCGTTGGAGCGTGATTGAGTAACAAACATCCATACATCCATACATCCATACACCCATACATCCATACACCCATGTATGGGTGTATGGATGCGAAAGTTTGGATGGATGTATGGATGTATACATCCATACATCCATCCAAACTTTCGCATTTATAATATTTATTTGATTATTTCAAAGTTTTTATAATCATACTAATATTATAAATGCGAAAGTGTGTTTGTTTGTTTGTTGGTTTGTCCTTCAATTACGCCGCAAGAGTGCAACGGATCGATGTGATTGTTTGCATGTGTATAGTCTGTTGAGGACCTGGATGGATGGATGGAAGGGTAAAATCTGAATAGATGCCCCACTTTTTGAAAAAGCGTTCCAATTTTAAAATAATTAATTTAATTTGAATAATTCCTATTAATAAAGCTAGTTTAATATTTCATGTAACGTTACAACTTGTTTATGTTGACCTTACAATTACTGGCTTTGCAGAAAGTGAGTTTGTTGCATATGGTAAATGATAAATGATTTATTTATTTCACGTAGGACAAATTGTGTCACTTATGATACGTCAAGACCCTCTACCACTGGTTCGGAAAGCTGATAAGAGCCGGCAAGAAACTCAGCAGTTTCTCAAAAAGATTTTTTTTACAATAAGTAAACAATACAACACACACGCTACGTTACCAGTATTACACTGACTTGTGGGCTACTGTATTTTGGGAATAGATGCTTATTTAAAGGGCCGGCCATGAAAATGCCACGGAGGATGCCAATATAGAACTGTTAAGTCAGTTGAAATACGGCCAGAGTGGTGGACTATGATGATCATAGTTTTTTTTTCTCTTTATTGGAATACATTAATATATACAGCATATTACATAACAAATAACAACTTAAATCTAGTTTGCACATTCGCCTCTAAGCGCCTATAAACTACTAGCTTATGCCCGCGACTTCGTCCGCGTGGACTACACAAGTTTCAAACCCCTATTTTACCCCCTTAGGGGTTGAATTTTCAAAAATCCTTTCTTAGCGGATGTCTACATCATAGTAGCTATCTGCATGCCAAATTTCAGCCCGATTCGTCCAGTGGTTTGAGCTGTGCGTTGATAGATCAGTCAGTCAGTCACATTTTCCTTTTATATATATAAATAGACTAGCTTATGACCGCGACTTTCGTCCGCGTGGACTACACGAATTTCGAACACCTATTTTACCCCCTTATAGAGTAGAATTTTCAAAAATCCTTTCTTAGCGGATATCTACGTCACACTAGCTATTTGTATGCAAAATTACAGCCCGATCCGTTCAGTGGTTTGAGCTGTGCATTGATAGATCAGTCAGTCAGTCAGTCAGTCAGTCAGTCACCTTTTCCTTTTATATATTTAGATTATGCTTAATGTAGTGGTTAGTGCGGGAGTTATTTTGTGAAGTATGTATATTGTACCGATACCTAAATATTATTTTAGAATTCAATTTTTTTTTCCAGCTGTTAATCTTGGAACTCCAGTTGGTACTAACCTACAGAACAGTAAGGATAGATGAAAACGAATATGCTTTAGTGGCTTGCCTCATGTTCGTGTCTTCTTTCACCATTTTTGTGAAACTTATACTGACGTTCGACGTTATTGACGCGGAATGAAGATATACTCAATAATAATAATTGTTTGTTATCACTCAGCATGCCAGAAATAGCCAAATTGACATACGTCCGCAGACGATTATTATAATTAATGCTTGTTGCTCGCACAAAAGCATGCCAGATAGATACTGGCAATTTTATGTGTGCCAATCATTTTGATAATGCCATCTTGCAATGTCTGGAATACCTGTATTCATAAAGAAAATGTCAAAACGAATAGTATGCGACAAGTTTCTATAGTCCCACAAACTTATCTGAACTAAATATTAAAAATAAAATAAAAACCAAAACTTAACAGGCATAAAAATTAGTTCCAATTTTGGCCACCGAACCAGATAAGTTGGTTCGACTGTACATGTAGTTGTGCACATCGTGCAAGTGTGAGTGCCTCTCGGAGCAGTCAGTCGTACGCGCAATTCAAAAAAAAAAATTCAAAAGTTTTTTATTCAAATAGACTTTTTACAAGTGCTTATGAATAGTCGAATGAATCTACCACTGGTTCGGAATGCCATCACGTACACGCACACATTTACACGTAAGTATACAAATACACTCGTGATTTGCAAAAACTATACTACTTAGCATGCCAGAAATAGCCAAATTGGCATACCTCTGCAGATGATTATATATATTAGGTGCCTGTTGCTCGCACAAAAGTATGCTAGATAGATATTGGCAATTTTATGTGTGCCTATAGTATTGATAATCATGCCAGTATTCGATATGCCATCTTGCAATGTCTGGAATGCCTGTAATTCTTTATCGTAACGAATATCCCTGTTGCTCGCACAAAAGTATGCCAGATAGATACCTACTGGCAATGGAAAGCTTATGTGTGCCTATCATTAGGTAATCATGCTAGTATCAGATATGCCATCTTGCAATGTCTGGAATGCCTGTATTCATAACGAAAATGTCAAAACGAACAGTATGTCAGAAATTTGTATAATCCCACAAACTTATCTGACCCGGAGTTTCCAACGTGACGTGAAGAGAAGCGAGTCAAGGAGACTCCAGAGTGTTTTCGATCTCCTAGCATGCTGTGTATTGGCATGCCTTTGTGGCATTTTAATAAAGCTTAATTTTGCCAACTTTGTTATTGCTCTTTTAACTTTAATAGTGTCTATATTATAGGGTAGGGTGATTTTGGTTATAGCACCATATATAATACTAGTATGGCGCGTGGTTGCGCGGCCCGCTGCAGCGGACCGCGTAGTGAACCGCGTGGTCCACTGTCTACTTACTCGCTGTCCTACTATCCTGCCCCCCCGATTATGTAAGAATGGCCGATCAAATCGTCAAAGTTCGGCGTCAAAGTAAAATAAACCACAACAGCATTAAATTAGAGCTCAATTTCGAAACACGAAATTGAGCTTTAATTCAATGCTGTTATGGTTTATTTTACTTTGACGCCGAACTTTTACGATTTGATCGACAATTCTTACATAATCGGGCAGCTGGTTTACTGTCTACGTGTTCTGATCTGAACAACACACCGCTATGCTAGTGAGCACAGTGGAAGCACCAGCACGCCAGGCGTCCGACGTAAAAGAAAATTCTCATAAAGGAAAAACATAAAACAAAGACCACCAACCCCCCGCCCCTTCCTTTTTGTTTGAGCAGCCCCTAAGTAGGTACCTGTCTTTAATACCCTGACCGTGCTCCTCACCCATCATCCGAACTTTCGATCATCATCTCTATCCATATTTTTTTCTCCGAACCATTCGTCAAAATGAGATTTCTTCTATAAAAACAAATCTTGAAAAGGAACCGTACGTAGTCTTGCATAGTTCTACACTTGTAGCCTCTTCAATATTCGCCATACATTTTCTATGGAAAATAAATTCCGCCATCTTGAATTTTTTTCCTGTTCATCAAGTAGACCTTCATGTTCTGATCATCTTTTGCCAAGAAACCACTCTTCCATCTTTTATACTCTCCGAGATAGACACCGACGAAATTTGTATGGCGGCCATCTTAAATCCACCATTTTGAATTTTTTTCAGCTCACTGTCAATTGGATGAAGTTTCGAGTGACATTTGTTCGAGCACCCCCCACCTATCTTCAATACCCTCATCTATGGAAAAATAAATTCCGCCATCTTGAACTTTTTTCCTGTTCATCAAGTAGACCCTCATGTCCTGATCATCTTTTGCCAAGAAACCACTCTTCCATCTTTTATACTCTCCGAGATAGACACCGGCGAAGTTTGTATGGCGGCCATCTTAAATCCGCCATTTTGAATTTTTTTTCAGCTCACTGTCAATTGGATGAAGTTTCGAGTGACATTTGGTCGAGCACCCCCCACCTATCTTCGATACCCTGGCTGGTGCTCTTCATCCGTCTTCGAAATCCTCAATCATCAGCTCTCTCTATATTTTTCCTCTTAATGAATTTTTGTCTTCTATACGAAACGATGAGTGAAAAAAAAAATGTTCATACAAAATTTTACAGGAGAGGTGATCAATCAGTGAATCAGCACGAGCAGCTATATATATATTAACTAGTGTTTCGCTCTGTGCGCGAGCTGCTAAAGCAGCTCACGAGATGTGGTTAGCGCTAAATATCGATTTTGAACGAAATCGGTCAATTAACAAAGAATTTCAAAATGGCGCTGATTTTTTAAAACTTTGGTATCAGTTTCGTTTTGTAATCCCAGGTAGCCCTAAATATCGATTTTGAACGAAATCGGTAAATTAACCAAGAATTTCAAAATGGCGCAGACTTTTTAAAACTTTGGTATCAGTTTCCTGTTTTGTGATCCCAGGAAGTCCTCAATATTGCTTTTGGACGAAATCGGTAAATTAACCAAGAATTTCAAAATGGCGTTGATTTTTTACAACTTTGGTATCAGGTTCCTGTTTTGTGATCCCAGGGAGTCCTAAATATGGATTTTGAACGAAATCGGTCAATTAACAAATAATTTCAAAATGGCGCTGATTTTTTATAATTCTGGTATCAGTTTCCTGTTTTGTTATCCCAGGGATCCTCAGATATCGATTTTGAACGAAATCGGTAAATTAACAAATAATTTCAAAAAGGCGCTGATTTTTTAAAATTTTGGTGCCATTTTCCTGTCTTGTAATCCCAGGGAGCCCTAAATATCGACTTTGAACGAAATCGGGCAATTGATAAATAATTTCAAAATGGCGCTGATTTTTTAAAACTTTGGTATCAGTTTCCTGTATCGTGATCCAAGAAAGCCCTTAATATCGATTTTGAACGAAATCGGACAATTAACAAAGAATTTCAAAATGGCGTTGATTTTTTAAAATTTAGGTACCAGTTCCCTGTTTTGTAATCCCACGGATCCTCAGATATCGGTTTTGAACGAAATCGGTAAATTACTTAACAAATAATTTCAAAATGGTGATTATTTTAAACTTCGGTATCAGTTGCCTGTTTTGTAATCTCAAGGAGCCCCGTCGTGGGTAAAACGGAACCGTATCAAAATCTTGAAAAATCTTGGAAAAATAAATTCCGCCATCTTGAATTTTTTTCCTGTTCATCAATTAGACCTTCAGGTCTAGCAAATATCTAATCATGTAAAAATGGCCGATGAAATCGTTTTAAAGTTCTGCGACAAAGTTAATAAACCATAACCGCATTAAATTAGAGCTCAATTTCGTGTACCCATTCTTATACGTTTAGGTATGTACGATACTCAAACGTATAAGAATGGATAGACGAAATTGAGCTCTAATTCAATGCAGTTATGGTTTATATTACTTTGACGCTGAACCTTTACCATTTGATCGAACATTCTTACATAATCGGGGGGCTGATCATCTTTTGCCAAGAAACCACTCATCCATCTTACTTTCTGAGATAGACAGACACCAAAATATAAATTTGTATGGCAGCCTGAACATGAACTACACCGTTTCGGATCTGTGGCGCCGCGATTCGGGGTCGAAAAATCAAAAATTTGAAAACACTACAGCTCGGCCGCCATCTTGTTTTTCCAATTTTTTATACTTTTTCTATTGATCGTTTACTAATTTCTTCAATAATTGCGAGTTGTAACGAAATCGGTTGGAAAACAAAAGAGTTGCAAGAAACACGTCGGCCGCCATCTTGTTTTTCCGAAATGTCATAATTTTTTATCCCGAACACATCTCCCGTACATTGTATCGTTTTCTGTCTCTTTCTCGGAGAACAATAAATTATGTCAATGAGTCCTAATCGCCATATAATTTTGTATGAAAAAAAATATTCCGCCATCTTGAATTTTTTTTTTCGCTACTTAGACCTCCTCGTCCTGATCATCTCTTGCCAAGAAACCACACTTCCATCTTTTAAACACTTCGAGATAGACATCAAATAAAGGGGTTGTTTCATCTTGGGCCAGGTACTTGTACAGTATTCCAACAAATAGTATAAAAGCATAGAAAACAAAGTAAAATATTCTTTTTTGCAGTTTTACAGTGATTAAGAGGTACAAAAATAAAATGTTTTATAAGGTACATTTGTAGAATAGCAACTCTCGCAGCGCATCCATCCATCCATCTGACTGCTGTTGGATATTTTAAGGTTAATTCTCATTTCTCAGGTTATTTTTATGTCAAATGTCATCATGACCCGTGTAATATACGTCAATGTCAAAATGGACGCATGTTGTTGCGCTTTTATTTTGCAAAATAATTTCGCATTGTTCCTCGTAAATTGAACTTTTTAGTAAGAAATAAAGAAAACAATGTTCCTATTTTATGACCCCGAACATTTTAAAATACCGTACAAATACCTGGCCCAGGCTCCATATAAATTTGAAACAACCCCTTTGTATGGCGGCCATCTTAAATCCGATTTTTTTTTCAGCTCATTGTCTATTGGATGAAGTTTCGAATGACATTTGGTCGAGCGCCCCCCACCTATCTTCAATACCACAGCCTTGCTCTTTACCCATCTCCGAAATCCTCAATCATCAGCTGTCTCCATATTTTTCTTCAAGTTTAATTTTCTGACATGTAAACGAAGCCATCAGTGAAAAAAAAATTTTTCATACAAAATTTTACAGGAGGATATTTTGGGGAAAATCTCGAAAACTACCCCAAATGTGGCAACACTGTTTAGATATCTCGATACTGCCGGTTGAGTTACACAATCGATCCATACATGTCAACTTTCCCAAATGTTGCCAACTGCCTCAAAAACGTGATCGAAATTTTAAAAACACAAAAATAATACAAAATGGCCGCCACATCGTTTCACAGAAACATTATACATAGTTTTATAATTTTCCCGTAAACTACAGGATATACCGCTCTTGATGACGTTTCAATCTTTCATCTTGCTCACACCCAGCCGAAATGATCGCCCCTGAAACAAGACCATGTCGAAAATTACTTTTACTTTGATAAATTCCAGTGTTGCCAGACCTCGGCGACGAAAATACCCAAATGTCATTCGTACAAGTAGGTCAAGTGGTTGCTCGTACTCGAATTTTGCAAAAAATACGTATTTCGATTTTTTAATTTTTGGGGTAAATCTTGAAAATATCCCGAGAAATGGGGTAATTTTTTCCCCAATCCATACCTCAAGTCTGTACACACAATCGCCCAGTACAAGTCGAAACGATCCGACGTTGCCAACTGTGAGAAATATGAATTTAAAAATTGCGTTTTTTCGTACCTCAAACCGAACGGCCGCCGCCACAGCCGCCATCTTGAATTTTTAAAAACCACCTCCATTCTGTCAAAAAACAGGATAATTGTAGTCGAAAAAAGAAAAACTGTTATACTCGACCACACCGTTTCGGATCTGCGGCGCCGCGGTTCGGGATCGAAAAATCAAAAATTTGAAAACACTACAGCTCGGCCGCCATCTTGGTTTTCCAATTTTTTCCACTTTTTCTATTGATCGTTTCCTAATTCATTCAATAATTGCGAGTTGTAACGAAATCGGTTGAAAAACAAAAGAGTTGCAAAAAGCACTACGGCCGCCATCTTGTTTTTCCGAAATATCATAATTTTTCCCTACTCCCATCTCGCACCTGAACACATCTTCCATACATCATTGTATCGTTTTCTGTCTCTTTCTTGGAGAACGATAAATTATGCTAATGAGTCCTAATCGCCATATAATTTGGTATGAAAAAAAAAATTCCGCCATCTTGAATTTTTTTCATATGCTCTACCACGCCGTTTCGGATCTGCGGCGCCGCGGTTCGGGGTCGAAAAATCAAAAATTTGAAAACACTACAGCTCAGCCGCCATCTTGGTTTTCCAATTTTTTCCACTTTTTCTATTGATCGTTTCCTAATTTCTTCAATAATTGTGAGTTGTAACTAAATCGGTTGGAAAACAAAAAAGTTACAAAAAGCACTACGGCCGCCATCTTGTTTTTCCGAAATATCATAATTTTTCCCTACTCCCATCTCGCACCTGAACACATCTTCTATACATCATTGTATCGTTTTCTGTCTCTTTCTTGGAGAACGATAAATTATGCTAATGAGTCCTAATCGCCATATAATTTGGTATGAAAAAAAATATTCCGCCATCTTGAATTTTTTTTCTTTTTGCTAAATAGATCTTCTCGTCCTGATCATCTTTGGCCGAGAAACCACTCTTTCATCTTTTATACTTTCTGAGATTGACATCAAATAAATTTGTATGGCGGCCATCTTAAATCCGCCATTTTGAATTTTTTTTCAGCTCATTGTCTTTTGGATGAAGTTTCGAATGACATTTGGTCGAGCACCCCCCACCTATCTTCAATACTTCGGCCGTGCTCTTTACCCGTCTCCGAAATCCTCAATCATCAGCTGTCTCCATATTTTTGTTCAAGTTTAATTTTCTGACGTGTATACGAAGCCATCAGTGAAAAAAAAATTTTTCATACAAAACTTTACAGGAGGACATTTTTGGGAAAATCTTGAAAACTACTATAAATGTGGCAACACTGTTTAGATATCTCGATACCGCTGGTTGAGTTACACAATCGATTTATACATGTTAACTTTCCCAAATGTTGCCAACTGCCTCAAAAACGTGTTCGAAATTTTCAAAAACACAAAAAGAATACAAAATGGCCGCCACCTCGTTGCACAGAAACATTTTACATAGTTTCATAATTTTCCCGTAAACTACAGGATATACCGCTCCTGATGACGTTTAAATTTTTCATCTCGCTCGCACCCAGCCGAAATGATCGGCCCTGAAAAAAGACCATGTCGAAAATCACTTTTACTTTGATAAATTCCAGTGTTGCCAGACTTTGGCGACGAAAATACCCAAATGTCATTCGCACAAGTGAGACACGTGGTTACTCGTACTCAAATTTTGCAAAAAGTCCGTATTTCGATTTTTTTATTTTTGGGGTAAATCTTGAAAATTTCCCTAGAAATGGGGTATTTTTTTCCCCAATCCATACCTCGAGTCTGTACACACAATCGCCCAGTACAAGTCGAAACGATCCGACGTTGCCAACTGTGAGAAATTTGAATTTTAAAATTGCGTTTTTTCGTACCTCAAACCGAAAGGCCGCCGCGACAGCCGCCATCTTGAATTTTTAAAAACCACTCCCGTTCTGTCAAAATACAGGATAATTGTAGGCAAATAAAGAAAAAAATATCATAAATATCATGCTCGACCACGCCGTTTCGGATCTGCAGCGCCGCGGTTCAGGGTCGAAAAATCAAAAATTTGAAAACACTACAGCTCGGCCGCCATCTTGTTTTTCAAACTTTTTCCACTTTTTCTGTTGATCGTTTCCTAATTTCTTCAATAATTGCGAGTTGTAACGAAATCGGTTGAAAAACAAAAGAGTTGCGAGAATCACGTCGGCCGCCATCTTGTTTTTCCGAAATGTCATAATTTTTCCCCACTCGAATCCCGCACCCGAACACATCTCCCGTACATCATTATATCGTTTTCTGTCTCTTTCTAGGAGAACAATTATGTCAATGAGTGAGTCAGTCAGTCAGTGGTAATTGAGCTATATATAGTATAATTACTATTATTATATAGGCTGTTTTTGGAGCGGTCAATGAGTAGAAAATTACAATTTGGTTTAAATGACCCTCATATCCAGTTTTAAACATAAATAAAATCTGCAGAGATTTTCAAAACACATACCAATTGTGAGGAATGGAACCAGTTTGGTTTCCCAAAAATCCTACTTAGCGTAGTAATGGCGAGTTGACGACTTTTTGATCCCAAGTCGAAAATTGGAGTTGCCACAGTATTGGTATGGTGTGCGTCGACCTTTATACAGAATTGCTTATATAAAACGACTGTCGAATATCGAACTATTACCATCGCGATTCATCTCATGCCATTACAATAGAAAGGGGGGTGAGGCTAATAACGGAATACCGATAAGTGTGATAAGTCCCTTTGTTAGATAGATATGGAATGGGCGTACGTGCTCCGAATACCAATGTGGCGGGGCCACAGCGGGGTCTTATCATAACAAACAGCTTCCTAAAATTTGACTGTGGCCACCGGTCTTTAGTATCCACGATTCAATGTTTGCTCAGAACAGAACTATTACTCAGCTCGCTTTTGGGACTATATTTCTGTCGTTGTATCGACTCAATATGGTTTTGAAGGTTTCTCTGGCGCAGTAGGTAGGACTGTGGGTTTCAAAAGTGGGAGATACCGGCTGGCAGTCTTAATTTAGTTCTATGAAATTTCTTGGTCAACGATGAGGCAGTTTCAGCCCTATCGGCGTACACGTATCACCAAATTATTATGCGTTATGCTACGAAGATGCGTAGAAACCGATTATTTAATTTTTTTAACGCACATTACTCCGAAAAGTTATAGGTGAATGCCCGGGGATCGAACGATCGAACCTGCGACCCAGTATAGGAGGTCGGGTGTCTAAACCACTAGTGACTAGGCTATCGCCGCTATGATACATAGTCATAGATACCTATGATTCCGTTAAATTTATATCTAGCCACGGTAATATATCTAGCCTACGGGGCTTGTATAACCTAACGTTGTGTAACGGGGGTTATTATATTAAATAGCAAAAGAATTCTGTAAACATAATAAATTACGATCCATCTGCATTACGAATGGCAAACAACAATTAATTCCACTCTGAGTAAATTGAGATCTCGCTGACGGAACATTTAACAGAAATACCCCAAAGAAACGAAGTGATATAAAATATTCCGCCGCTAAACTCTTCAAAACAAGGAGGAATCTCGACGCTTTTATTGTTCTTATTATCTTGCGAATTTTGTTTATTGCCTTTTGCAGTACTCTGTAAAAGTTTGGAACTTGTGGGCGTCCTTACCCTCTGTTCAGTTAAGGGTAAGGCCAGTAATTATGTCTTCGTCGCCATCAACAGATTTAAGACTTCCATTGCTGAAAAGAGTAAAAGGGCAACCGCTGGGGCCGTACTGCCAAAGCTTAAACCCATATTGTTTCATTATTGTTGACTTTCGTGTTTTAGATTATAATCCTTATTTTAGGAACATCAAGGTACGTGACATCACACCATCACTTTAAGTAATACTGTTTAAGTATTGCTTTAAGCGTTGATAGTATGGCCTCTGAGTTTTATTTATGG
The DNA here is from genome assembly GCA_917051295.2 of Erebia ligea. Lineage (NCBI taxonomy): Eukaryota > Metazoa > Arthropoda > Insecta > Lepidoptera > Nymphalidae > Erebia > Erebia ligea. The sequence goes on along the minus strand of OU785221.1, from coordinate 17,257,692 downwards.
TTTTGTACAAACCTTATTGTAAATAGGGGACGAATTTCCAAAAATCTTTATAAAAAACTACCGGGTCCATTTGTGAATACAAACCATCTCAAGACCCACACAAACACACTCAAAAATTCCATCAGAATCGGTCCAGCCGTTCTAAAGTGATGCGAGAACATACATATCGGCAATTGATTTTTATTTATATTTTTTTTTATCCACTACAAGTTAGCCCTTGACTGCGATCTCACCTGATGGTAAGTGATGATGCAGTCTAAGATGGTAGCGGGCTAACCTGTTAGGGGCATGGCAGTTATATTAAACCTATACCCCTATTCGGTTTCTACACGGCATCGTACCGGAACGCTAAATCGCTTGGCGGCACGTCTTTGCCGGTAGGGTGGTAATTAGCCACGGCCGAAGCCTCCCACCAGGCCAGACCAGGGAAAATTCAGAAATTATAAATTTCCAAACCCTGCCGGGGATCGAACCCGGGACCTCTGCACGTTAGGGCAACAGCCACGCTCAACACTGCGCCACGGAGGTCGTCAAATAGATAGATGGAATGTACATAAACTTCAATTTATTTGAACTGAAAATGCTTCAAATATTTCACTACTACCTAATGCCTGCGACTTCGTCAGCGTGGATTGAGGTTTTTGGTTTCCGCGGGAACTCCTTAATTTTCCGGGATAAAAAGTAGCCTATGTGCTATTCCAGATTATAATCTATATCTGTGCCAAATTTCATGCAGATCCATTTAGCCGTTCTGGCATGATTGAGTAACAAACATCCATCCATACATCCAAACTTTCGCATTTATAATATTAGTATAGATATTAGTATAGATAAACAGGTCGACATTAATACCGCCAGTTTACAGTCTACTGCTTTGTAAAATAGAAAATCGTCGCGCGAATACTCCCCTTGAAAGAAATAGGTGTTTTCTTCCATTGAAATGGTAATGAGGCTGTAACGCCGGAAACGCAATTGTTCCTACAGTACCTACCGACCTTTTAAACGGATACTTTTGGCGCTGTCCCTTTAAGTTATGAGGTTTCACGCTGTTACATTTTTTTAAAGTGAAAACCTTCTTTAGCCGCGTTGAGCACTTTTTAGTAGGGGGTAAACTTGTGGCTTCGCGTCACCGACATGCGACACGCTCCATGCCGACATGCTCGCGTTGTTACGAAGACAAAAAGTCTTAAATATAAATATACTACATTCGTAATTAAACTGTAATGCCGTAGTTTTAAGGTTATATATTGCATTTATTTTTTGTTTTATTTTTTTAATTTTTATATTGGCCATTTTGGCATATCTATTGGCATATATATTGGCATATTGGCAATTTTTTTCTCTCACGACGTATTTCTACCTGCCCTCATAGATTTACCATATTAACGTCAGTAAGGCCATCTGAGTAGGTACAAGAATTACAAATCAAGACTGAGTACAAATCTAGGAATTCAGAATATGAAGCAAGATATAGCTAGTCATTGCAGTGAAGTAAGTTTAAACATCCTCTACCTGGCTGTAAGATCATGATAAATCTATGATGTGTTTTTGTACCAAAAAGTTATAAAATACGTAGAAAAACAGAAACATAGTGGACAAGGAAAGGAAGCATTTATCTCTACCAGTGACCCTGGTAGTGGAAAAGGTCGTAAACGAAGAATAGGTACAACAATTAGTATGAGGTGAAATTTGTGATAATCTATAACCATACTAATATTCTGAATGCGAATGTGTACGTTATTCTGTCTGCTAGGCTGGCACGACTTATTTATTTAACCGATTTTGAGGTAGGCTTCAACTTTCATGTGCAGTTCATAGACTACCTACTTTTTCTCCTGGAAAATCAAACGGTTCCCCGGGGATTTTAAGGACCTAAATCCACTTAGACGAAGTCGCGCGCATCTAGTATTATAAAATCATTGGTTCTACACGAGGTTCTATTGCAAGGCCTGAATTTTGAAAAAGATTTTAGGTGAATTTTATGTTTGGGACGAACCAATATTATTACAATGGAGTAAAGATTCCCCATACTCGCGACGTTTGCTACCTGGCTTAATGTTTTTGTAAAACTCCATTGGGAATTGTTTGATTTTCAGTGATAAAATGAATCCAGATGCCAGCTCTCCTTGTGCCCAAATTTCATCAAATCTGTTAAATAGCTGGACCGTGGAAAGGTAACAAACAGACTGACAGAATCATTTTCAACTGTGCGGCACTGTGCTGCATTATTGGGTACTAGATGATGCCCGCGACTTCGTCCGCGTGGATTAAGATTTTTGATTCCCGCGGGAACTCCCTAATTTTCCGGGATAAAAATCCTATGTTCTTCCCCGGGATACAAACTATTCCCATACCAGATTTCATCAAAATCGGTTGAACTGATGGGCCGTGAAAGCGTAGCAGACAGACAGACAGACACATTTTCGCATTTATAATATTAGTATGGATTTGACAACTATTCAAATAAATTTTATGTTTTAGTGATTATTAAAGATCTCTCAAAAGTAGTAATATCCACGTCCTCTGTTAGTTATGCTTGAAAAACATTTTATCTACACTAATGTTATAACATTCTACTTATGTTTCCAATACTAGACTTATAATTACTACTGTTATAGCGCAGATAACAAAACACTCAATTTAAGCAATTTCACATGATGGTATAATATCCACATCGATATCGTAAAATCTCATTATAACATCAATAAAACGCGACCAATTAACCTGGCGAGCCTTATGTCAAAATCCTCATACAAGTTGTATAAAATTTTGATATTAGGCTGGCTTTTGAAAACAGTTGGGTTATACGTGAAAACTTCGTCGAAACTACTAAACTTACATACACAAAACTCTTTGGTAAGATCTTGTGCCAATTAAATAAAAAAACGAACAGCGCGCGCTCGCTCCTGATTGGCCCTGCGCGCGCAGCTGCGCTCTCATTGGTTAGATTTTAATGGCGGCAAGTTCACTGTGACAATACACGTACGCGTGAATTTAATGTTTCGCAATGTGTTTTGTATTGTCAGCTTTTACTCTTGTTGTTTGATAAATTGCATTAGTGAAGATAAAGTAGTGTATGCAACTGCATATAACACGGGTATTAAAACACTCGTTACTATTATGAAACTCGCTGCGCTCGTTTCATAAACTCACACTCGTGTTTTAATACCCTTCATTATATGACAGTTGCATAAACTACTATTAAAATATCGATTGCAGTAAAAAGTGCTGATTTGACTTTTTGTCAAATAACCAATCTCACGGTGGACTCGCACAACCAACCATAATATTGGCAGTGTTTTCCTGCCCATACTCGAGATGAAATTGTTTGTGCTTAAATGTGCTGCAAATGTTGGAATCGCACCCTAAAATTGATGGATTTAATTAAATTTTAATATGAATAGAGCAGTATACAAGAATTTAAATGAAAATGAGAGTTTCATAGAACACTCCCGTAAATGGGTACTTATAATTAATAAACTTGAGCTGAAAAGAAAAATAATATTATCTACCGTGAATGAAACGAGAAATTAAAAGATTAAGATCTTAATAGTGGTATTTTTATCTAAATTAAAAGTACAGACCGTCTGCCTTGGAGCACTTAAGCTAGCCTAGATTCTATTCATTTCGAAAAAGAAATAGAAACACGGCGTGAACGGTCTCCTTTAAAGAGAAATACTTGTTTTCTCCCACTGAAAATGGTAATGAGGGCGGGCGTTAGTTCGTATAGTGGGAAACAACTGTGGCTATAAACGGTTGACGGATCCTTAAGAGGCCGTATACTCGCCATCGGTCAATTTTGGAATCTGTAGGTATACCGCACAGTAGACCGTTAGGCTGCACTCATACATAGACGACATAGGCCAGTAAAGATACTTTGATACTTTGCGTAGTCAAGTTCGTACGTACGTGCGGTCGTACGATCTGCAGTACCATTTCACACGTGAATTTGATCAGACTTTGATAATATTTTTTGGTCATATAGGTATTTTATAGAACTTTATTTTTATACATTTGTGTTATATAAATACTAAACATTCATGTTAAATTTTATTTTATCAGTAATTTCGTCAAACTTTTAAGAAATACATGTTATTGTGACGCGTAAATTTTGATAAATCGTGCACATTGATTTGATTTTTTTATTAACTAATTTTGTATAGAACGTATAAAACGAATTGCAACAGTCCAATTTTAAGAGCGTGTTTATCATATTAGTATTTTTTATAAGTCATTTATTATAATTTTTCGTGGATTTATATGGGTGAAAAGTGTCACCCAAAAGTGCAAAAATGGTAAACGTATTCTGCAAGAATGAGAATTTCACTATTATACTTCAATAAAATTAAATTTTTATTTGCAACAGTCTACTAAGGAGGGATTAATCTTTAATGTTTTAATTTTCTTTTTGTTATAATACTAATATCTCATGCACAAAGCTCATCAAAAGTTCTTAAAATGTCGGTTTACGGGTTTACGGACTGTTAAGTGTAGAAGTGTGTATGTGTGTTTGAAGTGGATACACTGGGATACACCGACAGGTATATTGCTCGCATTGAGTGATTGTTAGTGAATTGTAAACTATAATTTACACATTTATCCAAACATCTATATAATATGTGGTGCCAAATCGTAGAATGGATAATTTCATAACGTAGTCAAGCATTTCATAAAATGGTGGTGTTTCATGAAATAGAAAACGATTACTGGCATTATATCATTGAATGTTCAAAGTCGGTATCAACTGTAGTCTGTGGTCGGTATTCCACGCGGACGAAGTCGCGGGCATCAGCTAGTAAATAATAATAACTAAGCTGAGGTACAAGATTTTACATGAAGGATTTCTGAATTTATCTAAAATTTACAAACTATCCCTATACCAAATTTCATCAAAATCGGTTTAACAGATGGGCCGTGAAAGCGTAGCAGACAGACAGACACACTTTCGCATTTATAATATTTGATTCCCGCGGGAACTCCTTAATTTTCCGGGATAAAAAGCATAGGCTTTCCTTCCCTGGTATATATCCTACCTCTATACCAAATTTCAGCAAAATCAGTTGAAAAGATGGACCGGGAAAGCGTAGTAGTCAGACAGTCTTGCACATGAGATTGTAGCAAAGTGCAAACCTCTCTGTTGATTTAATACAGTATATGTATAACAACGTTATTTTATTTAATTAATTAATATTTAACAAATTAATCTACCGTCAACATCTGCATTGTCCAAACAAAAACAAACTTTCTATGACTAATTATACAACAAATATAACTACATAGTATTTGTCTTCTACAGCAAAATGTTCTAGAGGGAAATGTATGTAAAATATACAGGATACACAATATCATTATTTATTCAAATTGCTCCCTAGATTCAACTTTTGGTCTGAGTCTAAAATGCTTTAATTTCAGTAAGTGCCTCCATTTAATGCGTTAAATTCGTTGCCTTAATAATAAATTAATATTATTAAAACATCCTAAAAGTTATCTTGAAAAAGAAGCTATAATAATTATAAAAACCAAATCTTATTTTAGGCGACTTGTACAAAAATGTATCTGATATTATCTGCAAAGTTTTATAGCCTGTTAACATGCCAATGTAAGTCTTAGTGTGTGTTCCGTTATAAGCACTGCGAGCACTGGCAGTGCTCTTTACTGGGGACTTCCAGTGCTCTCAGTGTATTTCGGAACGCACCCTTAGTGTCAAAAGTCAAGTCGTGTCAAAATTGCTATTCAAAGAAATTCATGATAGGATGAGATGTTTTTTCAATAACAATTATTATTATCAGTATTCTGAGAAATTGTTTAAATCATTGAGAGTAAGTAAAATCGCAGATGAACAACGTATGCGATGAAAATAGTCCAACAACTCAGGATACGCTGAAATCTCAGGACTTGGCCATTTATTCGGAAATATTGGATAAGAAAGTTCCGGTGTTAGAAAAAATTAAATTTGTAACCGTTTCTATTCAAGTGGAAGATGAAATTTCAAAAACTGATTACAAAGTACAACAACCAAAAGATCAAACGACCACGGGCCAAGATATTGTAAAGATTTCCAGTGATAAACAAGATGATATTATTGATACTGATGTTAGTAAACAAGACTACGAAATTGATGAGAAATATTTTATAGCAAATGAGATAAAAATCAATGATCATAAACGAAAATCTCTTAACGAAACAGAATTAATAGAGTGTTCGAATCCATTGAATTCTATGACGATTCATGGTTATCATACACAATTTGAAGATTATAATGAAGACCCAAATCAACAAGATAATAATGCATCTAAATCAACTAAGATAACCCAACGTGAACCTATAGCGCGTAGATTGAAATCTCTACTACCAACACGTAGGTTACTTATATAATAATGTATTGTATTAAGCACTCTAGTCTATTTTGCCACATAACTCTAGGATCTTTCGACGCAATCGACTATTTCATGTGACTAACATGATCAACCCAACGCTGCAAGAACTTTACTTCTAGTAAAACTAGAAGTAAAGTTCTACTAGTGCTAAAGTGCTACTGCTATGAAGGCAAGCAAAGATTCTCTGGAGAATTCCAACAACAAGCCAAAACAAGCAACTTCTTTGTCGTCTCTGCCGATTAACGTACTATTGGATATTTGTCTATTGCAAGGATTTCCAAACCATGTTACCGGTTATATCCAGCGGGTCTATATTTCGCATACTAATTTTTCGACGTCATCTTCCCACCTCTTTTCTATTCCTATTTCCTAAGTAGGTGACCTGACTAGACAAATATAAATAATACCTTGATTATAAAATGCTATAAACGCTAATGACTGTGAATAACGTAAATTTAACAAAAGATTTCTAGTCAAGTAGAGTAAAAAGGAAAACTTGATTTACATACCCTAGATTTTCATTCGCGGGCGAGGTTGCACATTAAAGAAAATGAGCAGAAATTTTAAGGTAAATTAACTTAGCATTAGCACATTAATTTGATTTCCTAATTAGCATTCAAAAATATACTCTTGTCGTGACGAGAATTCGCAAGCTCTGTCTTATAAATTGTGTAGCCAATTTTGAGTCTAGACTCATAAATATGGTATCTTTTTATTATCCAAAGTTTATTTGCTTTTTTTGTGTAAACTTTTGCATTAAAAGTGATGCTTTGGAGCTTCAGTGTAAGTTTGAAGCAGTGTCTGGACGTTAAAAAGAAATTTTATGAATTTTAAAATGAGCACCGAGATTTAATTTATAGTGGACTATAAGCAGCTTTATTCACAGTTATAAGCTTTATTAAGACGGGGCACTAATTTTCACTAACGAATTTCATAGTTATCCTAAAAAAATAATGCTCGAGATATAAGACTGACAGTTAGTTTAGATATATAATATGTTACCGAAAATGTATATAAACTAAAAAGGTAGGCAGTGTCCATGCACCGGTGACCGCTGCATGAATTCATAATATTTGCATATTAAAAAAAATTGTTGGTATAATTATTATAGAAACCGGTTATCACTGCAAGGATTCATAATATTAAAATATTTAAAAAAAATTGGCTGCCCCTTCAATTGACACTTCGTTCAATAGGTATTTTTTTAAAAAAAAATCACATCAGCCGCGTGCGATTTAATTATACCGTCAAAGTTTTTCGTATATATACTCGTAGACTACGGAATAGTATGTATGTTATGATAAGCTCTTGACCAGTTTTTATTTTTAAACTTTTCAGCAGCATATCCCGACCCAAATGAGCCACTCCTCTGCGAGCGTGACCTTCAGTCGCGGAATGATTTCATTAAATGTGTTCTCGTTATGGTATTGATCATGATTATCATGACGGCTTTGTTCACTGTGTATGTATTAATCACGTAAGTATTCGTACCATCAAAACCATGGATTTGATGTCACGTGCCTTGACGTTCCTAAAATAAGGATTATATCACAGTAAATAGATTCAACCAGTATGGAAACTACCTAGAAACGTTCGAAACAGGTCACTCACACAAACATGCTGGAAATTTATAATTTCTGAATTTTCCTTGGTCTGCAGGCTTGGTGGGAGGCTTCGGCCGTGGCTAGTTACCACCCTACCGGTAAAGACGTTCCGCCAAGCGATTTAGCGTTCCGGTACGATGCCGTGTAGAAACCGAATAGGGGTATGGGTTTAATATAACTGCCATGCCCCTAACAGGTTAGCCCGCTACCATCTTAGACTGCATCATCACTTACCATCAGGTGAGATCGCAGTCAAGGGCTAACTTGTACCTACCTAGTGGATAAAGAAAGAAAACAACTCAGGTGCACGCTTTATTCCCTGACCCGTTGTTCTACGTGAGCGACAAACGCGACACCGCGACGCGACAGTATCAAACAGTGGCTCACCCTTAACGTGGCCAAGTTGTCGCGTAGACTATTAGTTTGTCATTTTCTATTTCGTCGTATCGCGTCGCGTACCTATCGTACCGGAACGCTTACTCTCTTGGCGGTATGTCTATACCAGTAGCGTGATAACTAGCCACGGCCGAAGCCAAGCCAGACCAGAGAAAATTCAGAAATTATAAATTCCCGAATAGACCCTGCCGGTGATCGAACCCGGGACCTTCCACGTTAAGACAGCATCGGTTAACAGTGCGCCAGGGAGGTCGTCAAAATCTGGATTCTAGATTCATATCTGCCATTATTGGAAGGCGACAAGATCCTCAGAAAATACAAAATAGATCTCTGCTTTTTGTGTAGGTTCAAGAAAAACAAATTTGGCAGTGATATGGACTGCTGATAGAAGTGAAAACGTATAACTTAGAATTTTATTATTAAAATTTGAAAAAAAAATTACAAACCTTAAAAATATAAAGCTTAAACTAAGATATTAAAGTTTAATTACTAATGTTGTATATTTATGTTTAAGACCTTTTGTCTTCGTAACATCGGTGACGGTGTCGGTGTCGGTGACGCGAATCCACAAGTTTACCCCCTACCAAAAAAATATAAACCTTAAAACTAAAGCATTAGAGTTTAATTACGAATGTAGTATATTTATATTTAAGACCTTTTGTCTTCGTTATTTCGGTGACGGTGTCGGTGTCGGTGACGCGAATCCACAAGTTTACCACCTACCAAAAAGTGCTCAACGCGGCTAAAGAAGTTTTCACTTCAATAACTGACTTTCAGATATTTTTCTACAAACATTTCCCAATATAAACGACTCCTTTTATAGGTCCATGATATAAACCAATTTATTCTAGCGTAAGAAACCCGTAGCGACTTAGTTCCACCGATAGTGTCACAGAAGATTAGGTCATAGATTTAATGCTTAGTGCTTACACGCGCGTATTTGTTGTGCTCCTGAATGTAGAGATAATTTTTTGCGACCATTTGTTCGAGTGCGGGGCGGCACAATAGACGGGGATAAATGTTTTTCGTATTCGCAATGGTTGCTGTTTCTTGTTAGATAAAAGCGTATGAATAGCTTCGTTTTGTCATTTTTAGGGTTCCGTACCAAAATGGTAAAAATGGAACCCTTATGGTGCGACTTTCTCCGTCCGTCTGTCACAGTCGATTATTTCAGTAACTATTAAAGCTATCGACATGAAATTTGGAATAGTTATGTATAATAGTGGCCTAACATCATTAAAATAAAAAAAAATCGAAATTATTTTTAGTTTAATTAAAAAAGGGGGCAAATCGGGGGTTTGAAATTTCAAAGTATGATAATTATACTGAGTGGGATATCATATGAAAGGGCTATACTTTTACATTCTAAAACAGATTTTTATTTATTTTTATGCACAATAGTTTTTGATTTATCGGGCAAAATGTCGAAAAAAATACCGCCCCCCCCCTTATCTCCGAAGTTTACCAATTGAAAAATCTGAAATAATTATGGTCAATAGAAGCTTATGTATATTTTACAGGAAAAATAAAACCAACGCTCTAACTAGACTAAACAACTTTTTTTAAAACCTCTACAAACAAAGTTAGTTTTGCGGTTCATTAAAAAGGGATATTTTGTGTCTTTTAATCTTCAAACGTAGTTACATAATTAAAACTAACATAGGCATAATTAAACGAACTTAGATATTTATAAGTAAGTAAGCAGGTTATTATTTCCTCAAATATTTTTTATTTTTAATACGTCATAAATCGTAAAACTTACTACAGGTTTGTACGGAACCCTCGGTGCGCGAGTCCGACTCGCACTTGGCCGGTTTATTTGAGTACTGGCCTTGCAATTGTTTTGGATTGGATGAATTTGTGCTTTTATTGTGTCAACTGTGTGGGCCTCTGTTGGTGATTGCGATCAACGGATATCAAAGGTGATTGCGATCGTCACACTTAACCTATGGTTTGTTTAATTTAGGATGATAATTTTGGCGGGCGCAGGATCGATTGCTTTACGTGCTCTCCGAGGGACGGGGGTGAAACACCTCCAACTTCCTAATTTGCTAGTACTGAGAATTTCTTGTCAGAAAAACCCAACACTTGTTATGGCCCGACCCGGGATTCGAACCCGGGACTGCAGTATAACTTGCGAACCACTAGAACAACGAGTCAGTTACGTAGAGGTACGTAGAGATACTAAGAGCATAGCTCTCATCATCGACCGTTGACGCTGAGTGAGCCTTAACCTTCCTAACAATTTTTTTTAAATTTTTTTTTTAGCCTTGAAGTCAGATTATACTTTGAAAAACATGGATGGGAGATATTACTTCCTGCTATGTGAGTATTTTATCTGCCATAATTTAATTTTTGGAGTCGTGGCGACTTAAAACCGAGGCACCATTTAAAGGTCTAGTCCCACTTGAGATACACGCGAAGCGGTGCGACACGTAGCGGCAAATATTATTTGTATGAGTTTGTACGGGACCGCGTCGGGCAGTGCACCTCCTTGCCGCGTCGTGGACCCAGCTCGAGACAGCCTCATACAAAGAATACTTGCCGATGCGTGCCGCGTCTCTGCAGTGCGGCTAGACCTTAGAAATTATTGAGAGCAAAAGCTCTATGAAAGCGCATTTGAATACTACATATAATATCACATATAATATTGATACTAATAATACCTACTCATTTCGTACGTCTGTATGTCTGTTACCTTTTTACGGCTCATACAGAACTAATGCAAGCTTTCATTCAAATTTTGACATAATTTTAAAAATAACTTGCATCCCGTTGACGGACATGGTATCTGCTTTAATCCCGGGAAATCAAACTTATGTTCACGCGAGAGAAGTCGCGGGCAACATCTGCAAATAAAATTCATATTTTGTTAAACAGTTATTATAATATTATGATAAAATTCATGCAGTTATCATATGAAATGAAATTAAATCAGTAAACATTACAATAGGATTAAATCAATCCAGTGGCAGCTTTGTCATCAATATCGGTTCTAATGAACGTCGCCATTCACCAGTATAATGTGCATAGGTATTATGTACGTAAGTATTAACAATAGAATTAAAATTTATAATATTATGCTAATAGCTTATTGCGCGACCATTAACTGTACTAAAATTGTTGTTCTAGCAGTTTCTAGACATGGCTATTTGAGCTGTTAGTTGATAACTATTCCAATAAATTATTTTTTAGTGATAATTAAATAGAGTATCTCCCGAAAGTCGTAATATCCACGTCCCCTGTTATGTTCGAAATTTTAAACTATCGATTGAATTGAAAGTGCGTCGAATTTTGTGAGTGCAACATTCCACGCTTTTTGGCGCATGTTTTGACGTTTGAAAAACAAATACCCAATTATTCACAACTAAATGATGCCCGCGACTTCGTCCGCATAGATTTAGATTTTTGATTCCCGTGGGAACTTTCCCGGACTGCACACTAACAACATATAAGATACTAGCGATCCGCCCCGGCTTCGCACGGGTAGCACTAATAATCCTAATCTATATAATATTAAACTATCCTATCTCTCAAGTTAGATCGAACTGCACATGGTGTGCGAATTTTATTATAATCGGTTATGTGGTTTAGAAGTCCATTGAGGACAAACATTGTGACACGAGATTTATATATATTAAGATATTAAGATAGATAGATAGATTCGTCATAATAGGTTGAAATGATGGGCCGTAAAAACGTAGCAGACTAACAGATAGACAAACCAGCAGACAAACTATGCTTTCATAAATAATTTTAGTATTAATTTGAAGGTGTACCTTTACATAATTTCTATTGGTGTATGCCTCGTTGGTCTAGTAGTTAGCATGTTCGTCTGCGGCCAACGAGGTCCCGGGTTCGAGTCCCAGGTCGGGCCATAACAAGTATTGGGTTTTTCTGACAAGAAATTCTCAGTACTAGCCCGGAGTTAGGAAGTTGGCGCTGTTTCACCCCCGTGCCTCGGAGGGCACGTTAAGCCGTCGGTCCTGCGCCTGATCTCTCTCCGGTCGTGTCGGATCTTCCGTCCCATCGGGCTATGAGAGCAAAGGAACAGAGAGTGCACTTGCGTATGCGCACACACTTGTGCACTATAATATCTCCCGCGCAGATGGCTAATCTCTGTGGAGATTGGCCGCCGTGGTCGAAATTCGATCGGGAGGACATTATTCTTATTATTATTGGTGTCTGTCTTCAATTAAGTTATTATACTCTTAATATTGTTCTAGATTATTGCTAGTGTTAGCGGATTGCGGAATGATCTGTTCGCTATGTGCTAGATCTGCGCCTTGGAATTTTATCTTCTCAGCTATGACGGTAAGCGACATTTTATAATACTTTCTGAAGCCCGGTATGTTTCCAATGCGACTTGTATATCACTTATTGTACGCGATCATAATATGTCAGAAATACTGAAGAGATAGCCTAGCTTAAACGTCGGCCTCCTAACTTAGCAATTCTAACTTATCGAATTTATGTGCATTTGAAGTAATTACATATCACTTGCTATTGCTATAACGGTGAAGAAAAACATCATGAGGAAGTCTGCTTAAAAGTTCTTCATAATGTTCCCAAAGGTATATGCAATCTACCAAACTGAAATTGACCACAGAATATATTGAAATAGCCCGCCTGTTGGACTATGACCCCACTTTCCCGCCAGTGCCAAAAACAACGAGAGATGTATAAACGCATAACAAACGCATTGAATGACAGACACAAACTGTCCGACACCCACGGATAAATCTCCCACCAAGACTCTATCACCGCCACCACCACTACAGCCCATTAACGTCCCACTGCTGGGCACAGGCCTCCAATCTCATAGGAGAGAGCGAATTAGAGCTTAGACCCACCACGTTGAAACACCACCAACTTTCTAACTCCGGGCTAGTATTGAGAATTTCTAGTCAGAAACGCCCAATAGGTACTTAATTATGGCCTGACCCGGGGCTGAACCCGGGACCTCGTCGGCCTTAGCCGAACATGCTAACCACTAGACCCCTCGTTGGTCTAGTTGGTTCAGTTAATCAAGAAGACTCAATCGAGAAGTTAGAAGTTCTTAAATTGCTCTCGCCGGGGTGAGCGAACAGAAGGCCCGTTTACACCTAAGAGCTCAAAGCCTTTAAATACTCAATTTTCAGTACTGAAGTAGCTGTTGAATATTTGCACTTTAATCGGCAAATCCAGAGCAAGAGTCAGGCTTGCTTTAATATTAGAATTCCAATCCGCGACGCCGTACGAGTATCTCCAGATCTTATCGCTGAAATGCACTCGCAAATACTAAACACACTGGCTTAACGGGACGTGTATTCTAATATTTGCGATACCTATGTCGGGACTTGGTGATAATATTATTTTCTTACTAGATGATACCTGCGATTTAAACTAACGAACATTTTTCTACTTTCGGTACAATAGCAGTTCGAGATGTGAGAGAAAATTCTTCCTTATCATCATGATCGTCATTTCAACCCACCATCTGAGTCTCCTCAGAGTGAGGTTAGGCCATAGCCAACCGCGCTGGCCAATTGTGGATTGGCAGACTTCACACATCTTTCAGAACATTTTTATTTATTTATATTTTTATTATTTTTGTACAAAATATTGTCTTAAAACTCATAGAAAAATGTGGACAAAGGTAGAGAGGTAAAGGTAAGGACAGAACATTAAGGAGCAAGTGATATTTGATTTCTTAAAACACAAATAACTCCGAAAAGATAGAGGTTAAAGTTAAAGGTACTCGTAGAAGTTAGAGGCTGGGAATCGAACCCCTGACCATGCGGATAAGAAGCCGGGCGTCTATATTAGTCTATCACCGCTTGATTTAAAAGAGAGAACTATCTATCTATCTATCTATTATTTACTTATTAATTTCAGGTAATACCAATAAGTTTGTTAGCGGCAAAAATATCAGCATTCTTCAACACCGAGGTGGTATTGTATGCTATCATATCGACTGGGTTTGTCGTGTTTGTCTGTATACTGCTTGCTTGTTCAAGTGTAAGTATATTTAGTTTTTACTAGCAGATGCCCGCGGCTTCGTCCGCGTGAAATAAGTTTTTTAAATTCCCACGGGAACTCCCTAATTTTTCGGGTAAATATATAGCCTATGACACTCACAAATAATGTGGCTTTCTTATTGGTACCAGAATTTTCAAAATCGGTTCAGTAGACCCAGAGATTACCCCCTACAACCTCACAAACTTTACCCCTATATAATATTAGTATAGACTAGCTGATGCCCACGACTTCGTCCGCGTGGTTTTAGTTTTTATTGATTACCGCGGGTACTTCTCAATTTTCCGGGATAAAAAGTAGCCTAGGTCACTCTCCAAGTCCTCAAGTATGCCCATGTCACGTCAATCCGTTGCTCCGTTGCAACGTGATTGAAGGACAAATCAACAAACAAACGCACTTTCGCATTTATAATATTAAGTATGATTTTTGAGTGACTTTTGGGTGACATCGTTTACTTTTCTCCTTGCATTCCTCTAGAAAGTCTAGATTTTAAAACTTTCTTGTAATCTAACAGTCTTTTTAGGACTTAGGTACTATGTCATGTAGATTTATTGTTTGTGTATTTCATTGTTGGTACATTTATTCAATACTCAATACTCAATTTATTTATTACATGTAGGACATACAGGCGTCTCTTATGTTACGTCATATTTTGACTCTACCGCCGGTTCGGAAAGCAGATTCTACCGAGAAGAGCCGGCAAGAAACTCAGCAGTTGCTCTTTTAAAAAAGCAAGACATTACAATAAGTAGGTATTCACCGTTACTTTTGTGAAAGAGAATCAAACGCTTCTCAGAACTCAAAAGTTTATCAGTACTGAGTTATACATCTTAGTTTCACTTTTTAGTGATTATTTTATTACGTCCATTTTATTTTGACAATTTAATCTATTTAGATAGATGTTACTATAGATAGATATATACATGTTATTTTGACAATTTTAACCGGTTTCAGTTCGATTTCACCAACTGGATCGCTTTCGTTTTGACTATCGCCGTTGCGTTCGCAGTGCTTGCGACTTTTATTAATGTCGCAGCAGCTATCACTGGCCGGAGCTTGCGGCCGCTGCATGTTATCGTTCTATATACCACCACTATGTTTCAAGTTATTGTGAGTATCAAAACAATGGTCGATACCAGATTATTAAGATTGACATATTCAAATTCAGACTAATATTATAAATGGAACAGTGTGTTAATATGTCTGCTACGCTTTAACTTCTATCAATCTTTTCAACCAAATTTGGTACAGAGGTAGGTAGCATCCCGGAAAGACATATAAGGCTACCAGGCCTTTTTGTCCCGGAAAATATAAGAGTTTTGAGAGAGAAGTCGGGGGCATCATCAGTTCTAGTGTATCAATACAATAATTATCATAAGAATTATCGCTCGCACCTTGGAAGCTTCTTGAGCGTTTGTTTTCTAATTGCCGTTTTAGCACATTTGTTTTTATTTTTGTCTGTCTATGTGTTTGTATGTTTGACGATGTAATATAAAGATAAATATTGGCGCAATAAATAGTTATAAAGGACAGTGTAATTTAATATCATAAGTTTTGGAACACAAATTATAATAAAGAGAATAATTTGCAAAATAAAAGCTTCCTCTAAATAAAAATTTTTAAACATATTTAATGGACAAATCATTCAGCTATAGTTTTATTTGAAGACAAATTCTACGCGAACGAAGTCACGTGAAATCTTGTGTTCCCATAAATCGTTGGAAGGAGATTAAATTTTTGTAGCGAGCCATTAAGTAGATATAATTAAGTTCATTACTTATCTCGTAATTCTCAAGAAACATTGAAATATTCCGCATTTAACAGTTAAAGTTTGCGCAGAAGTTTAAAATTCATGAAGTAATTTTTCCGCGACACCGGGAAAAAATACAGTGGAATAAATTTATATAGCCCGGCTTGAATTTTTAAAGTGCACTCGACATAAATGGGAACCTTAGTTTTAAAACCGGCAGGATGTGTTTGTTGCGAATAATATTGAGGGAAATATTTGCTATATAAGGCTACGTTCGTACTGTAAAAATATTCGCGCGAATTTTAATTTCGCGATTTATATTTCGCGTACGGATTTCACCTACTCCGCACTGCGAATGCGGTGAGCGTCATACAACTCCATACAGCACAAAATACTCGTTTGAATGTAATTCTTACCGCACCGGGTGAAAGTTGTATGAAACTAGAGATTTTTTTCACGCGAATTTTACCTCCATATTGTTTCTAGTGTTACAGAATTGCGATAAAAATTTCGCGCGAATGTTATTGCGGCACAAACTGTGCATTGTACATCCGTAAATTTGACAGAAATGTTTCATGATTCTTGTTTAGCTATTATATTATTAAGAAGAAGTTTGAATCGAAGCAGGCGTTACTTTGCGGAAGTCCATGATAATGAATGAACCAGAAGTTTAATTCGCTATAATCCGCCACAGCAGACAAATCTATGTGGTATAGTGCGTGCCTTTCACCAATAGCATGCGAACACCCACCACCCAGCAATTCGCACCGGCACAGCACCACACCACACAAATCCTCCAAATCACTCTCAACGTACGTTTCACTCCGAAACCGGAGCACGTTCACTCGACAATGCACGCAGGAGGAGACGTTGACTCGACAATGCACGATTGTAAAGTGTAAGACTTTATTATTATGCTTACTTAACTCTGTATAAAAAGTGTTTTTTACGGGCGCGACATAATCACAAAGTGATAAAGCCCCGTCAAAAAAAAAATAAAGATTAAAAAGAAATGTTCAAACAATTCAGACTAGTTTGAAAGGAGTGCTGTACCGCGATTACAAGATTTTGCACCGTCTGTATGTTCCAGATTAAAATTACAGCGTTAAATTTTCAATAATCTTTTCTTTTTTTTCTTGATCGCGTTCTTCACGACTGCAGGTTGTGTACTAAATACATATTAAATGTCTTCTACATGGTTGGCCGTTGCTGAATAAATTGACTGACAGTAACAGAGGTAATTCTGTTAGTGTTCCATTTTAAACTTTAGAGTACGAACCATGAAAAATATTTCCTGTTTTATATAAATAATGGTTACAGAGCATACGCTGTCATAAAAGTAGCTACCAGTCTGCAAATGCGAGCATTTAAATGAATTAATTGCTCATTTGAATGAATTATAATTTTCTCAGCGACGGTGCGAATGTAACTTTGTGAATTTTTATTATTCACTAGAGATATAAAATTCAGTGTGGGATTTGAAGTTGGACTAGCTGATGCCCGCGATCTCGTCCGCGTGGAATAAGTTTTTTTATTCCCACGAAAACTCCTTAATTTTCCGGGACATAATGTACTCCAGGTCTCCAGGTCCCCAACTCGGCGTGCGAAACTAGCTTAGAAATAGCTGTTGCTCTGTTGCGGTGTCATTGAAGGACAAACAAACACACTTTCGCATTTATAATATTACTAGCTGATGCCCGCGACTTCGTCCGCGTGGATTCAGGTTTTTTAGTTCCCGCGGGAACTCTTTAAGTTTTCCGGGATGAAAATTAGCCTATTTATTATTACAAACTATAATCTATCTTGGTGCCAAATTACATCTAGATCCGTTCAGCCGTTCTGGCGTGATTGAGTAATAAACATCCCTCCATCCATTCATCCATCCAAACTTTCGCATTTATAATATTAGTAAAGATTATGATTTTAAAGTTTACCGACTGCATTTATGTACACCACATACTCTGACATTAGTAAAGACATGCTATAGACTGGTTATAATATTATATTTTAGTACTTTACATTTCAGATGCTCACAATTCAGCTTCAATTGATTTTAGGGAAGAATAACGCTTTACGAATTGGTGTTGGAGATTATTTCTTAGCTGCTTTCTTACTTTACACATCTATTTTAGATATATTCTTACGATCATTTCATATCTATGTATTAAATAATATATAGAAGAAGGTCAATGAAATCTTTTTTCCGTGTCCAGTACACTGTGCTAAACGTTTCAAAGAGGAATAATTTTGATGAGTGAGTTTGACATAAGGAATTTTTGATCATGGCACATTTTGTCAGTCAACAAAACAATTTTATGATCTTTACTTTTTGTAGTATTTTACATTTTGTTGAATTATTTATTTTCTATGAAGTTATCAACGGAGAATTCATTACCAATGTTATTGTAAATCATTAAAGACGAATGAGTGATACTGAAGGTTCGGTAAAAGTTAGTAAGTCAGTAAATAAATTAACAAACAATGAAAAGGAGGAAACTATCATCAATATTGATAAGATTCCGATTGTTGATGAACTTACTAAGCACTCCGTTGACTCTGGAAAGATCACAAAACAGCACACTAAAGAAAATAATAAGAATAATTACTATTCTGAAGAAGTAACTTATGCCATAGAAAATGAAAAGCAAGTTAGTGTTAATCAACAGAGCACAGTCGTTGAATTGCTCGATAAGCAACGAAAAAGTCCTGATTTTTGGGTACAATTTCAGCAAGGTTAGATGTATTTTATTTTAATACAAGATGGTGCCCGCGACTTCGTCCGCGTGGTTTTTTTGATTCCTGAGGGAACTTCTTAATTTTCCGGGATAAACAGTAGCCTTTGTCCTTCCCCGGGTCGTAACCTACCGCTATACCAAATTTCATCAAAATCGGTTGGATAGATGGGCCGTGAAAGCGTAGCAGACTTACAGAGACAGACTGACCGACAGACAGACTGTCCGACAGACAGACTGACCGACAGACAGACTGACCGACAGACAGACTGACCGACAGACAGACAGACACACTTTCGCATTTATAATATTAAGTGGATGGATTATTGTAGTCGATGTTATGAATTTAACTTTGTGTACAGATTCCTTCATCAATTTAATTGGAAAACTGAATAGGTTAAAACAAGCACATTATAAGGTAGGCGCGCTCTGGCTTGGTCGCATCGTCTACTATTTATTTGGCATTTCTGATGGCAGTCAAGCGGATAGTTAAAAAGTATCTAAAATTACAAAATATCTTCATCGATAAAATTTTATAAATGGTGATTTAACCCAATTAATACTGCATTGTGCGTGAATTTGGTATATAATATAATTATATTTAATTATATATATTTAAAATATATTTTAATTTTACTTTTAGATGTCAAAGAAATCCCAGGCAAACAAATTGATGTTGGTAGCCGGAGAAGTAGTACAGGCGGGAGGAATTATCATCCCTATCAAGACCAAGGGGGAGGTGGACTCGATTATAGCCCAGAGTCGCGGAATGGCTTTGTTGTGCTGGTCTTTACCATCGTATTGGTGATGCTCGCTTTAACTGCTATATACGTCGCCTTCGTTTTGAACTCGTAAGTAAACATATAACTTTTTAGGGTATGCTTATGAAGAAATTCTATTAAAGCGGCTACACACGACCCTAAAATCACTGGCAATATCGGGACAGTGGTGGGGAGGACCCTAGATCGTATCATAAATCGCCTGGTGTGTAGGCAAATCGTACCCGATTTTTTTCGTCCCTAAATCGCTACGGGCGAGGTCACGATTCAGGGACGATTATCGGCTCAGGGAGTGTTGTCAGGACGTGTGTAGCGAAATCAGGACTGATTTTTGCGCAGTCTGCGCTCGAGCGCTGCGGCTTTTTGCGCTGCGTTTCATTAACCAGTTTTTAACCCAGATCCTCCTTTTTCGTCTCTGGTTAGGTGGCACCGTAGTAAGTGTCAAGACAATTCCTATTTTCTGCTGTTTTGAGAGCGTCGGCGGCATTTCGGAAAAACGAGCAGTCTGTAGCACGGTCGGTTACGTACTGACAGGCAAGGACGTGTGTAGAGTAGAGACAATTTTATCGCCGATTCAGCCCCGATTTCACTGTCTCGATATCGCCAGTGATTTTAGGGTCGTGTGTAGCCGCTTTTATTACAAGTTGGCTTGCGATCTCACCTGATCTAACCGGTTTCTTCCTGTCTACCTTCTAAATTGCCTTGGTACGGCTTCACCGGTAAGATCGGGGTAAACATATGGCAAGTAAACTGGTTCATTTTAGTCAAATAAAGTAAATGCATGTTTTTTATATTGCAGGGATAGTGCTACAGAGTTCTATATAATTCATCGTCGACCGTTAATATTTCTTTCTTTGTAAGTACCTACACCAGTATTAAGTATTAGCTGCAACCTTAATTTATTTGTGCCTTTACTACAAGTTAGAGTAGGGTAGAGTGTGGTAGAGATGAGGCACAGTGTCTTCTCATAAAATTTAAACTAAGATGAAGTTGGTAGCAAAACAAGAGATAGCTGTAGCTCGATAGCGACCGATTACAAATTGTCAGTAGATTAGAAAGAAAAAAACGTCTAAAACCCATTTCGCTTCTTACGCTTTCAGGGGTGTTTTGATTGCAATGTCCTACGTAGTGATGTGCTGTTTACCAATATTGAGAACACCACCCTGTAACTATTTCGCACTTTTTATAGTGGTAAGTTTTAATTATTGTTTAGGTAATGTGACTTGAATTTTTTTTCATTATCATTAAGGACAATTTACTCTTAACCAAAACGTAAAGTAGACTTGATCAGTGCAATCATTCGATGTGGTTTAGAATTATTGTTAAACATATTTTACTCATATCCAAACATGATTATGGTTATTTTAACGTTTAAACTATCGTGAGTGATATTCATTATAACTATACATAAGTTTATCCGGTTTATACGTGAGTTTATCCGGGTATTATGTATAGTTATAATGATTATGGTTACTTATGGGATTAAAAAAAACCGGCCAAGTGCGAGTCGGACTCGCGCACCGAGGGTTCCGTACAAACCTGTAGTAAGTTTTACGATTTATGACGTATTAAAAATAAAAATTACGTTTGTTGTATGGGAGCCCCCCTTTAATATTTACTTTATTGATATTTAATTATTTATTTTGAAAGGTAATATACAAGTTAATATTCTGTGAAAATTTGAACCGTCTACCTGTTACCGCTTTTAATATTGAGCAAAAAAATACGAAAAAAAACACGTTTATTGTATGGGGACCCCCCTTAATATATATATTTTTTTAATTTTTAGTATTTGTTATAGCGGCAACGGAAATACATCATTTGTGAAAATTTCAGCTTTCTAGCTATCACGGTTTATGAGATACAGCCTGGAGACAGACAGACAGACAGACAGCGGAGTCTTAGTAATAGGGTCCCGTTTTTACCCTTTGGGTACGGAACCCTAAAAACGATAGAGACGATAACGTAGTAAAAATCGCGGGCATGGTCTTTTGTTAAAATAAGTCAACCGACCTTGGAAGACCTTGGAACCTTGGACCTTTAAAGTCAACAACAAGTAACAACATTCATCTCCATATATTTAACACAGTCGGTAGGACAGCAAGGGAGTAAAGTACTGTAGAGGAAGAACAGGGCTTTTAACTGCTAATCACGAATATGAAAATCTCGACTTTCGCCTTGTAAATAGACTTTTTAAATCCAATTAAAAAAAAACAATTTCAGATGGCAGCGATGAGTAACCTCGCAGCCGCGGGTACGACCATAATCACCAATAATATTATTATACTGTTTGCACTTCTTGCAACGAGCATTACAGTGGCGATATGCATTTTGCTGGCCCTTTCTAAAGTGAGTCATTCTAGTTACTCACATTTACTTGAAGTTAAAGGTTAGGTGTGCCTTAAGAGTAGTACGAATGGAGTAAGTTTCATAGTTGAAATAATATGTGGTGACCAAAGATAACAATGACAAGATGAGGCTGTTTATTTACATGAAACATTATGTAGTTTAATTATACTGGGTGCGTTGAAACTAGAAGTTATATTTTTTGAGTAATTTAACATTCGTTTTCAGTTCGACTTCACAGCGTGGTACTTATACGTGGTAGTGATTGGAATTGTACTGATGGTCCTCTCGATTGCGGTTGCCATAGCGAATATTGGTTTTGGAATCCACTTTAGACCGCTAATGTTGGCTCTGTTGTACATCTCAACTATACTACAAATAATAGTAAGCTGCCATATAACCTAGCATAAGGCGCGGGATATAAAAGAGGCGACGGGCGCGGGCGAGGTGCGGGCGAGGTGCGGGCGAGGTGCGGGCGAGGTGCAGGCGCCGCCGCTTCTATCATATTTCATACTATATAAGCGACGCGACGGGACGCCAGGTATAGGTACAGAGGCAGCGTGGCGCGGACGCCGTTTGGACACTGCTTTCATACTTCCAAAGCCACACCGCCGCCGTACTTCCATCGCGCCGTCGCCACACCTCTCGTATATATATATCCCACGCCTTAGACATTTTTAAATTTAGTTGCTAAAGTAATAGCTGTTAGTTAGTTTTGTTGTTTAGTAGTTAAAGTAAGCTTTTTTTTAATTGTTTTCTTAAATTTTTCAGGTACTAATCATGGAACTCCAGATGATATTAGGTGGTAGATCGATAGAAATCAGCGAGGAAGACTACATTTTAGCGGCGTACATGCTATACACGTCAATTGTGAATTTATTCCTACAAATTTTGCAGATTTTAAATAACATAGATATCGATTAAAAGCAATGAAAATTTGAAACAAACATTGATATTGTTATTCAATGATATTATTCTCCCTCTCTCTCTTATCAACCCATTGCTCACTACTGAGCACGAGTCTCCTCTCGGAATGAGAGGGTTTGGCCACTTCACATACCTTCGGGAGATTATGAAGAACTCTCGGGCATGTAGGTTTCCTCACGATGTTTTCCTTCACCGTTTGAAGCATAAAACGCACATAAC
Organism: Erebia ligea; assembly: GCA_917051295.2. NCBI lineage: Eukaryota > Metazoa > Arthropoda > Insecta > Lepidoptera > Nymphalidae > Erebia > Erebia ligea. The sequence goes on along the minus strand of OU785221.1, from coordinate 17,234,544 downwards.
TTCGAAATGTTGGAGGTGCGTGCCCGGGGATCGAACCTGCGACTCCGTACAGGAGGTCGGGTGTCTTAACCTCTAGGCTATCATCGCTTCATTCAATACACCATAGTAAATATTATGTTGTGTTCAAATTACACGGTACATAAATTCCGTTCTCCTTGATGATTAGGTAAAAAGAGACTGGCACAACACGCTTGAGAGTACAAAAGACCATTTCTACAAGTTTGAATCAATGTTTTTATTCTGACTGCCATCTTGATGCTGTCTTCCTGATAAGATATGGGACAATTGTGTCAACTTACGGCTGCATCTCTTGCTTAGGCCTAGTCCCTTTTTAAGATCTTACGGTTTTTTCATATCAAAAAAAATATTATACCTAATATTTACATTAATCTCTGTCATAAAAAGCATAATATAAAGGTAAATAATTACTATAGTACTTTTTACGCTGTGAAATCATTGAAATAGTAAAATTCTACATCAATGTGTGAAATGCACGAAATGTGAAGCAAAAATTCTTCTTTCAAACATCTATCAAAGCACATCAAAGAAGAATTTTTCTGTCGGATGTCACTTTGGAGATGGACTTTTGGACATAGCAAAATAATATTTTATTTTCATATTATTGGTGTAATTTATTTAGATACTGTGTGAATAAGATTCGCATACAATTTTCTATTAAATCATCATTAAACAGAGTATTGTTTTTCTCAATGTTATTACAAATTATTGAAGGCGAATGAATACTGAAGGGTCGGTAGAAGTTAGTAATTTAGTAAATGAACTAATTTACAATGGAAAGGAGGAGCTTATCATCAATATTGATGAGATGCCAATTTCTGATGAACTTGATAACCGGAGTGTTGATTCCGGAAAGACTACAGACCAGTACGTTGAAGAAAATTACATTAATAAAACTATTGAAGTTAAACCTGACATAGAAAATGAAAAACGAAATAATGCTGATCACCAGAGAACAGCAGTTGAAATGTTCGATAAGCGACGAAAAATTCCCGATGTATGGGTCCAATTTCATGGTGAGACTTTTGACTGTGTGTTGATAAAAATGTTTTCCTAATACTTTTATATAATTATTGTGTTTTAAGCTACTTATCTACAAACTTTGCATTATGTGTGAACAATTAATGTTGAGATCCTTTACTAGTTATTTATTGTGCAAAATTTTAGCACAATCATTAATTTTAGCCATCTCCCGCTGTCTCTCGGTGGCAAAATTATTTTGTTTTTGTTTCAGAGGTTAAGGCCAAGCGAATTGATGTTGGTAGACGAAGTGGACGAAGTGAGAGGAATTATCAATTTTATCAAGACACTCCCAGTGGGGGTGGCTTCAACTACAACCCAGAGTCGCGGAATGGATTTGTGATGCTTGTCTTTGCCATTGTATTAGTGATGCTAGCTTTAACGTTTCTTTACGTTGTCTTCGTTTTGAACATGTAAGTATGTCGAGTTCTTTCACGCGCAAGGACGAGTTCTGAGTAGGTAACTTATGCAATCTTCTCTATCCAATACACACATGCATTTTTTATTGTAGGCCTGGCGTTTCAGACTTCTATCGAGAACATCGTCGAGCATTGGGATTTCTTTCCTCGTGAGTACATCAGTATTAGTTTTAAGCTTATTCTATGTTCGTGGGTTCAGCTTTTACCTACGGAGAATCGACCACACTAAAATATTGATCAACCCCCTCCCCTTTCCTTATCAAAATAATATTTTTAAGTGTAATTCCAAAATGGACTGCTGCCTTCAGTGTATGGTTTCTTCCAGAGGGGTTATGATTGCCATGTCCTACATTATGATTTGCTGCTTGCCGTGTGTCAGGGTACCGCCCTGTAATTACGTCACACTATTTATAGCAGTGAGTTTTTATTTCAAATTAGTTTGTATTTATTTATTTATTTAATGTAGTTTGTTTAGTTTGTATTAGTTTGTAAAGATCCTACATAATCTACCAAATATAAATCCTAGAGAAACTTTGACGCCGTTACTTTAAACTCCTGCAGACTCTGTAGGACTGAAACAGTATGTGCGTGTACTGCTTTAGACAACCCAAATACAAAACTCAACTTACGCCTCGTGGATGGTAGCAAGTCGATTTAAAAAAAAACTGTTCCAGCTAGCAGCAATGTGTAACCTCGCAGGCGTGTGCACAGCTGTCATGAAAACTCAAATTATAATGTTCGCGCTCCTTGCAACGAGTGTAACTGTGGCAATTTGCTTATTGCTGGCTCTTTCTAAAGTGAGTTTACCATACTTTTTTTTTGAATTCATAGTAGAAGGATTTTCATCATCATCGTCATCATTACTTCGACGCATTTTCCAGCTCAGTTGATGTGTTGAAATGATCACGTTGATGACGAGCAGAATATTCTTACTATTACAATAAATAAGAATACAGTTTGCTCTTCCACGCCACAACAACTGAATCGATTTGGCTGAAGTTTAGAATGGAGATAGTTTATAGGTACCCCGACTCAATATATTGGTTTCTCAGAAAACTAAAAAGTTCCTGCGGGAACAAAAAAACCAAAATCTACGTGGATGCAGTCACGGGTATCATCTAGTAATTTATAAGAGTATGATCATAGTAAAACGCCACTGGGGGTTTTGTGGGTATGGATCCTTGTACTGCTTAATTTTTAAGTCTTGTTTTAATACGGTTTCAGTTCGACTTCACAGCGTGGTACTTATACATACTAGTAATAGGAATTGTGCTGATGGTGCTATCAGTTGCAATCAGTACAGCGACTTTTGTTTTCGGAATCCGCTTTAGACCGTATGTCTTGGCTCTGTTGTACGTTTTAACTTTATTCCTAATGATCGTAAGTTGATACTTTTTTTTCTCAATATGTTGTAGTTTGACGACCTCCCTGGCGCAGTGTTGACCGCTGATGTCTTGCAGTGCGGAGGTTCCGGGTTCGATCCCCGGCATGGTCAATTTGGGAATTTATAATTTCTGAATTTTCCCTAGTCTGGCCTGGAGGCTTCGACCGTGGCTAGTTACCACCCTACCGGCAAAAACGTGCCGTCAAGCGATTTAGCTTTCCGATACGATTAAGGGTATGGATTTAATATAACTGCCATGCCCCTAACAGGTTAGCCCGCTACCATCTTAGACTGCATCACCAGTTACCACCAGGTGAGATTGCAGTCAAGGGCTAACTTGTAGTGAATAAAAAAAAACCGGCCAAGTGCGAGTCGGACTCGCGCACCGAGGGTTCCGTACAAACCTGTAGTAAGTTTTAAATTATTAAAAAAAAAACTACTTACTAGATCTCGTTCAAACCAATTTTCGGTGGAAGTTTGCATGATAATGTACATCATATATTTTTTTTAGTCTTATCATTCTCTTATTTTAGAAGTTACAGGGACACACATTTTACCACTTTGGAAGTGTCTCTCGCGCAAACTATTCAGTTTAGAAAAAAATGATATTAGAATGCTCAATATCATTTTTGAAGACCTATCCACAGATACCCCACACGTATGGACTTGATGAAATACAATTTTTTTCATCAAAGTTTCAGTTCTAAGTATGGGGACCCCCAAAATTTATTGTTTTTTTTCTAGTTTTGTGTGAAAATCTTAATGCGGTTCACAGAATACATCTACCAAGTTTCAACAGTATAGTTCTTATAGTTTCGGAAAAAAGTGGCTGTGACATACGGACGGACACACAGACAGACAGACAGACAGACAGACAGACATGACGAATCTATAAGGGTTCCGTTTTTGCCAAATTTGGCTACGGAACCCTAAAAAGTGGATTATTCTCATTTTTACGTTAGAGTTTATTGAATTTAAATGTCGAAACACTCTAAGGCCGTTATTACACCTGTAAGTTTTTACGTAAGTAGCGTTCGTAAGTTATTTACAAAACTAACATTTGTAGTTACATACGTACCGTATTGATCTATATTCTATCAGTATCTTCCACTACAGCCCATTAACGTCCCACTGCTGGGCACAGGCCTCCACTCTCATAGGAGAAAGGGAATTAGAGCTTATACCCATCACGCTGCTCCAATGCGGGTTGGTGGGCTTTAACGACTATTATCATGTGTCATCAGTATCTACAACAAGTTTCAATTCAACCACACTGAAGATTTAATAATTTTTCAGGTATTAGTTATGGAACTCCAGATGATAATCGGCGGTAAATCGATAGAGATCAGTGAAGAAGACTACATTCTGGCAGCATATATGCTGTACACATCCATTGTGAATTTGTTCCTGCAAATTTTGACGATTTTAGCAGAACTGGAGAGTGATTAGGATTAAAATGAACTGAGGAGCAACAAAAATAGGATACTGTAAAATAGGACCCAAACACGTGTTAAAAGTATCATATCATACTAATATTATAAATGTGAAACTGTGTTTGTTTGTTGGTTTGTCCTTCAATCATGCCGCAACGATCCACGGGATTTTTGGCACGGGTAAGTATAGTTGAGGACCTGGAGAGTGACATAGCCTACTTTTTCACACGGAAAATTAAGGAGTTTCCGCAGGAATCAAAAAGCTTAAACCACGCCGACGAAGTAGCGGGCATCAGCTTGTGAATTCTTCAATTATATCACACCATAAATTATACTTTATTTACTTATACTTACTTATTACATTTTGCTTAAATGTAATCCGAGGTTTGTTTCTCATTACTAAGGTGGCCTAAATTTATTGCCCCTCAGTTTATTTGGAGTAGGTAGTAATTGGGACTGTGAATTGTGAACTTTTGTTTATAAAGTCGGCCATTTTGCATGTTCTATTTGTATGTGTGTTACAGTGTTTATTATATATTTTTGACATTTTCTGATAATATTTTTTTTAGAATTGTCTGTAAGCAACATTGTCCTGGCTTACCGCCTCTGTCTGAGGAGGCCACAGCTCTGTACGAGATTTATAACTCAAATGCTAAGCGTCGGAAGTAAAATGATGATTTTGTTCCCACGAGGGTGACATGTTCAATGTTGAACAGACCCTCTATAATAAATTAAGATTTAAAAAAAGTCCATCCTCTATCAAAATTATATTATCATTAGCTTTTAAAGCCTCAACTCTGCATTGCGGCATTGTTCCGAGAAGAATAGCCTGTCGGCTCTTTTTACACTACAATGTGCTCTATTTTAAAAATTAATCTCCATTCTGCCAGTAAATCTAGGATTTGCCAAAACTGTTTGGGCAAAAAATAATTGAAGTGTCATTATATGAAAGCGTTTGAGAGGTCTCTCAGACGTCGTTGAATAATAGCTTGTTTCGTCTCTCAACGATTTGAGACTTGAGTTTTTGTAAAGCATTGACTCGCCTGTAAAATCTAGCACCTAGCAATTAAGCCTAAGTACATAACGCTACACAGAAACTTAGGGTAGGAAGTCTCACTGCACGTGCATAACAATCGCACACACATTCGCAACGTATGTATATTAACACCTCATAGACATGGATACGTAATTTATATCAAATCGTAAATGAGATGGTTCAGGTACTTTTTAAACTGATAAATCAGGAGTTACCAAAGGATGTTTAAAAGTGAAATCATATTTGTCTGTTTGTCTGTATCAATCCGCATCATGTACGCAATTATCTTCACACAAAATAGGCATTTTTAAATAAACAAAATGCAAATTGATGGTGACAATTAATGTGTTTTCAGCCTAAATAACCTAACGCGCACAAAGTAGCAGAAATCAGTTTCTAACTAGTTAGTACTAATTATTGTTTAAGTAGGAAGTATAAGGGTAAAGAAGTGCTAGATAAGGGTGTTAATGTGAACTAAAAGATATGCTAAAGAGCATAAAAGACGTCGCAAACCAGTGGATTAAACCAGTTTATTGTACTCATTTTTAACACCTCTTCTCTAGCACGCTTATTAGATAAGTAGTTCGCTTTGAAATTTCAACGAGTTTTATTCCATAAGCGGAATGTAATAAACTGCAGAGCAAATTCTTAAGATGTTTTTAAAGTTAACATACTGCATTTCACACCTACGCTAAAAGTAGCCTAAGTCAACATTGAAAGTAACGTCGCCTGGTTGTAGCAGCGCATAATAATATTGATTGAGTTGGATAAGTAACGCAAAAGCAAAATCCATATCAGTAATGGATTTGTGACGGTTTGGCTAAGGTTTGACCTTTCCTGGTTACATTCAAGTATTATACACGTGTATGGAAGAGGAACCTATAGCCTTTGTAAAATAATATATAGAACAATATTGACCCCAGCACAATAATGTTTATCCCAAGAAGACTCCCATCATTGTGTAATTAGAGGCAGGAGTCGTGACTTGTGCCTAATGACGCAGACAAAGAGAGAAGTCAGTATAGGTTTTATTAGCAGGGAGAATGGAATGCAATGCAGTATACTGAACTTCCAGAGTGCTATTCGATCCACACTGCACTGATAGAGCCGGGCTGCGGATCCTGTATAATATCCTGTAGTTGAAGTGTTACAGGATCCACCTAAACCAATGGTGGATCACATTGAGCTCCAGAGTAGATTTGCGACCCCTCGCACCACCAGCTTGCCCTACCAGTGGGGCGATGAGGTATTCCTATTAACCCTAGGCCCCATTGTGTAATGGTTAGGATATATTTTAAAAATGTGTCTGATTTGCTAATCAATCCGCTGGTCGATACAGTTAGTGGATCCTAGTGGATTGAGGGAAGATATAGATGAATAAAAAATTAAAATACGTAAAGATGTATAGATAACCTTAGATTACAGGAATCTTAAGAAAAAAATGTACTTAATTTAACGATTCTTATGGAAACTGATATTTTGTAGTGTCGCTACTTTACAAAAGACAGAATTTAAGCGTGTTAGCACATTCTTAAAAATATTTCATACTTATACTTATGAAATTCATTTCAACAAATATCAATTTTACAGCAGCGCTCAGCAGCGGCGGCGACGCGCTCGCGTCCGTAACTCCGTACACCGGAAAATGCCGGGACGTGACTCCCGGATACTGCTCCGGATAAAAAGAGGGACTGCTTCCGATTGGAATCCGTTTATTAGGGGTTAAACCGCGATCAAATTTTCCGTAATTTTTTAATTAAAATTTAAAATTACGATATTTACGTAGGCTTCGATTTCAAATCACTTGCGCCTTTTAAAACATAATTTTTACATAGTATCCTGAAACACTTATATTTTATGCAATCGGAGACAATTAGATGATAAAATTAATCATAAAATTATAAAAGAAAAACATTTAAAAAAAAAGCTTTTATCGTACGCTATATTGAATTTGGTGTGACGTCTTTTATTTTTTCGTATTCTTCTCAGGAAATTATTTTAATTGATACCCATACCTATATAATGCAGGCGCATAAAATATAGTCTACCATCTTTTGGAGTCCGCCATATTGAATTGAGAATGACGTCACTTAGCTAACCATGCATTGTCATACAAACTAAACGTGTAGGTATGCAAAATTTCTGCTCAATCTGTTGGGGATAACTTTTTCAAAATTCAGTTGCAAGATTTGACCTAAGCAAACCCACAAACATTGCAAATTATTTAAAAGCTTGTTAAAAAGACTGAAATTAGACTCTATCCATGCGCTGTAATTACCATAAATATACTTGTGTACACTTTATCTTAATTGTAACATTTTTAAAAAGAGCAACTGCCTAGTCTTGCTAATTCTTCTCGTATCTTTCAAATCTGGTTGTGTAGATTTCACTTGAAAATCGAAAATACTTGTAAAAGTACGTCTATAATTGAATAAGTAATCTTTCTATTCAAAATCTCGCTGTTTTACAAAACTGTTGTTTTACTTTCACAAGGCTCAAAGGTTAATGCTACAAACTTGAGGGCATAGGCTTTTTAAGAAACGTTTCTGAAAGTCATATTTCATACATGAAAAGTCCTACTAAACTTGTGGTAAAAGAATGCTTTCACACCAAAGAAATTAAAACATTGTTTTGAAAGACCAGGGGGGGGTTAGGTACTACCTCCTAAACCAGTATTATTTCAAAACTAGCAGATGCCCGCGACTTAGTCCGCGTGAAATAAGTTTTTTAAATTCCCACAGGAACTCCCTTATTTTTCGGGTTAGTAAATAGCCTATGACACTCACAAATAATGTGGATTTCTATTGGTACCAGAATTTTTAAAATCGGTTCAGTAGATCCAGAGATTACCCCTTACAACCTCACAAACTCACAAATACCTCTCTATATTATTAGTATAGATAAGATATATATGTCACGTACCTTGACGTTCCTAAAATAAGGATTATAATTCTACAGCATGAACTTCAACAAGATTAAAACAATACGGCCTTTAATCGATGGTAGTAGGTAGGCCCCCTGAGAAAAATAAACAGTGTGCAAAACAAGCGAACAACTTCGTTTCAAAAGGTGCAACGCTACGAGTTCTTGACGGTTTCAAGAAGTCAGACGAAGTCCCAGGCAAAAGCTAGCAGCAACAATGTCTGAAAGCGAAATAAATAGTGCACTTTTTAATACACGCCGTTGAGCAAGCTTACGCGGAGTGGCAGTGCCTTGCCTGTAGCGCACGCAAAAGGCCCTTTCGGCTTCGGCGTAGCGAAAAAACTCATCAGGCCTACGATGAAAATTGCTGCATATCAAAAGGCTGCTAATTATTTCAAAAAAAAAACCTAACCTTTCCGCAAAAGATCTCATTTGACAAAGTGCCCGTAGCTCCGAGATACAACTTCTCCGATGTGTTTTTAGGGTTCCGTAGTCAACAAGGAACCCTTATTCGTCATGTCCGTCCGTCCGTCCGTAGCTCAGATACTATAGCAGTAGAGTAAATGAGAAAAAGCAAAAGTGATAATTTAAATAACTTGAAATAAATATTTAAATTTTTTTCGCTCTACAACATGCACGTAGCCGTCGTAGCATATAATCAACCAATAAAAACACCAAAAATTACGTTAGTTACCTAAAAATATCACTTCTCAGGTTATCAACCTATTCATACTAATATTATAAATGCGAAAGTATGTTTGCCTGTCGGGTCCGCTACGCTTTACTCATCTTTGTAACCGATTTTGATATTTTTTTATCGCGGGGAAATTAAAGAGTTTCATCGGGAATTTAAAAAAATCCACGCGGATGAAGTCACGGGTATCATCTCGTAACATATAAATATCATTGATATCAACTAAGAAATATGCAATAGGCACTTTGCTCGCCTTGGTAAAAGCGATATACCTTTTGTATTAATAAAACATTCAAATTTCAAAGTATGTTCTGAAGAGCGACCTACTCAGTACTCGTCAGCCGCTCGTCAGACTCATGATGAAAGCGGTCGGATGTCAAAAGACAGCTAATCATTTCGAAAACCCTGTACAAAAACGTGATCATTTCGCAAGGGGTCGTGTTTGACAAAGTGGCTGCGAAGCCGAGATTCAATTTCCCCCACATATTTCACATGGTGCTCTTGATTTCGTAGAATTTTTCATTTGCTCGACGGTTTATTAGGTTAAGGTTGTTTTGGTATTGTTATAATGATAATGTATGAAGTCATGAATAATTTAAAGGGAGGCGCGGCTTCTTTTTTTTTGCAATTTCATACCTCTTATTGGAAAAACGTATGTAACTACGTAGTTATTACGAAACATAATATTTTTTATCGCAATTTTCATTTTAATTTTATTTTAATTAATTTTTTGGCGCAATATTTTTTTTATATGAATGCAGCAAACTGAAAACCAGCGCTGGGCATTGTTGCCAATGCTCGGCAATGCTGAGTTTGCCTCAAATTATTTATTGTCAATTTTTTATTTAGACTAACCTAACCCAACAATAATGGAAAACATAAAGCTTTTCATAAAGGGTCACTTTGATGTCCATTTGCTTGTCTGTCTGTGTCTGTTCCTTACGATGCAGTGTAGAAATTAGGGCTATGTGCTTAATTATACTGCTGGAGCCTTGTACTAGTTTGCTTCCATAATATAGGGTCGTCACGTCTATTAGAATGGTTTTTAGCGCTATCCGAATATAACGATTGCAAGGACCGAATCTAGTCTCTTACCAAAAACTCTAGAAAATTTCTAGTTCTACTTTTCATGTGAAAAGATAGCTCGGGAAAGATGGATCCGTTCCATTTCAAAGCTTTCGTTTTACGCTCTGCCATCGATCATTTTCTAATCGTATATTAGCTGTTCCGAGCAATTTATCATCGATTTTAAAACTTCACAAGATGTTTTTTGACTCCAAGAATTATTCTATTAGAGTAGTTCTAGTATGTTTTCTATTTTTTTTTATAATAAAATTAATTCTTTTCACTCAGGAAGCACTCGGAAGATATCAAAACAAAATGTACGATACATTTTGTTTTGTCGATTTCTGGTGAATAAAATGGTGAACTTTCAGGAGCTGCACATATTAGCATGACCAGATAAAACTTGGTTACCTACGACACGGACGACATTTCGTGCAGATTTTTCGTCTTGTACCTAGTGAGTTTTGCCCCTAAGCAGGTAGGAACTATATTGAGGGCTGCGAGTTGATGGAGAACGTTTTGTGCAAATTCTAGACAATAGCAAAAGTGGCCATCGGTAGAAATCTTCAAAATGAAGTCATGAAAGACAGTTTTTAAAAAAAAAGTAAAAGTTGGAAAAATATGTGCATTACGAGAACATTGCGAAAACATTAGCCTAAAAACAAACGTAAACTTTCAATATTATTGACCTAGTATGTTCAATAAAAAACTTTTTTATGGTGAACTCCACAAAATTGTTTAAAAGTGCCACACCACCAATTTATTTGTCGTCCACAGCGCAATATATAAATTCGAAAACTTCCAAACAGTTAAATTTCTGGTGATTTATTCTCGCATGGCCAAATCCGCACCTGGATGAAACAGTTAATGGACCGGGGAGATCCATGCAAACTGTTGACCCAAACACAGTTGCCATGACTCAGTAAAACTGCACAAAATCTATATGTATTGTATTCCAACGTTTTTCACTGTTGGACCAGGTTGGCCGCTCGGATTGTTTAACAAAGACTGTGAATTGAAAATAGAAAATTTCACCTATATTTTTTCGGGTTCACGATATGTTATTCTATAGAAATAATATATGTATGTAATATTATTGTCATACACAGATTGGAAACGACGGCACCTATTAGTAAAATAAACGGAAAAACTCAAGGAAAAAGGAAACTATATTTTCTTTAGGACTTAAATCATAATCATACTATGGTAAAGAATCCACGATGTCACTAATGAAGGAACGCAAGTAAGTGACGATGCTGACAGATGGAAGTAGGTTGATTTAAAAGGAGAATTTAGTTGAATTATAATAGTAGGCCCCACTTAAGCCCATACGCCCATATCGTACGCACTATCGTGCTAAAACAAAACAATATCGCTAAGCGGTACGTTTTTTCGGCCCTCTAGTGTGGTAACTGAAGGCCATGATCACAAAGACAAACTAGAAATTATAATTTTCCAAAGTGGCCCTCTCGGGAGTGGAACCAGACAATTTATAAGACTACATCGCACTTATAAATGAGCCAAACGATATCGGTCGTGAAAAATTTTAGGAGGTTGTGATTAATTTCTACCATTTCGGCAAAAGCCGTACCGTCAATTGTCAAACCGTACCAATTGATTAAGTGTTCCGGCACATAATAGGTAATAGGTTCCGCTATGATACTGCGTAGAAACTGAGAGTCTTCAACCACACAATTATTAGGAATCTGCTTACAGTTTAGCCAAATAAATAGACCGTTTAGTACGCTACCATTTTAGACTGCATCATCGCTTACCACCAGGTGAGAAGGCTACCTTGTCATTGTGTAATAAAAAAGTTATTTAAAAAAACAAAAAAATTGGCAGTCTTACGCTGAGTTCCACGAAACAAATACAAAAATTTAAGTGGTACTTAGACTAATTTAATCGCAAGAATCGTATGGAGTCTTGTAATTAAATTAGTTTAATCAATACTTAAATTTTTGTATTTGTTTCGTGCAACTCGGCGTTAGACTGCCGATAGAAGTGAAAACGAATATTAAAAAAAAACAAAACAACCTTAAAACTAAGGCATTCAAATTTAATTACGAATGTAGTATATTTACATTTAAGACCTTTTGAAACAACGCGAGCAAATCGGTGACGAGCATGTCGGTGACGCGAATCCACAAGTTTACCCCCTACCAAAGACTGCATCACCGCTTACCACCAGGTGAGAAAACAACCTTGTCATTGAGTAAAAATATCAAAAGGGTGGCTCTCACGTTCTAAAGCAATTCAAAATTATTATGAAGCTCGTTTCCACAAAATATAAAGTTGACAAGCACGCGAGGAGAGGTGTCCGGGAAGGAAAACGCCGGAACGTGACTCCTGGGTACTGTTCCGAACATAAAGCGGAGCTGACCTGAATTTATTTGTCGCAAATTATGACGAATTTGCTGTAAATTCGTAGGTAAATATAAAAATACATTAACAGAGCTGTAAAATAAAAAATCCGAATAGTTATTGTATTGAAACTTGTTACCAATATTTACTAGAGATACCAGCGAAATATTTTATTTTCTGAATTTAATAAAAATACATCCGTGGTTTTTATGTTTTGGGAGGGCACACGACAATTATTGGCTTGCCCCCCTTGCGTCTATCAAGGGACTTAGGAAGTTGCTTTCGCTCTGTGAGCATTATGCCAATGCTCACGGACTGAAATATAATGTCACTAAGTCTGAAATGTTAGTCTTTCGAGCAGGCAAGGGTCCGGAGAGGGTACCTGTGGTAATATTAGATGGCTCAGCAGTTCAGGTTGTGACAAAGTTCATGTTGGAACTGGCTTTAAACTAAATTGTTCATTTTTTAAATATGTTCCTTAATTCTAATTTCAAAGTTTATAACTTTACATTCTATGACTTTTATATTTACTTCTAATAAAATATCTCACACAGGACGTCCAATATTTTTTCCTTATTTAATATATTATTCCTTTAATTTTTCAAATATCCCAACACGTTATCAGCACGAAGCTCTGGAAAATAAAATATAAAGAAGTATATTATTTTTTTTGGAAAATTGGTGTTAATTGTCTGTTGTGTCTTTAATATTTTGTTGTGACAAATTTTTTTTACAAAAATGTCGCAAGCAAACGGAGATAATAATAATATAAGTGGTAACAAGATGTTTTCGTCGTCAGTTCCTCCTTTTTGTCTGAAAAATAGAGAAGGATACCCCACTTGGAAATTTAAAATGCGTAATTATTTACAACATGAGGACCTGTGGTTTTCTATAAATGGGTATCCAGAAGGGGATACGACCCCTGCATCAGTTAAGGTAAGAAATGACGCTAAAGCTCTTGCTAAAATATGCTTAACAGTAGACGGTGTAGCTATTACACATGTAAGATGTGCAAAAACTGCAGCCGAAGCATGGGAATCCCTGAGAGTTGCTTTTGAAGATAAAGGAATGGGACGAAGGCTAGCTTTGGAGCGTAAACTTTATAGATTGAGTCTTTCAGACTTTAGTAATATTGAAGAGTATATAGATGCAGTTCTGTCAACGGCACAAGATTTAGCTGACATAGACAAAGTAATAGAGGACAAATCGATTGCAGCCATATTACTAGGAGGTCTCACATCGAAGTATGAGCCACTGATTATGGCACTTGAAAACTGCAATATTGATATTACTTCCGACTTGGTCAAGACAAAACTGTTAAATGAAATGTCAAAAAATGACACAACACAAAATAATTCAGCTTTCCAGATTAAAGTAATGAAATCTAATTCTAAGAAAAAGAATATGATAGTTTGCTACGAGTGCAATATACCAGGGCATAAAAGGCCAGATTGCCCTCTACGACAAAATAAAGATAAAGCTAATGTAGTGAATGAGAACAGTGCTTCGTTTACTGCACTAAATACTGCTGGCTGTTCCAATAAGGATGTTTGGTACGTAGATTCTGGGGCTACAAAACATATGACATTCAGAGAAGATTGGTTTCAGGTCTTAAAGCCTATAAATAATGGAAATATAACTGTTGCAAATGGTGAACACATTAAATGTTGTGGAATAGGAAATATTTCAATTAATACACCTGGTGATGTAGTAGAAACAATTAGTGATGTTGTACTAGTCCCAGATTTGAAGGCTAATTTATTATCAGTACAGAAAGTTATTGAAAAAGGTTTTATATGTGTTTTCGACAAAAGCGGATGTAATTTTTATAAAAATAATAATTTTTATGTTTCAGGTGATTCTGTTCTTCATGCTTCGCCCTGTGGTGGACTGTACATAGTTGACGGTACTGTTAATATTCCACCTAAGATGAATTGTGATAATATTGCATACGAGGTGCACTCTGACCATCTGAGCAAGTATCAACTCTGGCATAAACGGTTAGGGCACTTATGTCGCATAGGCATGAATCAATTGAAGAATCATTAGGTAGGAGTTTATTTTAATAAAGTTGACAAAAATAGTTGCATCGCTTGCGTAAAAGGAAAACAGGCAAGAAAACCATTCAAAAATATAGCCTATCATAGGGCGTCATCACCTTTGGAACTAGTCCACAGTGATTTATGTGGACCAATGTCCACGACATCTTTTCAAGGAAACGTTTATGTTTTAACCTTTATAGATGATTATACACGCAAGATTTTTGTTTATTTTATATCTTCTAAAACTGAGGTTAAGAATAAATTTTTATTGTTTCGAGCCCTAGTTGAAAAACAATTAGGTGTTCAAATAAAGGCTCTTAGAACTGACGGAGGAAAAGAGTATGTAAATAAAGAGCTATCAGATTATCTTTCTTTAAATGGGATTGAGCACCAAATAACAACGCCTTATAGTCCACAGCAAAATGGAGTTGCTGAACGTACTAATCGTACTATAATAGAGAAGGCGAGATCAATGTTAGCTGAAAGCTCATTATCTAAAGCATACTGGGAAGATGCCTTCCAAGTTGCTGTTTATTTAAAGAATAGGTCTCCTCATCGAGCTTTAAATGGGCAAATACCATATGATAAATGGAGTGGTCGGAAAAGTGATCTAAGTCACTTGAGGGTATTCGGATGCAGAGCTCTTGTTCATGTTCCTTCATGTCAGAGAGGGAAATTAGATTTAAAGGCAGAGGAAGCCATTTTCATTGGATATGCAGAAGATCCTAATACCTATATTTTTCGAGATCCTGCAAATCCAAGGCGTATTTTAAAGTCGAGGGATGTGATTTTTTATGAAAATAGATTTACACATTTAAAGGAAAATGCATCAGAACCTATGGTTCAAAATACAGAGTCAGTATTACTATTCGATGAACATAGTGAAACTGGTAATGAACAATTTTTTGATTGTATTGATTGTTTTAGTCCTGAAGAAGAATCAACTGTTCCAGTGAGCATGGATAAAGGGTCTTCGTGTACTGAAGAAACACAAGTGAGTAAAGAACCGAGATATCCATCTAGAAATAGAAAGCCACCTGAATTTTTAACTTATCAGGTCTCTAACGGTGTCGATTCGAGTGAACCAACAAGTTATTCTGAAGCTATATATTCAGAAGATGCTGAAAAATGGTATTTAGCAATGATTGATGAATACAATTCATTATTGAAGTTAAATACCTGGGAGTTAGTAGATAAACCAAATAAAAAGATAATTCCCTGCAAGTGGGTATATAAGCTCAAAAAGGATGCGTATGGAAATATCACAAAGTATAAGGCAAGGCTAGTCGTCAAAGGTTTTAATCAAACAAAAGGTATAGATTACTATGAGACTTTTGCACCAGTGATTCGTCATTCTTCCTTACGTACTTTGTTTGCATTAGCAGCAGAAAACGATCTCAAAATGAGACATCTCGATGTTGATACAGCATTTCTTTATGGAGATTTAGAAGAAGAAGTGTTTATGGAACAACCACTTGGTTTTTCTGTGAAAGGCCAAGAAAACAAGGTTTGCCTGCTAAGAAAATCTTTATATGGTCTCAAACAGGCACCTCGTGCTTGGAACAAAAAATTGAATGAAGTTTTATCAAAAATAGGTTTTATAGGAACTTCTTCTGAGCCTTGTGTATTTACAAAACTTTTTGGTGAGGAACTTATTATTTTGGGTATCTATGTGGATGACATAATTGTTTTTTATAATTCTGATGTGACGTTTGACATTGTTAAAAATGATTTGTCAAGGTATTTTAGTTTGAAAGATCTTGGCAGTTTGAAATCATATTTAGGTTTACAAATAGAAAGAAATCAAGACTACTTAAAAGTTAGTCAATCAAATTATATTTTGTCCATCTTGGACAAATTTAATATGAGTGATTGTAAGTCAGCTAGTACTCCCTTAGCTCACAACAAACTAGAAAGAAACGGTAATGGTGAGTCATTGTTGCTACCTTACAGAAATCTAATAGGATGTCTTATGTTCGTGGCAGTTAATACACGTCCTGATATAGCATTTGCTACGAGCTACTTAAGCCAATTTAATACGTGTTTTACTACAGAACATTGGAATGCAGCAAAAAGGATCCTTCAATATCTGAAGGGTACACTAGAATATTCATTAATGTATAGGAAAACTGGAAAACCGTTAATCGGGTATGCAGATGCTGATTGGGCAAATTGTCCAATTGACAGAAAGTCTTACACGGGCTATGTTTTTAAGTTAGCTGGTGGACCAGTGTCTTGGGAATCGAAGAAACAACCAACTGTTGCTCTGTCGTCCACCGAAGCTGAGTACATGGCTCTTACGGCGGCAACTAAAGAAGCCTGTTATTTGCGCAAATTTATAGAGGATATTACAGGTAAAATATCTACGATTAAGATACTATCAGATAGTCAGAGTGCTCTAAACTTAGTTCACAATCCTGTGCACCATAACAGAACGAAGCATATTGACACTCGTTTTCATTTTATACGAGAGAAAGTTAGTAATAATATAATTACTTTAGATTATATGAAAAGTTGTGACATGCCCGCAGATATTCTTACCAAACCACTTGGGCCTTTCGCAACTAATAAAATTATAAGTAATTTAGTTGTTAGGTAGTATATATATATTTTTTTTATGTTATGTTATGGATTGCAATTTTTTTTTGTAAGACAATTTAGTTTAAGGGGGGATGTTGGAACTGGCTTTAAACTAAATTGTTCATTTTTTAAATATGTTCCTTAATTCTAATTTCAAAGTTTATAACTTTACATTCTATGACTTTTATATTTACTTCTAATAAAATATCTCACACAGGACGTCCAATATTTTTTCCTTATTTAATATATTATTCCTTTAATTTTTCAAATATCCCAACAGTTCAAATATCTAGGACATGTTCTAACAGAGCACCTGAAGGATGACTGTGATATTGAGAGGGAAAGGAGGGCACTCTCGATTCGTTGCAACATGCTAGCTCGAAGATTTGGCAAATGCAGCGAATCCGTCAAGGTTGTACTGTTTAACGCGTATTGCCAGTGTTTTTACACTTGCCAACTTTGGACAAATTTTCTCAGAAAGTCCTACACGGCAATACGTGTGCAGTACAATGATGCTTTTCGCATTTTGATGGGTTTGCCTAGATATTGTAGTGCCTCGGGTATGTTCGCCGAGTCGAGGGTGCCTGATTTCTATGCTGTAATGAGGAAAAGAGTAGCTTCCTTTTGGGAGAGACTCCGGACATCTCAGAACAGCATCCTCAAGATGGTTTGTGACGGTATGCCCAGCAATATTTTTACCTATTGGCTATCTGTGCATCACAATAGCAATAGGAAATAGATATAGGTTTTTTGTGATCATGACGCCTGGGAAGAGTTTTTTTTTTAACATTCCCAGTTAGTTTATAAGTTTTATATAATTTTATTTTATTGTATACTTACTATTTTTTTTAAAACAATTGATTGTATTGTGTGTAATGTATACTGGGCCCTTTTGCCTTTAATAAAAACTTTTATTATTATTCTTTTATTTTATTTAGCTCCATATTTTTTACATTTTCAAATATTTAACTACTTATGAAAACAAAAATAAATAAATAAACATTTAAAAATATAAAAAATAGCGTTCCACCGGTCTCGGGAACAGGGTCCAAGAAACCGGCGGTCAGGGCCCCAGAGAGAGGAACCTCCTGACAATGCGAGCCGTGTCCAGGAGTACAGCCTTCTGGATCTGGCCCTTGACCCAGCTACCCAATGAGAGCCTCGAAAGATGTTGATCGAAGCTCTTGGCTATAAGACCGTTAGTAGTCACGACTATCGGTACAATGATTGCTGAGTCCACATCCCACATGGCGACAACCTCATGCGCCAAGTCTAGATACTTTGTTAGTTTCTCTTTCTCAGCTTTCACGAGGTTCTCGTCATGTGGGACAGTAATATCAACAATCATTGCACGGCGCTCTGATCGGTCTATCACCACTATGTCAGGTTTATTGGCTACAATAGTCCTGTCTGTAATGATAGACCGATCCCAGTATAGTGTGATATGACCATTTTCGAGAACTGGGTCGGGCACATACTTGTAGTACGGTACTTCTGATTCCACAAGATTGTATTTCAAGGCCAGTTGCTGGTGGATAATCCTGGCCACTTGGTTATGTCTGTGCAAGTATTCGCCGTTAGCCAGATGAGAACAACCAGAGACAATGTGACGGATAGTTTCTCCAGGACGGCGACACGCCCGACATATGTCTACCGTTCTATCCTTCATTATGTATTTTCTGTAATTGTTCGTCATCATGACCTCGTCCATAATTGCACATACAAACCCTTCGGTTTCCCCAAAGAGGTCACCGGAGCGCAGCCAGGCCACGGACGCTTCAAAGTCCACATCAGGTCCGTGGAGGGCCCGATAAAAGCGTCCGTGAAGCTCCTTACCTTGCCATACAACCCTGCGGTCATTGGTACTGAGCACTACAGGTATGCGCCAGTTCTCGTTAGCTAAGGAGAGCGGCGTCAGACCCCTGTCCACCATGACCACATCGCGGTGCATCTCCGCCTCCGCGTGGAGAAAGTACTCCCTGAGATTGCACACCTCGCGGTTGTGGAGGGTTTTGGCATTCAAAAGGCCTCTACCCCCACACTTCCGCGGAATGTACAGCCTCATCACCGAGGAACGTGGGTGATGCATCCGATATGTGGTCAGCAGCGTACGAACTTGTCTGTCCAGAGCGTCAAGTTCAGTCTGAGTCCACCTGAGTATGCCGAAGGAGTACATCAAGACCGGCATGACCCAACCATTGAAGGCACGCACCTTATTGCCGCCCGACAAAAGGCTTTTCAGCACTTTCTTCAGGCGGCCAAGGAAACGCTCCCTCACCGACCGTCTCATGTCGGCCTCTCTGATACCTAATGCCTCCATCATGCCCAAGTATTTGTAGGCTTCAGTTGGGGAGAGCGATCTGAGGTATATGGAATCCGAGAGCTCAACACCCTCAGATTCCACAGTCCTCCCTCGCTTTACATGCATGACCGCACATTTGTCCACACCAAATTCCATCCTAATGGAATCACTAAAGGTTTTAGTTACCTTTAGTAACTCTAGTAGATGTGATTTGTTGGGTGCAATGAGTTTTAGGTCATCCATGTAAAGGAGGTGTGATATAACCTGACCTCCTCTCCTCAACCGGTAACCTAGCCCTAAATTCTCCAAGAGAGTACTCAGAGGATTCAGGGCCAGGCAAAACCACAAAGGACTCAGGCTGTCGCCCTGGAATATGCCTCGCTCAATCTTTATAGGCTCCGCACTCCCCAGGGTTCGGCGACATCCCGGATAGTGAAGGACCGTCCTCCACTGCCCCATACACGTCTGTAGGAAGGTGCGTAGTACTGTGTTTACTTTATACAGTTCTAGCACCCTCATAAGCCATGTATGGGGTACAGAGTCGTAGGCCTTCTTATAGTCTATCCAACATGTCGACAGATCCCTTCGGGTGCGCTGAGCCTGTTGACAAATGGCCATATCAATGAGGAGAAGCTCCTTAGTACCACGAGAGCCATTTCTACATCCATTCTGAGAAATAGACATGATAGAGTTTGTATTAATGTGATCGTTAATTTTTGTTCTCAGAATGGATGTAAGAAGTTTATATAATGTTGGTAGGCACGTAATCGGTCTATAATTTTTGGGTTCCGTGGTACTACCTGATTTATGGAGCAGGCGGGTAATACCTGTTGTGAGAAACTGGGGTAACGACTGTGACTCTAGAGATGATTGGAATTGGGATGCCAAATGAGCGTGCGAGCTGCGTAACCATTTTATCCAAAAGTTGTGTAGCCCATCCGGCCCTGGTGATTTCCAATTGGGCAGGGGACGGACTGCAGTGGCCACGTCTTCAGGGGTGATAGTAACAAGTCCCATTTCTGGAATTTGATCGCACGCTTTCTCTACATCCCTTGTCCAACCATTATCAGTGTGAGCGACAGGTACCGACCAGATGTTGCGCCAGAATGAGGTCATGGCTTCATCATCCGGCAGGCACGTATCGTTGACACCTTGGTCAGGTTGTTCCCAACCTCGATATACCCGCCTCTGATCGCTTTGGAAAGTGCGATTCAGGGTATATCTCTCAACCCGGCACTTGTATCTACGGATACGGCTAGCCCATGCAGAGACCTTCTGTTTCAGGAAGTCAATGCGCTCAGTGACACGCGCCATATAATCTTGAGGTCTGATATCAGTCCCCAAAAAAGCGCGCCTCACAAAGCGCATGACTCTAGGGCGCGTGTTGCCCTCCCTGAAGCAGAGTAGTTTACCAATGAGTGCCCTAGCTCCTTCAACACGACGCTCGATCCTACACTGCCAGGCTGGTGCGGTAGGCTTCGGTCGTGTTGTTGTATCATTATTAATAAACTTTACATTAGCAACACGACATGCCGCAACCGCCGCGCAGTACAGAATCGAATGTGTGTCGAGAAGGTTTTCGCTGCTGTCAAAATAACTCGGCAGCAGCGAATCCAGGGCACCCATTAGCGCTTTGTTCTTATTTTTCATGGGCAACCGAGGTAACCGCGGTCTAAGCTCGGGTGGTGAAGATCTATAGTCCCGAATAGCACTCTCCAAAGCGCTCCTCACTTGTTCACTACACTGGATACTTACATGTGTAGCCCCGCTATCCTCACCCTCATCAGCCTGAGTGGGCTGCAGCGAAATCACATGAGCAGTTTGTGATTGGGTTGGAGCTTGCGGTGGGGGGGCGGTAGCGCGGTTACATTGCAGTTCAGAGCGAAGCCGATCAAGCACGATGTTGTCCAGCATGTGATTACGCTGAATAACCCGTACCTGGTCCGACAGTCGTTGAGTCGATACATTGAGAGCTGGTTCAAGGACCTGAAACAAAGCATGCATCCTAGCACGGTACGCGGTCATGTTGGTTCCACCCTCCGTAGCCCCTAAGTATGCGCGCATGACATTTTCATTAATGGATGTTGTCCATCTCATGCGCGACACACTACCGCCGGGAGCGGGGACCCTATTAGAAGCCGGTGGGCCTCGGGATCCCAAGCAAGTCGGCGGCCGGCCTCTCCCACGACGACGTACTGGTGGTGGCGACGTCGGCGGGGAGAAAAACTCATCGCTCGAGCTCGACGCAACTGCAGCATTGGGCGTAATCGCGGGTGGTTGCGAGGCGGAGCTGAGTGACGGGTCCGGAGGTGGTGATTGTGCGTTCCGTGCTCTGGATCGTGTCAGCATATTACATTATTTCGTCGAATTTTGTTTGCATTTCATCAATTGTAATCAGGCATTTAGTGACAACGTGTGTCAGTTGTATTTCGGATTCTTAGATTTCGGATAATTTTGATTTTCTTCATGGTTTGTTCTTGTAAATAGTTTCTATTGTAGTAAATTTATTGGATTAAAATGGAAATTCTGTTGAAATCAAGTTTACTGATATTTATTTCGGTAAAAATGTAACGGAGAAAAAATATGACATATGCTGACATTCAGGGTTGCCAGGTTATTTTATTATTATTATAATACCTGGTTGAATAGGTATTTAAAATTGTTATTCATTTATGGGTTCGACAGTTTTGATAACCGCCAAAGGTTTTTGCGAAAGGGGTGACTACAGAACCCTACCCTATCCATGAACTAGACGCACTAGTTATTAGACAGTCATTCATTAGATTTTTTAATATGTCATAGTTCATTAATTTCTGTTAATAAATTAAGACATTAATCATATCACAGCTCGTAAAACACGATTGCGTGTTAAATGAAAATCAACTAGAAATATTAATATGTAACCGGAAGTTGTTCAATTAATTTTAATTATGAGTCAGTAAATAAACATTTTAGTGTTTTAATTGTAGTGAGTGGGATTAATGTGTTTTTCATTAAGTACCTATAATAAATAATTATTTTATGATTTTTGATTAAATGACTATATTATTATACTTACTAATTAGCAATAGTGATGGAGGGAGATATTTTGTGGCTTTGTCAATTATGACAATTATAGAGTAATTTATGTCATGGAATAAATCTAATAACTAATTACTACTATTTACGTGTAGCTTCGTTTAAGGTAGATATTTTGTTTTGCCTCCATCCCTAGTATCAAGCCAGCTCAAGAGGTTTAAGGTCTAACCCCAATACATAGGCGCGGCATGCATGTAGCGGCATGTACGTAGCTGGACCCACTTGCGACGCGGCAAGGAGATGAACTGCGCGACGCGGCCCCGTACAAACTCATACAAATAATATGTGCCGCTACGTCCGCGCCGCTCCGTGAATCTCAATTGGGGATGGACCTTTACTTTTCTGAGTGTGCGTTTTGAGAAATTAAATATCATTTATACTACACCCGCTCGGAAAGTGCCTTCTTGCTTAAGTCAAAATGAGGTAGAAAGTACGTCATTGCTACAAACCAAATATGCGGGAGGAAAAGATGTATGAAATTTCATTTCTAACGTGCTAAGCGGGGAGAAAACTGTATGAAAATCCATTTCTAACGCGCTGTTGTTTTTTAATTTTAAGTAAATAATATGGTATGGACGCTGAGAATTTGGATATGTCTTACCATAAGGAAATATATTATTAGAAGCACCTTCACCATATTTGACATCTCTATATATATATAAATCAATTGCTGTTCGTTTGTCTCGCTAAAACTCGAGAACGGCTGGGCCGATTTAGATGGAATTTTTTGAGTGTGTTTGTGTGGGTCCCGGGATGGTTTATATTAAAAAATGGACCCGTTAGGGGGCGCTGCAATCGGGTTCTAGCTTCAAGGCAGGACAACATCTGCCGGGACCACTAGTTTGACAGAAAAGTCAAATATGGTGAATGTCGATTGTCGGTATCGATGTCGATTGTCGATATCGATGTCGATTGTCGATATCGAAATCTATATTGAAATAATCCTCAAAATGTAGTCTAGTTGTGATAGTGAAGCTTCGAATGAAGCGACTTATGTAATGATGGTAGAACTAATTTTTTTTTTTTTTTTTTAATTATTGTATGGTAGAACTAAATTTTTTTTTTTTTAATTATTGAAAACAATACAATTAGAAATGAAAGCTAGCTAGCCTAACCTAATTAAGGACTATTATCTATTAACCTTTTGTAAGTTCGTTTAATCACTAATTATCGCTTATTTTCCTCGCAGGTGTAGTATAAAGCACTATGTATCACTCGGGAGAAAGTACGATTCCTGCCTCGCGTGTATTGCGGCCCTTCGGCTACGCCTCGGGCCTCAAACTACACCCTCGTTAGTAATCGGTCACTTTCTCCCCTCGGTGAACAATGTACTATTACTTGCTATAAGGGTGAAGGAAATCAGGAAAACATCGTAAGTAAACTTGCATGCCTGAGTTTTCCATAACGTTCTTAACGGTGTGTGAAGTCTGCTATTCTGCTCGGCCAGCGTAGTAGACTATGGCCTAACCCTTCTCATTCCGAGAGGGGACTTGTGGTCAGAAGTGAACCGGTGATGGGTTGAAATACCGTATGATGATAATGAGGTTTAAGACAGTCAGGTAACTCAAAGTTAAAATGAGAAAAGTTACTTAAAAGCATAAATTTCACAGGAAGAGCTTAAAATAGGTATCATGTAGGTAATCAAACAAGGGTGAAGGGGATGGAAATATTATGTTCCCAATATTTGAGTTCACGCCCGATGCGTGTTCTGCGATCCTGTTGGTTTGTCAGGGTTGGTCTGAGAGGTGGTTAACGAATTTTAATAGTGGTTTATACTAGCGTGTAGTTACAAAATCTAAGCTGCTGATCCTACTGGGATCACAATAAATTACACTACCTATCTTTTGATTCATAAATAATGATCACGTAAAAGTAAAGTACACTCGCAATTTGCATCATTGTGTCGTTCATTATAACTAGGTACTACTACCTACTACAACTAAGTTATTGATAAGCGTGCGAAGGATATGTCTAGGATATCACTTTACAGGCGTGCGAGGTAGGTGAGTGGACGATAAAACAAGGTCCCCGCTTTAACTCAGGAATGTTAATTAATGATTCTATATCTTATGCTATATATTATTAATTATATGTACCTATTATTCTTTATGTAAAAATTATGTTTGTGGATTTATAAGACTATTAATAGTTTAATGAATTACTTTTGATGAAATTATCAACTCCATCAACTCATGTTTTAAATTGCTCGTCAGTAATGACGAAACATGTTTTGTCAAATTTGGGCTGTGTCATAAGATTTGTACAATGTTTCCAGCAAATAAATGATTTATTATTATTTATTTAGTAACGCGATACCTACTGTAGGCAATGCTTGCGACAATACCTCTACGTGGATTTAGCTATTTAAAATCCTGTGGGAACTCCATAATTTACAGGGATAAAAAGTCGCTTACGCCACATTCCAGGCTTTTACCTGTATCCGCGTAACATCGATCTGTCCCCTTTTATAACAAAGTTACATTCCGACAAATTTGTAAAAAAGAGACACATTTCTGAGTACAATTTTACAATTATGTCACTTTTTTACAGTAGGATTAAAACTTTTGGTACGAGTATATAGGGACATGGTGCTACGTTGTGACTGAAAACAAAAAAATATAATTTCGATTTCTTCTTTCTTAAATTGAAATTTTTCATAAAACTCTGTTAATGAGCTCCAAACGTAAGGGCTAGTCTAGTTTGAACTTTGACTGCTAGATCCTTCGATAGTCATATACCTATTCTTCTTGTCTAGGTTACCTTGGTAAGATATCCTCTTATATTCGCAAAGTAAGAGTGAATATTACAGCAATTTATTGTAGGCTCAGCGAGTCCCAGTAGACTGATGTGATTTTCATATTCATTATCTTAAAAAAGGTTTCGTGACGTCACGGATAATAAATGAGACGTGAAAGAATTTAATCGCGATTGTATTAATTAAAAATGCATTAGTCTCGAAATATAGGGGACGGTTTTGCGGACGGTGCCGCTTTTACTCTCATTTTTAAAACGTTTTTCGCCGAAAATATTGTCAGTCCAATATGGCCTGTCAGGGTCAGGAAAAAAATGATTTAGTTAAATAACGATTGAGTCAATATTCGATGTTTATTTATTCAAATTATTAGGTACACTGTACACTTTTGAACGCCAATAAATAATTAAATAAAGTTATGGTGATAATAATCAAAGTTACGAAAGAGTTACGCTATTGGAGTTACGAAATAGAATTTTGGGATAGAAAATTCAATACTCTATCCCGACATTCCATTTCGTAACTTTCAGTCAGATGCCTGTTGGATGTTTTAATGAACACAAATAATTGAATGGCAACAACAACGGGGATCATTGGATGTTGCCTATATAGAGTTAACACTTATGATATCAATTCCTAGTTCGGACTAAAAATGTAGAGCACACCAGTGTTCCTCTAATATTATTCAAGTTAAAGGGAAATGACTTCTTATTTTGATGAAATTTGGTATAGGGATAGTTTATATCCCGGGAAAGGACTAAGGCTACTTTTATCACGGAAAATTAAGGAGTTCCCGCGCGAATTGAAAACACTTAATCCACGCGGAAAAAGTCGCGGGAATCATCTACTCGTAGTTAAAAATAATTACACAAAAGCTTTCGCAGGTCTGTTCCGTGTTTCATTTAAAATTAGCTTTTGGCGTTATCAAAGCGGTCTTTTGAGAAAACTCTCTACTTATGTTTTAAGCCTTTTAGCTAAACGTCGGTGTCAGCGGCACAGCTGTATTAACGATCTTCCTAATTAATTTGAAGATTCAGGTGTTTTAAGTAAATTCGGGTTCTGATTCAAAATATTTTTAAAAGACATTTTATTATAGTTCTCTATAGTAAAATGTCTTTTATTATAGTTCTCCTTTTTTGGAAGTCGGTTAAAAGACAAGCCAAATGCAACTGTAGGCCCGATTAAAAAAAAATTGATGACTTTTGAATAAAGTGATGTATTGCGTTAAAAACCAAAACAGTAAAGTTTGTTTGGAGTTGCACATAAACAAAAACCTTTTTGAAAAATTTACCCACTTTAAAAAAATTATAACTTTCATCCAATGTACTCCCAGCTAATGAACAAAGAATCAAGGTAGGCTTGGTATAGGTTATTTAGGTAGTTTTTGAAGGTGGCGCCAAACTATACGGAAAATGACGGAGACGAAAGTACCTAAAAGACGAAGTGGTGGTGGATAAAGTACGATTAACTATATCTATTTAAAATGCGCAGGAAATTTGCGAGGCGAAGATATAATAATCCCAAAGATTTATTTTACCGAGATTCCCGACGAATAAATAAATCCAGTAAGCACAAGTGTATAAATCCTTGTTTACGTTGTTTATTGTAATTTGTGATACTTACCTACGTAAATAACGGTTTTGACGGAGTAAATTTCATTTATTTCAGCATTCAAAAGAATACATTATAATAAATGGTTTAAACAGGTTTTCGTATTAGATATATTTCGTGGGAATTGGTGAAATCTTTGGGAGCATAAGATTATTTTATCAAGAAATTTAAACTAACTGACTGGACCTTAAGACTAGACCATTTGTTGCCTGGTTGCATTCATTGATTTGAATAAGTACCTAAGTATGAGGTAATAGTAGAAGTAATATTATGAGGCTTTGGAAGTATGCATACCTCCTGCATTATTACGTTATTTTTGACAGTTCAAATCTATGTTATCAAGGTGTGGTGTGGTTTATGCATAGTTAAATTTATTTTTATCCAAAAAAATCCTACTTTATGACAGAACTAATTAATTATTATTATCTTTTTACAATCGTGCATTTTAGAGTCAACATCTCCTGAAGATGCTCCGGTGTCAGAGCGCGGACGTGCGTTGGGAGTATTTTTGGAGGATTTGGGTGGTGTGGTAAATATCGCGGGCTGCAAGTTCGAGATACGCACTGTACCACATGGATTTGTCTGGAGTTGTCTTCTGTCTTGCTAAACGCACCATGTCTGGCACTCACCAGCTCTTGTTCTATTAAATTAGCCTTCGCAGTTTAGAAGTTATATAAATAAATAATGAAATGCCCGCTTCATATTCATGGTACCCTTAATGAGCGCCTTCGGGGGTGTGACCGCAGATCGGATTGTATTGCAGATTGTGAAGGGATCGCCTTTACAATTGCGCCCTTGTACCGTCACTTGCGGTTTTATGTATATTTTATGGAAGCTGATTGAAACTGTATCGCATGGAATAGTAGATTTTACCTTTTGTAATTTATAAATGAGAGAATGTGATGTGGGTGAAGCTTTAATTTTTTAATTAATTCTTGCCTGTTTTGTTATATTCTTACCTATGGAATATTATTTAAATTACCAGATAAACTTTTCGTTTTTCAATTAATTTTCAACCCTTATTAATTTTGTTTTCTTTGTGTTAAATCATCATCATCATCGTCGTCATTTCAACTCATTGCTGGCTCACTTCTACTGAGCACAATATCTCCTGTCAGAATAAGAAGGGGTTTGTCCACAGTCCACCACATTGGCCAAGTGCAGATTTATGTTCTCAAAGGTTTTTTTTTATCCACTACAAGTTAGCCCTTGACTGCGATCTCACCTGATGGTAAGTGATGAGCAGTCTCAGATGGTAGCGGGCTAACCTGTTAGGGGCATGGCAGTTATATTAAACCCATACCCCTATTCGGTTTCTACACAGCATCGTACCGGAACGCTAAATCGCTTGGCGGCACGTCTTTGCCGGTAGGGTGGTAACTAGCAACGGCCGAAGCCTCCCACCAGGCCAGACCAGGGAAAATTCAGAAATTATAAATTCCCAAATTGACCCTGCCGGGGATCGAACCCGGGACTTCCGCACGTTAAGACAACAGCGCTACGCACTGCGACACGGAGGTCGTCGAATTACTGCTTCTTTATAATATGGATGACGACAACTCAATCACATCAGCAACTCTTTATCAAACTTAAAAACGCGCATAAAGTATGGAAGTTTGTATGAAATACATAGTTGTGACGTCATCAAATTTCAACACACTACTTTTTTGTTTAATCGATAGTTTAAAATGATTATTATACAATTAACAGAAGATGTGAATTGTAGGTCTTTTGGAAGACCCTCTATTTAATAATCAGTAAGAAATAATTTATTTTTGACATAATAGGCATCGTCCCTATTATTAACACTGAAAGTTAGAAGTACCTACTGTAGGTTTCGTGATAACGTCTTCGAGGCTAGTGATGAGGTTATGGAATCTATTAGTACCACAGAATAGGTAATACATACATAATAAATACATAGTACGTTAATACTTAATAGAGTTTGCAAACCCGAGATCCCGGCTTCTACCATCGTTTTAGCTATCTAATGTTTTTATGTATACGTTTTGATAGCTATTATACTAAACGTATTATTGGTGTATTTGTTATCGATGAGTTATAGCAAAATCACCTTTTAAATGATCGGATACAAAACTGGTTTTCCATAGCAGAGGGAATCCTAGTTTAGGGGCCAGGAATTTATCTAGACAATTGTGGCCGATTCTGTCTATCAAAATCTCTAAACTAAAATGGCAGCTCTACTTATAGTTCTGCCCCTTTCCGCAGGGAGTATTATGAAAGGGATAGCAATATAAATAGAGCTGTCATTTTAGTTTAGTTTAGAGGTGGTGTACTACAGAATTGTCCCCATTGTTATTCTTTCGTTTTTATAGTTAACTACCTACCTTTATTGTGACTTCATAATATTTTACGGGTTTGTTTTTACTTGTACCTACTTATATATTTTAAAGTTTTAAACCAGTGCAGTTGTTGGTTTTTACGAATAAATTAATACTTAAATAAATAATTACTTAAATCTTGTAATGAACTATTTGGTAATATTTTAGCCGCAACAGCGCTAAAATATTACCAAATATATATATATATATATATATATATATAATAATATATTTAGCGCTTCGCCTGTTCCTATAACTTTTCAAGTTACAGCAACTCGAGTTTAAATAGTTATCTCAAGAATAATGGGCAAAATGTTCCTTATAGCGGCCACAAACTAGTTCACATCGATATTAATAATTATAAGGTACATTAACAAAAGTTTGTACGAAGATAATTTTCTATCTTATTAATTAATATAACCCAGGTTACATTATATACCAAAGTATTTAACTATGTGTTAAACAACGTTTGTCAAAATCGGTTTAGATTTGTCGGAGTTATGGAGTAAAGTCTAATATATTATGTTTACCAATTAAATATAACAAGTCTATGACGTTGTGTAGTGTGTGTGTGTGTGGGTTACTACTATTACCTATTCTGTTGTGTGGGTTATGCAAAGTTGCATTCAAATCTGTCCAGTAGTTTCAGCGTTAGGCCGTAACAGACAAACAAACAGATAGACATAGATAGATTTAAAAATCCGAATCAAAAAGGTATCGTCGTATCGTATCGGATTTTTTTCTTGATTGATATAACTAGTGGTTCGCCCCGAACTGAGACCTCGCGGTATCACAGAGCGCCATCTATTGACATCATTGTGAAGTTCTGTTAAAAATATCATCATCATTATCAAAATCCGTTGCGTAGTTTTAAAGATCTAAGCATACATAGGGACAGACAGACAGCGGGAAGCGACTTTGTTTTATACTGTGTAGTGATAATGATAGGTATTGAATTGAAAATATCCAAATATTAATCAAGAGAAGAAAATTAAACAATAATTCATTTATTATTCAAAAGAAATGGCTTTTCTCCTTGAATAAAAGACCGCCTTCAATTTCACTCTATATGCCGGGATTCAAGCAATAATAATCGTTTACCAAGAAATTTCAATAAATCCCGAATGGAGAGAAATTTGAAAGTCCGATGTTATTATTAGGATTAAAATTGGCTTCTTTGTGGATTATTATCAATATTACTTTACTTAATATTATGTTCATGCCTCTGCCCTGATCTCGCCATGTGCCATAACTTGGCAAGTTGCAATGCTGAAGTGGCAATGGGCGGGGCAAATAGTTGGCAGAAATGATTGATGTTGGAGTCCCAACTCTCAAGGTATTGGAAGGGCGACGAAAGCGCAGCATTGGCAGACCCCCAACTAGGTGGACTTGGTGGAAAGTTTACAGTCAGTGAATTGTTTCATGCACTGCATGGTGATATGACAGACAGTCAGCTGGCCCATCGATCTAAAGCTTGTGGTAGCCAACCCTGGTGGAATACTATCATCGCTTAAATCCGTATTGTTTTAATATTGTTAACGTTCGTGTTTTAGAATTATAATCCTTATTTAGGGGACGTCAAGGTCCATGACATTGAACTGTCATTTTGAAATAATACTAGTTAACCCCCCAGAACCCGTTCAAAACGGGGGAAAGTAATAATGAAGCAAACGTCAAAATATGGTGAAAATCGCTGAATTTTGTGATAGTTCACTGATCAATCATCAACGGCTTTCATAATCTATGCTAGTTGCACAATTCATGCCAATCTCATTTACTAGTCGAATGTGTAATTTTATAAATTACCGCGTATTAGCCAGTTTCGGGTGAATGTGGGAAATCCAAAGCGAATCCCATTAATTTAACCAAAGCTCTATTTTGCATCCCTTTGTACTGTAATGAGTTTTACTAACTAAATTAAGGGTAGTATAGAATATACAATACACCGTGACGCGATACGACTCCATTAGAAAATGACAAACTTACCTATCTACGCGACAACGTAGGCCACGTCTAGGGTCTTGATTAATGTTTTGACGACCTCCGTGGTACAGTGTGTAGTAGCGCTGTTATCTTAACGTGCGGAGGTCCCGGGTTCGATCCCCGGCAGGTTCAATTTGGGAATTTATAAGTTCTGAATTTTCCCTGGTCTGGCCTGGTGGGGGGCTTCGGCTAGTTACCACCCTACCGGCAAAGACGTGTCGCCAAGCAATTTCGCGTTCCAGTACGATGCCGTGTAGAAACCGAATAGGGGTATGGGTTTAATATAACTGCCATGCCCCTGACAGGTTAGCCCGCTACCATCTTAGACTGCATCATCACTTACCATCAGATGAGATCGCAGTCAAGTGCTAACTTGTAGTGGATAAAAAAAAACTACTTACTAGATCTCGTTCAAACCAATTTTCGGTGGAAGTTTGCATGGTAATGTACATCATATATTTCTTTTAGTTTTATCATTCTATTAATTTAGAAGTTACGGGGGGGGGGGGGGGGGGGGGACACATTTTACCACTTTGGAAGTGTCTCTCGCGCAAACTATTCAGTTTAGAAAAAAATGATATTAGAAACCTCAATATCATTTTTGAAGACCTATCCATAGATACCCCACACGTATGGGTTTGATGAAAAAAAAATTTTTGAGTTTCAGTTCTGAGTATGGGGACCCCCAAAATTTATTGTTTTTTTTCTAGTTTTGTGTGAAAATCTTAATACGGTTCACAGAATACATCTACTTACCAAGTTTCAACAGTATAGTTCTTATAGTTTCGGAAAAAAGTGGCTGTGACATACGGACGGACAGACAGACAGACAGACAGACAGACAGACAGACAGACATGACGAATCTATAAGGGTTCCGTTTTTGCCAAATTTGGCTACGGAACCCAAAAAAGCCACCGTTTGTACCTGTGGCATTACCACATGAGTGGAGGTTTATCTACCCTGTGGCATTACCGCGTTTATCGTTGACCAAGGACAACGGGTTAATTGCCTTAAACGCGTAGTTACATAATATATCTCAGAAGATCGAACCCCCTACAACCCGAATAGGAGGCCGGACGTCTACACCTCTAGGCCATCATTGCAATCGAAAGTAGGACGTACTAACACCCACATGAAATCACTAGAGCGTATGTTAATGAGACTGCTACCTACAAACCTCTATCACTTGGAGAATAGGAATTGCCAGCACGAGTTATCACGTATCAGTGCCCGTGCATTGATTAAGTGCTTCTAGTTAGACAAGTTCATCCGGTTTGTGATCTATTGATTCTATTTACTATGCGTCTCTCGATTTAGATTTGGTACACGTCTCTACCAAACGGCATTATTAGTGTACCGCACGCTTAGTGTACAGGCACGAAACTAGCGGTAGCGGGCCGACGGCGGCGGTAGCGGGGCCACATGAGTAGTTATCTACTCATGTGGCGGGGCGATGCGACTAGTCGGAGAGCTGGCGACGAATTTCGGGAACAATTTGAAAGAGGTCTGGTAATACTTTATAACCGACAAAAACGTCTGGGATTTATTTTTTCGAATTCTTTATAAAATTTAAAGATAAAAAAATCCAGTTGGCAAAAAAATGTTTTTTCGGATTTTTTTGCAAATTATATATGCTGCGCAGTAGCGAAATAATCGCAAACGCTCTACCAGACTGGCAGAGCTGGATTCGCCAATGAACGAAATTATATTTTTCCACAATTTCAGATTGCCTAAAAACACCTTCCCGAAATTCGTCGCCAGCTCTCGAATTCCATCGCCCCGCTGTCGCCGTCGCTTGGCCGTCGCTCATTTCGTGCCCGTACACTTATTGACATTGCAAATTCGATTGATCGTAATCGAGCGTTCGATCACATTGGCGTCAAAGTAAAATGGATCCAAAAGCCGTTGATTTTCAATTATTGGATAGAAGCAGGCGTTACTTTGCGGAAGACCTTGATAACGAAGGAACTAGAAGTTTAATTCGCTATAATCCGCGACAATAGGTAAATCTATGTGGACACGCTTTTGACTTCGAAACGTTTTCGTTTTTTTACACCACTACAAGTTAGCCCTTGACTGCAATCTTAACTGATGGTAAGTGATGATGCAGTCTAAGATATTAGCGGGCTAATCTGTTAGGGGTATGGCAGTTATATTAAGCCCATACAAAGTAGGTTTCTACATGGCATCGTACCGGAACGCTAAATCGCTTGGCGGCACGTCTTTGCCGGTAGGGTGGTAACTAGCCACGGCCGAAGCCTCCCACCAGACCTGACCAGGGAATATTCAGATATTTTAAATTTCCAAATGGACCCTGCAGGAAATCGAACCCGTGAGATAACAGCGCTCAACACTGCGCCAGGGCGATCGGTTTGGAGCGCTGGCTGTGAATGCATTCAATGTCTGCATCATAGAATGAAAAAGTTTTTTTAAAGAGTATTCGCTGTCAAATTATATAAATTCGAGTAGTAGAACCGTCATAATACTACCTACGTAGTTAGATTTTTGATACAACTGAAATACCAGTAATGCATTCTTGTTTAACAAGATTTCTTAACTTATTCAGAGTCAGAGTCAAATAGAATGTATCGGAGTGCATTGACTATGTAAAGGTAACGTCTATCGGTGTGACACTCGAAATTGGCCGCACTAGACGGCTAACACGTTTCTCTCGACATTGCATTGATTAAGCGACTATGTCTAGACGCAGTAGGGCTATTATGAGAATCTAAATCACGCCAAGGTGAATAAATTTGATTGTCGAAATACCTTAACATCAGAAAAACACATAGTGTATTGTTTTGAAACTAAAGTTCGTCGATACATGTACAGCTAGCGGAAAAGCGGTG
The DNA here is from genome assembly GCA_917051295.2 of Erebia ligea. NCBI lineage: Eukaryota > Metazoa > Arthropoda > Insecta > Lepidoptera > Nymphalidae > Erebia > Erebia ligea. The sequence goes on along the minus strand of OU785221.1, from coordinate 17,200,650 downwards.
GTAGGAATGGATTACCAAGCACTAACGATGAGAAGAAACCAGTGGACTCGGTTGCCTCACGAACGACGCCGAATAGACACGGCATAAGCCACCATCGAAAATAGCTGAGACAAATTATCCAGTCGGTCGGCTTAGATTTTTTTAAATTAACAGTATCCAAATTGTAACAATAATTAATTATTATCCATTGTAGCCTGTAAAACCCACGTAGCCCGACAAACTTATCTGACGGTGGCAGCGTCGCTACATATTAAAAATAAAAACAGCTAAACAGGTATAAAAATTAGTTCCAATTTTGGCCACCGGGCCAGAAAAGTTGGTTGGACTATAGAAGATACCTGTAATGACAATCCCGTGAAAGGAGGCTTGCCCTCGAGGTCATTACCCTAAACGACTTCGGTATTTCGAGAAACAACGAATGGCCTATTTTTTTCTGACGTTATTGCGATTCGATGATCGAATTCTATCAACGTTGGTGCGTGATCTTATACTAACCAGCCTCAATACGACGCTCGTCTACTGAATCGATTGCTTCCAGTTATTGAGCGTGAACTTTCAATTTATATAGATTGTTCTTAGAATGTATGTTCCAGTGAAATAAACAGAGCGTATACCTATGTTCCGCATATAAAAATCATTATTATAGTATTTTATTCGAATAGTCGAAAGCTGTTGTGAAACTTTAATTGAATAAAAATAATATTATATTCCAAATAAAACAGAGATTAGACTAAATAGTACGTATTTTATAATTAAGTACCTCATCCAAACGCATCATTGGCAGATTTTAATCAGATCTATAAATAAATTGTAGCTTGAGATTGATAAGAGCTGATTTTATACCTACTCAAGATTTTTAGAGAATCAAGATTATAATCAAGTTGCGTAGGGTGACCAAACTAGCAAAATAAACGGGTTACCTACGTCATAAAACTCGCTGCCCTTTCGCGAGCTTTAGAACAACGATAAAATTTAAAATATTTTTTGTAGTTTGTAACAAATAAATAGAATTTAAAAAAATACCTAAACTGAAGTCGTAGAAACTGAATTGTTCACTGTGGATTTATAAAGATTATCCTGCTTGGATTTTATTTCAGATAATCATTTGTATGACTTCAAGCTTATGTTTCAACCAAAGCCTCCCAAACCACACAATAATTTAGAAATAGCAGCTGCTGGGAATCGAACCCGGGACCACCTTTTTTATCAGACCACGGTACTCACCACTGAGCGCTCTTATCATATCATACTAATATTAGAAATGCGAAAGTGTGTTTGTTTGTTGGTTTGTTTGTTTGTCCTTCAATCACGCCGCAACGGAGCAACGGATCGACGTGATTTTTGGCATGGGTATAGTTGAGGACCTGGATAGTGACATAGGCCACTTTTTATCCCGGAAAATTGAGAAGTTCGCGCGGGAATCAAAAAACTTACACCACGCGGACGAAGTCGCGGGCATCAGCTAGTCAAATCATATTTATTTGTCAGCTTATTAATGTAAACAAAAATGTTACGAGTATAAACACATGCACTCGCTTGCATTTAAATACACAATTTTGCCCTGTATAGGTGTATAATTACCAGGCAACATTAATGAAGCTATGCAGACTAAAGTCGTTAGCAGCTCATCTAGGTGCACGTTTGCATTGTGCTCCGATTAGTTTATCCGAAACGTTATCGGAAGGCTTTTAGTCAATTACAAAACGGCTCTTTGATAATAATAATTGCTCAAAGGTATGCTTATTCGTTAGGGTAACAACATTACTATAGTTATGAGCGAGTAGTTAATAGGAAGATTACGAACATTGGGGCTGATTCTGTAGTGCACAATCTCTAAACTAAACTAAAATTAGAGCATTACAAATATTGCTAACCCTTTCATAATACTCCCTACGGAAAGGGACAGAACTAGATTTAAAGCTGCCATTTTAGTTTAGTTTAGAGATTGTGATAAACAGAATCGGCCACAATTATCACAGTTAATGTGTAAAGTTAGCCTGGAAGTGTACAACTACTTTTAGGTAAAGATTCTTAACATTTGAATAGGGTAGTATTATTTCTCACATATAAATACTTAGTTACATTTTATTCAAAAGTGTTTATGTCTATCTTTGTCTATCGATCTATATATATTATATTATTGCCTACCTGTCTGTCTGTATCTTTTCACGGTCAATCTGTTTAGCCAATTTGTTGCTTGATATACAGAAATAGGTTGTATTCCCGGATAGGTTCAAAGATTTAACCAGGATTCATCAAAAATCTTAACCCACCAAGTAATCAGGCAGTCACAATCTAGTAAAATGTGAATAATATTAAACCTGCATATTTATTCTGTTTTAATTAATAATTTGTGTCCTCCCGACCATATTTCGAAAAAATCCGACATGACCGGAGAAAGATCAGGCGCAGGACCGACCGGTTTACGTGCTCTTCGAGGCATTCGACCCAGGATTCGTAACCGAAACGTCGTCAGCCGCAGTCGAACATGCTAACCACTAGACCAGCGAGGCAGTAACTAAAAAACCGGCCAAGTGCGAGTCGGACTCGCGCACCGAGGGTTCCGTACAAACCTGTAGTAAGTTTTACGATTTATGACGTATTAAAAACAAGACGAAATGAACCGCAAAACTAACTTTGTTTGTAGAGGTTTATTGTTAATATCAAAAAATTACGTTTGTTGTATGGGAGCCCCCCTTTAATATTTACTTTATTGATATTTAATTATTTATTTTGAAAGGTAATATACAAGTTAATATTCTGTGAAAATTTGAACCGTCTACCTGTTACCGTTTTTAATATTGAGCAAAAAAATACGAAAAAAACACGTTTATTGTATGGGGACCCCCCTTATTATATGTATTTTTTTAATTTTTAGTATTTGTTGTCATTTGTGAAAATTTCAGCTTTCTAGCTATCACGGTTTATGAGATACAGCCTGGAGACAGACAGACAGACAGACAGACAGCGGAGTCTTAGTAATAGGGTCCCGTTTTTACCCTTTGGGTACGGAACCCTAAAAAACAGTTATTTTGTTTTACAATGGGCACGAACTCTCGCGGGGTATAAGGGATCCTTTAATTAGACTTGCTAACACGGTTTAAGTTCCAAGCCAATATGGTAATTACAACAAAAACAATCATTATTATCAGTTGCCTGTTGTTTTTACAGCCCGCCAACCCGCATTGGAGCAGCGTGGTGGGTCTAAGCTCTAATTCCTCTCTCCTATGAGGGTGGAGGCCTGTGGCCAGCAGTGGGGACGTTAATGGGCTGTAGTGGTGGTTGTTTTTACGTCCGAATAATAAATTTTGATTTCTGTGAATTTCGTTATCTTTGAAAACGGTAAGAGAAGCGTTTAGGTATATTTAAAGTTTAATTTGAAAAATTATAAAAAAAATATTAAATTAATCATTGTTAAAAAAAGCTGCTTGATTTTTCGGAGGTTTAAGGATGTTGCCTAAGCATACATTTCCGTGTTTTATGTATGCTCGATGAACAAGCTTTTAGTCAGACTTTTGTTGCTTATGGGATCGTGCAGCATACCGGCTATATCGCGCGACTTGAGACGTAAGTCGCACAGTATCGCCGGCAGGCTGCACGAGCCCTAAATATTTTATTATTAGCTTGAATGGAATTTTAATAAAAATATTCCGTTCGCTAAAAATACACCGTTTCAACTTAAATAGAATAAAAAGGAAAACCTTTTGTGAGGTTCCTCGGGAGCACATTAAGCAAAATCATCATTTCCGCTCGGAATGTCTACGTGGAATTTTCCAAAATGGATTCGTCCTACTTCGAAACTAATTTTGCTGAAAAACTCCGTAAAAATAAATCCTTTTTCCTTTCCCATTGAAATCTGAATGGATTCGTTAATGTTTATTACGCACCTTTCATTTTATTACAATCGCTGCGATGATTAAGATTTCCTGAGACCGCATCGAAATGTAGATATCTCTTGACAACTTTACCAGAACTGAATGACTTTACGGAATAGGTACTTATATCAGAAACTAGCTTTAGCTCGCCGCTTCGCACATGTTAAGTTCGATTTTCATTCAAATTTCAACCCCCATTATTACCCCCTTCTAGGGGGTTGAACTTTCAAAAATCCTTTCTTAGCGGATGCCTACGTCGTTTAAAGCTATTACGAGTAGGAACGAGTATATGCCAAATTTTAGCCCGATGCGTCCCGTGGTTTGAACTGTACGTACAGCCAGTTATTTATTTAAAGAGATAAGTACCCTTACTCTGAGATTGATCGTATTTAAAATACGGTCTCACTAAGTGAGGTGAATCACATTTGCGTCAAACTAAAATGGACCCAAAAACTCTTGATTTAAAGCCACAAATTCAGTGCAACCGATTCAAATTTCGAAACGTATCGTTTGGAGCGCTAGCGGTGAATGCATACACGAAATTGAGCTCTAAACTATTAAGATTAAGATTCATTTTAGTTTGATGCAAATGTAATTCACCTCACTGTGAGACCGTATTTTAAATTCGATCAATCTCAGAGTAAGGGTAAAGATCTTACATTGTGTATTTGGTGCTAGCTACCCATAATAAACAGGCAATAATGCTTATGCATTGATGCTTAAGTATAGGTATGTGGTTTTTTTTTATAATTTTGTCTATCCGTTGTCTAAATATCTATATATATTTACCTACTGCCTCGTTGGTCTAGTGGTTAGCATGTTCGACTGCGGCCGACGAGGTCCCGGGTTCGAGCCCCGGGTCGGGTCACAACAAGTACCTACTGCGTTTTTCTGACAAGAAATTCTCAGTACTACCCCGGAGTTACTGCCTCGGAGAGCACGTTAAGCCGTCGGTCCTGCGCCTAATCTCTCACCGGTCATGTCAGATTTTCCGTCCTATCGGGCTATGGGAGTAAAGGAACAGAGAGTGCATCTGTGTTTGCGCACACACTTGTGCACTATAATATCTCCCGCGCAGATGGCTAATCTCTCCGGAGATTGGCCGCCGTGGCTGAAATTCGGGCGGGAGGACATTATGTAATATCTTCATCATTTAATGTTACAGTCTCAATTGTTGTTATTGGCTAAATTTGTCGTATTCTTTATGCGATATTAGATTGAGAAGAGTGTTAACCAATCAGAGGTGATTGCGATCGTTACACTATAGCTATCATTTTTATGTAATAAGGCCCATGTTTAAGTGATATTTGACGTTCCTGATAACGCAAAGATTTTTATATCAAACAGCAAAAATAACGTGAAAGTAGCTATTGAAATGACAAACGTAAATAATTTATAACACTCCTAAAAGGTTTTTTATGAGTGCCGAAATGATTTCTCATTGCAAAGACCATTGCGGACAACCTTAATGGCAGTTTGATACAACTTTTTTGGGTTCCGTAGTCAACAAGGAACCCTTGTACTTTCGCCACAGGGTAGATAAACCATGTGCTTTAGCCATGCCCATCCATCCTTCCGTCCGTCCGTCTGTCTGTCCGCGGCTGAGCTTAGAGGCTATTAAGACTAGAAAGCTGTAACTTGGCATGGATATACGTAAATATTTATCATGATAAAGTGGTAAATTAAAAATTTTAAAACAATTTTTTTAGGGTACCTCCCCTACACGTATAGTGGCGATGATTTTTACTTTTTTTCGTTTATCCAATGGTATGGGGAGTCGTTGAGTAGGTCGTTCAAAAAGTTTGTGGGTGTGGGAACACTATTTTTCGATTCAGGGATCCGTTTGCGACACATTAAGCTTTATAGTGCTAATTTGTTTAGAGTCAAGTCATGTCTGCCCTGCCAGCTGTTGTTTTTGGATATGTGAAAAAATTCATGGCAGTGAGAACATATTATATTGGTATATACCTATACTTTCCTTTTATTAAAAGGAAAACTGTCACAGCTATATCTGTGCAACCATTTATTTTACTTTTGACATAAACACGCCTATGAAGTTTCATAATAATTTATTGACAGACAACCATCGACAAAAAAGACAGTAGGTAGGTACTTCATAGACGCAGAAAATCGATTTAAACTTCTTCATAAAGAAAGTCGAATCAGTAACGCATTAGAACATCATTGACTCGAGCTGCCAAAAGTTAAATAAATGATTGGACAGGGAGTAAGTAGGCTTTATAAGTTAACGAGATAGTCGACCAACTTATAAAATGTCCGCATATTCTGACTGGCAACTACAGAACCCTACATTGCGCGTGGCACACGGACTTGGATGGCTTTCCCTTAAGATGTTGTAATAAAAGAGACTATTTTATTATTCAGTATTCATAAATAAAACTTAATACTAGGTCGCTGGGTACTATGTCCCTTTTTTATTATTCCCCTTATATTCCTTTATTAGTGGTATAGCCGTAACTTAGTCTACCTAAGTATACCTAAGAAATAATATAAAGGCGAAAGTTTTTACACCGAATAGGTAATAGTAGGTTTAGTTTTTATTACGTATGTTTGTCACTATTTCACGCAAAGACTACGGGACGAATTTGGTTGAAATTTGAAAGGGAGATAGATTATACCCTGGATTTACACATATAGGCTATACTTTTATGCCGGAAAATTATGCAGTTCCTACTGGAACCAAAATACCTCAATCCACGCGGACGAAGTCGCGGGCATCGTCTAGTGTGAAATATTAAAAAAATTCAACAATTTTTAATTTATACCTATTACCTATCATTTTCAATACAAAGCCTTAAATTTTATAGACTTGAACTGAATTGGCTGATGTGACTTGAGGGAAAGATTAGGTACTGCATGGGGTACAAAGTCTTCTTACGTTTTTAGGGTTCCGTACCCAAAGGGTAAAAACGGGACCCTATTACTAAGACTCCGCTGTCTGTCTGTCTGTCTGTCTGTCTGTCTGTCTGTCTGTCTGTCTGTCTGTCTGTCTGTCTGTCTGTCTGTCTGTCTGTCTGTCTGTCTGTTTGTCTCCAGGCTGTATCTCATAAACCGTGATAGCTAGAAAGCTGAAATTTTCACAAATGATGTATTTCCGTTGCCGCTATAACAACAAATACTAAAAATTAAAAATATATATATATATTAAGGGGGGTCCCCATACAATATTTTGATATTGACAATAAACCTCTACAAACAAAGTTAGTTTTGCGGTTCATTTCGTCTTGTTTTTAATACGTCATAAATCGTAAAACTTACTACAGGTTTGTACGGAACCCTCGGTGCGCGAGTCTGACTCGCACTTGGCCGGTTTTTTTACGTCTTACGTACGGTCGTACGGGGTCTGTACGTCAATTAATTAGTAAGTTTTTATCCACAACAAGTTAGGTCTTGATTGCAATCTGAACTATTGGTAAGTGATGATGCAGTCTGAGATGTTAACGGACTAATCTGTTAGGGTATTGTAGTTATGTTAAATGAACATCCCTACTCGGTTTCTACACGACATCGTACCGAAAAGCTACATCGCTTGGCGCGGGCGTCACCTCTTTGCCGGTAGGATGGTTACTACAAACTAGCCACGGCCGAGGCCTCCTCCTCCTCCAAAATTTTTTGATTGAAGTATTATTGCTGTGATTTTTTTATCTACTGCAAGTTAGCCCTTCACCGCGATCTCACCTGATGGTAAGTGATGATGCAGTCTGATGGTAGCGGGCTAACCTGTTAGGGGCATGGCAATTGTATTAAACCCGTACCCCTATTCGGTTTCTACACGGCATCGTACCGGAACGCTAAATCGCTTGGCGGCACGTCTTTGCCGGTAGGGTGGTAACTCGCCACGGCCGAAGCCTCCCACCAGGCCAGACCAGGGAAAATTCTAAATTCGAAATTATAAATTCCCAAATTGACCCTGCCGGGGATCGAACCCGGGACCTCCGCACGTTAAGACAACAGCGCTACACACTGAAAAACAAGTGACCATAGACCTAAGTATTTGATATTATAATTTCAACTTGATACCTTCACGCGTTCCCTAGACTTAAGAGTGTTGACAGACAGACAGACGGACAACGAAGTGATACTTTAAGGGTTGCTTTTTTCTTCTTTAGGAACCGAAACCTAAAAAATAAAAATAAACAGATAAACGTTGATAGCAAGCATGAAGGCGTCAGGTCGCAAAGGAGCCTTAATAATTGCACCAATCGTGGAGTGTCCGACTGGCCGTAATGCGGACGAATAAATAAAACGCAAAATGACAACCCGCTGTAGCCCTGTAGGTGCACCATGGGTTTTAAATAGTAGATTAGTAGCCAAGGGCTGTAAGGCAATTGATGCAATTGATGCTTACACCCGAGCTAACTACTCTGCTTTACATCTCGATTGTGAGGTAAAGTAGGTCCTTATTACCCCCAAATGGAGCTTGAAGGTGACCAATTAGTAATATAAAAAAAAAACTCTTCACTCTTTCAAAAAGTTCGCGTACATCTAACCATCATACTTTTTTTAATTACTTACCGCCCTAGGGCTTTTCTAGCTACATTATTACCCTAGAGCGCTAATTGGTCACCTACAAGCTCCATTTGGGGGTAATAAGGACCTACTTACCGAATATGAGAGATGTAAAAATATATTATGTACGTATTAAAACGATAGCACCCCAATGCGTCTATATGACTGCTTCGGTTTCCCGGCCCATCTTCAACCGATTTTGACGAAATTTGGTACATTGTAACCCGTGGAAGGACATAGGCTATTTTTATCCCGGACTAATATTGCAAATGCCAAAGTGTATCTGTCTGTCTGTTTGCTACGCTCTAACGGCCCTTCTTTTTAACCGATTTTGATGATAACCGTAAAATCCTTTTAGTTTTATGAAGTTTTATGTAAAAGTAATTAAATGCGTAGAATTTTGATGACGTCACCGTTCAGTATTTCATTTAACATCCCATTTTAAACGCCCGTTTGGGCGTTTCAAAAAAGTTGTTGATTTGATTTTTAGTTTAGTTAGGTGCCCAATTGATTGATGGTAGGTGACAAGGAATGATGCAGCTTTATAGTAACAGGGCTGCAGTAGCTGAAATTTCGGTAAAAGTACTTACAAATCCGATATTTTTGATTAAAGCCCTGTATCTGTCCATCACAATCTGTCACATGGTCATCTGAGCCCCGTCCCAGTAATTCCTCGGTTCAGCGAAGCGGGAAACTTAACGGGACTCGTAATAGATACGGCTACTTCCTTTTATACCCACTTTTGTGTACAAGCGTTTTAAAACTTTTTTTATGTCACGGCTCAAAACGGGGTTAAAGGTTTTATAGTATGCGTCGGTTATGACAGCTTTTCAAGGTTGTTTTTTTTTTGATAGAGTTCTAAATAGATTTTAATATTACTATTTTAATTGGCCGCTTAGAATAATAAATTATTGCCCTATTTTTTGAGTCACTATTATCGCCAGTTAAATAAATTTTTCGCACACATAATTTAACGCCGCTCGGTTTAGTATTAAAGTATCCCATTAACAGTCACCAATTAATTTTTTAATCGCCCGATTTATTATTTCCCGATTTTAATTATTCTCATGTTGCTTTTGTTAACGATCCGTGAATTCTAGAATGGGTTTTATTGTTACCACCAACTACAGCCCATTAACGTCCCACTGCTGGGCACAGGCCTCCACTCTCATAGGAGAGAGGGAAATAGAGCTTAGACCCACCACGCTGCTCCAATGCGGGTTGGCGGGCAACTTATTGTTACACTGGATAATTATATTAAGTAACGAAATTTTAACTTGGTGGACTTCAATTTCTTCTGAATCTTCTTATTAAAGTTGGTCATACATACTCGTACTAAAAAAAATAGCTTTGACGGGTAAGTAAGTGAAAGTGATTTGGTAACTCTACTACACTGTTTACAGGTATTTTCATGAAGCGAATGACATATTTTTTTTAATTTAAGTGATCCAATAATAATTAATTAATACCTATTTTTTTAATAATAGTAAGTACGCTGGTCGATAAGCATTGTATCGTTCTATAAGAACCCTCATTACGTCATTTTCTATTCTGCAAAGCGTAAACTGCATTCATGTTTCGAAGTTTTGCAATTCGCCTACTCACTCGACTTGAACTCGTAACTTGTAAACTACAATAGGTATTTTCATGAAGTCACATAATATTTTATGAAATAAGTGATCCATATAAATATTTCAGTAGCAATTCTTATTCGAGAAACAATAGTACTATTGTATAGTTCGTACAGAGCTCTCGTTACTATTTGAAAATAATTTTTTCTATTTCGTAAAGCGTAAACTGCAATCAGACAGCCTTCGCGTAAACGACAAAAAGCCTTGGGAAATTCACTTCGCGAAATATTCCTAAAGGTAATGTTCATCTTGTGAAAAATAAAACTAAGAGAAAGAGAGAAAGAGATTACTAACTACACTAATAGATTTTATTTATCTTTGATGTGAGAATGTTAATACTAATACCTTGTTTTACGTCAGTGACAAACACGACTCGATACGATTCCTTCGAGACCCTTCACGAGGACTACGTAATCGCGTAGATCAGTTTGTCATTGTCTATGGAGTCGTTTCGCGTTGCGTTGCATCGCTTCGCTTTCGACGCTCAACTAGGACAACGGGTAAACATGTACAAATTGTACGAGTAACCTCTATTTTACCCGTAAAGCTCTAGCCCCACGAAAAAGGCACTGCGCGGCGCGGCACGTAGCGTCTTATAATTATGTCACAGTATATCTTTGTGCCGTGTCGCTTTAGTGGGCCCAGCTTCATACAAACACATACAAAGAAATTTGCCGCTACGTGCCGCGCCGCGCCGTTCATCTGTGGTAAGGCTAGACATTTACGTACGGCACGGTACAATAGACGTCCGACGTGACGTTTAAGTTCGGAGACTTACCCAGGAGGAAGAAAAAAAGGAGAAAGAGGTTAAACACGCTTACGATAACTGGAATAACCAAGAGTCGTCAGCCGATGTTGGTTTTAAAAAATTGCCAAAAACTGTCCTCTCCACTCTCGCGTCCCATGGTCACGAGCGATCGCGCCACGTCACAGTGTTTAGGGAAAACACAAAATATTCTGGACCATAAATCCACAACTGTGCGGTTAAAGTCGATGATTTATTTCGGATTTAACTAAACACATCCGTCAACGTTATTTTGGGCGCTATTGTGAGAATGGAAACGTGTCGGGAGAGCGTTTTTTTTGAATATATAGGCTAGCGCTTGGCTGCAATCAGACTTGCTTGCACGTGGTGATGCAGCCTAAGGTGGCTTGCCTAGAAGATGCCTATTATAGATCTATTTTATCTATATATGGATGGATGGATGTTTGTTACTCAATCACACCAGAACGGCTGATCGGATCTGGATGAAATTTGACACAGAGATAGTCTGGAATTACACATAGCTAGTAAATCATAATCATAGATAAGTACTTAGAACTATTGTTTAATCTGGACCTATCCTGATATTGAATGATTTTTTCGTAATACCTAATATTTGTCTGCACGGAACTTGGTCGCCATAGAGGTCAAAATCCGACTTAACTTACATTACATACAATTTCCTTCTAACGTGGCATTAAATCCGAAATTTATCACCGAATTTTGGCTTACTCCGATTTAAAAATGAACTTTTGGCTGACATATTTTTGCAACCGCGCCCTGAGTCAGGATTTAAAATGGAAAACCTTTGATATCTTAAATTGGAAAATTTATTTGTTTGTTTACCTTGTTTTGACACTTTCTCAAAGAATCATAAAGTTAACGTTTTATTAGTTTTGATATCAACTTAAAATAGTTTGGTTTTTAAGCAACTTTTCTGAAAACCATTGTATCAAATGGTAAAATGATGCATATGATAATGATGAATGCATATCGCAAAAGTATGTCACCTTCCAGGTAATCAATCACGTCGATTAATTGCTCTATTGCAGCGTGATTGAAGAACAAACCAAGAAACAAACAAACCAACAAAACACACTTTCGCATTTTAAATAATAATAAGTATGGATTAAGTATCCTCTGTATCTATCTGCTACGATTTTACGTCCCATCTATTCAACCGATTTGACGAAATTTAGTCTGCTACGCTTTAACGGTTCATGTTTTCAACCGATTTTGATTGAATTTGATATAAAGGTAGGTTACATCCCGGAGAAGGACAAAGGCTACTTTGAAGGATTTCCCACAGCATTTTCAAAAAACCTCAATCGGGCGTAGATATATATTGTAAACATAAGCTTATGGGAATGCTCATATTAATTTAAATATACGAGTAACTCTTCACTTTTAGGATTGTGATAAAAATAAATGAGTACTAAGATCAAGACATAAGAAAGTTGCAACAGGGCTACAATCTAGAGAATATCGCCACGTAATCACTTTCGACAAATCGAATGTTCGGGAACACGAGCGTACCTACTGACGAAGCAATCTTGTCGTGTTAGTTTTGGAACTCGTCGGTAATGGCTTGTGAAGTTGCGAGTAACATTGTCTTTGAACGGACTAGTCTAGGACGTTAGAATTGGGCATTTAATTATACTAAGACTGGATCTTCACATACTACCTAAGTAAGATCGCTGTTAAGGTCTGCTTTATGTAATGCAAGGCGATTTAATTTCCTACGAACTATTACACATTAGTGAAGGTACCTGCAGTGCACCCTCGAATTGCAAATTACAGGAAATGTTCAGGATATCAAAAAAATTAGATCTGACCAATCCATACTTCCACCACCACCACCGCTTCCACCTTAGGCTGCATCCCTACTTCCAGCAAGTCTGATTACAACCAAGCGCTAGTCTTTAATTAAAAAAAATATAAGTATTACCAGTCATATTGACTGCCGATAGAAGTGAAAACGAATATTTAAAATATTAAAAAAAAAAGTTATTCTATTAATATTAGGTATAGATACTAAAGTTTGCCTGACTTAGCCAATCGTTAGGTAAAGTTTAAATTTTGTTAAAAAATCCCCTAAAATTACGTGAAAGCTTCACAGGATTGGTCCAAAAAATGTTGTTGTTTTTCAGAAACATTTTTGCGGGTCGCGGATATTGTTTAGTCAAATATTATAAATACTTCAAAAGTTGCTTTTTTAAGTGCCATACGCTGGTTTTGTGCAATTTGTGTTTTTAGAATTTAAGTATATATCAGCACATGGCTGCAATCAGACTTGCTGGCAAGTGGTAACGCAGCTTAAAATGGATCGCACTTGCCTAGAAAATACCTATAATACTGGTGATTAATTGAAGATACCAATTTTAATAGTGGAGGGGAAAATGGAAGCTGGAAAGGCGTTCCGTATCCTAGCGGTTCGAACAAGAAAGGAGGAAGCAAATTGCTTCGTACGCGTTTGTGGCATTATAGGTATAGTATAGCTGACTTCACACAAAGACTATTACAAAATCGTGTGTGATAGTTGGAAAGTCAGCGTTTGTGTAATAAATGGCGAAGCAAGTTAATTCACATACTTGGGCGCTGTTCGGGCAAGTGCGAGACGCGAAGTGTGAACTGTGATAAGAGGACACGACCGCATTACGTGTAAAGCTGGGTGTACACCACTATTTATTCTAATACGTTACTTCGTCGAGTTTAAGCGCTCGGCTCACGGACATTATTTTTAATCCCCATGTCATGTCAACCCTAAAATTACCTTACAAAAAAGAAACAGCATCACATCATTTTTAACAAAATTTGTTTAAGCCTCAGAATATATTCCTACATCCATGGTTTAAGCTGTGTTGTACAAACTTAATATACTAATACGTCCAACGGCATTTGACGTTGTTTTTGATAGTGATGGGCGATTTAACTCGAGTAACTCTAATCCTTCGCTGATTCGTTGACTGTCCTACTAGTACTGAGCAACTAAAGTGATCGCAGCTAAGTATTTAATTTACCTGTTTCTTTCAGTGTCTCTAGCTACGTCCGCGTAGACTCCAGTTTCCTTCAATCCTCCTGTAAGCATACGCTTTAATTAATGACGTTCTCTATGGAACAGTAGTGAGTACTGTATTACAAGGGTAAGGGTTCGATGCCCGGCGGAATTAATTTCCGAATTTATATCTTTTGGTCTCATCTGGTGGGAGGCAAAGACGTGCCGTCAAGCGATTAAACGTTCTGGAACGATGCCGAGTAAAAACCAATTAGGGATATGGTTTTAATAACTGCCTTACGGTGTACGTGGTGAAATTATTTTTTTTACTAAGACTACAGTATTACTCCATTTAGGTAATGTATTCACGGCCTAAGGGACAAAGCGACGCTACTAAATTGTGCGGAATGTTGTGTTCAGTAAAAGCCGCACAGGCAGGCTAATTGTTGCGGTTACGCAACTCGGGAATCACTCATTAATATCCCAAGTCAGGCGATTAATTACACGCCAAGACAATTTCGCACCTAATTGGTTGAACTCTCGTATCACAATCGCTTGTGTTTGTGCTGCCTCTATGAAAACATTAATCAAACTCGATGTACCGAAAGGTACATCGTGTTTGATTAAAGTTTGTGAGAGGTTGATATATCGAGGGGCTAAAACCTCGTTTAAGTATGTAAAAAAATCACGTCTAGGCTTCTGCCTGAAACCTTAGTTTCAATGTAACCAATACCATCACACAACCATGTCAAGTGCCTTTATCAAACCTTGATATAGTTAGTTCAATCTACCAATACGCGCCTCACTCTTCTTTATTGTGATGATGGCGCAATTTAGCATGTCGTACGTCCTTAAACTTTAATAAAGTTTATAAGAGGAAAGTATGTACCTAATAACGACCACTAAACACATGACTATATATTACTAGTGGTTCGCCCTGAACTGAGACCTCGCGGTATCCATAAACTTGTACAGAGCGCCATCTATTGACATAATTGTGCAGTTCTGTTAAAAATACTGAAGCACATTAATAATTAAATAATTTCGTTTCCTTATAATATTTATCTAATTTTAGTATTTGTTGTTCATGTACAGGATATGATTCAAATAATTGATAAGTTTCAGGCTCAGCCTTTCAGAAAATTGAGATTCTGAGGTCAACTTTGGACGTTAGAAAATCGCCACTTTGAAAGCCCCCCATTTGGTCAATTTTAGGGGAAAAATAAAAAAAAAATATTTTTGGACTCTATTCCTAATTATCTTTAAAATGATATACCGCAACCCTATGTAACGCTATAAAAAATATTTTACTTCGCATTCGCTTCTATGAGAGCCCTCCTGAAATAAAGATTTTTATGACTTTTTAAGCCATATTCGGCGGGGGGCCATTGGTTTACATATTATATTTAAATTTGAAGTAATTACGTTCAGTAATTCAGAAGTTATAAGGCTCTGACAGACGGACGGACGGACGGACGGACGGACAAGTGCAAATTCACTCAAGTAGACTCAGAGACCTTCGCTTCGCTCGGTCAATTATAAATAATGTATGAAAAGCAAAAAATAGTGGGCCGCGTCTTCGTGGATTGACCTATACTTAGATAAATAATTAATTGTAACGTACGAAAGCTTTATTTGCAACGAACTCAATTTACATAGACGGGCCTGTCAAACAAAGAATGTGGACTTATTTTACTAACGCCATCTAGTCTGAAAAGCGGGACAGCGCTATGGCGGGGACAAAGACAGGCTTATACAGGTGTGGAGCGCGCTATACAGGTCGAACGCCCAATTTTTTTCTATGAAAGGGCCCATCTGGTACCTACTTAACTAACGAAATATGTTTGTGCTTCAAGTATTATAGAGTCCATGATCTGTTCATTAAACAAACTCTTCGTGAGTTTTATTAAGAAGAACTATACTCTAATTTTACTTTACATCACATTTAACCCCTAAAGATTTTACTGTTATTCGACTCCAAATGTATCAAGAAGGACATCGGTAGATAGTCGTACGATTTACAGCAAGTTTTCCGTTCAGATGCACTACTTTGATGTCTTTGGCTGCAGCAATATTTTCTTTGAATACTCGTTTTTGTGTAACATAGCGGACAGTTTGATTTCAACGATATTGCTTTCTAATACGAACAAGGAATATTTCTGTGCCAATATTTAAAGTTAAATCATTCTGTTTATTGATACGTAGGACTGAAATAGTATATTTTGTTGTCTTTAATACCTCCTAGTGGGACGAATGGCCTAGCTGTGACAACGCATATCAGTCTATTGTGATTGTTAAGCAACGTTGACCGAAGTTGGTACTTAACTGGATGGGTGACCGAATTTGGATGATTAAAATTAGGCCTTTTCGTTGCCTCCGTGCCTCGGGAGCACGTTAAGCCGTCGGTCCCGGTTATTATCACTAACATCTGATATTAATCGTTATACAAAAACCTAAGAGTTTAAATACTCTAGTCGAGTCGTATGCGGAAGGACGTGGGAACCCACCGCATTATTATCCCAAGAAAACTCCTACCATTATGTGATTAATGGAAAGGGGGCACTACCCTCAGCAATGAGAAATACGACGCAGAGAGAGAGAGAATACCTTCTATGCCCATAAATATCCCGCTTAAAACATCCCATATGGGCTACTTTGGGGTTTTGCAAAACAATACGGTGCCCTACGGTGTAGTAATAAGTGCTTCTGATTAATGTGGCAGGTATAGTTCGCGCAAGAGTTGAATGCAGAGCAAATGTATGGTGACACATACATTTACTCTGCATTCAACTCGCGTGCGAACGGTATCTACTCTATTTATTGCATTTACCTACTATACCTAAGCCTAATAGGCTGTAAAACTTGTGCGCTAGGAGTAGCTAGGTATGACTTTCGAATTTTAGTCCGCTCTGTTGTTATACTGAGTTTAGATGAGGAAAAAGTAAACAAATCCGTATTATTGCTATAAATAATAATATGTACTAATAATATAAATGCGAAAGTGTGTCTGTCTGTCTGTATGTCTGCTACACTTTAGGGGTCCATGTTTTGAACCGATTTTGATGAAATTCGGTATAGAGGTAGGTTGCATCCCGGCGAAGGATATGTATTACAGAGTTCCCGCGGGAATAAAAAAGACAATCAACGCAGACGAAGTCGCGGGCATCATCAAGTCATTAATTAAATTCCTATTCATTATATCGATTCTCCAAATGTGTTCTGTAAAATATAACAAACATAATCAAGTAAAGATTTTAGTCAAAACTAGAGACTACATTTCATTTCCACCTGAGAGTATTCCAGCATATATTTTGTCAGTGGCAAACATTGCTCTACATTAAATCCTCTTGGGGCTAATGTGGCACGAACACGATCTTATATATCACATGAAGTAGGTTTCATAAAACAGTGAGTTAAACTAATATCGTCTAGCTCGGATAGAAAGCTTTCCATTCCAAGTGAAACCAATGTCCCTTGGCTCTGAAACTGTTCAAAGATGATTCGAAGACAATTTTATGACCTAAAGGCTGGTTTACATTTACCGAGTGTTAGACTCAAACAGTGTACCGGGCAAAGTACTTAATTAATGTAAAATTGGTGTCAAGGAAATATTGATAATGCGTGATGAGTAATTATTGATCTATTTAACTGTTCAAAATTCGACAAAAACGGCGGGGATGGCTGAGCTGCCGCGATTGGTTTATCAGGCAACCTTTCACTTCGCGAAAACTTACTCACAATTTTCAGTAGGTATATTACATACCTTCACATTAACCTTGCGTATAATTCACCTCTCTCAACGACTGCCCCAGTTTGGAATCCACTAATGAAATTAGCCCGCAAGTATACAAGTAGATATTTAATTCTGATCCAACAATTTGGTATTACTTAGTTGAAAAGACGCGTGCGGCTAAGCAGAGTCCACATAAAGCGTGGCAGCTTTATAAGACGATGCCCGCAACTTCGTCCGCGTGGATTAAGGTTTTTGATTCCCGTGGGATCTCTTAATTTTTCCGGGATAAAAAGTTCCTTATGTCCTTCCCGGGATGTAACCCTTATACCAAATTTCATCAGAATCGGTTCAAATCATGGGCCGTGAAAGCGTAGCTGATAGAAAGACAAACGGACGGACAGACACAGACAGACACACTTTCACATTTATAATATTAGTATGGAATTAGTATGGATTTACTTTGCACTGCAGTGTGACTGCTTGCTTATTTCGCCTCATGTGAGACGAATGCACATTTTGTCATTCTAGACCGCGAAGTACCGCATCCATGATGTCTACCCAGTGTGAGTATCTAGATTTTAGAACTAGATTTAGAGACCTTTGTTTTCCTACAATGAGGCCTTCGTTAAATCCAGTGACTAAACTAGCTTGGTGTAAATTGGGGCTTACAGAAAGTTCGAAATCTAACAAGGCAAAATTGCTTTGTCAGTTCGTTTGTGATTTAACTGGTTCCTGAGATAATATTGAAATGATTTGTGCAAACTAGAAACCGATTACGCAGTAGTTTCATTTATTGAAGGGATAACCTTCACTGAATGAAAGTTTGAGCCTCGATGCGATTATTATTGGTATTGGATTAGAATCATTAGTTTGTGGTATTTGTTTTGGTATTAGTCTTGTAACTTGTTATGCCTTATTTTGTTTAATTGAGCATGTTGATTTGTAATAAACAACTGTAGTCTAGTTAAATGGAGGATGTAGCCTAGTTGTAACAGCAATTTACTACATAAATAAAATAAATACATACATCTTTTTTTAAATCTATATTTGAGATTGCTTAGACACGGAAACAAAATAAAATTACAAAAACAATAATTAAAAATGTAGGTACACAATATTATAGTCTGTGACACAAGGAATCCCGAAAAGAGCATCGCCTCAGCGTAGTGCTGAAATGGTGAATATTCACCACAACAGCGCTGTTCTTCCGGCGACCTCTAAAATTCCCGGCGTAACGGACCGGCCCAGACTTCGGATATCGTTTATCCGTTCAATTATCTATTTTAACTATCTCTATTCTTCTTTCTCAAAAGGCTTTATTTTACGCGCGCGCGAATTTCGGAAAATCCAGCCTTATTCTTTGTCTAAAATTATAGGGGATCTCTGTCCAAAATTTTGGCTTTCTAGGTCCATGGCTTTGGGCTGGGTATTGATCAGTCAGCCAATAAGTGAGTGAGTCAGAACTTTTCTCTTAAAATATAGTAGGTAGATTGTATGGGAGGATTTAGGAGCTCTGCACCACATCATTATGAGAAAATCCCTGTACCATTATTTGATTAATCGAAGTGACCCTTTCGATTAATCACGTAATGATCGGGGTTGTGATTAATTAAAGAGGTCACAACCTTCAGCTTGAGTAATGAGCTGGTAGTATCATATCCCGATGCTATTAGGATGAAAGTATGCATTCTTTTACACTCGAGTGATCGTAATCATTAGAAGAAAAGAGAAACTTATTTTTATTATTAATAGCATCTGCATTGGGTTATAGATCGCTATACATGCTAATATAGTGCATGTTACTTATTAGTTGGAGAGTGTAAATATATTAATTATCAGAGATTATTTTCTCATACTCAGATCAAGTTTTACATAGAAAGCCTGCAAACCATCGTAACATAGAGTATGTTTTTGTGTTATACTCGTATGTAAAGGTATTCGATAAGGAGCCATACTGCTAACGCCTAAATCCATATTGTTTCATTAATGTTGACTTTCGTGTAAAGTTTTATTCTAAAGGAACGTCAACGTGCGTGACATCAAACTGTCATTTTGAGTAATATTGCTTTAGTATTGCTATAATCGTTGGCAGTATGGCCCCAGCAGTCTCAAAGGTTATTTTTTTTTCAAAACTTTGAAAATCGCGAGTCGCAAACTGAATTCGTTGCATACTGAATTCCTAGGTGACCTAGTTACGGGAATGTTTTATTCCCTCTCCAATGAAAACGTAGACCAACGCAATCGTTCTGTAGATGGTTCAGTATTTCAGCCACAGCCAAAAGTGCTGGCCAATTTGATCAACTGATCAATTAGAATACGCGAAAATATTATAACGTATGCTTGTATACTTCGACTAAGCGTTGATAGCCTTATGGTTAGACTTCTGCATGTTCTTTGGGGGAGGGCCCGTGGTTGAAATCCTACCCGACTTTTTAACCAATTAAATATAATTTACGGAACATCGTGAAAAACCTGCAAAGTTCTCAATAATGTTCTTAAAGGTGTGTGTGAAGTCTGTCAATCCGCACTTTGCCAGCGTGGTGAACAATGACCTGTACCTTTCGTTCTCAGTGGGGAGCTTATTATGGGTTGAGATGACGACGATGAAGCGTACTTTATTAATGTGTTGTCATAGTTTTCTTAGTATTGCATCACACAGATTTTTTTACCTATATCATAAACCGTTGGTACCGTTGGTTGGCAAACCTACTAAAAAGTGTCTGTATCGTCTATAATGGCCTTCATGAAATAAAATCATATTGCTTAGAGTCTTAGTTTGATAAACAAATATCTACCAAATGTAGATGTTACCGAGCGGGTGAAGCCGCTATACTGATACTTTTTGCCTGAAGTCATAATATTTTAACGTCATTTCGCTGTGACATCAAAGCTTTATTACCATGAGATTATGAGTATTCGGTTATAAAAAGTCACTTAGACTTTTATAGAAAGACATTTTTTGGTAACGCATTTAATGTATAGGTACCTAGGTTGTAAAGCCCACAACTAGGCGAAAGTTTCGCTCTTCTATAGAGCTATTATAGAACACGCTATTAAAGTACTAGTACTACTACTATTAAAGCACGCTATTACCACCGGAAAGCGCAGCAATGGGTGGGTATTAGGCATTAACTGAGTCGCTAGGATCCCTTGGATACAGGCGGCGTATAACCACATAACCATGGCGCGTAGAAGTCCCCACAAGAGACCAATGTCGAATAACGAAAACGAAAACGAAATAAATTATTATATCTGACAATAGACACAAAAATGTGAATATTCTCCCCTACTGTAGGTACAAAAAAAAATGCATTATATAGTGAGTGAAACGCACAAAAACGATTCATTTGCACTCTTTAAAAAAAAACGGACTACAACAATAACCTAACCGTTTGTTCTAGCTCTATGAATCAGCAATACCCGCATAACGTGGTTGGTTATTCCGCGCCTATAGGCAAAAGCTTGGCCAAAACAAACCCCGTATGGATGTTTTCGATTTGTCGCGGATTTAATTCCCAACCCCTCTAGAAATACAATTACATGGAGTATTAGGCATTTGTGATTTAAATCAAGGGGACATTGCGACGGCGTAATTAAAGAACCTTGCAACTGTTTAAGGCAGTATTTTTTATCCACTACAAGTTAGCCCTTGACTGCGATCTTATCTGAGGGTGATACAATCGAAGATAGATTTTCCTCACTGTATTAAATGGTAAGCAAGCAGCTTTTCGCTAAAACACGTAAGGATGTTTTTACCATGAACAACCAACAAAAAAAAAGAAAGCGTGATTTATGAGTTAAAATCTTACGCCAACACGATCAGAGTGCCAGACAAAACACGTTTTCTGCGTTTTCTTTTCGGTTTCTGTGATTTCATTATCATACTTAAATCACGTAAAATACTACATTATTTATGTCCTGAACCAGTACTACAAACTAAAGCGCTCGTGCATTCGTAAAAATTGTTATACAAGAATGGCTGTGTGAAGCACGTCACATTATAACGCACGTCATCAACAACACGCAACGGCAGGAGTAAGACTTCGTAGCGCACTTCGAAGAGTGACACACGTCATACAGTTCTTTGTAAAACAACTTGTAGAAAGTTTTGGAAACGTTTAATTCGGGTATTGAATGTGTAGCCTGTACTGCAGACAGAGCTTGCCGAGTGACGACAAGTAGAGTTTAAGCGCGGTGAGTGGCGGGTAGTAGAGGCTTCTCGCGCAGAAGAACCTCTATCTATTCAACCAGCTCTGGCCCTTATATTCTTGCAACCTTAAAAAATATAGATAGGAAATCAATTTTGTTTTTCTTGAATGAGAAGAAATAAGTTGCGAACTTGTTACTTGCTACGTTCTTATTTTGTGCGGTCGCCTAGTGCGGTGCATCTGTGGGTTTTATTAAATGGGGTGGGGATTCGATAGGGGAATTAGTGAGGGACTGACATTGTAGTAACATCAGCGTTGCCATTATTAACGTTGTGCGATGTAATCCCGGCGAACGGAAGGAATTCTTTTATTAGTAGGTGGAGCACCTAAACATTTTATATTTGGTTTATAACGAAATGAAAGTACAGAGGGGGGAATAAAAATCTTAAAGGGAACATCTTATTACAGAAAATTTCTTTGGATACAATAATATTAATTACTTTGATGGTTGTGATTTCAGTATAAGGCTACGTTATTATTTTTTCGCAAATCTGTAACACTAGAAATCATATTATGGAGGTTTAAGCATTTGGGAATAAAATTCGCGCGAAAATAAAAATCGCTGGTTTGATATCATTTTATGCGGTGCGGTAAGAATCATATTCGCGATTGTATTGATGATTGTATGACGCTCAACGCATTCGCAGTGCGGAGTAGGTGAAACGCATAAGCGAAATATAAATAGCGAGAATAAAATTCGCGCGAATGTTTTTCGCAATGCGAACGTACCCTAAGGTAACGTTGGGGTCTCGAGGTGCTGGAAGAGCGAACCCGAAACGTATCTATATAAGCTCTCACTATATTATAGTACAGATGTCCAATGCTGGAGATAGATCTATTGTAGGGTCTTCCACACGCTTCAGTCTTGCGCCGCCTGGATCCAGCGGCTCCCTGCGACTCGCTTGATGTTACTAATGTTATATTTATCGCAAATATTCTAGGTTAATAATACGTGTACGACAAAATCAATATCTAGAAAGATAACAAGGCGCCAAATTGCACTTGATTCTTTACGAGTTATGAGAAATATCTTCAATTTTTCGGTCCTCAAACTTGTAAAACGAACCGTGAGAGATTTCTACGGAACCCTTTCGCTGAAATTTTTTGGGGCGCAACTACAAATATTCGGTGCTTGTTTTATTTGGTGACTATAATTTAATGCTTCGTAGAATTATTTGTTCCAGACAGACCAGACTCTTTTGAAACACTACTTATCACATTATAGACAGACAGTTAGCATTTATTTTAAATGATTTTAAATCAATGTAATCGTGTGTGGTTTGTGTATTACATAATGTAATGAAAAAATGGAGCTGTGTCTGTGTGTCTGCTATGCTTTTAGGACCTGATCAACTGTTACTTATTTAAACAATTGGGACCGAATTAGGTTTCATAAAATCTAAATCCACGTACATGAAGTAACTTATAATAATTGAGCTTACGATACTTGAGTAACTTAAACTGATCCAACGACCACTACCACCACCACACCACACTAATCAAATCGAATAATTAGTTTGAAATTTATGGGGGACGTATCATTGACACACACACAAGCAATCGATAAATTCTTTAGAACTTTTACCGTAGTCAGGTAAACATCCGGACAAACGCGAATAAGTGTGGATGCACTCAGATTACGGCAACTAGATAGCAGCGTAGTCACGTTTCACGCACTTTGGTGAAGTTTTATTTGAATAATGATGTGTCTTTGAAACTTGATAACTTATAGGGACGGGATTTTTATAACCTTTGGAAATTTGGGAGACTTTATTTGGATAGAATATACCTAATTTTATCATAAGTAAATATTTGTATGTTATGTAGATCGTACTTTTGATTGTGACCTTATTGCGTACGTCTATTGCTGCATAAATAAGTGTCCATTGAATTTGCAGCCACGCAGCGTATCCAATTATGGACCAACGTGCAAAACAGTGGAACGGTGCCTTTGCAATTACTACTATAGTCTGAGTGGCTATAGGAGTGAACTCTAACATTAATTGTATTGCTTGCGGTAGCTTTTGCGTCCATAGAGATGCGTGTGCGATTGACTTTCATCAAATCATCTGATTTTCTATCTTCTCTGTGAGCAGAGCAACAGAAAAGTAAGTTATGCAAAAACGAGAACAAACGCTTGGAGCAGCTAGAGCAACTAGATTCTCGCGTAACTTAAAATGAAATTTGCGATTATTTTGATTGCTTTCCAAATTCTTTCATAACAGTTAATCCTTTTGTAACATTATAGTATCATTTGACGTTACGTATTTTGAAGCGTTTGAACAGAATATGCCACTTTGCAATTAAA
The DNA here is from genome assembly GCA_917051295.2 of Erebia ligea. Classification (NCBI taxonomy): domain Eukaryota; kingdom Metazoa; phylum Arthropoda; class Insecta; order Lepidoptera; family Nymphalidae; genus Erebia; species Erebia ligea. The sequence continues at coordinate 17,176,607 of OU785221.1, read as the reverse complement.
GAAAAACATAATTGCACCTGAACCGCGCTTCCAGATACACGCATTTACGATACGTATTCGTATTTTATTCAAACCAATACATAAATCTCGCTTCAAAACATCTATGAATAGGATATTTCCCGATACGAAAGGCACTCCTATTTTCTAAGCCGCTGTGAGTGCTCGTCGTTGAGTTCGCTTTCGAAATGTATTTGCGTTTGACCTATGTAGGTGCTTATTCTTTATACTTTTAACAAAGCCTTAATATGTCAACGTGTCCGAAAAACGCTTGTAGGTTCTTAATTATAGTGCTCATTTTGTAAAACTGGATTTATTGAATGGCGGTTGTTCAAACATGAACACAACAGTAAATACAAAATGTTTTGACTTTTAATTACAGTTTGTAATGTAATAAAACAAGTAAGTAATTATTTTTGTAATGAACGTCTAGAAGAGAAAGGGAAAACAGATTTTTTTTATTTATGAATTTTAACTTCGACTGGGTATGTTCAATATCGTTGCTGTGCAGGAATGGTCGTCCATCACTGTTTTTCTATTTTAATAAGTTCTATGCTATGTGGGACATTGTTTCGTGAAAGTTTGGAAAGTATCCTTTGAATATTAAAGGATACAATATAATTAAACATACATAATGGGAATTTATAAAAAAATTGTTTTCATTATCAATGTTAAATGGTTATATACGGTACGGTAATGGTGTCATTTCATGCTGCATCAGCGATGATAGCTCGGCTGCTTAGAAAATAGCCCACTGGTATTCCGTCACATTGAATCACACGCTCGGCGGCTTCGGACAGCCCGCACCTGACGTATCGGTGTCACATTCGCTCCATAGCGAACTGTTGCGTTGATGTGTGAAGTGTTCTAAATATACACAATGGAGTAGGCATGTTTTCCCATCCCATTAGAGCCCAGATTTTTTCGGGGCATGTGGCAAAAGCTACCAGGGTGGTTCCTACCGTCGCTTAGAGCAGTATTACCACAGAATAGGTATTACTTCAAAATGACTTAAAGCCGCATTGTTTGAAAATTGTTGACGTTTGTGTTTTATTAAAATCCTCATTTTAGGGACATCAAGGTACGTGACATAAAACTGTCATTTTGAAAATATAATACTGTAGTAACCCCCCAGGCAAACCACACCAATAGAACTAACGACTTTTGTAAATAATTTAATCAGGTATTAGTTGCACTTTTGTAATATTAAGTTCTGTTGTAAAAATAAAAAGATTATACTTATTATTTACAATAAAAATTTAGCTCCTAAAGTACCAGCTCCATTCCATCAAGGCTCCATGTTGGACCTCGTTGTGTGCGAGATGAGTTAATGCGGACATTGGATATCGACTGAAGTAGTAATCGAATGAACCCCGTGCCGTTGAATGAAAGCTCCCACTCGTGTGTTGTGAATGTATTCAGATTTCTGACATATTGTACTTTGTCCAATACCTACGTCATATTATGTTTATAGTCTAGGAGTTGATGACTTCAGTCTCCTATCGAAAAGTCCAGGGTCTCTTTTGGAATCTATGTGCGTTTTGGGCAATTAAATATCACTTGGTTTAACTGTGAAGAAAACATAGTGAGGTCCTGCATGTTAGATAATATTTTGTCCATAGGTATTATTCTCAAGGGTGTGTAAAAACTGCTGATTCGCAGTTGGCCCGTGTGGTGGACTATCGCCTAATACCCATGCTCAGAGATAACTTGAGATGATAAGGCCAACTGCTTAGCTAGCTTAGATTCTTACTAAGCCTTAGAAGCTACTAAACCCGGAGGCTAGGAGTATAATATTTTTCAGAGTTACAATGCCTGTTGAGCCACCTGAAACTAATCAATTTCAGACGAATGGGTACGTAATGCAGCGTGTAGAAAACCATCACTTTCTGCCCTAGGGCAGTAAAGTGGCTTTTGTTTATTTCAAACCTTTTTAATTGTCATTTAACTAAACTGACGGATATGATATTTGTAAACAATGACCTAGCAACTAAAATAAATAAAAAATACAATTTTAATAAAACTCGCACTTTTAATGCAAATTATATGAAAAATAGTGTGTGCGCCACGTTTCACCCCTAAGCACACAAAATACTATTGCATAATATCTAGTCATAATCTAAAAACGTTTGTCCTGACTGAATCAGCTATCAACGCACAGCCATAACTGCTGGGGCTAGAAACTTGAAATTTTGACAGTAGGTTCCTTTTATAACGTAGGCACTCAATAGAGAGGATTTTTGGAAAGTCTATACCCTCAAAGGAATTTTTAGAAATTTCACCTGAGCGAAGCAGGGGCGGGTCCGCTAGTCTTAATATTGAAGTAAAATACAGTATTTGATAATTTAAACATATAACGTATAACGTAATGAGGGCTAAATTTATGACATCAGGTCCTCCCGGGGGTTTCCCGGTTAAACATGTGCCGACCTTATTCAGCTTGGCAAACATGGCCGCCGTCGTTAAATGCGAAATTAGTTAATTAAGGACTTAACAGCTGTACAGGAGGTAAGTGCACTGTCTCCTTAACCTTAGGGACTTATCTGACTGAATTTTCAATATAAAACCACAGAATATACTAGGTAAAACTCAACTACATTGTATTGAAACTTGATATTTTGCAACGTTCTTTGTCACTATTAATTTCGTTGTTTATCGCCTCGATTCCTACTAACTAAAGGACTTTCGAAATTCCACCTGTAGCAGATCAAGTGGGACAGCTGATATAATGCACTCACTTTTCCTTATAATAAATCATACGATGTGATGGAGATCAGATGTCCTTTACGTGCTCTCCGAAGCTCGGGGTTGTAACTCCGTCAAATATATTTTTTAAAAAATTTTTTTATCCACTACAAGTTAGCCCTTGACTGCGATCTCACCTGATGGTAAGTGATGATGCAGTCTAAGATGGTAGCGGGCTAACCTGTTAGGGGCATGGCAGTTATATCAAATCAAATCAAATCATCTTTATTCAAAATTGGTACCTACAAAGTACACCTTCTGAACGTCATGTTTATAAAGAACTAGCTGATGCCCGCGACTTCGTCCGCGTGGATCGAGGTTTTTCGGTTCCCGCGGGAACTCTTTAATTTTCCGGGATAAAAAGTAGCCTATGTGTTATTCCAGATTATAATCTATCTCTGTGCCAAATTTCATCCAGATCCGTTCAGCCGTTGGGGCGTGATTGAGTAACAAACATCCATACATCCATACATCCATACATCCATACATCGATACATCCACACATCCATACATCCATCCAAACTTTCGCATTTATAATATTTATTTGATATATGATAAGAATTGATGGTGATGGTTAACAACGGTATCTTAAGACTAAAGCTACGAGGGTTCCAAACGCGCCCTGGTCTGAGAAGATCCCACATCAAACTCAGCCGGGTTTTTAGGGTTCTGTAGCCAAATTTGGCAAAAACGGAACCCTTATAGATTCGTCATGTCTGTCTGTCTGTCTGTCTGTCTGTCTGTGTGTCCGTCCGTATGTCACAGCCACTTTTTTCCGAAACTATAAGAACTACACTGTTGAAACTTGGTAAGTAGATGTATTCTGTGAACCGCATTAAGATTTTCACACAAAACTAGAAAAAAACCAGGTTTGTACGGAACCCTTGGTGCGCGAGTCCAACTCGCACTTGGCCGGTTTTTTTTATTTTCTTATTATCACCTTCTCACATATATAGTAAATTACTAAATTATATTTATAATATAACATTATTAGCCGCTGGAACAATTCATACCCATGGCTGCCTGTCATTCAAATAATCCTTTACACTATAATATGACTTTTCAATTAGTTTCCGTTTTACAAAAACTTTGAACTTGTTGAGAGACATCTCCAATATGTCTTCTGGGAGTTTATTATAAAAACGTATACTGCTACCGACAAATGAATTACTAATTTTACAAAGTCTAGATATTAAACCCATACCCCTATTTGGTTTCTACACGGCATCGTACTGGAACGCTTAATCGCTTGGCGGCACGTCTTTGCCGGTGGGGTGGTAACTAGCCACGGCTGAAGCCTCCCACCAGGCCAGACCAGGGAAAATTCAGAAATTATAAATTCGCAAATTGACCCTGCCGAGGATTGAACCCGGGGCCTCCGCACGTTAAGACAACAGCGCTACACACTGCGCCACGGAGGTTGTCAAAACCTACAATACGTTATTCCTGGACAGACAACCCAAAACAAAACAATTTTTGGCCAATCCATGGAATTGAAACCAGGAGCTTTTTTATTTGTAGTTAAAATTGATAACAACTAGAACAACGACACGCCTACGTGTCTACGGAGGTCTACGGCGTCACTATAACTAAATGGTCTATACAAAGTTACAAACCAAGCTGTTATAGGTAACTAGATGATGCCAGGGTTAAGGTTTTGATTCCCGCGGGAACTGTTTATTTATCGGGATAAATTGACTATGTCCATCCCCGGGATGTAACCTATCTTAGTACAAAACTTCATCAAAATTAATGGAACGGTTTCACTTTCACGGCCACATAGACCGACAGATATTAGTTTGGATATAATATTATCTCTTCAAAGGTAGTCTGGACCGCCTTTTCGTCCTTCTATACTTTTGACGTGACAACGTCTTATAAATTGGTTTGCCGGGAGACACTTCAAGAAACTGCGTTACGCTCCGCGCGTTATGCGCTTACAATGAGAGCGAGTGAGAGGCACGCGTCCCTTCCACTCGGGCATGGTTAGCCCGCCTAAGAGCGAGAGAGACAGACATAAAAAGTGAAAGGCACGCGTAAGTCGTTGTCACGTAAAACTTTCGCCCGTATATCGACTTTACAGGCAACCAATTTTTTTAATTAGCTTTTGTATGTTATTTTCTTTTAAGGTGTGTGTCATAAAGGGTTTTTCTATTCTTTTCTATTCTAACACCTAATACATTTTGTGTAACGGCGGCTTCCATTGTCTGCAGTGCTGGCAGCTCTAAAGGAATTAACATTGTTACAAAGTTTGTTCGGTTAAAAGCCAAAGTCAACGCGCAAAGTAATCAATTTGCGATTCCAGCGAATGACTCGCAAACTAACAGTTAAGTTGGAAGCGGAGTTGTCGGTCGAATAATGGAAATATCGGCACTTTGTCATAATATTGATGAGAACTATCGCAATTGTTAGTATTCCGCGCTGCCACGCTTTGTGAGTTAGATTTTAAATTACCTATTCAAATTGGTGGAGTCTATCTATACTTTGACAACACCCTGGCGCAGTGTTGAGCGCTGTTGTCTTGACGTGTGAAGGACCCGGGTTGGATCCCCGGCAGGGTCAATTTGGGAATTTATAATTTCTGAACTTTCCCTGGCCTGGCCTGGTGGGAGGCAGCGGCCGTGGCTAATTACCACCCTACCGGCAAAGATGTACCGTCAAGCGATTTAGCGTTCCAGTACGATATTGTGAACCGATTAGGGGTGTGGGTTAATTATAACTGTCATGCCTATAACAGCTTAGGCCGCTATCATCATAGACTGCATCATACTATCAGGTTTGATCGTAGTCAAGGGCTAACTTGCAGAAGATTAAAAAAAAGAAATACTAATACTAATTATAATAAATGCTAAAGTGTGTATAGATGGATGGGTGTTTGTTACGCAATCACGGCTGAACGGATCTGGATAAAATTTGGCATACAGACGGACTTCCTGCGGGCTTTGCGATCGTGAGTCCCTTTATCTGACAAAATAATTTTATACTACAATGTGTTTATGAAATTAGTCTGTCCTTATAGTTTTGCAGTACATAAGTGGCACACACAAGCAGTTTCCTGCCGGAAATGAACAGCGTTTAGGCGGGCATGTGTTGGTGACGGAGAGCATCCTCGGAAATTCACTACATTTGTAACAGTTAACTAGGTCGCGGGGAAAAACGAAGCAACGTGCGACGGGTTGGATATTATCTGATTAAAGTCTTATTAACCGACTTCGAAAAAGGAGTATGTGCGTGATTATGTCATAACTTTGGTACAATTTCACTCATTCCATTTATACTCATTTGCTACCATCTGCGGTGGTAAGTGTTTTGACGTTATAAGTTAAGGCACGTATTGATAAACCAAGATCAGCTTAAAACGTGTTCTCAAGTATCTATGCAGTATGCTCAAGACCAGTTTTAAACATAACCGATGCTTGAGAGCCTGTTCCTTGCTGATGTCGGTTTTTGATACGAGCCGAAGTCTCTCTCGTGGAGACTCGACTGTTGAATACCTGCTTTCGTGTTTAGGCTATGATTTAATTAAGAGGTTGCGATAGAACGAATGAATAATGTACCTTCTCGTGTACGTTCAGATGAGAGAATAATTAGGGTTAAATTCGTCCTTTTTCTGGAATGACCTCTAATCCTAGATAGTAGTCAACTAGCTAGCATTCAGACCCACGCAAATGGCCAAATTATTACGTTGAGTTTTCTAGTAAGTATTAGTACATTGTTACCCTAGGGATGAAAGTAACTTATTTAGTCCCGAGACGGGGTTTGGCGCCCGAGCGTAGCGAGGGGGCCTATAGTTCGAGGGACTAAATAAGTCTTTCATCCCGAGGTAAACACTGTGCTTTTCATTACGAATATAAGGAAAGTCAAAATAAAAAGTCTATGAATCAGTTGTCTTTACTTTATGAATAAAGTCTATCTTTCTTCTTGTCTATGGAAGCACTCGGGTATAAAAAAACAAAAAAAAAAAGTCGTGTTTCATTTGAACTCCAATAAAAATTCAGTTGAAAACGATTCTCCCTAGGGCTGAAAAGTATTACTTTCAACCCGCTTCTCAGGCAACTTCTTTCCGTGTATGAGTAATGAAAAACACTATTACCTATTCTGTGGTATAACGTAATTTATAATTAGTATTATAACGTATGGATAAAGGAAAACGTATGGAGGAATTATAAGTAAGTATAACGTATGAATAAAGTGTAAGCTTTTTGGAAGTAAAAAATTGAAAATGAAAATTGAATGCATCTAATAATAAAACCTGAAATCCACGCGAATGAAGTCACATCCCAGAACTAGTTGCTGATAAAAGTTTAATTCCGCACTAAAGGCTCGTGAGTTTGCAACAAAATTCTAATCGAGCTTACAGAATCAGCACTAACAATCTCGCAGCCTTGAAAGTCGAGTCCACAAGCTTTTCCTGGAGGAAATGAGTAGCGTTTGGGATGCCATCTGCCGGTGACGTACAACATCCACTGGAAATTGGTACATTTGTGAGTTAGGGTGAAAACACATTGCGGATTGGACAAGACAAAACGCCCGCGCAAAGTCTCCGCGTCGTAGGAAAGGCATGCCTGAGGTAGGCCGGTGCAGCTCTATATAAAAGCTGCTGCCAGACTTTTTGTCAGGCAGACAATTTTTTTTTGTTGTTTTTTTTAAAATTCCGATTTCCACACAGAGAGTCTCGGGCATCATGTAGTTATTAGTAAATAACAAACTAGAAAATGCTCCCGGCTGCGTCCGCGTGAACTTGATTTTCCGAGATAAAAAATACCGCTCGCGCGCGAGTTGAATGCAGAGTTATTGTATGTGTCACCATAAGCTCTGCATTCAACTCACGCGCGAACTATACCTTATATCACTTTCCAGGTCATTTTGGTACACCTACCCATGCAAGAAATCATGTCAATCCGTTGCTCTGAAGCGGAGTGATTCAAGGACAAACCACCAAACAAACAAACAAAGACACTTTCACATTAATTTTAATTCACAAAGTTTTTACTTGGGCTGGCAATTAATATTCTATCTAGGTACGTCTTTGTAGTCATGGCACTAGTAAACGGTTTTCAATAACTATGTAAACTGGTACTAAGAGTACAGAAACAAATTGGAATGTGCCAGCACGGAGAGAAGATAAACAACCAAATCAAATACCACAAGCCAAGTAAGAAACTGGAGTTCAATTTTCTTCACCAGCGCAATCGAGGGTTACGACCAGTTACGACCAACTATAACAAAATCCGAGTAACATGACTATCAAATTAACGTTGCCAATGTTCAATATTAAATCGAACTCAGAAGTTTGCGTTCACAACACTATTGGAAAATCATTCCGCAGTTTGTGCATCGTTTCGCGTCCCGCCTGCATCCACATGCTATATTGTGACATGAGCACGTTTCTGATATTATTAATATAGTTTTGCAGCAACTATTCCCGTCGTGTTACAACTCGTATTGGGTTAAAAACTGGCATGAAAGTTTTGCAGAAGGATCTTGTACGAACTGGCCTCAAAATCGTCAACCCATAGACGTCTATAGCTGCTCGACCTAGGCACAACGTAATTTCCATAAATTCTTACAGTAGACCGATACCCATACAATTTGCAGACCCAGCTCCCATTCCACACCCTTGTATATACACCTCAAAGCTGCATATTTTGTGCTAAAATAACTGTCGAAAATTCGTTTTCAACACACTTGCTCGTAAAGTTGCTATATTTTCTTTAGTCTTACGCCCGGTATGCGATTTATTACACACTAGTTCGTTTTACTTTTCATATCCGCACTAGTGTTTTTCTTATTCCACTTTTTTTTTAATATCCGTAAAGAGGTTGTTACCAAAAGATTTGTTATTTTGTAAATAAATATTTAATTAATTTTTTTTTTAAATTTTACAATCTTGAACAAGGAGTGTAATATATAACCTTCTTGTTTACAATATATCAGTGAAAGAAATGCACATTTAAAAAACCTAATAGAGGAAAGTGTACCTTTTAAAAACCTAATAAAGTTTATCTACACTAATGTTATAACATTCTACTTATGTTTCCAATACTTGACTTATAATTACTACTGTTATAGCGCAGATAACAAAACACTCAATTTAAGCAATTTCACATGATGGTATAATATCCACATCGATATCGTAAAATCTCATTATAACATCAATAAAACGCGACCAATTAACCTGGCGAGCCTTATGTCAAAATCCTCATACAAGTTGTATAAAATTTTGATATTAGGCTGACTTTTGAAAACGGGTTATACGTGAAAATTTCGTCGAAACTACTAAACTTACATACACAAAACTCTTTGGTAAGATCTTGTGCCAATTAAATAAAAAATGAACAGCGCGCGCTCGCTCCTGATTGGGCCTGCGCGCGCAGCTGCGCTTTCATTGGTTAGATTTTAATGGCGGCAAGTTCACTGTGACAATACACGTACGCGTGAATTTAATCAGCTTTTACTCTTGTTGTTTGATAAATTGCATTAGTGAAGATAAAGTAGTGTATGCAACTGCATATAACACGGGTATTAAAACACTCGTTACTATTATGAAACTCGCTGCGCTCGTTTCATAAACTCACACTCGTGTTTTAATACCCTTCATTATATGACAGTTGCATAAACTACTATTAATATATTGTGGCTGAATGGCGGTGTTCGGTGGACTTAACCTGCGCGCGCATAGTTATTCAACCAAAGATACGGCGCGCGAAAAAATAAACCTCCGCGCCATTTTGTGCAAACATTTGTTCGTTTAAAATTGCTGATTTGTGACTGAAAAATGTTGAGTACAAGTGACGAAGTACAGTTAGATTTGGATACGACGCCACCAGATATTATTATTGAGGCACAAAACGCTAGTGACAGTTTGTTGCCATCAAAATCAAGAGAAAAATACATACGGGCTTACGAAAATTTCATGAAATGGAAATGCGACAAAAAAGCCCAGTCGTTCTCGGAGAACGTGTTTTTGGCTTACTTTAATGAGTAAGCCAACAAATATAAGCCCAACACGCTGTGGTGTATTTATTCCATGTTAAGAAGTATGATTCGGACAAAAAATGGAATCGACATAAAAACTTATACGAATTTGATGGCATTCTTGAAAAGGCGGTCGGATGGCTATATTGGCAGAAAATCTAAAGTATTGTCACCTAATGATGTCGAAAAATTCTTAAATGAAGCCCCAGATAGCCAATATTTAGCAACGAAGGTCAGTAAACTAATACTATCTATTGTAGCTTAAGTTTGTATACGAAACATAGTACCCAAATAAGTATTAAGCATCCACCTATTACCGATATCTAATCAATAAATAGAGTGACAATCGAAAACTACTTATTAAACTAAAATTAACTATAAATTAAATTAAACCTAAAAATCTAAGGCTAAGATTTATTAAAAAATATAAATATAAGTATTTTTTTTTCAGGTTGCATTAATATTTGGAATCCAAGGCGCATGTCGGCGACAAGAGCTTAATAATATTACAACAAACGACATCAAGAATCACGGGGAAATGCTTCTTGTGAAAATCCCAAACACCAAGAACAAAATCCCACGATCGTTCACTATTGACGGTCAATTTTATAATATCGTAAAGAAATATCAAGCTTTGCGTACAAATAAAGCTAAAAGTGACCGTTTTTTTCAAAACTTCCAAAAAGGAAAATGTACATGTCAACCTATAGGTGTTAATAAATTTGGTTCCATGCCAAAAGAAATCGCAAAGTTTCTGGGATTACCGGATGCTGAATGTTACACCGGACACAGTTTTAGAAGAACCTCAGCTACATTGCTAGCTGATGCAGGGGCTGATATATTAACATTAAAGCGCCATGGCGGGTGGCGGTCTAATACAGTCGCAGAATCTTATGTTGAGGACTCAATTCAAAACAAAGTTAACATAAGTGCCAAGATAACACAAGCCATCAATTTGGAGCCACCTTCTAAGAAGTTTTGTCCCGAACCGCAACCTTCTACCTCATATGCCAGTGATTTTTGTGTGCCGCCTACTCTGACTAAAGGAGAATTAGAACGCCCATCCACCTCCTATGGGAATGTTTCACTATCTCCAACATTTACAGTTACTCAAGAACACCACAGTAATAGTAGTTTATGCAACTGTCATATAATGAAGGGTATTAAAACACGAGTGTGAGTTTATGAAACGAGCGCAGCGAGTTTCATAATAGTAACGAGTGTTTTAATACCCATGTTATATGCAGTTGCATACACTACTTTATCTTCACTAATGCAATTTATCAAACAACAAGAGTAAAAGCTGACAATAGTTTATGTATATACGTATATTGTCACAGTGAACTTGCCGCCATTAAAATCTAACCAATGAGAGCGCAGCTGCGCGCGCAGGGCCAATCAGGAGCGAGCGCGCGCTGTTCGTTTTTTATTTAATTGGCACAAGATCTTACCAAAGAGTTTTGTGTATGTAAGTTTAGTAGTTTCGACGAAGTTTTCACGTATAACCCAACTGTTTTCAAAAGCCAGCCTAAACAAAATTTTATACAACTTGTATGAGGATTTTGACATAAGGCTCGCCAGGTTAATTGGTTGCGTTTTATTGATGTTTTAATGAGATTTTACGATATCGATGTGGATATTATACCATCATGTGAAATTGCTTAAATCGAGTGTTTTGTTATCTGCGCTATAACAGTAGTAATTATAAGTCAAGTATTGGAAACATAAGTAGAATGTTATAACATTAGTGTAGATAAAAGTTTTAATAATACTATAACACATACTGTGCAACATCCAACAAAAACTGTTGCGTATCATTTTAATAATTGTACTTTCAATAATTGCTTTAATAATTAAAATGTATTTTATACCTACCTAATTGTTTTTTTCCTCGCAAGTGTGTTGAAAAACGTCGTATGATACGCGTGTGCTTTGTTCATTACAGTCTTGGCTCTATTACAGCCCTCGACTTGCGGCTCGGGCTGTGCAATACCGCCTCGACTGTAATGACCAACTTCGCGCACTTGTATCATAATGTACTAAAATCGAAAATCGAAAATTCTGCAAGCTTAGACATTTTTGCGCCTGACTCTCCCATGTCACAGGCTACTTTACTTTTTACCCCGGAAAATTAAAGAGTTCCCGCAGGAACTAAAAAAAACAATCCAAGCGGACGAAGTCGCGGGCTTCAGCTAGTATTTACAAAATTATCGTGACCTCTTTACCAACAAAACCCATTCTCTATACAATAGTAAAACATAAGTTTTTGTTCTCTCATACTCGTACTCTTGAAACCACAATAATTCGCGCTAACACAGAATCACTTGACAAATGCACGTTGTGCCGTCTAAATTTTTTCCATTGTCCCTCAGAAATATTAGGACAATAAGAGCAAAGCTGAGATTCTCTCTCGTACTTATTATTATTTATTACTGGGGAGGATACGTGTCTGGCAACACAATGGCGACATCCAACGATAGTTACGTTGGAGTAAGTGTAGTTACGTAATGTACCAACGCAAAGTACCTACTTACCTTTGTAACAAATTATGGTTCGTTCGCACGGAACTAAAATCTCGTGCCCTGTGGGCTAGGGCCATAATAATTATAACAAGGTACAAAACATAATTATACCTTGCATAATTTAATATACCCAAGTATATAATATAACGAACTTCAAGAACTTCAATGATATTTTTAGGGTTCCGTACCAAAATGGTAAAAATGGAACCCTTATGGTGCGACTTTCTCCGTCCGTCTGTCACAGTCGATTATTTCAGTAATTAAAAAAGGGGGAAAATCGGGGGTTTGAAATTTCAAAGTATGATAATAGTTTTTGATTTATCGGGCAAAATGTCGAAAAAAATTTCTCGGTGCGCGAGTCCGACTCGCACTTGGCCGGTTTATTTGATTACAATGACCTTATTAGCGCAGTCCTGAGCGCATGGTGGAACAGAACAATGCCGTGCAAGGATATGGAACACCAATTAGGGATACAAAACTTAATTATGACATTATGCTCAAGTACCTACCTTACTTGAGCATAATGTCATAATTAAGTTTTGTACCTACGGAGGTGGCACACCGCCAACTTCCAAAATCCGAGCTAAACTTGACGTAAAAATCCGATATTTAAATATTTTAGGTCCGAACAACGAATCAAACCCAGGAAAATGGCATCCACTAGCCACTAGACCAACCTGGTATGAAGTATGACTTCATCAGTAGGTAGGTATATTAAATTTTGTTCTGTAAACAAAGCTTATCAAGTTTTATACCTTGTTTAGTGAGCCACGAGTTACGAGGCCCCAGTTTATGGCCAACAAACACTATCCGATACGGATTTATGTTACCATGTTATGTACCCACGAACAATATCAATAATTTTGTGTATCAACTTATGGTAGTAATGCGACTAACGGATTAAAGTTTAGAAAAAATCATCAAAATTGCCTTTGTCAGAAAATTGATTTTCTTACGTACGAGTATAATTGAGTACCTATTTGACAACTAGTCAAATCAGCAACTGTTTTCAAACGTCAAAACGCGTGCTTAGTATGGGATATTCCTTGAAATACTGAATTATGACGTGATCAAAGTTTGATGCAATTTTCTACTTAAAATCGATAGTTTAAAATAGTTATTTAACATAAAACTAACACGTGACATGGATATTACGACTTTTGGGAGATCCTCTATTTAACATCACTAAAAAATAATTAATTGACTAAGTAGTCAAATACCCAATTTCCTTTATGACTTTTCCTTACTAAACTGGTTTAAAAGTATGCGACGGAAATATGTGCCTTGTGATGCGACATTTGTTCGCCTGTCTGTATGTTCACGTGATTAATTTGATAAAAGTCCCTTTATTGCGGGCTTGCCTGCTGGCTTTGTAAGTACAGATACAAGGTAATTTTAAAGCTGGAAAGCAACACACAGGAGACGGACAAACTACGTTTTATATAACGGAACGTATAATCTAGTCATCTATAAAGAGAGGGGGATAAAATGTCTGCCATATCAACTCCGTACCTGGTTTAACAAATCCTCTAATAATTTTCATAAATTCCTCTCGACCGAAGCTAGGGCGAATCAGACAGTCTATACTAATATAGTAAGTATGAAAGTGTGTTTGTTGGTTTGTTCTTCAATTTAACCTAAACCCTTAACCCATAACGTAAACGGGTAGGTACCATCTAGTCATGAATATGACTTGTCATGTATCTTGTGGAAACTAATCCAAGCAAACAAACTCGTTCAGTTATCCAATGACTGGATAGACGAAGCATAAAATCAATTTCATTCTGCACTATTAGAGAGCATCTAAGAAGCGATGGATTAGCGGGGACTGTTGAATTAGTGGAGTTCACACGCGTGACCGAACTGGGAGTCTTTGAAAACCTTTTATAGGATTACCATGGGTATTCATTTGTTTAGGACAGTCTCTTATTATTACGACGATGTCTTAGGTACAGGAGGCTTATCGCCGTACTTTGAATTCTACAGTATGAGGCTACAGTGTGTTAAATGATAAATGATTTATTTATTTCACGTAGGACAACTTATGAAACGTTAACACTCTGCCACCGGTTCGGAAAGCTGAGAAGAGCCGACAAGAAACTCAGCAGTTACTCTTTTCTTAAAAAAGAAAAAGGTTACAATAAGTAGACAATGCAACACATACGTTACAAGCATTACACTGACTTGTGGGTCTCTGGATGCGAGGCCGGTTGCTTTCATGCAACTTTGTCATCAATAAAATCATCGATAGTGTTGAGTGAAAATTTGACTACCTTTGTTAAACGCAATCTCTAAACCAAACTTAACTTTCAGTTCGGAATATATTGGAGAGAGGATTTAAGCTATAAAGCTATATAAGGATATTTGTCTTCAGTTAAAGCTACAATTACAGATATAAAAACCTAATTCCTAAAATAAAATTATATGCCTATGTACTTATTTACAAAAAATATATGCACCGTCAATTACTTCTTATTTAATGGGCATAGTGCCCAATACATTGGCGCTGACATTTCTCGATGGATGGCAAGACCAAATAAGCACCAGGTTTTGGGTCACCTGACGCATGGACTTCTTAAACCGAATATAACCCGACAGTCTCAAAGGCAAGCGCCACCAAAACGTAGTTCTTACTAATGAGTAATGATTGAGTAGGTGCATTTAATCAGATTCAGCAGCTGCACCCGCTTTTGGTATGTGCCTTGATAAAAACTCACAAAATATATGCTCTTTTATATTTTAAAGGTAAACATTACAGAAAATTGGTTTACCTTAACCGCAGATTGGGATAAATTGAAAATAAATATTATGAAATCGCTCGGAAAAATTTAAATTTTCGACGTCATCCGGAAATGCTTCAACCGATACTTTACAGCAGCGGGGATTCGTTTTTCCATTTCAGCCCCCCGATTGTATAAGTAAATCGTAATCGTAATCGTTTGTCAAACGGATAATTCGACCTTTTTATGGAGTTCATAAATGCCTCGACGTCTAAAAGCATGTATGAACCTCTTATACAGTTCAGGTAATACGTTTTAAGCTGTCAAATGATTACGGTTTGCTTAGACAATCGGGCCACAGGTCTGAAGAGGAAAGAAACTCGGACCAATGTATGTTGTTCTCACACAACCTAAAACTACATAATGAAAACCAAAACCTAAGAAATTAAAGAATACCTACTGTTTTATTTTATTGGATCACTTGTTTCATTAGCTATAAATGCCATATGATAAAAAAAATTATCAAATTCTCCTCGCGTAAACCGTGACTGAGCATTCTATCTTGGTTCGTTGAGTATAAGTAAACGGCGCACAAGCGTGCAAACAACAACAAAGAATTTTCATTTTAGTCATAGAGTACGAATTAGAGAACATTATCATCATCATCATCATCATTATCAACCGACTGACGTCCACTGCTGGACATAGGTCTCTTGCAAGGATTTCCACACGCCGCGGTCTTGCGCCGCCTGGATCCAGCGATATCCCTGCGACTCGTCTGACGTCGTCCGTCCACCGAGTAGGGGGTCTGCCAAGATTGTACCTAGTTAAAAATACCTAGTAGGACAGATATATATTTTAGAAACAATATAGTCACAGTACTTTTATTGCGGTTTCAATGCCGATAGCTATCGTCGCATTTGCTTGTTTATTACGCTGTGATCAAAGAGTTCCTTTAATGAAGTGTAACGTGGAGATTCTGTCGCAGTCAGTGGCTTCTGAGTAAGGAACAGCAAAATAATACATTATACCAGTAGCTCGCACGAATTGAAACCCTCGCCTTGAAAATCCCTTGGGACAGAAATCTAGAAACACACTTTTTTCAGATTTTTAACTGAAATCCCAAACACAAAATTTCATGGAGACGACTTAAAAAAGGACAGTTTTTCATAGAAAATTTTATTTTTTAAACCCCTTAAAGGATGTACAATTTTTAAAAAATAGTGATACGAGTACTTGTTCATTTTTAAACGAAAGCTCAAATACCGATTTCATGCAAGGATATAACTTGAGAGATGACATTTTCTTCCCCTATTTACCCTTTTATTCCCGTCTGTCCAATACTTAACTTATCTCTACAATAAAAAATCTACTGTTGCCTATTAAAGGTAGTAGGTATTTTGTGCTACTGTCAAAATTTCAAGTTTCTAAGGTTAGAGGTTTAGGCAGAGCGTTGAATAGATCATTCAGTCAGGAAAGGTCTTTTTATAATTAATAAAGATTTTGCCACAGGATTATGCGTACTTTATCTTATCGCAAGTTGTAATAAAATCAACTCCAATAAGTACAACCTGTGGACATACTACCATCGCTTAAAGCCGTATTGTTTTAATATTGTTGACGTACGTTTAAGAATCCATAGTGATATTATAAATGCGATAGTGTGTCTGTCTGTCTGCCTGCTCCGCTTTCACGGCCCAACCGTTCAACCGATTTTGATGAAGTTTGGTACAGGGATAGGAATCCCGGGGAAGGACATAGGCTACTTTTTATCCCGGAAATCAAGGAGTTCCCGCGGGAATCAATAAACTTAATCCACGTGGACGAAGTCGCGGGAATCATCTAGAATTAGGTACGTAACATAAGACTGTCATTTTGAAATAATACTGCTATAAGAGATGGTAGTATCTCCCCCAGAGTACGAGTATTTCATATGTTTTTGGTACAAAAAATATATAATAATATCGCTTGCAGATATGCGAGCTGGTTGTTCCAAAATATTTTTAATCCAGATTTTAACAATCAATTTTCCCGTTTAATTCAAAATTGGCTTTTAATTATTGCTCACAACTTAATTAAACGACAGCTTATGATAATGTATTAAAGTTGTTCGGGTACAAGTACGAAATGATGAAGAAAATTTAGTTATTAACGCTCAACGGCACTTTCTTGGTAATACCTGCTACGTATTAGCTATCCAGCTAGAGTAATTAGCAAGTGTTTATTTAAAATAGGGCCGTAGCCTGAACACGACTCTATTATCATCTTAGACTATGCTCACGTCTTCGTCTGCGTGAATTTAGGTTTTAAAAATCCCGAGGAGACTCTTTGATTTTCCAGGATAAAGAAAAACTATATGTTGGTCGACTATAATACTCGTAAACTTGTAAAGTCTACTTAGCTGTGATAGTTTTTCTTTTAACTTCGGAGTACCGAAGTTAAAAGAAATTCCATTCATGAAATTTTCAGAACCAGAACTTCCATGAAATTTTTCACATATCTTATACAACCGCTTTAAAGTTTAATATTTTGCAAACGGATCCCTGATTTTTTTTAAATTATTTTTTACCACTTTGTCGGGGTGATTCATAATGTATATCTGAAGCTGAGCTAAGTCGCGGACGGACGTACGGACGGAAGGACATGGACATATATGAGAGTTCCTTGTTGACTACGTAGTCCTTAAATTGTGGGGTTGATACCCCTTTATCTTTGCCCCAAGCTACGGCCCATTAGCACGGTAGCTCAGGCCAATATAATTAACAGCGTCTTCGAGGACTGACTGAGCATATAGGTCAAACTGCGTTCATAATGTACTAAATATACTAGATGATATTAATTAAAACCTTAACGACTCCATCACGCTTGATAGAGCAATAGAGATAGAGAACATGGTATGTAATGAAAAGTTTGTAGAGCTGATTAGCTCGTAGCTAGAGTGATTTTGTTATCTCAAAATAATATATTTCGGTTTGTGTACTTAGTTCTATTGAACTACGCAACCTATTTTGATAGGTTTCACGCTTGATATAACAATATAGATAGAGAACATAGTAGGTAGTTATGTAATAAACTGGTTGCAGAGACGGTTTACTCGTAGAGGCACAGGCCCCCACTCGCATAGGAGAGAGGGAATTAGAGCTTAGACCCACCACGCTGCTCCAATGCGGGTTGGCGGACAATTTTCGTTTGATAATTATATTTTTCAAACTAGTTTGCAATATCAATGCAAATATCTTAATAAGTTATTCCAAACAGTAATTTCGTTGCAGTTACCAACTGTCAGGATGGCCGAGCGGTCTAAGGCGCCAGACTCAAGGTTTCCTTGCCTACGTCAGTAGGTTGAGTTGTTCTGGTCCTCTCTGAGGGCGTGGGTTCGAATCCCACTTCTGACAAAATCTTTTTTGTCTTTTTTGTATTTTTAATTTATTAATTATAGACCGAAACTTCATGGCTAAATTCTGATTATATTTTATAGAATACCAAGTTACTTATTAAGATTTGAAGTTATTTTATAAGAATAGATGGCGTCACTTATACCTACTATTCACACTATATTGTTCAAAAAATTTGTGTAGGTACCTACCTTCGTGTTGTAGTGATATTGCAACGTTAAATAACTGTCGAGTGATTAATTAATTAACATAATTTCAGTGATTTTTATAAAAATAAATAGTTACCTTCTCATAAGAAAATAATTCCGTTTTTTTATTGAGGAATACAAATTAGATTATATGCCTAGTGCCCGCGAATTCGTCCGCGTGATTTAAGGTTTTGTGATTCCCGCCAGATATCTTTAATATTTTGATATAACATGTAGCCTATAATATGTTAATTCAGATTATAAGCTATGATTTCCATTCCAAATCGGTTCAGTGATTCTGGCGTGAAGGAGTAACAAACATTCAAAAATACTAACTCACTGACATACAAACTAACAAATGTTTAAACATCCAAACTTTCACATTCATCGTAATTATAAAGTAATTATAAGGAAAATCAGTAGGCATTGTCAGTAGATAAGGTGATGAAGCAAAACAAATTAAAATTCTTAGTTAATTCGTCGTTATTTGAGACGGGTTTAATCGAAATCTACAGTTTGATAAGGATTAATTAGCATTTGAAATGTTTCTTTTAGGTAAGAGATCTTTTAGGTAGTTTATGTTAAGAAGGATTAAGAATTGTATTGGGATTCCTTGTTGAGGTATTTAATTTTAAATCGAAGTATAACTAAGCAGAACATTGTTAAAATAGTTATTTGTTATACAAGAGTGAAAAGGTGTTTTTTAACCGCGTGCTCAATTTTGATGACCGAGCAAGCGAAGGATTCAAAAATTGAATCACGAGCGGAGTGAGTGATTCAAAAATTAGAATCCTGAGCGTCAGCGAGGGAATCAAAAGAGCACGAGGTGAAAAATCTTTTTACTCGAGTGCAACACGTAACTTTTCATCCCACCTCAGCGAGGAAATGACTAAATGCAAAACAAAATCACAAGATTAAATTCAATTCTGTTAATTTCTTCGTCACTAGAATCACTCTATAAAAATACTCTTTCCGAGATGGT
This sequence comes from Erebia ligea, assembly GCA_917051295.2. Classification (NCBI taxonomy): domain Eukaryota; kingdom Metazoa; phylum Arthropoda; class Insecta; order Lepidoptera; family Nymphalidae; genus Erebia; species Erebia ligea. Next base: position 17,157,080 of record OU785221.1, on the reverse strand, counting down.
GGGATGAAATAGTTATTTGTTATACAAGAGTGAAAAGTTGTTTTTTAACCGCGTGCTCAATTTTGATGACCGAGCAAGCGAAGGATTCTAAAATTGAATCACGAGCGGAGCAAGTGATTCAAAAATTAGAATCCTGAGCGTAAGCGAGGGAATCAAAAGAGCACGAGGTGAAAAATCTTTTCACTCGAGTGCAACACGTAACTTTTCATCCCACCTCAGCGAGGAAATGACTAAATGCAAAAAAAATCACAAGATTAAATTCAATTCTGTTAATTTCTTCGTCACTAGAATCACTCATTTTAGGTTTTTCACTTATTTTCAATTTTCTTGTTTTTAATCGGTTTTAATTTTAAACAATATGACGTGAAAGAAAATGGTGCGCGCAAAGCAAATTAAAAAAGTACACCAAGAAGGTGACGAGTGTGAGTTTTTTACAAATTAAAAACGATTGTATGGAAATTCGGCACCATAGAGGTACAAGTAAATAGGTTTTAATGATGTTTTGAATTCACAAACTTCATAGACGAGTGATATTTACTAACGTGCACACGATGTTCTAAATTCAATTTACTTTATCCTCTAGAGGATAATAACGGATTTTACCTTCAGATATCGAAGAGTAAAAATACTCTTTCCGAGATGGTGGGATGAAAAATATATTATACCTATACCCGGTATTGAAATGGTACCCTTTCCATTGCCAAAAACTTACTGATGACGATTAAATATCTTTTTTTTTTAATAATTTATTTATTGTGATTATACGTGGAAACACGTGCGCTGGGAGGGTGTTCCACACTCTAGCGGTTCGGATCAGAAACATCAAGCTTCTTTTCCGAATAAAGGTTTCAGTCATACATGCGGTCGATTCCGTTAACTTACCATAAAACTCATGCCATTTTTCCTTTACAGCGACATACGTAATAGTTGCATCACTAATCGGAGAAATTTTGCTGTTCCAAGTGAAAGATGATTTGCCGGTGCCAGAGTATCTCAGTTGTGGCAGATGCCCCCGGGTGTACGCACCTATATGCGGCACTGACGACAGGACTTATGTCAACGCTTGTAAACTGAATTGTGTTAATTCCAAAAGGAATAAAAAAAATTGGATTTACATGAAAAGGTACGCCTGGTTTCTGTATCAGGTCATTTCTTACTAACTTTGGATTAACATGTTGAATTTGTGTCCGTGCATATTTGTATGGGTATGTGTCTGAGATTACACCTGTTATTTAAATCAATCAATTGGAATCAAGCTGTATCTCGGTGCCTACAAAAAATAGGTATTTACTACAATAATCCAATATTTTCATTTTTTTGAAAGAAACTTTTGTTATCATGACTTCTTCATTTTTTCAGATACGGGATGTGCGTGGATACTGGACTATTCTTTTTCAAATAATAGTTCATTTTTTGAGGACGCACTATTTGGTTTTACGAAATTAATTTTTTTTTTTTTTTTTATAAAAGCTCCTATTCACTGGTGTGCATACGGTGATACCTACGCATGTACTCATGGTTAAGTTCAAGATTAAGTAATCGGTAACCCCTAGAAGCTATTAGAAAAGTCTGGCAACTCTTGAGTCTGCGTGAAATTGGCGAACTGAGTCGGAGTCCTCCGCGAGTGGCATACAAATGGGGTGAAAATACCACTCCAAGCTCTTTGTGTGGGAAAGAGGTGGCGGTATTGGACCGTTTTTACTCTAGTAGCAGTTAGTTTCACGCGAATTTGGGATGCTAGAAAAAAAACCTTTTGTTTATGTTTAATGCCTCAATATATAGCGATCAAGCGAGTCAAAATATATTATACGAAAACATTACGTATGTACGCAAAAATAAAGAGAACTTTAAAAATAATTTTGAACCGCAAACCATTAACACTCGTTACAAAGATAAATTAGAAACCAATAGATTTAGACTAAAGAAAGTTAGCGCATCATTTTTGGGTAGTGGTGTCCATTACTATGTAATAATTTTTTTTTAAATATAGTTATGCGAATTTTAGGGCGTTTACCTTACCTGAACTTATAAAACGATATGAGCAAAGATATTAGGTATAGACATGACCCCATGGTGTAGTTACAGGTGTGCTGTGTTTGGTTGCATCAATTAACTATCAATACTAACATCTCGTATACCTATGAACAGTAGGTACAGATTATGACTGGCAGAACGCACAGCCGAAACTGGTGGATCTAGAAAATTTAAATTCCTCTATGGGTAACACAGACTCGCACAAAATTTCTCGCTCTATTAAGTACTTAGGATTTTTTTTTAGTTTTCTTTTTGTAAGGAAAAATCAGTACACCTCTAACATGTGTCCATGTTATAGGTGTACTGAGCCTTTATTATTAGTCTAGTGGGTATACTTAGGGTTTGAACAAGGTTTGAACCCAGGTTTCCAAATAGGGCGGCGAAGTCTTAATTACTACGCTATCATCGCTTCATAACTAATGAGGAAGAATAAACTGACGTTAAAACTTTCTTTCAAAATGAAAACCAAGGAAACTGTACATGAAGCCGTGAAGGTTCTATAAAACCATGGGAAGTTGAGTTCGACGGCCGCTTTATTTACAGAGCAACTTTACGTCGAATTAAGGTAAGTGGTTCTCGACCATTTGTGTCCATTTTGTTGCGACTTAATGTCTCGATGCTGAAATTATTTTTCTCTATTGTGAAAGGGGATTTTATTTATATTTTAACTTTGTTGTTTTGAGACGCTTAAGTGACGATTTACTCGTTCCATTGACAATACAAATCCCAAATAAAAGGCCTGTTTTTATGACATTGTTTAGAATTAAATATCGAAAATCAAACATTTAAGAGTACCTACAATAATTATAGATGCGACTTCGTCCGCTTTTAATTACGTTTTGTTTTTTAAAATCTCGTAGGCATTCTTTGATTTTCCAGTTTAAAAACGTCTATCTCCGTCGCCAGGATACTTGAAGCTATCTCTTAACAGTTAGGCCGTGAAAAGTTTAATAATGAAAGTGAAGCAACTTACAAAATGGATGTAACAAAGGTACCTCACCTATCAACGGAAGGATTTTCATGTAAAAAGACGTTTCTTTCCTTTAAGAGCGGATGCAGCGAGGTGATCCTAAAATAACAATCACCAAACAAGTTCGCACTACCAATGAGGAGGCTTTAGTGAGAACACCTTTGTTCTTCGAGTGAAAACAAGTAGTAGTTTGTATGTCTGGCTGGAAATATTGCAGAAAGCGAAATGTCTTTAATTATTTAATGCGTAAGTCAGATCAACAGATCTACGGATCGACGTGATTTTTTCATAGTTATAGTTGAGGACCTGGTGAGTTACCTATAAGCTTCTTTTTATCCCGGGAAATCAAAGAGTTCCCCTGGAGTTTTTAAACCTAAATCCACGAGGACGAAGTCGCAAGCATCAGCCAAATAAGGATAAAATATGTTTATACTAAGATTTATATGATGAGTTTAATTTTTAAATAGTATAGTTGATGCCCACGACTTCGTCCACGTGGATTTAGGTTTTAAAAATCTCGTGTGACTGTTTGATTTATCGGAATAAAAATCACCCTTTGTCACTCACCGAAATTCCGAAAAGTTATGGGTGTCTAAGATCTGGGATCAAACCCCGGACCCCACCAAGAAGAGGCCGTCGTGACTATTACTGCTACATACTTAATTGCTACTAACTACTAAGTAAACAAGTGCTGCTAAAAGTTTCTTGTCGTAAGATAAATAACAAACCGTGATATTTTCTAAACGAGTTCATGATGTTTATTTATTTACTTTTGTATTGTCCAATTTAAGAAAACAACAATTTTTAAACAGCAAAAGAATTTCGCCGAAATGTTTAAGCTACCAACTCGACCGCGGCGCGAAGCTAAATTGAATTACGCTATTTTTAATTTAATAAAGGGGACGGAATTGGAACTTAATTTTTTATCTATACTTAAACTAGAGGCTTGGCTTTGACTGGATCTCACATTGTGGTAAGTAATGATGCAGTCTAAGATGGTAGCTGGCTAGCCTGTTAGGGGTATGCTGCATGGCAGTTATATTAAACCCATACCCCTAATCGGCTCGCTTGGTAATGTTAAAGTATAAATCGCCTGAATCTATACAAATCCATACTTCATATTATAAATGCGAAAGTACGTCTGAAATTCTGTCTACTACGCTTTCTCGCCCCATCTGTTCAGCCGATTTTAATGGAATTTGGTATTTTGATAGTTTAAATCCCGGGGAAGGATATAGGCTACTTTTTATCCTGGCAAATTAAAGAGTTCCTGCAGGTAATAAAAATCTTTAATCCACGTGGACTTAGCGCAGAATAGGTAATAGTACGTTGGTGATAGTGTGGTGTAAGTGCTGCTTTAAAGAACACAAGAACATAGTGTCTCAATTAGAATAAAGATTACTTCTTAGTATATATAAGATAATTTAGAAGTTTAGATTCAAGTTATATTACTCATTAGTTTAATTTTAAGGCTAGATTGTAATTTCAGTAAGTATAGGTTTTAATTATACTCATATTATTTTTAAAAAATCCACGCGGACGAAGTTGCGGGCATGATCTAGTAAAAAATATACGCCCAATCGTAGTAGACCTCGACTTTCTAGTTTCAGAAAAAAAATATAGAAACAGAAAATTATTATTTTAGATTTAATTCAATTTACACATAATTATGAAATTGATCAAAACTTTGTGCCAATAACTCAAAGCGTGTCGGCCCCTGCGATTATCGTATTCGATAATATTGGCCCTAGTTGGAATATATTATCCTATGTGCTAAAAGTTCATGATTAACGGGTTGCGTAGGTTAGATCTTTATCGCTCTGTGTAAACTGGTGAAAACAGGGTTTAATTATTATACGAGGGTAGTATCGGTGTTATTATCATTTAAATTATTTAATCATTACCATTTATATCATTAATAGTAGATTATACACCAAGGGGATAAAGTACTGTTTTATGTCACGGGCGCTACATTGAATCCTGAACATAACGAATGACTCCAAATTTAATTTAAATTACTAGAAAACTGAATAGAATTAAGATTGAGTCCTGAGTGCAGTGAGGGATTCAAGGGCCCAAGAAAAAAACAGTTTTATCCCGGTGGTGTATACTCTACTTTTCTCACTTTATGCGAGACAATAGACCAGAAGCACTGATTCAGACACAGACTTTGCGCCTTTTGCAGTTTTCCATGTGTCAAAATCTTTATAGGCTTTCAGGTATTTTTCCTTTGACTTTTCTGGGAGTAGATTATTGACAATGCCTATGGCATCTAATTTAATAGCTTCTGGAGTCAAAATACTTTCATCACTCGACATTTTTGATATTTTTTTGAAATATTTATAGAATCTTCTAAAGGTACTACTAGCTACGGCTATAGCAACTTCTTTCAGCTGGCGTGGCCTACTCGTTTTGACAAACAAACGAAGTTCGTCTCAGTGCGAATCTAGTGGGCCACGGCTTCGGTTTTCGAAAATCGAGTTGGCCGCGCCCACTTCCCTTCAATCCCTTGAAGAAAAACCTTTAGTGAAGTACTAAAAAAAGTTTTAAAGTAGATTTTGCACGCGATTGTACCGCTTTACGACGGTAGTAAAAAACACTAAACTGTGTTGGTGAAACTTAGTTCAGTTCTTTTTCGAATAAAGTTTCCCAAAAATAGCTTAAATAATCCAACAGTTTTTTGGAGTTGGAATCAGGAACTTATTGGAATTTTTGGAGTTTATTAATGTAAGAGAAACATTGAGTCAACACGAGTAATTTATGCAAAAGGATTCAAAGTTTAACGAAGTTAACGAGTTTCTTTTTGTTTGTTACCTAGTAGCGTATATTTTTTATTTTGATACTATTCCATTTTATTCATAAGGAATCACAAAACAAAGAAATTTGAAAAACAAAGCAAAGAAATAAAAAAACTACTTATGCACGCTTATATGAACGCTTACACTTAAAAATCACGCTGACAGACGAAAATGCCAATCTTAATTATCTATTTTCACAGCCTGTAGATAACGAGAACGGCAAGCTCCATTTACTTAGATTTAAACAAAATGCTAAGGAATTACCTTTGTTTGCGAGCTCTCCGACTCACTTACACAAAGTTCCCCATCCTTGTTTTGGCTCGCTACTTAGAACCTTGTAAAAGTAATCATGGAATTATAAAGAGACAACTGTCTCATTATTTCAAAAGCCAAATGCATAATTGAAACATTGTAGGAGAAATTTACATTTGAGTTGAGTTTTATTTACAGTAAGATTTAAATAAAGCAGCAGGAAAGCAATTATGGCTATAACATCAGCTAGTAACAGTTATCTATGTATGCACTATATTGGCCATTCTTATCAATATTATTAATGTCAAAGTGTGCTTGTTTGTCCTTCAATCACGCCGCAACCACGGTAATATTATGTATATAATATTACCGTGCCGCAACAGAGCTATGGATGGACAGGATGGCAACTTTTTATCCCGGAAAATCAATCAAAAGCGCCGTTCGCCCAGATGAGTTGAAGTAGGATATGAATTTACATTTGTACCATCCACAAGTTTTCTCGCAAAAAAATGATATCAAGAATCTGACAGATTTCTATGGAATGGTATCGAATGGTATGTTTGTCTGCCGGTTTGCATGGTGGGGTTGGCCGTACGGAAGTAAAAATATTGGTAAAAAAACAAAAAAAATCGAGCGCGTCAGATTTTCAGAGTAGATGTTAAGAGGACCCAAAGGAAGCTCCTATTCAAAAGACTGACGATTCTGACGTAACGCTAAGTCACTGCGGTTTTTTGAAAATGCAAAGAAAAATTGCCATATTGAAATACTCGAGCGCTTAAGATTATCATACAGACGGTTCAGCTTCATGTCCCAAACGTGTGCTAACCTTTAATCTGACGATTTTCTCCAGGATTTTTCTTAATCTCATGATTTGAAAAAAAAACAACCTGTAGATGCTGCCCCCACCGGTGAAAGGATTCACCGAGTGTGACGTAACATCGCAGGAATGTGCGATGCGAATCAAATCGGAAGTTTATGCGATGCGTCCTGCGAGCTCGCAGATTTTTGCGATGCGATGCGAATTCGCAGTTTTGTGTGGGAGCCCAGTATATCATATTATAACCTTTTTTTCTTTCTACCATCTAATCTTCAAATTCCATTAGATCTCCACGACGCTCGAGTAAATCCACATTTAGCATCATTGCCTCCCCTACCATTACGTTGAAAGTTTGATTTCTCGTCAAAATTGTATAAAGATTCCAGCTTGTAGACTTTCCCATTTTTCCAGGCTATTGAAAAAGTTTTCCCTGTACAAAACCACACACCGAGTAAAAAGTCTATAAAGCTTATTTCTGAAATAAGCCACTGCCGAAGCTTCCACAAACGCACTTCACTCAGAAAAATCAGAAGTGCCTGCCTCAGAATCGAACTTCCGAACCTCTGAACAGTGGTCCAGGCGTCTAAACCACTATCACGGGGAAAAAAAAACTTGCCATTGAAAGCCATATTTAGTAAAACTTTTGTGAAAATTTTAAAGAACATTGGTAGGTGTAAATTTTTCCACTCGCATAAAATATTGTATGCCACTCGCGGCGTAACTCCGACTTGTCGGCCAATTTCGTGCAAGTTTGCGGACTTTTCTAGTACCTCCAGGGCACTTAAGTCGAGCAGTTCACGAGTGAACGATAAAAATGAACTACATCACCACTATAAATGCATCTTTTGTTCAAACCATATCCCAAATCGGCTCACTGGTTGGGCGCAATTAATCTCGGGCATAATTAAAAAGAGAAATTTTCTTGCACGTTTTTCTGCCACGTATCTCTAAATTCAAGCATCGTTAAGGTTACACGCTGCACCCTTATACGTGTCGAAATTCCACGGCCATGTATTAAGCAATTAGCTTCCTCGTTCCTAATTCGAACTGGTAGGATTTGGAATGTTTCCTGCTTGCTTCCCCTCCTCTTTTAATATAGGAACCTTGAAATCAAGAGTGAATAGACATCTTCCAGACAATTAGCGCGCTCCACCTTATGCTGTATCGCCACTTACAAGCAGGTCTGATTGCAGCCAAGGGCTAGTCTATAAAATAAAAAAAATATATACAATACCAGCTGATGCCCGCGACTTTGTCTGCGTGGAATAAGTTTTTTTAAATTCCCACGGAAACTCCTCAATTTTCCAGGCCTATGAAGCCTATGTCACTCTCCAGGTCGTCAACTATACCTATGCAAAAAATCACGTCGATCCGTTGCTCCGTTGCAGCGTGATTGAAGGACAAACCAACAAACCAATATACCAACAAACCAACAAACAAACACACTTTCGCATTTGTAATATTAGAATGATGGAACCAGCTTTTACCTGTTGTATTTTGCTATACGTACTATAATTTGGGGCTATTCAAGGGGCGGATAATAAACATTCTTTGAAAGCAGCAACGCATTAGTGGATCCTCTGGTACTGCAAATGTTAATGGGCGGCCGTAATGACTTAACAACAAAAGACTCTCTTGCTCATTAATTTGCTATAGGTACGTATAAAAATGTCATATACTGATACACTTAAAGTACGGGCGCAAGTTGAATACAGTCGGGGCCTGAGGTGACATAATATATATAAGCTCTGCATTCAACTCACGCGCGATTTAAAGAGACTCTCGTGATATTGGTTCTAGAACTCTAAAAGAGGTTCACTTCTTCTTTACACGGCTTCATACACTTATGAAGCATGGAAAACATCCATACCGAAGCAAGCTTGCCAATCTAGACTCTAAAGTATTTTTTTTTATCCACTACAGGTACTGAACTGAAGAACTGAATGAGGTATACAGATCACTGCCACTAACAATACGTAGGTATTTTTTAGTGTCAGCGAACCGTTTCATGGGCATGTACAGCTGCATGTACAGTCGACTGCAAAAGTCCATACATAGCTCTAAGGCTAAAACCGCTTGCAAGCAATGCTGTGAATAACTCCGTGCTCACTCACACTGATAAACATAAACTGTCAATAATATTATCAACCTTAAATCAACACCGTAAGGTTCAAACGATTTCAGTTCAATACTACCTGCATTACCATAAACTGTCAACAATATCAACCTTATGTCATTAGCATTAGGTTCTAAATATTCCTATTCAATCACCTTGTCTATTCTGATTGTTTATTTCATCACTTTACAGTAACCACTCCCAGTGTCGTGATAATATAGTTGGTATACGAGTTACGACGCATCATATGACCTAGGTTCGAATCTCTTACAGCAGTTTTTATTTTGTTTTGAATACAAACAAAATTTATGTTTTGTTTATGTGTTTTGTGTCTGTTTGTTATTCTTTATTATAATATATCTTTATTTCCATTTATAAACGCAAACATTAATTATAACAAGATAATACTTAAGGACAAAGTTAGTTATTTTGGGAGGAAAGCTATAACTATGTTAGTGGTGTCAATTATTGCTTATTATGAGTCAATAAGTAATAAAACAAACAAAATAAATTGGAAGAAACACTTTTTATTAGATAATCGACTTTATTTTCATTTATTTTCATTGTTATCATGTTACATTTTCTCAAAAGTAATAAATAACTTCAGCTACTTTTTCTATCATTTTTTAAGGTTATAGCTTAAGTAATCGTTTTCATAAAGAAAAGAAAATTGAAGCTAAACCTTAAAAATCTAGTAAGCAAAGGGCGGCGCTGCTTTTTTGTCTGTTAATTTTGATAAGATATACTAATAATAATTATTACAAGTTAGGAAAAGAATAAACGTTATGTTTCATATTTAAAGCCTTAAAAATTAAATTTTATATAGCTTTAAAAGTATTACTATTCAATAAAACCTCCACTTTTTTCAATAACATCAAGCAAGCGCCGCCGGGTGAATCCGTTTGTAATATTAGGATAGATATCCGTTATTCTAAATATATTCTCCCATAATTCCATACAGTGAGCCTCCGTTTCCTCTGCAGTCTTTTCATTTCACATAACCCACCAGTTTGCACCATCAAACCTCATAATATTCTCTATGATTTAAGTTTGGTGATCTTACTGGCCAGGGAATAACTGTTGTCTGGGTTTTGATTAAACCAATTACGCACTATATGTGATCGATGCACAGGACAACAATTATCATGCACAAATGATAGTTGTGGCACATCAACAGCTGGACATCACTTCCATGTGTTATAATGTGCAGCTTTGGCGCTGGTGTTTAAGTATCGAACATGTTCGCGAACTCGACAGTTGGTATGCAGATATTGTTCTCATATTGTTCATCTATAATATTATGTCTTCGTTGTGAAGCATTACTCTCTTCGTCAGGATGCGACACCCAACACTTGGTTGTCCACTAAAATCCAAACAGCGAGATTAAAATAAACACTTTTGAAACTACTAAGTATCTTGTCTAGATATTTACTAATAAAACGTTATGTAACTAATCCTAAGTTTATGAACACACATTTTTTAACAATAAAAACAATACTCACAGTGAAACCAGTTTCATTGCAAATTTGAGCTAAGTATATTGTATCCGATATTATTTAGCTCAATAATATGCATCCTCTTCTGCATATTAATATAAGCCTGCATTATTGTTGAAGATAAGAAACAGCAAAACTTAGTAAATTATAATAATTTTGTAGTATTTGCTAATAACGACTAACGAGTGTCAAATCTTCCGTCTCCGTCAGTACTCAGTGGCCATATCTGTTCAGAGATTTTTTAAACTACCCGCATATGCTATTGCTGGTATAAAAATATCAGTCATCAAATAAAAAAAGTAAAAAAAACTTACACGGGGTCGAGATTTGAACCAGCAACAGTTGCGGTGTGCAATCCAAGTAGTTCCACACCTCGCCATTGAGCTCACTTACTTGAGGTGTGAAATTATCGATATTACTCGGCTATTACAATACCTACAAGCTGAACGACATATTATACTACTGCAAGTGTGTGGGTGTCCGACCGCATGCAAAGCAACTTATTTGCTTATTCTATATGCAATTTTGACGTCGACTGTACTTTGTACTGGAACTAAGCACATGCTGCGAGCATCCGTACGTACCAAGTTTGTTTCTAAATTGTGAAATGTTCAAAAGTTTGAGAGAAGAGTTGGAACCTTTTTATTATTTTTTTATCTTTTTATCCGCTTCGTTGCCTGAGGGTTGAGAGGACATTTTAAACAGATAATCGTGTATTTAATAAAATGACCTATATTATTCCGTTAAGATGATTGACGACAGATTAAAATAATTAATGTCTCTCAACAAGTTCAAAGTTTTTGTAAAACGGAAACTAATTGAAAAGTCATATTATAGTGTAAAGGATTATTTGAATGACAGGCAGCCATGGGTATGGGTATTCCAGCGGCTAATTAAATGTTATATTATAAATATAATTTAGTAATTTCCTATATTTGTGAGAAGGTGATAATAAAAAAAAAACCCCGGCTGAGTTTGTTGTGGGCTCTTCTCAGACCAGGGCGCGTTTGGAACCCTCGTAGCTTTAGTCTTAAGATACCGTTGTTAATTATCACCATCAATTCTTATTCTTTATAAACATGACGTTCAGAAGGTGTACTTTGTATAGGTACCAATTTTGAAAGATGATTTGAGTTTGAGTTTCAGTTTGAGTTAATGATATAGGTACTTACATTTTATTAGCGGATTAGTTTAACCATAGTTTAACACTATGTGATTGTACCGAAAGCTTAATTGTTCGGCGGTAAGGCCCTAACCAGCTACGGCCGGAGGCAGCCAGCCACCCTATTCTCTAACTTAGTGGCTATCAAAAAATGAAAATCACTGACATATATTTTTTTTCCATTGAAGGTTTGATATGAAATATTGTTATTTTTATTTCATAGCAAACCTCCAATGGATAAAAAATATATGTCAATCATCAGTGGCTTTCAGTGGCATCACTGCTAACCCGCCCAGACACAATTCGCAAATTATGGAAGGGAGGAGTTAACAAATTGCCTCTGTCAGACACTTGGAGGAAGGAATTACGACTGCCGTGTCAGACATCAAACCAGAGATCTCCCGACCATAATGCTCACGACGGACGATGGTTTATAAAAAAGTTTGTAAGGATTTACGGATCTATATTGTTCTCAAAGGTTTTAAAGATGCCGATCCGCACTTGGGCAGCGTGGTGGACGACGCCCAAACCTTTTTCATTCTGAGAAGAGACTCGTGCTCATGTAGTGTGCTGGCAATGGGTCCAAATGAAGTGAATACTTTCGTGTCTATGACCGAATTTCCACCTGCCCTAGATACGGACTGTACTATAAATTAAAAGTTTCAAATATAACCCCCAACATTGAAGTAATAGGATTCTAACTTCGATTTGATCGAAGAGCTGATGATCTTCAAACGGCTGAACCGATTTTCTTGAATCATAGCAGCAGTTAAGAACACTCTCGATCAAATCATCTTTCAAACAAAATCATCTAAATCAAAATCGGTTCATTCGTTTGTGAGCTACGACGCCACAGATAGACACACAGATACACTCGTTAAACTTATAACACTCCTCTTTTCGCGTCGGGGGTTAAACAACAAAATCAGGGAACTTTGTTGGAACGCAAACTATTTCAGTAGTCAATTTAATTAGAACAAATATCTAAGTTATTCAGTAGAGATGTAAAATTAAGTTAATCGAGTCAGGCAATCGTTTTCACAAGCAAGCAATTACACGATTAAATTATTGTTTGAATAGCGGCCCCCAATAACAGGGTTAATGATGTCATTACGGGAATTTAGCTTTTGTTAACTTTACGATTAAGTACAACAAAATTTACGTCGATGGATCTTTAATCTGCGATAAAGTTAATTTCAAAGATCTCTCAATGCATATTGGTTGACTATTATTGTCGTCTTGCAAAAAATAGGGGTTAAAGTATTAAATATTATAGGGTTAGTAAATAAAATAGAAGCATTGTTATTTCCTTTTGAATATTTTTATCCTATTAAAAAATACCACTCATTTTGTACGCGTAAGTGTGTTGAACCGGACGCAGTTAGTTGTTGCGTACATTTTTATCGCGGCGCTAATAAGTATGTCGTGCGTTTTATGGATTGGATGTTGGCATACGAGTAATAATAGTTATTTGTTATACAAGAGTGAAAAGTTGTTTTTTAACCGCGTGCTCAATTTTGATGACCGAGCAAGCGAAGGATTCTAAAATTGAATCACGAGCGGAGCGAGTGATTCAAAAATTAGAATCCTGAGCGTCAGCGAGGGAATCAAAAGAGCACGAGGTGAAAAATCTTTTCACTCGAGTGCAACACGTAACTTTTCATCCCACCTCAGCGAGGAAATGACTAAATGCAAAAAAATTCACAAGATTAAATTCAATTCTGTTAATTTCTTCGTCACTAGAATCACTCATTTTAGGTTTTTCACTTATTTCCAAGTTTCTTGTTTTTAATCGGTTTTAATTTTAAACAATATGACGTGCAAGAAAATGGTGCGCGCAAAGCAAATTAAAAAAGTACACCAAGAAGGTTACGAGTGTGAGTTTTTAACAAATTAAAAACGATTGTATGGAAATTCGGCACCATAGAGGTACAAGTAAATAGGTTTTAATGATGTTTTGAATTCACAAACTTCATAGACGAGTGATATTTACTAACGTGCACACGATGTTCTAAATTCAATTTACTTTATCCTCTAGAGGATAATAACGGCTTTTACCATCAGATATCGAAGAATAAAAATACTCTTTCCGAGATGGTGGGATGAAAAATTAATTATTAATGTTTAAGGATACTATAGTCTTAATCTAGGCCAATAGTATGTACCTAAGTTCTCCTAACACAATCTATAAGCTAGAGAGATTGAAAAGCTTCAACAGTTGAACATAATAATTTTACATAAGTATCTTTATAATAGTAATAATAATGTTGTTACGCACGGTCAGAAATGAAAGACGTAAATTAATATGCACAATCAACAGCAACTTTTATTTCACTGTTCACAATAATTTACAACGTATCACTTCAAAAATACACGGTATAATGCCCGAACACGGCCCGATGTCCGTGTTTTAATACATTGCCACCTCTCCTCTACTCTACCCTCTCCTCTCCTCTCCTCTCCTCACCTCTTTTCTCCCCACCTCTACTACTCACTGCTACCTCCCTCTCTCTCTCCCCTCTCCTCGCTCGTTACAGTCGGCCATCCTGCAACAATTGCCCCGCAATTGGCGAGAAAACAAAAAAAACTTTAGCTCTCTGATAAATCAATTAGACCATCTCCTTAACACTACAATCATCGCTGCAATCATCACAACGAAAAGGTCCCAAGGAATCTGCTGGAACAACCTGCCTGCCTGTAAACTTTTTATAGACACGTATACCCTTAATGCTCCTAATTTCATATCTCCAAAATACGTCTTGCCTAAATCTTTAGGTGAGCTGGCAAAGCAATCTGAATGGGCTATCAATAAATCGATAAAATCACACCGCTCGTCTGCACTAATTTCCCCCACATCTATTTCACCTAGTGACAACCCACCGATTATACCTACAACTTGTTTATCTACCTCTACTGTCATAATTAACAAAAAATTTGCTTACCTCTGATATCTCTGTACACAGCTCGGCATGGGCAATGGTGTCTTGTCTCATTACAGCGAAAACAAATAGGAGGTTTTCGGAAACTGCTGTCCTTGTCGCTGGAACTACTCGTGATGTCAACTATTGTCGAATTACCTCAGGGTCTTGATGAAAATCGGCGTCCTCACAATCTCAATCAACTTCGCATCTTCTTCGACCTCACATACCTTCTTGGCTTTTTCCATTTAATCGTGAGATATTTGTGGGCCTTATTCATCCCACTTCTGACTGTTACGCACGGTCAGAAATGAAAGACGTAAATTAATATGCACAATCAACAGCAACTTTCACTGTTCACAATAATTTACAACGTATCACTTCAAAAATACACGGTATAATGCCCGAACACGTCCCGATGTCCGTGTTTTAATACATTGCCACCTCTCCTCTACTCTACCCTCTCCTCTCCTCTCCTCTCCTCACCTCTTTTCTCCCCACCTCTACTACTCACTGCTACCTCCCTCTCTCTCTCCCCTCTCCTCGCTCGTTACAATGTATTTATTATTACTGTAATTTAAGTATTATTTTTCATCGCATTCCGAAACAGTGGTTCACTTGACGATATTCAGATTCACTTGACGATATATAAAAGCTTTTGAAAAAGTTTAGTTGTATACAAAATATTTAAATTTGAGTAAATAAGTTGTATTGGGACACTAATTCGTCTAATTTGTAAAAACTAATTTGTAAAAATTCAGGATTTTCTGTAGAAGTCCAGTAAGTAGCACCGGGTGCCTACCTGCAGTGAAGTTTTATTAAGTGAGCATTTAATTTAAATTATAAATTCCCTTAAAATATTAATATATCATGCAATCATATTATAATTAAAACTGGATGAACTACTGCCTCATATATATTTTCTGAGTAACGATCCTTAGTACAAAGACGAAATTTTGCGCACATCGAAAACGTTGAAAGATACCGATCATCACCACACTATAAAATTACTGTGTAATTTTAATGGACAGTATTTTAATAGTAATGGAAAATAAGTGAAATGGACCCAAAACCTAAAGTTTTATAGTCGTTTATTCAGTAACTAATAGTGTATTTTACAAAGTTTTCGAAATAGGCGCTGGTAGTAGGTTTAAAATTCAGATCTTAATAATTTAAGAGTGCTCAGGTTAAATTTATTCTGACTGGTAATGCCTAGATATTTTTTAAAAAGCGGCGATAGCCTAGTGGTTAAGACGTCCGGTTTCCTATTTGGGTGGTTGGGAGTTCGATCCCTCACCTTATGTGCGTTTTAAGAAATCAAATGTTACTTGCTTTAACGGTGAAATAAAACATCGTGAGGAAACCTGCATTACCGAAAGTTCTTTTTTATGTTCTAAAATGTGTTTGAAGACTGCCAATTTGCACTGGGCCAGCGTGGTGGACTATGGCCAAATTTGACTTATTTTGAGAGAAAACTCGCGCTCCGAGAATGGGTTGAAGTGATGACGTTAATTATAACATTATTGTGTTATGACACTCTCTACATAAAATGCTCTCTATCAACGTTGTCGAGATGTGGAAACTTGTACTAAGTCTTGATCTTAATTAAGTTTTAATTATGAGTCAGCTAATTTCGTTTTCGTGAGTGGTTCGGGTGCGACTGACACTCTACGGAGAAAGAAATTATCTAACCTTCCTTGGGTGAAAGCCTGAATTGCTTTATCAGTTTTATTTTATTACTAGCTAAGCAGCTCTGGTTTCTCTCGTGTCATCATCATTTCAACTCATTGTTTTGTTAGCTCACTACTGAGCACGTGTCTCTTCTCGAAATAAGAAGGGTTTGACCATAGTCCACGACGACCTCCATGGCGCAGTGTGTAGCACTGTTGTCTTAACGTGCGGAGGTCCCGGGTTTGATCCCCGGCAGGCTCAATTTGGGAATTTATAATTTTCAAATTTTCCTTGGTCTGGCCTGGTTTTATTTTTATTCCACTACAAGTTAGCCCTTAACTGAGATCTCAACTGATAGTAAGTGTTGATGCAGTCTAAAATGGTAGCGAGCTAACCTATTAGGGGTATGGCAGTTATATTAAACCCATACCCGTAGTCGGTTTCTACACGGCATCGTACTGGAACGCTAAATCGCTTGGCGGTACGTCTTTGCCGGTAGGGTGGTAACTAGCCACATCCGAAGCCTCCCACCAGACAAGACCAGAGAAAATTCAGAAATTATAAATTCCCAAATTAACCCTACCGGAAATCGAAACCCGGACCTCCCACGCTAAGACAACAGCGCTCACTGCGCCAGGGAGGTCGACAATAATAATATGTAGGTAACAATTTTATTGATCCTCCAACTTTCTGTCCTTTTTAGGGTTCCGTAGCCAAATTTGGCAAAAACGGAACCCTTATAGATTCGTCATGTCTGTCTGTGTGTCCGTCCGTATGTCACAGCCACTTTTTCCGAAACTATAAGAACTATACTGTTGAAACTTGGTAAGTAGATGTATTCTGTGAACCGCATTAAGATTTTCACACAAAACTAGAAAAAAAACAATAAATTTTCGGGGTCCCCATACTTAGAACTGAAACTCAAAAAATTTTTTTTCATCAAACCCATACGTGTGGGGTATTTATGGATAGGTCTTCAAAAATGATATTGAGGTTTCTAATATCATTTTTTTCTAAACTGAATAGTTTGCACGAGAGACACTTCCAAAGTCGTAAAATGTGTGTCCCCCCCTGTAACTTCTAAAATAAGAGAATGATAAAACTAAAAAAAATATATGATGTACATTATCATGCAAACTTTCACCGAAAATTGGTTTGAACGAGATCTAGTAAGTAGTTTTTTTTTAATAATTTAAAACTTACTACAGGTTTGTACGGAACCCTCGGTGCGCGAGTCCGACTCGCACTTGGCTGGTTTTTTTATTCTACTAGTTCATAAAGCTAATATTACGATCCAAAATGCTTGTAGAGTAACGTAGAAGTACGAGATTTTCACTGATCATTAAGAGATAATCGACATCGTTCGCCCAGTGACACGATCGAGCCCAAGTAAGCCGAAAAACGAGTCTGCCTCAATCTTAAGGCAGATAATGCTCGAGACTATTAAAGATAAAGCCTGCAATTTTTTTCCAAATGACTGCCCATTTTAGTAATGTAAATATTATCCTTTGTGTATTAGACTGGATGGGAGAGTTTGCAATGTACTTTAATCTGGGCTCATTATTATTCTCTTTGATATGAAATTCAGAAATGTTTATTACAGTGCCACTTATGAAATGTCAAAACTGTACCGTCGATTCGAAAAACTTAGTAAGATTTGAAGGTCTGCAGACTACCCCCATTCTCGAAAACTTATGACTAGGTCGGTAACTGGATAGCTGACTGAATTTGGCATTTTCGTTCCCTCCGTGCGTCAGAGAGCACGTGAAGCTATTGGTTCAAGTCATAACTTGAACCAATCAACATAATATTGAACATAATAATAATTAAGTATGTTATGTCAATAATGTTGAGTCTGCGGAAGGGCCTGGGGACCACCACGTTACCATCCCAAGAAACCTTCTATTAAAGGGGTTAGGACTCTCAGCGATTAGGAATATGACGCAGAGAGAGAGAGAGAGAAGAGAGAGAGAGTTTGGTTTAAATGTCTGAGTCTAGTTGGCTCATGGCTTACGTCACAGAATTATAATATTTACTATATTGACCATGATGAGAGTGGCCAGGTTTTTATGATGAAATAAAATGTGGTGCGGATTGGCAGACTTCACAAACCTTTGGGAACATTGTGAAGATCTGTCGGGCATACCGACAACGACGGTGTTCCAAGACCAAGCGGTCTTGGAACACGTCATCTACTAAACTAATATCTAGACTTTAATTTCGGGGATTGGAACGCCGTACCCAAGAACAGGAGACCGAAGTCTTAAATGCAAGTCTCTTTTATTCCACTACAAGTTAGCCCTTGACTGCGATCTCACCTGATGGTAAGTGAAGATACAGTCTAAGATCCTAGTGGGCTAAATTGTTAGGCTATTGCTGCGTTCGTTTTTAAGTTCAACTTTTTTTCAAACGTCAGTATGCACATCACCCTAGCATCCCCGAGGAATGCATAATGAATGCAAAAGGCAACATCACAAAGCGCGGACTGGGAACAAAGTGTCTCAACGATCGTCTCGAGAGTCCATTACAGTATTCGCCGGGGTTAATGTTGTAATTAAAACGACGCTTGCCTGAGCTGGGGCTATAACATAGCTTGAAATATTTTTGTCAACCCTTGTACAGTTGGCATCAAGCATAAAGAACACTGAGGAGTTTTGCAAAGTCGTGGGACAGTGCGTGTTATTATTCCTTCAATGAGTTTGATACAGCCTAATGCTGACGTCTCACGCATTTCAGTACCTGCTCTTGTGGCTCTTGAAGCTTCTCCTACCACTGGGCTCCTTTAGCAGATTTCTGACTAGCACGGCCATAACAAACTAAACTCCCGATGCCCCCCTCCCCTCCCCCTTCCTCTCCCCTCCCCCATTTCAGCACGAAGCTACTCCTCTTTGCATTACCTCGTGCTAATCCTCTAGACGTTCTGTTTCTTTATTATACCTTCTTTCTTTGTTCTTTGTTTTTTGTTATTGGAACCGCAATGGAAAACCCGCTTTAGACTTCGTAAGTAATTCCGTAAAATAGGAAGAAAATGCGGAGTCTCAATTCAGTGAGGAGAACAAGGACACATTTAAGCACCCGCTTTGAGAAACTTGAAATATTATGACAATCGTCTTAATGAATGCAAAAGGTAACTTAAAAGCGTATAACTGTGAACAGAGTGGCTCAACAGATAATAATATTAAATGCCTTTGCTCAACAATCGTTTTATACGCAGTACGGTCGTTGCAGAACGTACCGAGTCTAAAATTTTAATAAAAATTAATCGTTTGCGTACCGTTAACCCCTTTTTGTTTTGTATTTGGTAATTACCTTGAATCGTATTATAAGGCCGTCTTGCAAAACACTGCTTATACGGATTCATTTAAAATAATTGATAAGTTTCAGGCTCAGCCTTTCAGAAAATTGAGAGGTCTGAGGTCAACTTTGGACGTTAGAAAATCTTCACTTTGAAAGCCCCCCATTTCGTCAATTTTAAGGGAAAAATTAAAAAAAAAAATTTTTGGACTCTATTCCTAATTATCTTTAAAATAATATACCGCAACTCTATGTAACGCTATAAAAAATATTTTACTTCGCATTCGCTTCTATGAGAGCCCCCCTGAAATAAAGATTTTTATAACTTTTTAAGCCATATTCGGCTGGAGGCCATAGGTTTACATATTATATTTAAATTTGAAGTAATCACGTAATTCAGAAGTTATAAGGCTCTGACAAACGGACGGACAGACGGACGGACGGACAAGTGCCAATTCACTCAAGTAGACTCAGAGACCTTCGCTTCGCTCGGTCAATTAAGCTGACCAACGCGTCGAGAAATAGCAACTAGCAACATTTATAAAGCAACAAAAACTAAGTTATTCTGCACGAATGCTACACTTTTGCTTCAGAGAATAAGAAAATTGGGCTGTCAGTTGCACCGGGCTTGGCGGTGGCCCAGCTGACCAGATATTGACCCTTCGTACATTCACCTATTGCGTTTATAATTACTTAGGTTTGTATCGTTTTCAAAACTAGTATATAAGTACCAAAGTAGCAAAATCCAAGCACACAAATGGATAATAATATGAATAATGCGCGAGATATTATAGAGCACAAGTCGTGTGTGCGCAAACACAGGTTTACCTACTCTTTTTTTTTTATTCACTACAAGTTAGCCCTTGACTGCGATCTCACCTGATGGTAAGTGATGATGCAGTCTAAGATGGTAGCGGGCTAACCTGCTAGGGGTATGGCAGTTATATTAAACCCATACCCCTAGTCATTTTCTACACGGCATCGTACCGGAACGCTAAATCGCTTGGCGGCCCGTCTTTGTCGGTAGGGTGGTAGGTAACTAGCCACGGCCAAAGACTCCCACCAGACCAGACCAGAGAAAATTCAGAAATTATAAATTCCCAAATTGATCCTACCGGGAATCGAACCCGGGACCTCCCACGTTAAGACAACAGCGCTCAACACTGCGCCAGGGACGGTCATCATATTAATGACAAGTATAATTCCCAATTTTATACGATTTGACATTCCCCCCACACAGTATTTTCACTTAGTAACGGAACTGCGGCAAACAAAGAAAACGTGGCGGTCTGGAACTAGCTGAAGCGAAGCGTGCCCCCGAGTGAATTCTGGCTTTATACCGCGTCAATGTAATCGATGAGAGCACGACCCCTAGAGAAACGGACATGGTTGAAATTTAAAGTGTTAAAAACGAAATTCCCGAACTGCCGTATATGCATCTGCTCATTACCTTTAGTTAGTAACAAAAATATATCTTTAGCGGACATAAAGTCAACAGTCCACTACAGCCCATTAACGTCCCACTGCTGGGCAAAGGCCTCCACTTTCACAGGAGAGAGGGAATTAGAGCTTAGACCCACCACGCTGCTCCAATGCGGGTTGGCGGTTTAACTACTATTATCATGTTAGTGATAATAACCGGGACCGACGGCTTAACGTGCTCTCCGAAGCACGGGGGTGAAACACCAATTTCCTAACTCCGGGCTAGTACTGAGAATTTCTAGTCAGAAAAACCCAATGCTCAATCATGGTCCGACCCGGGACTCGAACCCGGCCGCAGTCGAACATGCCAACCACTAGACCAACGAGGCCGTTGGTAATAAATACTTTAAGTTTAAAATAAACGATAATAATATTCATTAATAATGACCTGGCATCCCTAGCTAGGGACGTCATGGTGAAACTTATTAATTAATTACGGTACCTACCATCTTAAAACTATGAAGGTTGGGTTCCAAGATATCTTATAACATTAGAGACATTAAATCAAGAAACAAACCTTCGCTATGTACAGTAAAAACATCTATTACAATTAAATAATTATGGAAGAATTAATTAAATATCTAAAACTTAATATTTATTATTAGGTTAAATTATTCAAAAAGTTAATGAAAGAAATCCTCTTAAAAAATGTCTAAAACTAAAATCCAAAATGCGATATAATTTTTTAAATTTCATTCACGTAGATACCATTTAAACGTACGCATTTTATTGCACTAATAAATTATTATTGAAAATTTTGATTTTTGTTAAAAATAAATTCTCTTTCAATTAATATTTTCATTTTAATGTTTGGCGTTATATCGCGCGTCAAAAAGTTTTATCCGATACGAAAAGCGACGTCCCAAACTCGTCTTTATCGATCCTGGCGACTTAATTATTAAGACGACAATGCTTCCTATCAGGTAAGGCCACAGACCCACACACGCATGGGTCCCGGATTGCTAAATACATCATCCGGACGTAAAGTCATGCCACGACCTTGGGGGCGCAAGGTCTAGTGTTATAGTCCAGCTGACCTGACCTAAGCCGAAGTCCGAGCCTCGCGAAAGGCATCCTTACGTTGCTCCCAGATGTTTTCGAGCCATAGGGCTCACACCCAACTTCTCAGCAAAGCTTTATGTTCGCTGACCCAAATATTGGATAGAAGCAGGCGTGATTTTGCGGAAGTCCATGATGATCAAGGAACAAGAAGCTTAGAACTCGACAATGCACGATTGTAAATACTTTATCAACGTGCCGTTGTACTTTGTTACAAGTACTATTACCTATTCTGTAGTTTATCGTTCGATAAAGACTAGCGTATTTACCGTGATAGTAGTTAGATATTATCTGTTGCATACCGCAGTAATTATAGTTATGATAATGCAATAGAAATACGACACCCTTTAATTACAGTGACACGTGGGTCGGTCATTAAACTCACGAGATAAAATGTCTGAACACTAATGGGTAAGATCATTAGTACAATAGGCGCAGTTGGAATCGCGCGTGATCAGCGTTTCGAATAGCTGAGATGAGAAACTGAACGGTTTTGTGAAGCTTTCTAGCCTTAATGTTACCGTGAGCATGAGACTAAACGATTTAAACAATAATTAATGATTACTACAATAGCAGCAGCAGCAGCATTGGCAGACCCCTAACTAGGAGGACAGACGGCATCAAACGAGTCGCAGGGAGCCGCTGGCATCTTTCAGATGGAATGCAGAGGCTTTACCTGAAATATTGAGCGTATAGGAGGAGGTTTTTAGTCCGTAGGCCACTGGGTAACATCCCCAATAAAGTCGAGCATGCCGCCGAAACTCCTGAGGTATCCAATACTGATTTTCCTCCTCCCCAGAGAAAAAAAAAGTGAGCTGCTGTATCCACACAGCGCAAGACCGCTGTGAGTGGAAATCATTACAACTTTTACAAGAGACCTGTTTTCAGCAGTGGACATCTTTAGCAGGAGAGGTCGTCTTACCTAAAAATGAACGCGCCTCCAATGTTTACTTTCACGGGCAAAGTACTCGTACCTAGGTGTATGGCGATACACACGAATTGGACATCGCCTTTGGTAGTTCAGTCACCGGCTCTTTAGACATGAATTCTACGATCAGATCTGTAAGCGAACTACGGTGCTAAGTAGTGGTTTAGGCACTCGGCCTTCTATTCAGATGGTCGGGGTTTGCTTGAATCTCCATGCAAGCAACTCACTTTTGGGAGTTATGAGCGTTTTAAGCAATTAAATGATATAACTTGCTCCAAACGGTGAAGGAAAACATCGTGAGGAAACGTGCACGCCCAAGAGTTTTTCCATTATGTCTTTCTAGCTACTATATCTTACTAGCTGATGCCCGCGACTTCATCCGCGTGGATCGAGGTTTTTCTGTTCCCGCGGGAACACCTTAATTTTCCGGGATTAAATGTTGTTGTTATTTCAGACTATAATCTATCTCTGTGCCAAATTTCATCCAGATCCGTTCAGCCGTTGGGGCGTGATTGAGTAACAAACATCCATACATCCATCGTAACTTTCGCATTTATAATATTAATTATTTGATAGGTGCGTGAATTGTCTGCCAATCCGCACTTGGCTGGCGTGGTGGACAATGGGTAAAACTCTTCTCATTCTGAGAGAAAACCTATGCTAGCTATGGGTTGCAATGTTGTTGATAGTGGGCAGAGTATTTTTGTCAACGATTGTGATTTTATGATGCTACTGTGGAGACCTATGCTGGCTATGGTCAGTAATGGTTATAGTGGTAGTAGTCAAACTATTATTGTCCAAGGTGTGATTTTATGAAGCTTTTTTTTAACCACTATAAGTTAGCCCTTGACTGCGATCTCACCTGATGGTAAGTGATGATTCAGTCTAAGATGGTAGCGGGCTAACCTGTTAGGGGCATGGCTGATGGCAGTTATATTAAACTCATACCCCTAATCGGTTTCTACACGGCATCGAACCGGAACGCTAAATCGCTTAGCGGCACGTCTTTGCCGTTAGGGTGGCAACTAGCCACGGCCAAAGCCTCCCACCAGGCCAGACCATGGAAAATTCAGAAATCATAAATTCCCAAATTGACCCTGCCGGGGATCGAACCCGGGACCTCCGCACGTTAAGGCAACAGCGCTACACACTGCGCCACGGAGGTGGTCAAAAAGCTACTGACAAGCTTGCTACTCTTCTCAAAGCTTATGCTACACAAACAAAAGTTATAATCGAATTCACTTTGCAGCAAAACCGTGTACGCTGTGGCTCGAAGCTCGGAGTTATCTCAGTGTTATTTTAGTTCTTAGCCGAATAATTTCATAGCAATTTATGTAAAAGAGACTCCTACACAGTTTTCGTCAAAGTTTGCCGCATACATTAGGTGTATGGACTTAACGTCATAGTTTTAGGTCAGGCTTTGCATTTAATGAGATGGAAGGGTTCAAATATTTTGCTATTGGTTTGAATGAATTTAGTTTTGAATTGATTAATTTAGTTTTTGTACTCTAGAAGTGGGTAACTTTTCTTTATTCATCTGTCTTCGACTGGGCTTTTTAATTTGTCTCCTATGGAACTAGATGATACCCGCGACTATGACAAAACTACGACCGATTTACCGCGTGACAAAATTCTTAATTTTTCGGGACAAAATTAAGCCTATGTCCTTCCCCGGGCTGTAACCTACATCTATACCAAATTTCGTCATAATCGGTTGTAAAGACAGACAGATAGACCGATACACTTTCGCATTTATAATATTAGTTAGGATAATTATAAGTAAGAGCTAACTAGCCACGGGTGAACATGATATCCGCATGAGATTACATGGAATATTTATTTCATCGATACGAAAATCGTATTAAGCATCCAAGTCTCTACGTTTGTAGCAGCCATAGCAGCGCGCTCAAAGCATTGGCCTGATTGAGATATTTGCGTTGCAGATGTAAAACGGGCTTGTTGACTTTAGATAAAAAAATAGGAGCAACTCAAACAAATTTTGAAGTTACATCAGGTTTAGGTACATCCTCGTTTTTCGCAACGTAGCTTATTTTTATTCTTTCAAGCTTAAAGAATACGCTTGAAAGCCAAAATTTTATGTTTTCTTACTCCTTTTTTTACCAATGAATAATAGGAAATAATAGGAAATAGTAAGGATGTTTAATAGAAAACTGCGATTAATATGTCTTTTGAAAACACTTCATATTTTTGGAGTAATATTTTATTTACCTGTCATTTAATATATAAAATAGTCATCAGTCTAGGATAATTCTATGCAGTATGGTCCAATATAGTCATCAGCTGAGTTTTTGAGATATTTTTTTTCGATTGGGTTTGCTATAGTCTGAGTTTGAAAGCTAGGCGCTACTAAGCGGACTTGTATGATACCCGCGACTTCGTCGGCGTGAATTTTTTGATTTTACGGGTTTGAAAATCCATACTTACTAATATTATAAATGCGATAGTGTGTCTGTCTGGGCCCATCTTTTCAACAGATTTTGACGAAATTTAGTATAGAGATAAGTTGTATTGTTGAGTAAATTTGGTATGCAGGTAAGGACATAGACTACCTTTTTATTCGCATGCATTTATAATATAACTAGCTGATGCCCGCGACTTCGTCCGCGTGGATTGAGGTTTTTCGGTTCCCGCGGGAACCCTTTAATTTTCCGGGATAAAAAGTAGCCTATGTGCTATTCCAGACTATAATCTATCTCTGTGCCAAATTTCATCCAGATCCGTTCATCCGTTGGAGCGTGATTGAGTAACAAACATACATCCATACATCCAAACTTTCGCATTTATAATATTTATTTGATTTGATACTATAATACTTAATATGTACTAATATTATAAATGCGAAAGTTTGGACGGATGGATGGATGTGTGGATGGATGTTTGTTACTCAATCACCCCCCACCGGCTGAACGGATCTGGATGAAATTAGGCACAGAGATGGATTATAGTCTGGAATAATACATAGGCTACTTTTTATCCCGGAAAATTAAAGTTTCCGCGGGACCCAAAAAACCTCAATTCACGCGGACGAAGTCGCGGGCATTAGCTAGTTTATAATATTAGTATGGATAAAAGCAAAAGGCATAGATGAATATCCCGGATTACAAGCTTATAAAAACATTGCCCTCCATCTGATACAGTCGGATAAAAAACATTTACAGCCTTGTACATGTAAGTACAGAACAAGTAGCTAATAAGAAAAACATCAGTTACTTGTGAGGAGCGCACCACGTATTAAAGTTTCATCGCACTCGGTACGGTTGTCCCCATTATATTCACGTGTCCCCACAGATTCGGTGGGGTCGATGGAGTCGAGACGGGATCGCTGAGCGAGTGCTTACTTATTTACAACAACGCAATGCGGGGACCGCTAATTCCTAGCAAAAAGTCTCGTTGTCTCGTGAATTAGGAATGTGTGGTTGTATAAAATTAACGTGGAACTGTACCAGTGTATCTTTGGTTGGTATTTATCTCGTAGCAGTCAATAAATCCAGTCTATTTGACTATTGTAACAAAAAGGTCCAAAGTAACCGAAAAAGCGATAGCCTGGCTTTAGAGATCAGACGTAGGCGACCTATTTGGGTGGTCGGCACTATCCCCACACTTCTATCATCACGTTAGTTATGAGATATTATAAATGCGAGAGTGTGGTTGTTTGTTTGTTTGTTGGTTTGTCCTTCAACCACACCGCAACGGCGAAGTCGCGGGCATGAGCTAGTTCAGTATAAATGAGTATTATCTATATTCTATCCTATAAAATTATCGTTTGCAATTTTTTTGTCACTTGGTGTTCGTGAACTAACCTTCTTGCTGCAGCTGAACCATCTATACTTTTTTTCATCATGGTTATAACTTACGGTTTATATTACCTAATACTGAGAACCTTGGCACTATGAACCACGGTACACGACACTAAATATTTCATAACTATTCAGGCAGGCCATAACGTATGACCCATGTCACAAGCATTATAAATACCACTAAACTTTCATATTATAATACACATAAATTCCGTAGGTTGTTCGTCTCCTGAAATTATAAGCATGTGTTGTTGGTTTTACGACCATCCTTACCCGGACGGTTAGCGTCGTAACATCCGAATCGGTCGTAAAGGTGACTCTTACCTTCTGTACGCCTATGATATCCTGGTGCTTCATAAAGATTTATGGGTAGTCATGATTTTATTTCGTACCTATGTAATATTAAAGGGTTAAATAACAAAATAGGCATGAAAGAAAAGACGATAGCGTTGGTTAACTATTTCCTACTTTGTCAACTCAATTAAATATCACTTGCTTAAATAACAGTTGTTGCATTTCTAAATGCAACGTCGGACTAAGACCGTGGGAGGCCAATACAAGGGCGGCATCGCGTAATGAGGCCTCTATATTTTGGTGGCACCCAACAGGCGTTTATCATTTACGTAAATAGGCGTAATCAGCAACCAGACACTGAAAAATATTGCGAGCGAAGCAAGCGCGATAATTCGTAATAGCCTCCAATAGTACGTAGTAATTCTGTGCCAAAAGGCTCCGAGTCCTATTGAAAATATTGCGATCTTACTTGAGATTTGAATAATGTGAATTTCTCAAGGTTTGGAGTCCTCTCTAGATCCGAGACCCGGGCAGACACCTCTCTGCTCCACCCTTACTTTGCTATATTGAATAAATAAAGACCTTTTCAGAAACCGCTTGATAAAGATCTAGGCTCGTGGTCCCAGATAGTTCAAAATAAATCTTTAGATCAGAATACAGAGCAGGGATACATATGTATTTAAGTCGGTTCAGTACGAATTAAAATATTATAATAATGTATAAACCTTGCCATGTTTCTGAAACCCGTAACATTTTGTTCAAATGCGGAAAACGGAATTTTAGCGGGTTCGTTAAACCCACTCATTCACTTATTCACTAAGTAGACTCCTGAACTCGTTTACAAAAAGCTTTTGACAAATTAATTCTTATATTATTAATATTTTAATGCAAAAGTGTTTCTGTCTGTTACCTTTTTTAACGATTTTGACGAAATCGCTTAAAAAACTGGGCTGAAGCAA
The DNA here is from genome assembly GCA_917051295.2 of Erebia ligea. NCBI lineage: Eukaryota > Metazoa > Arthropoda > Insecta > Lepidoptera > Nymphalidae > Erebia > Erebia ligea. The sequence goes on along the minus strand of OU785221.1, from coordinate 17,129,012 downwards.
ATTTTGTATCAAGAAATCTATTAATTCCTTCAATAATGTCTGAATGGAGGTGCCCTTGTCCACTATTTATAAGCTCTAACAATATTCATATTTAATAACATAATGTCGAAATAGTGTCTGTTTGTTTCCTTGATGTAATTTTGCACAGCAAGACTACTTCTTTAAATACCTAAAAAATAAACCCAATTTTCAAAACAAACTCAATAAAACCACGTGGATTGTAGTGAAGTCGCGGGCATGATTCAATTTGTATTAAAAATTATTCTTCACAAGCTAAAAGAGAAAGAAACAGGAAAATTAAGTTTGTTTTGGGGTTCCTCTTTAAACTTATTCTTATTGTCTGAATGTTTCTAACAAAATAAACAAGTAAGGTAATAAAACAAGGGCCGAGTTCCTACAAAGAAACAAGTAAAACTTTTAGTATATCTTTTGTGGAATGTGTGAAATTATGTTACTGTTTTTAGGGTTCCGTACCCAAAGGGTAAAAACGGGACCCTATTACTAAGACTCCGCTGTCTGTCTGTCTGTCTGTCTGTCTGTCTGTCTCCAGGCTGTATCTCATAAACCGTGATAGCTAGAAAGCTGAAATTTTCACAAATGATGTATTTCCGTTGCCGCTATAACAACAAATACTAAAAATTAAAAAAATATATATATTAAGGGGGGTCCCCATACAATAAACGTGTTTTTTTCGTATTTTTTTGCTCAATATTAAAAACGGTAACAGGTAGACGGTTCAAATTTTCACAGAATATTAACTTGTATATTACCTTTCAAAATAAATAATTAAATATCAATAAAGTAAATATTAAAGGGGGGCTCCCATACAACAAACGTAATTTTTATTTTTAATACGTCATAAATCGTAAAACTTACTACAGGTTTGTACGGAACCCTCGGTGCGCGAGTCCGACTCGCACTTGGCCGGTTTTTGGATCTCTTTTACTTATTGCATATACGCGGTTTTTTGAGAGCTCCTTCGGAAAAATAGTACTTCTTTACCAGCAGTCAGAATTTCGTCGTTGTTGCTAAATGTCGTCGCTGTCGTCATCGTTGTTACATAATAATTCTAACTTTGTTCCTCAGAGATTAAAAAATGGATTGCTGGAACGATGACCTATGACAACTTTGAAGCCTTCCGTTGCAGCCGATAAGACAGTTTTGTTAACAATGTTTTAAATATCATAGAGTTCCACCTAGAATATTTAATTGGTTTGTGAGTCCTCCACGGAAATATTGTCGCCCTTAGACCTTACGTACACATATACACAGGAAAATCCCCGTAAGGTTTCAGATTTTATCAAAAATATCCTTAAACTGCCTAAGAACTCTTCACAACTACTATATAAGGAAGTGCCAACCTATTAAATATTTGATGACACTGAGGCAGCAGTCTGCCGGCTCCAGAGATTGATAAATCCCCATAATGTCTGTAACAGGTGCGTTTTCTTGACATTGACAGAAGATTACTTATTTTCAGACACCTCTGTGATAAGGTGCAGCGTCAGTGTTAGCGGAGTGAACACAGGGTGCGTTCCGAAATACACTGAGAGCACTGGAAGTCCCCAGTAAAGAGCACTGCCAGTGCTCGCAGTGCTTATAACGGAACACACACACAATATGTTATTGTATAGTCTGTTTAGTGTCAAATCTAATAGCCGGGTGAATTTTCTCGTCATGATTATCTAGATTATATTTAACTAGATGATGCCCACGACTTCGACCGCGTGGATTAAGTTTTTTTTGTTTACCGCAGAAATTCCTTAACTTTCCGAGATAAAAAGTAGCCTATGTCCTTCCCCGGGATACCAACTATCCCTGTACCAAATTTCATCAAAATCGGTTGAACGGATGGGCCGTGAAAGCGTAGCAGACAGACAGACAGACACACTTTCGCATTTATAATATAGTTATAAAAGTTATAAATTATATTTATTATTTATTATTTACTAGCGATCCGCCCCGGCTTCGCACGGGTAGCACTAATAATCCTAATCTATATAATATAAACTATCCTTTCTCTCAAGTTAGATCGAACTGCACATGGTGTGCGAATTTTATTATAATCGGTTAAGTGGTTTAGAAGTCCATTGAGGACAAACATTGTGACACGAGATTTATATATATATATAGATAATATAGTTATAAATTATAAAATTATAAATTATAAATATTTCTTGGTGTCGTAGTTAAAACTATGTTTAACTCCATCGAAAATCTTCACTGAAAGTTGTTTCAAACTAGCGTCTATACAGTATACTTACTGTATATTCACGCACATTACTAGTAACACAACTTCTAATACCTATTACTAGTTTACTTAAACAACTTTCTGTTAGCGTGTTACGTGACTTGAATACTAACGAAGTGTCGAAAACATCGCCTTAAATTATGCGCTTAACTTTATCGATGTTATCAAGAACGACCCTATTTCTCGAGACATGAAGTTCATATTCTATTGCGAACGAAAAATTTAATTCGACCTCACAAACTTAATACTGCATATAGAATAGACCGTTTTAACATTTAATTCATAAGACATAAGGGTGCTTTTAGATTTTTTAAGAGTCGTAGTTAATGTGGTAGGGTTCACCGTGTAAGTTAAAATGAAGGAAGTTATAATGGATTTGATTACTCATCGAATTGCTTTTATTGCTGTCATGAAGATGACGAGGTATTTAGCGTTGTCTGTTTCTGAAATGAAGACTGGAAGTGCCAGTACAGAAGTTTGAACCACTTTATATTTCAATTATGCGCAGTTTTATGTAAAACGTTTTTCTTTTAACAGTAATATCATGTTGGATTGGTTAAGTGGATAGTTTTAAGCCGAGTCTCGACCGCGAAATGAGCGGGGTCATTAATGAGTCCGCTTTGCTCGCAATGATAATTTCCATAGTCTCGATTTCGGTCGAGCCTCAACCATAGAAATTATCTTTGCGAGTTAAGCGGACTCATTAATGACCCCGCTCATACGACGTGGAAGTTTCGTGCGGACGGTTTGCCTGGTCCTGCCGATAGTGTGTCTTCGCCCTAATACAGCTTTTTTCAGAGAACTTTGCAAAGAAATCATTCGTTTCTTCGTTTCTTTCATTTAATTTGACAATTCAATTCAATTCAATTCAAAAGTTTTTTATTCAAATAGACTTTTTACAAGTGCTTATGAATAGTAGAATGAATCTACCACTCGACAATCAATATGCATGAATTGAGAGCTTTTTTTTTTGCCAGGAGTTCTAATTATTATTAGAGGCATTCTATTGTTGTATGGATGACAAAAACTGCGCCCTTTTCTATACGAAATGATGTTTAGGAGCGACGTTCACCAAACTTCAATATTTTAGATTTGAGTAAAGTTGTTTCACAGAAATGAAATTGATATATTTTTACTACTTTATGAAGATTTTTAGAAAATGTGTACGATATTAATTAATTATGTAATACCAAAAATATTTGGTAGCTTAAAAGTGAAATACGTATCATAAATGCAAAAAAATTACAAATCCAGGGAGACAAAGTCGCGGGTTTCATCTAGGAGATAGATAAATCAAAATATGATCATCACAAACAGGATAAATCACTCACTGCACAAGTTCAAGGTCAGGGTTATATTTTACTGACAGTGAAGTAAAATTCACAGCAGGATTACAACGTAATTTATTTCTCACTGCACGTTACTCCTTAACCTAGAATCCATTACAATAATGACACGGGAACCCTACAAGAGGACACTTCGTTTAACGCTTTTTTGCTGATTGTGGAAGCTTTATTGTTTAGGCCGAGTGTTTGGGAATAAACTGCACGGAATAATACCAAAACTGTATTAAAGGTCTAGCTCTACTACAGAATATGCATGGAGCGGCGCGGCACGTAGCGGCAAATATTCTTTGTATGAGTTTGTATGGAGCTGGGCCTACATAAATAACGCGGCACGGAGATGCACAGCGGCCTTTTTTTTTTTAATCCACTACATATTGTGCCCTTGACTGCGATCTCACCTGATGGTAAGTGATGATGCAGTCTAAGATGGTAGCGGGCTAACCTGTTAGGGGCATGGCAGTTATATTAAACCCATACCCCTATTCGATTTCTACACGGCATCGTACCGGAACGCTAAATCGCTTGGCGGCATGTCTTTGCCGGTAGGGTGGTAAATAGCCACGGCCGAAGCCTCCCAGACCAGTACAGGAAATATTCAGAAATTATAAAATCCCAAATTGACCCTGCCGGGGATCGAACTCGGGACCTCCGCACGTTAAGACAACATCGCTACACACTGCGCCACGGACGTCGTCAAACATAATAATATTGTGTTATGAATACTTGCCGCTACGTGCCGCGCTGCGCCGCACCTCTTTAGTGGGGCTAGATCTTTAGGATCGCAACATATCGATGGAATTTACGTCGCCTATCTTCCGTCACGTAACGCCAACACACTAATGTCTAACTCGTGTGTATTGAAGCCCGAGGCGCATCATTGCCGTTCATTGTTAAAGCAAAAATGGCAATCCTTTCCAGACCCAACAATGGTGAAAATTATATTGATTTGCACAGAATTGGATGAAAGATTTCCGGATATAGCGCCGTTAATGTACAGGTATCCCTAATTGTAATTGGGTGATTGTTTATATTACTTCTTGTATATTTTTCTAAGGCTAGCAATAATCCATACCTACTAATATCCATGAACAAACACACTTTCGCATTTATAATAATAGTATAGATTCCTCATCCACGCGATAGTAGTTGTGGGAAGTTCTGCTTGTAAAGTAGACAATACCTAGGCTTAGAGAAAGCTTCACTGATCTTGAAAAGTGTGAAGGTTAGATTTTAATTTTCAAGAGACCTGAGACCACTTCATTGCATAACAGTGTCTGAGTTATGCGCATAAGATATGAATATCACATCTTCCAGCCCGGGCGCAAATTGTGCAAATTTCATGCAACAAATTTCGAAGTTAAGCCATCTCGCTGATGATACGAGTATGAAAATTTTGGCTGGAAGAGACGTACGTTGTTTGACTTAATCTGAGACGTGAATTCTGTGCTATATAGACGACGCGACGCATGCTCGTAGAGTTTTCAATTAACAATTCGAAGCTAAGTTTACGAACGTATCTTCCACATCATATTTAACCTAGGGCACCTCTAAAGCTACATTTACTAATATAAATGTGAAAGTTTGGATGTTTGTATGTTTGAACGTTTATTGCTCTTTCTCGCCACAATGACTAAACTGATTTGGCTAAAATTTGTAATTGTATAACTATCTTATAACTTGAGGTAACACATCATAGTCTACAATCTATCTCGGAAAATTAAAAAGTTGCCGCGGGAATAAAAAACCTATAAAACAGGGTGAATTTTATAACCGGCATGCTAAAGCAACGTCAGTCCGACAAGTTTAGCAGAGGACACATAGGTACATGCTAATAAACTGGATTAGATTCTAAGGTAAACTTTAAAACCGAAAACTTAGAATAAGTCTGTTTTCCTTAAAATCATTGATGTAGAATTTTAGTACCTATTTGATGCATAAAATGGAAAAAAGGTAAACAAGTAACTTCTCGCTGTAAAGCTTACGAGACTCGCTTTGCCAACAGATAGAATTTATTACCACAATGACATGATGAAATTGTGGTACACGTGAAAAATCTTACTCGAGAAACGTCTAACGCATTTCACGAATTCAAAAGTACCTATTGGTCGAGAAAGGTCCAAAGCAAGAGGCATACAACACAGAGTCGACAGTTCACAGTTGATTGGCTCAAAAATTTAGCCCTTTGCACCACTATTTTCGAAGTACATTTGCATCGGAATCGTCCACCAATTTGGCATTGAGCCCAGATATCTACATCGCCCGTCAGTCAGTCAGTGAGTTATATTAACGAAAAAGAGGTCAATAAAGCAACACTTAATGCTCGGTATAGGTTCATCACTCAAATAATTATTTTTTCAACACACTTGCTCATAAAGTGGCTCTAATTTCACCGCAATTAGGCACATAATGACACCTATAATCAAACTGTGACTTTTTCATTGTTATTATTCACAAGTGAGTCATAGAGTTTTTTTTTTAATTTTATTGGTTGAGTTGCTTTGTTCTTAAAAAAAAATTCGATAGAAAAGATCGTGTTCAATAGTAGTTACAAATAAATTAATGTACCTATTGCTTGCTCATTTCATGAAACTTCGTATTTAAATACTTAGATAATTAATTCAACCTGTACGTGTTTAATAAATAAAACTTTTACTCAAATATAACTTTTGTATTTTCTGTAATAAAGAAAACTTGAAATTCCCCATTTTGTACGTGGCTAAAACGCTATCCGCGAAAAGTCAAAAAAAAAGAAACCTCATTCTTTTAGTCTATGGCCGATCGCCATTGTAAGATGCGCACGCATAGGAAAACTGATAAATTTTTCCCGCCATTTCGAATAATTTTTCACAACTAGTTTTCTAGTGGACTTAAAAACATACCTGGGTACTTCTCAGGCGCCTCATTATTTGATTGACTTCGGTGGCACAATTTTTTTTTTGTATTTGAGACATACTAGCTGGAAATATCAAATCTAGATTTAATTTAGTTAATATTGGTAGTAAAGGGAACTTTATAAGCCCAGCGGTTACATCGTAATTCGATTTTCAAAAAATGGTGTCCACCGAAATCAATATTTTAGTCACCGAAATCAAAATAAAATTATTTATGGAGGTATTTAATATTTTGAAGACTAAACGTAAAGAATTTCAGGTTAATTTTACAATAAAATATTTTATTTTATCAACATAATATTTACTTACAACATAACATATACCTACCTACTTTAATTACTTCACTTAGATTTAGGAAAATTTACGAAAATCAACTTTGTACTTAATATGTATGTATTTTAAATAAATGACATACTAAATGAAATTAAAAATATTAACCATAACAAAGTAGGAACTTAAAACAGTCTCTATTTAGATCTATCATAAACACACATAGTCCAGTCGCTCATTTTGAAGCGAAAAAAAACAACATTGTTATTAGGATAGGAACAGTTGGAAATGATTAAGTGGCATATAATAAACGTAAAAAAAAAAATGCGTGAGCAGGGGGTTTTCCAGATATATTTGGGGGATGATAAGGGGAGGAATTTTGGATTATTGTGATTTCCGGCGAAAGTTGACTTCGGAGAGAAAAGTGTACAATAGAAAAGTTGTAGATCATAAAAAGATCTACCACTTTTGTAAAAATGATTTTTTCACATAACCTAAAAATCTCCGAGTAAAATGCAAAAAACCGCTTTTATTGTTTTTTATTTTTCATTTACAGAAAAATAATTTTATTTTGACGAAACTTGGTGAAAGTATACATTTTTGTATTTAAAATATTTACAAATTTTTTCAGATAAATATGTTAAGAGACTTCCGAGATAATGACGTTTTTCGGCCCAAAAAAATATTTTGTAAATTAAAATTCTTCTTTGGAAAATTGTCGTAGAGACTTCTTTCAGGTCGAAATTTTTTTGTTTTGAGTTATACTTTCTTGTGAAATAATAAAAAAATACAGCCCCCATTTAGAAACATGCTTAAAAATTGGAAAAATCAAAAAATGAATTTTGCAACCATCTTTTTTTTACTAAATAGATTAACTTTTTCCACCGAAAACATTGAGATCAATCCCACTGAAATCAAAATAATGAGCAATATCCCAGATTTTTACAAAAGTATCCTAAATTTATAATAATAACCTCCTTAATTGCAATCTAGCACTCATACGATATACGTTTGTATAAATTAAATAATAGTAGTTTAAATAGATATGGATAGAACAGTTCCACCGAAATCAAGTTTATGGGTATACCAAGCCACCGAAAGCGATTACTTACCTTAATAAAAGGGACGCACAGAGAGGCACAGACGTGTTGCCTTTAACCACCAATGCGGCGCGACGGATAGTTTGTCTTACTCTTACTACTATTCTCGCAGATAATTATAAAGTACAGAAGTTATAAGAGAATTGGAGCGCGCCACCGGTATCAATTCTAAACGTCGGACGCGAAAACAATTTGTTGTAAGTTGTCGACTAAGGCCTATTATTGATTATAAATATTATAATTTGAGCTAGTAACTAACTAGTTTCTTGTAAGCACCTGCAAAATTCTGGCATATTTTATAGAAAAAAAGAAAAAAAATAATTTTCAACGCTATATGGGGTGCGGGACACGGCACCGAGGTCAATATTTCCGCGGTTTTCTTTTTTTAACTTAACTTCCATAATGTTTACCTAAAAAAGGACATAGGCCCCCCCTAATATTTTGATCATATCTACCATACATAAAATTATCAAGTGGCTAGCAATCTATTTCATACAGGTTTTCGACCCGGACACGCTTTTTTGAGCCGTTTGAGAATGACCCACCTACTCTGATTTGTCAGCTTATCTAAAGAGACTATCCGATGGATTTAGAAGCAAGAAATCAAAGGTTTTATCGTCTGACAATATTGAAAAATGTATAAAAGATGCTCCCGATAACCAATATCTGGCTACTAGTTAGTTACTAGGTTAGTTAAAATAATTTTAAACTATTATATTTTTAAAGTTATATTTTTATATTTATTTAGCCTGTTATATTTTTAAAGCAATTCTTGTATTTGATAAACTAGTATTCCAAAGTGACAGGGCGTATGCGCCGAAACACTACGTACGGGTCTTCTCTCAGGAATAGGATGAGCAGAGTTAAATCCACCACTCTGGCTATGTTCGGACTTGCAGACAATAATACTCGTATTATCCACCTTGCGGAAAATTCGCCATAAACGTTCTTAAACGTATTTCCTAACAATGTTTTTCTTCACAGTTGAAACCATTGATATCATACTTCATATTATTATTATCATCATACTAATGCTCATAAATGCGAAAGTGCGTTTGTTTGTTCTTCAATCACGCCGTAACGGAGTAACGGATCGACGTGATTTTTGGCATGGGCATAGCTGAGGACCTGGAGAGTGACATAGGCTTTTTATCCCGGAAAATTAAGGAGTTCCTGCGGGAATCAAAAAACTTAAACCACGCGGACGAAGTCGCGGGCATCAGCTAGTCCATACTAATATTATAAATGCGAAAGTGTGTCTGTCTGCTACGCTTTCCCGGCCCATCTGTTCAACCGATTTTAATGGAATTTGGTACAGAGGTTGTGGTTCCAAGGAAGAACATAGGTTACTTTTTATCCCGGAAAATTAAAGAGTTCCCGCGGGAATCAAAATACTTTAATCAATCATTATAAATAATTGATTATTCTTGATCCGATAGTCAATGCGATTATAGTTATAGTATAGTAGTAGTAGTAGTAGTAGTGCGAGTATAGTATGCGATTGTAGTTATTGAGAATTTTAGTATTAAAAAATAAATCGGTATTTTACTTTTGAAAGCTCAACACCGCATTACTTATGATTATTTTTAGTATTTCAATCTAAAATTTAGTTTTTCGTCGTTTACAAAAAGCTTTGCTCTTATACCTGACAAATCAATACAGAAAACTGGTTCAAAGTGATTGACAAATTTTGATTGGGCTGCTAGTTGAAGAGTTTCGGACTTTTCTATTTCAAGTTTTGACGGAACAATGTCCATTTGTTAACAAGTTGGCATTCAAATTGGAGTCAGGCCTTGATTTGAAATCTGAAAATAATTGTTGGTCTTTAAAATACCAGTTTAAATATTTGCCTAGATTTACTGATTAACTCTGCTTTAAGTTTTCACTAAAAGCAGCGGTGAAGAATATTTTAATCAAGCAATATTAATTTTTTTACTTTCGAGGTACGTTTGAGGTTCACAGATTTTTGATTTAAATACAATACTCATTCACACACAACACACGCACACACACACACACACAACGCACAACACCCATACCTACTCATGCAAACTCTAGCCTACACGCACTTGCATTGTCATTTGTCTTGTGTCTCTGAGTTGGAAGCCCTGTTTTCCGAGACACAGTTCTAACTAGTTCGGAAAACAGGTGCACAATAATCATACTAATATTATAAATGCGAAAGTGTGTTTGTTTGTTGGTTTGTTGGGTTGTTGGTTTATTGGTTTGTTGGTTTGTCCTTCAATCACGCCGCAACGGAGCATCGGATCGACGTGATTTTTGACATGAGTATAGTTGAGGACCTGGAGAGTGACATAGGCTACTTTTTATCCCGGAAAATTAAGGAGTTTCCGCGGGAATCAAAAAAACTTAAACCACGCGGACGAAGTCGCGGGCGTCAGCTAGTATTTAAATAATTGTATGTCAACTGTATTAGTTTTATCCTAGTTGTAAGGCTATAAATGTTATTTATACTTCTACCATACCTTTACTACTGTTTTAATCATACTTTTGCGGGTCTAAAGTCAGTCTTCATGCCCTAGGGCCATAATCTAGTCGATCGATCGCCCAACTAGTTGACCAACCCCATACTGTAAAATAAATATGCACAACAGAGTCTAGGCTCCAGACTGGTCGACCAAACGACCGTACCATTTGACATAAAAGTTTTTAAACCAAGGAGTATGTATACCTGCATCTTTTCTTTTTATTATTTACTAGACCTATGTATCCTACTTACTATGATTTGCAATAAATATCTAACCGTTACAGTTTGTTTTACTGTTATGGTAGAAGTATAAAGTAGAGTATACACCACCGGGATAAAGCAGTTTTTTTCTTGGGCGCTTGAATCCCTCACTGCACTCAGGACTCAATCTTAATTCCCTCCCTTTGGTCGGGAATTAACTTATAACACCCTCGCTGCGCTCGGGAGTTAAATTTGGAGTCCTTCGTTACGTTGAGGATTCAATGTAGCGCCCGTGACATAAAACAGTGCTTTATCCCCTTGGTGTATAAACTACTATTAGTTGTCACACACTGTATAATTGAAACAAATCATATCTTTATCTTTATCTTTAAATCAGTCATGGTATATGATATACTGAAGTCATACATAAAGGATCGGCTGAGGCGCGGTATATCAAAACTATGCTAGTTATGAGCTAGCTGACCGGCCGAGTGACGTAGGAACTGCCATCAGGTTGAGAAGATCTCCTAAATGTGCGTGGTGTGATACCCGGTAGAGAAAAATTGGGTATTTGATTACTAGTCAAATCAGCAACTTTTTTCAAACGTCTTTTGTTTTGTTTGTTTGTGAGTTTGAATATGAAATACTTACTTGTGACGTCATCAAAAGTCAACGCGTTTTTTAAAACTTTAATCGATTGTTTAAAATAGTTATCAAACATAATTTTTACGCCATAGGGGTATGGGTTTAATGTATTTTTTTGGCCATTGGGGTATGGGTTTAATGTAACTGCCATGCCCCTAACAGGTTAGCCCGCTACCATCTTGGACTGCATCATCACTAACCATCAGGTGAGATCGCAGTCAAGGGCTAACTTGTAGTGGATAAAAAAAAAAAATCTGCATCGCCACATTATACTATAGATATTATGTACTTACTTTCAAAAGGGTTTGAATATTTTGGCCTCCATTCCGGCATTTTTTTTTTTTAATGGCGGCAACTCATGAAGACCTGTATTAATCAATAGCTGGCATTAATACAAGCAAGTATTATATATGACAAAATCTTCATAAGCGTCAGGTTTCCGAGATACATATTATTATAAGCTATCAAAGTTATAATCTACTTACTCGATGATGACGTCACCAGTCTAGCTTTGATAGCTTATACCTCTAAAACCCGCTTCAGAAGATTTTGTCTCATATTATATAATATTTGCTTGTATTGATCCCAGCTTTTATGAGTGGCAATTATTTGGAACAAAAAATGGCGGGACGGTAGGTAGGCCAGGCTCCATACTAAAATATTCAAACCTCTTTAAATATAATAATAATTAATCGTTGGCGCAGTTACATTTAAAATTATACCTTCTTCAGAAGAGTTATTAGGGTGGGGAAATTAGCGGAATTCCGTTAATTTCAAAATTAGAGGAAATCCGTGAGTGATTTTTCCCTAGAATAAGTATAACTAGTATATATAAATAACTATTTCTGTGTCAAATTTCACAACGATCCGTTCAGCCATTTTGGCGTGATTGAGTAACAAACAAACCATCTATCCATCTACCCCTCCATCCATCCAAACTTTCGCATTTATAATATTAGTATAGATAGATTGCATCCCTTGTAAATCAAAGAGTTCCCACGATTTTTTAAATAAACCTCGAGCTATGTGAAGTCGCGGTCATCAGCTACTTATTGTTTAAATTTTATCACCAAAGAGGTCAAAGGTCTTTAAGTCATGTTAAACTAGAAGTTATTTAAATTGATGGTTTATGAAAAAATAAACTGAATACATAAAACAGGTCTAAGATAATACCAATGCACCTTAAGCCTTATTCCCGATCAGTAACCTAGAAATAGTAGTTCAATATCCTGATATAATATAGCTCTGTTACTGGAGATTGTATACTAGATTGCTACAATTGAAGGAATCTATTTCAATCCGTTCGTATGAAATTGCAATGAGAATCCCTAAGGAAACTACGACATACACTGGTACAGTATTGTAGAAAAAAGATTTTTTGTTTAAAGCGGATTCAGGTGGCGCAAGCGGCGGTATGTGGGACAGAACAAGAGCAGACCAGCATGAATAGGACTGGACTAAACCAGATTTGATTGGATTAGACTGGGCCCAGTTCAGCCCCAAACAAAATTAAAGAGCAGAACTAAGGTTCACTTCTCTTGGGTGTGTCCCACAACAGATTATTTAGGCTCGTATATGAATTATTATATTGGTACAGTAGAATAGGAATAAAAAACCGGCCAAGTGCGAGTCGGACTCGCGCACCGAGGGTTCCGTACAAACCTGTAGTAAGTTTTACGATTTATGACGTATTAAAAACAAGACGAAATGAACCGCAAAACTAACTTTGTTTGTAGAGGTTTATTGTTAATATCAAAAAATTACGTTTGTTGTATGGGAGCCCCCCTTTAATATTTACTTTATTGATATTTAATTATTTATTTTGAAAGGTAATATACAAGTTAATATTCTGTGAAAATTTGAACCGTCTACCTGTTACCGTTTTTAATATTGAGCAAAAAAATACGAAAAAAACACGTTTATTGTATGGGGACCCCCCTTAATATATATATTTTTTTAATTTTTAGTATTTGTTGTTATAGCGGCAACGGAAATACATCATTTGTGAAAATTTCAGCTTTCTAGCTATCACGGTTTATGAGATACAGCCTGGAGACAGACAGACAGACAGACAGACAGACAGACAGACAGACAGACAGACAGACAGACAGACAGACAGACAGACAGACAGACAGACAGACAGACAGACAGACAGACAGACAGACAGACAGACAGACAGACAGACAGACAGACAGACAGACAGACAGACAGACAGACAGACAGACAGACAGACAGACAGACAGACAGACAGACAGACAGACAGACAGACAGACAGACAGACAGACAGACAGACAGACAGACAGACAGACAGACAGACAGACAGACAGACAGACAGACAGACAGACAGACAGACAGACAGACAGACAGACAGACAGCGGAGTCTTAGTAATAGGGTCCCGTTTTTACCCTTTGGGTACGGAACCCTAAAAAGGATAAGGCACTTTTTATTTGTATTGTTAGCAATAGAAAAATATGCAGCAAACAAACTTAGGCCCACTTGCGTAACGTTTGATTTAAATGGCTCCTAAATAAAATTAGTTAAATGTATTTAATTTCCTAAATGCATTTAACTTAAATGTAATTAAGCACGCCTTGCACCACCACTTCATTTTGAATATTTAACTAAATACGTTTAACATGTCGGTAAAGCAGTACAGTACGTTTCGTTCTACGTATTTACGGCCCAGATGTGAGAGCTTGTATTATGCATTTTAGAAGTTGTAAGCCAAAGATATATGCGTAAACTGAACTTTATCAGTCAGTAGCATTTGGATACGGTTTTATTTGCGGCCTTTGGTTACTGGTCTGTGTTTGTTATTCTCAACTTGTGGTTCTCAAGTTATCTTGCGTTGTAAGCATAGAAGATATATATCTTGCTCTGGTTATAAACTTCTTTTACTGGTCGGTATTTGTAAAAATTATGTCCGAAATAGGTGGTGTTTTACGCAAACGTGCCCGTAATTTCTCGCGGGAAGAACAAATGTTATTGTGTAGTGTCATGGAGCCCTATGTTCACATTGTGGAGAATAAAAAGACGGATTACATTAAACAACATGTCAAACAAAGTACCTACTTGGCTTAAAATAACCGAATTTTATAACGCCAACACAAAGAGTGTTCCTCGTACCACGGAAAATTTGCTAGCGTGTTATAGAAACATGAAGAGAAATGAATGATGAAGAAATCCATTTTGTGCTCACTAATATTCGTCAAAATCGTCTTTTACGTTTTACAGCGCATTAAATTTCTTTATTTATTATTATTTTATCTCAATTCCTATCACAAATGACAGTAATGACAATTATCTTGTCTCTGATGACAACAGCTTAAATACGTTTAGCGCCGCTAAATAGCCATTCTGGGATGTTTAAATTTGACAAGTCGCTAATTGCACTTAGCAAAAAAAATTACGTTGTGCAAGACGCTAATTGTATTTAACCGTTTAAATGCGTTTAAGATATTTTTAAATACGATTTAAGGCTGTTACGCAAGCGGGCCTTAAAGTACGAGTTTGAAGTTTTATACAGTAAAGCCCAGTACACATCAAGGCAGACAAATAATATTATGTTCTAGTGGGAATTATTTTATTCTCGAACTAAGTAGCTTAATATAATCGGTAAGTGATAAATAGTACATTGTTCACCGAGGGAAGAAAGTGGCCGATTACTCGTATCGAGGAATCGTACTTTCTCCCGAGTGATACATAGTGCTTCATACTACACCTGCGAGGAAAATAAGCGATAATTAGTGAATAAACAAACTTACAAAGGGTAAGGTTAATAGTTAATAATAGTTAATAGTCCTTAATTAGGTTACGCTAGCTAGCTTTAATTTCTATGGTATTGTTTTCAATAAATTAAAAAAAAAAAAGTGAAGTTCTTTCATAACTATATGAGTCGCTTCTTTCGAAGCTTCACTATCACAACTAGACTATATTTTGAGAATTATTCCAATATAGATTTCGATATCGACAATCGACGTCGATATCGACAATCGACATCGATACCAACAATCGACAACGATATCGACAATAGACATCGATATCGATATCGACTAATAATATCGGATATCGATATCGACTATCGATATATATATCGATAATCGACATCGATGTCGACAATCGACATTCACCATATTTGACTTTTCTATGTCAAATATGGTGAAGCTGCTTCTAATATTATATTTCCTTGAGGTAATTTGGATATGTCTTATATCCAAATTCTCAACGTCCATACCATATTTACTTAAAATTAAAAAACAGCAGCGCGTTAGAAATGGATTTTCATACAGTTTTCTCCCCGCTTAGCACGTTAGAAATGAAATTTCATACATCTTTTCCTCCCGCATATTTGGTTTGTAGCAATGACGCACTTTCTACCTCGTTTTGACAAAAGCAAGAGGGTACTTTCCGAGCGGGTGTAGTATAAATTATATTGATAAATGATTTCTTTATTTCACTTAGGAGAACTTGTGTCACTTAAGATAAGTCAAGACTCTACCACCCGGTTTGGAAAGCTGAAATATAAAAATATGCTCTTACTCATTTACATGCATGTATGCATGTAAATGCATTGTAAAAGGCTATGTACAGCTATGTATACTGACTGACATAAGTACCAATATGAATCCGATGATTGATATGTCTAGATTTTCAATAAATCCAACTTAATAATAAACATATCTAAGACTGATTTTATTTAACATGTTTTTCTTCGTATTCATACATTTTATATCGACTACTTCACTTTCGTACCTGATGCAACCCTTTGGATCAATTGCAACTTCGCTCTAGTTCATAAAAAATGTATGAAAGAAATTTCAAGTGCATTTTTGCACTGCGGTAGGGTTGGGTGTGGCTTGTACAAATGCGCTCCGGCCTTTAGAGCCGATAAAAAATTGAAAACTGGTTCGGAGTGCTTAATCGAAAAAGTTTAACAAATCCAAGTCACCTCTCTGACTCGGCGAGAAAGTTATAGAAATTATTATGGGACTTCGAGTTGAAGTATTTTTAAAGTTTTCTATTGAACGTTTATTTTTATTCTTCTAGTCGATGGCAAGTTAGCTGTTGACTGCGATGTCATCTGTTGTGCAAGATAGAACGTGGTATCCTAGAAGGGATGTGCTTTTAAAATGCTTTTACGTGGCACTGTACCGGAACGCTACACCATCGTCCTAGGACCTAGGTGAACGAAAAACAACGTGTAGATAAGTTTGTCATTTTCTATGGAGTCGTATCGCGTCGCGTTTCGTCGCATCGCATTCGTCAACGACAACGGGTTAGTGTTACGTTTTTACCAGTATTTCTAGCTTGCCACAGACAAATCCTCCGATAACCAGATAAGACTTGTTTAAAAATCATAAGTTCTAAGACAGCTCAACAGTTAGCAAAGCTGAAGTGACAGTGGAAGGGGCATTAAGTTCGAAGAACTGATAGGAGTTTGGGGCCCAAGGTTTTGGAAAGAATATGAATTAGTGTCGTCTTAGCCGTGTCGTATGGTAGTCCATACAAGAAACCTATCAAATTAGTACATAATATTATGTACTCAAGTGGATCTACTAATGTTCAGTAGAATAAAAAAAAATTGGCAGTAGAGATAGGAATAGGGACTGCCGGTAGAAGTGAAAACGAATATTTAAAAAATTATAAACCTTAAAACAAAGGACATAAAGTTTAATTACGAATGTAGTATATTTATGATCTTTTGTCTTCGTAATAACGCGAGCATGTCGGAGCGAGGTGTCGGTGACGCGAATCCACAAGTTTACCCCCTACCAAAAAGAGCTCAACGCGGCTAAAGAAGTTTTCACTTCTAAAACTATTTTTATTATTTACGAACCCTGTACCTCCCACTACAAGACCACAGCGCTCACCATTACGCCATTGAAGTTTGCGTAGATTGGGAAAAGCACACTATTTTTAACGCAATCTGTCCCCAGCTTGAAGTTTGCACGTCCTAGGCGGGGTGCTTGGAATTTTAAAATCCTAACGATTTTAAAATTCAATAACCAACGCCGCAACGCTTTCGCAAAACATCGCAGAAGTTTTGTTGCGGAAATTGTTTTAAACTTGTTACACGAAATTTACAAGCCGTCCTTGTTTTTCTTAATTCTTTCGCAAGTATTAAAATAAAATAAATATTTTATTCCAAGTTTCGTTACCAGAATCTGCTTAGTATTTAGAAAAGTTGAAAATTTTACCTCTTTCATTAACAAGGAACTTTAAAAGCAATATTGCGGGAACTCTTTAATATTCCGGAATAAATTGTAGCCTTTTGATCCTTCCCAACAACCTATCTCTGTACCAAGTTTCATCAAATTTCGTTAAACAGATGGGCCGTAAAAGCGTAGCAAACAGACAGATATATTAAAATAAGTAACGTATTCCTAGTTTATAGGTCTGCCTAACTAGGCAACCTATCTAATTATACCTACCAACTGGTAGGTCTAATTGGATAGGAACACATGGTAGGTCTAATTATATAAGAAAACTAGTGTTTCGCTCTGTGCGCGAGCTGCTAAAGCAGCTCACGAGATGTGGTTAGCCCTAAATATCGATTTTGAACGAAATCGGTAAATTAACCAAGAATTTCAAAATGGCGCTGATTTTTTAAAACTTTAGTATCAGTTTCCTGTTTTGTGATCCCAGGGAGTCCTCAATATCGCTTTTGAACGAAATCGGTAAATTAACCAAGAATTTCAAAATGGCGCTGATTTTTTAAAACTTTGGTATCAGGTTCCTGTTTTGTGATCCCAGGGAGTCCTAAATATCGATTTTGAACGAAATCGGTCAATAAACAAAGGATTTCAAAATGGCGCAGATTTTTTTAAGCTTTGGTATCAGTTTCCTGTTTTGTAATCCCAGGGATCCTCAGATATCGGTTTTGAACGAAATCGGTAAATTAACAAATAATTTCAAAATGGCGCTGTTTTTGTAAAACTTTGGTATCAG
Organism: Erebia ligea; assembly: GCA_917051295.2. NCBI lineage: Eukaryota > Metazoa > Arthropoda > Insecta > Lepidoptera > Nymphalidae > Erebia > Erebia ligea. Next base: position 17,110,871 of record OU785221.1, on the reverse strand, counting down.
TTTCCTGTTTTGTAATCTCAAGGAGCCCCGTCGTGGGTAAAACGGAACCATATCAAAATCTTGAAAAATCTTGGAAAAATAAATTCCGCCATCTTGAATTTTTTTCCTGTTCATCAATTAGACCTTTTTTGCCAAGAAACAACTCATCCAACTTACTTTCTGAGATAGACAGACACCACATTATAAATTTGTATGGCAGCCTGAACATGAACTACACCGTTTCGGAACTGTGGCGCCGCGATTCGGGGTCGAAAAATCAAAAAATTGAAAACACTACAGCTCGGCCGCCGAACACATCTGCCTCACATCACTGTATCGTTTTCTGGCTCTTTCTAGGAGAACAATAAATTATGTTATTGAGTCCTAATCGCCATAATAATAATATAATTTGGTATGAAAAAAAATATTCCGCCATATTGAAATTGTTTTCATTTCGCTAAAAAGACCTCCTTGCTCTGATCATCTCGTGCCAAGAAACCACACTTCCATCTCTTATACTCTCCGAGATAGACACTGACGAAATTTGTATGGCGGTCATCTTGAATCCACGATTTTGCAGTTTTTTTAAACTCATCGCCAATTGGATGAGGTTTCGAGTGACATTTGTTCGAGCACCCCCACCTATCTTTAATACCTTGGCCGTGCTCTTTACCCGTCTCCGAAATCCTCAATCATCAGCTGTCTCTATATTTTTCTAAAAGTTTAATTTTTTGACTTGTATACGAAGCCATCAGTGAAAAAAAAATATTCATACAAAATTTTACAAGAGGAAATTTTTGGGGAAAATCTCGAAAACTACCCCAAATGTGGCAACACTGTTTAGATATCTCGATACTGCCAGTCGCATCACACAATCGATCCATACATGTCAACTTTTCCAAATGTTGCCAACTGCCTCAAAAACGTGATCGAAATTTTCATAAACATAAAAAGAATACAAAATGGCCGCCACCTCGTTTCACAGAAACATTTTTCATAGTTCTATAATTTTCCCGTGAACTACAGGATATACTACTCCTGATGACGTTTCAATTTTTCATCTCGCTCGCACCCAGCCGAAACGATCGCCTCTGAAAATAGACCATGTCGAAAATCACTTTTACGTTAATAAATTCCAGTGCTGCCAGACCTCGGCGGCGAAAATACCCAAATGTCATTCGTACAAGTGAGACGCATGGTTGTGCTCGTACTCGAATTTTGCAAAAAATACGTATTACTACTTTTTTATTTTTGGGGTAAATCTTGAAAATTTCTCGAGAAATGGGGTAATTTTTTTCCCCAATCCATACCTCGAGTTTGTACACAAAATCGCCCCGTAGAAGTCGAAACGATCCGACGTTGCCAACTGTGAGAAATTTGAATTTTAAAATTGCGGTTTTTCGTACCTCAAACCGAACGGCCTCCGCTACAGCCACCATCTTGAATTTTTAAAAACCACTCCCATTCTCTCAAAAAACAAGATAATTGTAGGCGAAAAAAGAAAAAATCACTATGCTCGACCCCGCCATTTCGGATCTGTGGCGCCGCGGTTCGGGGGTCGAAAAATCAAAAATTTAAAACCACTACAGCTCGGCCGCCATCTTGTTTTTCCAATTTTTTCCACTTTTTTGACCGAGCGAAGCGAAGGTCTCTGAGTCTACTTGGGGTGAATTGGCACTTGTCCGTCCGTCCGTCTGTCAGAGCCTTATAACTTCTGAATTACTGAACGTAATTACTTCAAATTTAAATATACTGTGTAAACCGATGGCCTCCCGCCGAATATGGCTTAAAAAGTTATAAAAATCTTTATTTCAGGGGGGCTCTCATAGAAGGGGGGCTTTCAAAGTGGTGATTTTCTGACGTCCAAAGATGACCTCAGAACTCCCAATTTTCTGAAAGGCTGAGCCTGAAACTTGATTAATTATTTGAATTATATCCTGTACTTGAACAACAAATACTAAAATTAGATAAATATTATAAGGAAACGAAGTTATTTAATTTTTAATGAGCTTACGTATTTTGAACAAACTTCACAATGTTGTCAATAGATGGCGCTCTGTACAAACTTATTCGTTTGTGCTTAAAAAGAAAAGGCTGAGCCTGAAACTTGATCACTTATTTGAATTATATCCTGTACTTGAACAACAAATACTAAAATTAGATAAATATTCTAAGGAAACGAAATTATTTAATTTTTAATGAGCTTCACTATTTTTAACAGAACTTCACATAGATGGCGCTCTGTAAGTTTATGGATACCGCGAGGTCTCAGTTCGGGGCGAACCACTAGTCTATTTATCGTTTACAAATTTCTTCAATAATTGCGAGTTGTAACGAAATCGGTTAGAAAACAAAAGAGTTGCAAGAATAACGTCGGCCGCCAGATTGTTTTTCCGAATTGTCATAATTTTTCCCTACTTGGATCCCGCACCCGAATACATCTCTCGTACATCATTGTATCGTTTTCTGACTCTTTCTAGGAGAACAATGACGTCTTTTATAGTTCCTAATCGCCATATAATTTGGTATGAAAAAAAATATTCCGCCATCTTGGATTTTTTTTTATTTCGCTAAATAGACCTCCTTGTCCTGATCATCTTTTGCCAAGAAACCACTCTTCCATCTTTTATACTTTCGGAGATAGGTAAGTACACCAAATAAATTTGCATGGCAGCCATCTTAAATCCGCCATTTTGAATTTTTTTTCAGTTCATTGTCTATGGGATGAAGTTTCGAATGACATTTTGTCTAGCACTTCCCACCTATCTTCAATGCTTCGATCGGTTCATTTCGGCAAATTGGCCGCCATCTTGTTTTTCCGAAATGTCATAATTTTTCCCTACTCCCATCCCGCACCCGAACATATCTCTACTACCCCGTTTCGGATCTGTGGCGCAACGGTTCAGGGTCGAAAAATCAAAAATTTGAAAACACTACAGCTCGGCCGACATCTTGTTTTTCCAATTTTTTCCACTTTTTCTATTAATCGTTTACTAATTTCTTTAATAATTGCGAGTTGTAACGAAATCGGTTGGAAAACAAAAGAGTTGCAAGAATCACGTCGGCCGCCATTTTGTTTTTCTAATTTTTTCCACTCTTTTTATTGATCGTTTACGAATTTCTTCAATCTTAGAGAGTTTTAACGAAATCGGTTGGAAAACAAAAGAGTTGCAAGAATCACGTCGGCCGCCATCTTGTTTTCCGAAATTTCATAATTTTTCCCTACTCGAATCCCACACCCGAACACATTTCCCGTACATCATTGTATCGTTTTCTGTCTCTTTCTATGAGAACAATTATGTATGTCCTAACCGCTATATAATTTGGTATGAAAAAAAATATTCCGCCATCTTGAAATTTTTTTCATTTCGCTACATAGACCTTCTCGTCCTGATCATCTTTTGCCAAGAAACCACTCTTCCATCTTTTATACTTTCTGAGATAGACACCAAATAAATTTGTATGGCCGCCATCTTAAATCCGCCATTTTGAATTTTTTTTCATTTCATTGTCAATTGGATGAAGTTTCGAATGACATTTGGTCGAGCACCCCCCACCTATCTTCAATACCTGGACCGTTCTCTTTACCCGTCTCCGAAATCCTCAATCATCAGCTGTCTCCATATTTTCTTCAAGTTTAATTTTCTGACTTGTACACGAAGCCATCAGTGGAAAAAAAAATTTTCATACAAAATTTTACAGGAGGACATTTTTGGGAAAATCTCGAAAACTACCCCAAATGTGGCAACACTGTTTAGATATCTCGATACTGGCGGTCCAGTTACACAATCGATCCATACATGTCAACTTTCCCAAGTGTTGCCAACTGCCTCAAAAATGTGATCGAAATTTTCAAAAACACAAAAGGAATTCAAAATGGCCGCCACCTCGTTTCACAGAAACATTTTACATAGCTTTATAGTTTTCCCGTAAACTACAGGATATACCGCTCCTGATGACGTTTAAATTTTTCATCTCGCTCGCACCCATCCGAAATGATCGCCCCTGAAAAAAGACCATGTCGAAAATCACTTTTACTTTGATAATTTCCAGTATTGCCAGACCTCGGCGACGAAAATACCCAAATGTCATTTGTACGAGTGAGACACGTGGTTGCTCGTACTCGAATTTTGCAAAAAGTCCGTATTTCGATTTTTTAATTTTTGGGGTAAATCTTGAAAATTTCCCGAGAAATGGGGTAAATTTTTTTCCCCAATCCATACGTCGAGTCTGTACACACAATTGCCCTGTAGAAGTAGAAACGATCCGACGTTGCCAACTGTGAGAAATTTGAATTTTAAAATTGCGTTTTTTCGTACCTTAAACCGAAAGGCCGCCGCGACAGCCGCCATCTTGAATTTTTAAAAACCACTCCCGTTCTGTCAAAATACAGGATACATGTAGGCGAAAAACGAATAAACTATTATGCTCGACCACGCCGTTTCGGATCTGTGGCGCCGCGGTTCGGGGTCGAAAAATCAAAAATTTGAAAACACTACAGCTCGGCCGCCATCTTGTTTTTCCAATTTTTTCCACTTTTTCTGTTAATTGTTTCCTAATTTCTTCTATAATTGCGAGTTGTAACGAAATCGGTTGGAAAACAAAAGAGTTGCAAGAATCACGTCGGCCGCCATCTTGTTTTTCCGAAATGTCATAATTTTTCCCCACTCGAATCCCGCACCCGAACACATCTCCCGTACATCATTATATCGTTTTCTGTCTCTTTCTAGGAGAACAATTATGTCAATGAGTGAGTCAGTGAGTGGTAATCGAGCTATATATAGTATAATAATAACACGGAAGAAATTAATAAATATTAATCAAGTGGAATAACGCTCCGAAAAGAACACCCAGAAACAATTTTCCTTCAAAAACAAGTGAAACAAAATTGTAATTATAGTGTGGCTTTTGCCAGAAATTATCCACTTGCGCATACATGAATATGCAAATGAAAATACTCGTCGTGTCTTTTATATTATAGGACGTAGTACTAAAACGCTCAGCGCCCTCGCCGTAGTGATGTGTGCGGAGTTTTACAATGTTATTATTCGTGAAATAGATTAGCAACTTCTATGTTTGTTGTTATAATACAATTTTGAGTCAAAAATTGGCTAACCCGTTGTCCTAGATGGGCGACAGAAGTGACGCCACGAGCGACGCGATGCGTCGCCATAGAAAATGACAGATGTTGTCACGAGTTTTCTACGTCGTGGCATTTGGCCTCGGATTCGGGGTGATTCAAATACCGGGCACGCATCTCTGACTTTTTAAGATTTGAATGTCACTTGCTTTAACCGTGTTGAAAAAAACCGGCCAAGTGCGAGTCGGACTCGCGCACCGAGGGTTCCGTACGGAACCCGGAACGGTAGGTTTGTACGGAACCCTCGGTGCGCGAGTTATAAATTATTAAGTTAAATTTTAAATTATTAAAAAAAAACTACTTACTAGATCTCGTTCAAACCAATTTTCGGTGGAAGTTTGCATGGTAATGTACATCATATATTTTTTTTAGTTTTATCATTCTCTTATTTTAGAAGTTACAGGGGGGGGGGGGTCACACATTTTACCACTTTAGAAGTGTCTCTCGCGCAAACTATTCAGTTTAGAAAAAAATGACATTAGAAACCTCAATATCATTTTTGAAGACCTATCCATAGATACCCCACACGTATGGGTTTGATGAAAAAAAAATTTTTTGAGTTTCAGTTCTAAGTATGGGGACCCCCAAAATTTATTATTTTTATTCTATTTTTGTGTGAAAATCTTAATGCGGTTTACAGAATACATCTACTTACCAAGTTTCAACAGTATAGTTCTTATAGTTTCGGAAAAAAGTGGCTGTGACATACGGACGGACGGACAGACAGGCATGACGAATCTATAAGGGTTCCGTTTTTGCCAAATTTGGCTACGGAACCCTAAAAATGTCGTGAGACCTGCATGCCTAGTTCCTTTCTATACGACATCGTACTGAGACATGGTCGCTAACTATGGGCCTCATAAGAAAGTACAGGGTCACTCAGCTGGCGATGGAGAGAGCTATGCTTGGAGTTTCGATAGATAGTCCCCCCAGGTGGAGAAACGACATCAAGAAGTCGCAGGGACTCGTTGGATCCCGGTAACGCAAGACCACGTCATGTGGAACAATGGACAAATGTCTAGTAGGACGACTATCAGCTGACGACGACCAAAGCTTGTTCTGTACGGTCAGACAAAGAAAACGAGCTCATTAGACTGCATATAATAGCCGCCGCGTAAGTTGAACTATGTGCAGAAACACATTTCTGGTGTCAAACGAAGTGTGGTATGAGGTGTGCCGAAAGGGGTCGCGCGTTACCGTACCCCTTGCTCCCCGCGCATGCCCCGCTCGCCCCTGTAGTATAATGAACCTGCGCAGACGACCGCCTTTTTGGGTCAACTTATAGTCTATTGTAATAAACAATAAGACTCACATAGGCCGCGACAACATAGACCACGTGAAGGGTCACCTGTTGTCCTTGGTGACCCATTGTTCTAGGTGAACGACAAAAGCGACGCGACGCGATGCGATGCGATAGAAAAATGACGTATTTACGTCTATACGTATAACGTCTGTCACGCGTATCGTCACGTGGCGTCGCTTCTGTCACCTAAGACTACGGGTGACGTATCTATTCGACAATGTCTGTCATTTTCTATGGCGTCACTTCTGTCGCTCACCTAGGACAACGAGTTACACAATCAGGGGCTGATCGTCATTGTCCGTTTCACCAGGGAAGGAGCTGAACGAAGTGTTCATGATGGAGGTGAACGCGGGCGGCGTGACAGATCTGCGTCCGTGGAGCGCGTCCGAGCCGGCGCGTAGCGAGCTGAGGCGGGTTATTGTTTATAACAATCGACTCACGTAAAGAATAGAGAGTGCAAACAGAAGCGTAAACACATTGTGTCCACGCGTCCGCCGCTCGCACGGATTAGCCTTTAATATGATTTGGCCGCAAACCAAATGGCGCCCGATGCGTTTGCTGCAGCGCTTCCCGATTCGGATGCGTGATGCGGAGCGTTATGATGCCCGTTTCCATTTGCTTAATTTATATTCGCCGTTTGTGGAAATTTGTCGCCAGTCTACCGAATAATTTGGAGTTTTGATTGTGCTTTGCTGATGTGCATTAGCCAGTATTATTAGTGAAGCGACATCGCTTCAACCAATAGAAATCCACTGCGGAACATCGGAAGAACTTTTAATTTTATCTAATTAAAGATTTTTGTTGCTTTTATCTATCGGCAAATTGCTTGAAATCGATGTAATAGGGGTCTTCATTCCGGCTCATTAGGCAAATAAAAATGTTTATCGGTTCTTCGTTTTATATGCCCCACTTATTGCCACTTCAGCTTTGCAATTCGTTGCGCTATGTCAGCTACTCGGGTTCTCCATTGGATCTTTTCATTTCCAATTAGCAGTAGGTATTTAATAGTATGCCATGAATGACTTCTTATTCTTGATTTGTTAAGTTAAAATCTACGTATGTTGAAGAAAACATCAAAAAGCTGTCTTTTGATTATTCAGATGCCTTTAATTCGCATTTACAAATAGGAGTATCTCCAAATTTGTATTCTTAGCTAGGTAGATGATTTTAGAGTCATCATCATCATCTCAATTTCTTGCTAGTGAAAGGCAGACTTTACACACATTTTAGACTATTATGGAGAACTCCTAGGCCAGCTGATTTTCTCACGATGAGTTGCTTGAAGCTCACAATATAACTCCAAATTGCAATTGTAAGCTTTGCGTACTTGGAATTTGAAACCAAGGTCCACAGTCCATCAAGGCGACTAAAGTCTTAAACACAAGACTTTCACCGCTTATTTCGCTTTAAATTTTAGATAATTTTTTTTCTTAATTATTAATCTACACGAGGTTCTTGAAGTTTTCAACGTAATAAAACAAATAACAAAATGGTGACAGTATATTTTATGTTAATGAAATAATTTCAAAAGCTGGCAGCAGTTCACTCCTTATTATGGACGTCCTTGACATGTATAGGGGCGGACTATGAGGCCCGTGACGATGTGAGGCCCCCTGTTTTATAATGGCAATTTTTTATTTATGTTTTGAGAAGGTCTGAGCCTCCTAGTTTTGTTATGGTTATTTTTTTGGTTATTGTTTTGATAAAGCGAACAAGCGTGAAATGACGGAAATTAGCATTCTAACGACTAGTTACTGAATTTAATAAAATGCGAGCGAAGCGAGTGCGAAAATATTACTTTTTTATAGCAACTATATTGAAAGGCCTACAACTTTAAACGGACTCTTATCGAAAATTTAAGTACAAGGCCAGTTAACGACCAACCGGCAAAAACGTGCCGCCAAGTGATTTAGTGTTCAAGTACGATGACGCGTTGAAACAGAATAGGAGAATGGGTTTAATATTACTGCCAGGCCCCTAACAGATTAGCCATTACTTCATCATCAATTACGTATTCAAGGGGTAACGTGTAGACTGTAGAGGAATAAAAATAAAACCATAGTCCGCCACTGCACATGTACCAGGCTATTTACATTTTGTAATACAGCCGCGGACTGTATTGCTGGAAAATTTATTCGCACGAAGAAATTGCTATTTTCTCAAGAGCCAAGAAAAATGAAAAGTGCCTTAGTTGCGTAGTTCCGCGGTTTCGGAGCGGTTATAATTTAGGTTTATTAAGGCAAAACCTCTTTCTGTGTTTTGCAGATTTCCAAGTTTGTTCTGCTTTTGTAATTCACTTCTGATTTCATTATTCAAGCGACTTTACTAGGTAACACATGTTCACAACTTCATGCTCATTCATTATAAAATATTATTAATACGAAAGTGTGTCTGTATGTCTGTCCGTCTGTCTATCTGTCTGTCTGCTAAGCTTTCACGGCCCAGCTGTTCAACCGATTTTTATGAAATTTGCTATAGAGGTAGGTTACCTACATCCCGGGGAAGGACATAGGCTACTTTTATCTTGGAAAATTAAGTAGTTTCTGCGTGAAACAAAAATGAAAAATTAAAGAGATAAAATCTTAATTCACGCGGACGAAGTCGTGGGCATCATCTAGTTCATAATAATTTCACAGGACACGTTCGATAAATGACACTGCAGCTATCGTGTTTTTAACCACCGAGTAAAATTTCCCTTTACCTTTCAACTAAGGAAAGCTAGTGCTAGATGCTATACTAGTGCAATAGATAAGATTTCATAAAATCGGCTTTTGGTTTTCATTTTGCATCTACTCTTATTTTGTTAATCGCTCGGTCTGTGTAATCTAATGTTATTGTTGTGAGTTTTTGTTAATCTGTTTGTCTGCTAATCTCTCAGAAGTTAGGCTGCCATGGCCGTAATTCGGTCTGGGAGGCAATATTTTGTTACTTGTGCTAACAAACGTCTACATAGTTCTACTATATCTAAAAATGTGTAAATCTGTCTGTCTGATACATTTTCATAGTTCATCTACTTAACCATCCTGGAGCTTTTTTTTATTGCGAGATAGGCCTGCGCTTGACGACAATCATGCTTAATACAAAGCGATGATGAGTTCTAGGTTGGAGCGCGCGTGCCTAGAAGATGCCTATTCACTCTTGCCTTGAAGGCACTTGAGTTGTTGTAGCTGAACAAGGATTACTTTTTATCAAAAACCTAATCCACGCGAATGAAGTTGCGGGCATCAGTTAGTATATGTGCTAGGGAATTAGTATACGTAGGTAGGTTAAGTATGAAAAATCACAGAACTTTACCACGGTCTGCCTCAAGGCAAAGTACTGCCTCATAATTCTTGAACCAAGTGAGTAAGTACATTTATCAATCTAGAGAGTAAGCACCGTGGCTCGTGTAGTGCAAACGAGAATCATAATTCTAGCTGTTGTAGTAAGCTTTGCAATCATATGTACGCTATAATTTCTAGAAGAAATAGAGCTTTAGGGTTTTAGGTAGTTGGAACTTCTGAAAATACCTACTTTCTTTATAAGATCTGGTAAAGAGAGACCATCATCGTCATCTCAACCGATTTTTGAAGTGAAAACTTCTTTAGCCGCGTTGAGCACTTTTTGGTAGGGGGTAAACTTGTGACGGTGTCGTTGACACCGCGTCACCGACATGCTCGCGTTGTTACGAAGACAAAAGGTCTTAAATATAAATATACTACATTCGTAATTAAACTTTAATGCCTTAGTTTAAAGGTTTTTATTTAAATTATTTAAATTATTATTTTTTTAATTATTTTAAATATTTGTTTTCACTTCTTTCGTCCCTATAACTGCCAATTATTTTTTATTTTTAACCGACTTCAAAAAAAGGAGGAGGTTCTCAATTCGACTGTATTTTTTTTTTTTTTTTTTTTTAATGTTTGTTACCTCAGAACTTTTGACTGGGTGGACCGATTTGGATGATTCTTTTTTTATTTGAAAGCTGGTGCTTCCCGTGTGGTCCCAATTCAATTTGGTGAAGATCTGATGAATATCTCCGGAGATGGAGAACGGAACTCCTCATGGATAAGAGTAAATTGCTCGCGATCAGTGTGATAGTCTTGTAAACAGTATGTTTTAACCATGCATAGCTTAACTCGTTCTGGTTATATCCTTTATATGAAAACAGTGGGGCCACTAAAAATTGTGAAATAAAAAAAATTCAAAAAAAAAATAAAAACCGACTTCAAAAACCACAAATATTGTTTTTATGTACGCCACTAAAAGTTAGCCCTTGACTGCAATCTCACCTGATGGTAGGTTAATGCAGTCTAAGATGGTAATAGGCTAACCTGTTGGGGGTATGCTAGTTAAATTAAACCTGTACCCCCAATCAGTTTCTACACGGCATCGTACCGGTTAACGCTTAATCGCTTGACGGTACGTCTTTGCCGGTAGGGTGGTAACTAGCCACAGCCGAAGGCCGAAGCCTTCCTCCAGTAAAATTGCCGGTAAGGTGCTGTGGTATCACGTTATATCTCATCCCACTTCTACTTGTGAAATAAAATTGGTTTTAGAAGAAAGACGTAGACCTTGTATTTTGTTTAACAATAGTTAAAATCAATTTGGTCGTGGATCGAATGAATTTGAAAACGTGTAGGTAATTTACTTTCAGAATAACGAACATAGAGGGAATTTATATACCCAACTACAATATTATATCAAATAAATATTACGAGTATAAATGCGAAAGTTTGGATGGATGTATGGATGTATGGATGTATGGATGTTTGTTACTCAATCACGCCCCAACGGCTGAACGGATCTGGATGAAATTTGGCACAGAGATAGATTATAATCTGGAATAACACATAGGCTACTTTTTATCATGGAAAATTAAGCAGTTCCCGTGGGAACCGAAAAACCTCGACCCACAAGGACGAAGTTGCGGGCATCAGCTAGTTGTACTATATTTCTCTTAGAGAAAATAAAATAGCACAATAAATATAATTAGCAACGTCGTCGTGCAGAAAATAACCAAGTAATAGGTGTACCTACAGAATTAAAATGGTCGACATTTCTAAAATTGCGGGACAAAATCCTCGCACTGCATGTTAATGTGGAATTTCCCAACGTCATTAATGTTAACAAAATGAACCCACGCTATTACTATTCTGCGTTTTGTTTTCAAAATTTCGTGTCTTGGAAATTAGATTTTTGATAGCCTGAAGCAATGTCATATAAGTTTAATGCCTTAATTACAACTTAAAAATCTATGGTACAGTTCCAAACCGGTGGTAGAGTAACTACTTGATTAAACTATTTAATTATTAGGTACTCGATGATGCCCACGACTTCGTCCGCGTGGATAAAGTTTGTTTTTATTCCCTTAGGAACTCCTTTAAACAAAATTTCATCAAAATCGGTTGAAAAGAAGCCGTTAAAGCGTACTTACATACTTTCGCATTTTCATACTATTAGAATGGATTATTAACAACTAGATGATACTCGCGACTTCGTCCACATGAATTAAGGTTTTTGACTCCCGCGGGAACTCTTTAATTTTCCGGGATAAAAAGTAGCATAGGCATTATCCTTCCCAGGGATCTATCCCTGTACCAAATTTCATCAAAATCGGTTGAAAAAATGGGCCATGAAAGCGTAGCAGACTGACAGACACACTTGCATTTATAATATTAGTATGGATATCATGGATATAGTATAATATAGTATGGATAAAATACCGTAGACCCTCGTGAAGTAGTTATAATATTCACAGGTATATTTACTGTTCATGTTAGTGTAGAAGCTCAGGCAACCATAGTAGAATTTTCGACAAGATGAAGCGACGAGATTCATGGTTACCGAGTTTAGGCAGCTCTCGTTGTTTACTTAGGTATATACTACTAGATGATGCCCGCGACTTCGTCCGCGTGGATTAAGGTTTTTTGATTCCCGCGGGATCTCCTTCATTTTCCGGGATAAAAAGTAGCCTATGTCCTTCCCCGGGATATAACTTACCTCTATACCAAATTTCAGCAAAATCGGTTGAAAAGATGGAGGGATTAAAAAATCCATTCAATTTCTGTGCTAATATGTTATTATTAATTTACCTTTTGCTCCGCGCACGTTAAATTCGAGGGGGGCATAATTTTCCAAAACCCTTTCCTAGCGGATATCAACGTGATATTAACTCTCTTAATGTGAAATTCCAGGCCAATGAGTTGCTTCAAAATATCAGAAAGTAACCTTTTCCTTTTTATATAATACTAGATGATGCCCGCGACTTCGTCCGCGTGGATTAAGGTTTTTTGATTCCCGCGGGAACTCTTTAATTTTCCGGGATAAAAAGTAGCCTATGTCCTTCCCCGGGATATAACCTACCTCTATACCAAATTTCAGCAAAATCGGTTAAAAAGATGGGCCGGGAAAGCGTAGCAGACAGACAGACAGACAGACACACTTTCGCATTTATAATATTAGTATGGACTAGAGGACGCCCGCGACTTCGTTCGCGTGGCATAAGTTTTTTAATTCCCACAGGCACTCCTTCATTTCCGGGATAAAAAGAAGCCTATGTCACTCTCCAGATCCTTAACTATACCTACCCATGCCAAAAAATCACATCGATCCGTTGCTCTGTTGCGGCGTGATTGAAGGACAAACTCTCTATTTAACGTCCTTGGGGATAGAAATTTCAAAACTGTGGAATACGTATTTCATAATTTTAAATCGGAAGCCCAAATACCAAGTTTCAGGTCTATAACTTGAAAAACGACGGACTTTCATTCAAATTTTCAACCCCTATTTAACCCTTTTGGGGGTGAAATTTTTAAACATTTTGACACATGTGCTTCTTTATTTTTTACCGAAAGCCAAAATATCAAGTTTCGTAGATATAACTTGAAAAATATCTTGTAAAATTAAGGACTTTTTTACAAACTTTACTCCCCTATTTCAGCCCTTTGGGGGGTAGAATTTTCAAAAACTGTGAAACACGTATTTCTTAATTTTTAACCGGTAGCTCATATACCAAGTTTCATGGATATAACTTGAGAAATGACGGACTTTCATACAAACTTTCAACCCCTATTTCACTACCTTAGGGGTGGAATTTTGAAAAATCCTTCCTTAGTGAGCGCTTACGTCACAAAAGGAACCCACTGTCAAAATTTCAAGTTTCTAACCCCAGCGGTTTAGGCTGTGCGTTGATATATAAGTCAGTCACTCAGTCAGTCAGGACTTTGAATTTTATATACTATATATAGATTTAGATTATTAAGCTGCTGCTGAAAGACACGTTCGTGTTTTCTTATTTAATTAAATACACCAAGGCTAGTTGATGTAAAGTAGTTTGATTCATAAATTATTATTTTGTCTGTGTTGGTCAACGACTTATTATAAATAGACGCGGCATACGCGAACACCATTGCACAAAAAACGGCGTAAATATATTAGGTACGTACGCGGAGAAAGGGAAAGAACATAAAGGTTAACATATGCTATACCTGTTGTTAGAAAGAGATGAATATAGATTCTGAGTTACACTGCTGTTAACTGCAATGCACGCAAGTGAGGGCAAGTGGATTCTTAAATTCTTGCCAAAATAAAGCGCGGGGAACGTATCTAATGTTTTAAATATCATAGGTGTTGGTGCCGTTTTTGTGTAAAAGTCTCCTTGATAGTCAAGAGTACTACGACGGATGCCCTTGGGGCCTCGTGCCAAAAGTCTGAGTTGATGAACACGTCTTTGTACTTCACTGAAGCACGTAGGATTTTAATTTTATGTTCCTTACAAAATATTACTTCATACTAATATTATAAATGCGAAAGTGTGTTTGTTTGTTGGTTTGTTGCTTTGTTGGTTTATTGATTTGTTTGTTTGTCCTTCAATCACGCTGCAACGGAGCAACGGATTGACGCGAGTGACATAGGCTACTTTTTATCCCGGAAAATTAAGGAGTTCCCGCGGGAATCAAAAACTTAAACCACGCGGACGAAGTCGCGGGCATCAACTAGTAACAAATAAAGTTCAACGAACTCGAAAGCCGTGTGTCTCAAAGGTGAGGTCAAAACATAATTAAACGCTGCGTAGCGTTGAGACCACTTAAATTGAACAGGGATACCCGAAAGGTGTTCAAATGTACCTACCCTTATATGCTACATGGTTTATCAATTAAGTATATTGTGGCATAGGCAGGAAAGGGTTTTCTCATTACTTAATTCTTATTGTAAGTGGGCAGTGGATACTATAATGTTGTGATTTTCTCTGCCTGTTGGCTGTTATTAATGAAACCCGGTGATCAGAGCAACTAAATTTATTTAATCGTATGGTGTTTACCAATAGGCGTTTTTATAAAAAGAACGCTTATTTCGCCTGCAAGTTCGTCGCTCGTTTAGCACCACCCAGGGGACACGTGCAGGGAGGTAGAAGGTAGTTCCTGCGGACGTGAGCGACGGGGCATCCCCCAGCGACGGGGCATTCCCCAGAGCAACTAAAAGAAATTGGAGAGCCAGATGACCAAAATATAGCCAAAGACAGGCAATATAAAGAAATTGGAGAGCCAGATGACCAAAATATAGCCAAAGACAGGCAATATAATTAGACTGCAAGGTATTGATTCGCTATGATATGGAGATTTACAGTCCACAGTCATGAGGTACAGAGGCCCAATTATCTAAGAAAATAGTAATCATTTGCAAGCTTATTACTCGATACATGCTTTTTGATACGCAGGCATCTCTGAACTCTTTTTGATACGCAGGCATCTATGAACTCTTTTTGATACGCAGGCATCTATGAACTCTTTTTGATACGCAGGCATCTATGAACTCTTTTTGATACGCAGGCATCTATGAACTCTTTTTGATACGCAGGCATCTATGAACTCTTTTTGATACGCAGGCATCTATGAACTCTTTTTGATATGCAGGCATCTATGAACTCTTTTTGATACGCAGGCATCTATGAACTCTTTTTGATACGCAGGCATCTATGAACTCTTTTTGATATGCAGGCATCTATGAACTCTTTTTGATACGCAGGCATCTATGAACTCTTTTTGATACGCAGGCATCTATGAACTCTTTTTGATACGCAGGCATCTATGAACTCTTTTTGATACGCAGGCATCTATGAACTCTTTTTGATACGCAGGCATCTATGAACTCTTTTTGATACGCAGGCATCTATGAACTCTTTTTGATATGCAGGCATCTATGAACTCTTTTTGATACGCAGGCATCTATGAACTTTTTTTGATATGCAGGCATCTATGAACTCTTTTTGATACGCAGGCATCTATGAACTCTTTTTGATACGCAGGCATCTATGAACTCTTTTTGATATGCAGGCATCTATGAACTCTTTTTGATACGCAGGCATCTATGAACTCTTTTTGATACGCAGGCATCTATGAACTCTTTTTGATACGCAGGCATCTATGAACTCTTTTTGATACGCAGGCATCTATGAACTCTTTTTGATACGCAGGCATCTATGAACTCTTTTTGATATGCAGGCATCTATGAACTCTTTTTGATACGCAGGCATCTATGAACTCTTTTTGATATGCAGGCATCTATGAACTCTTTTTGATACGCAGGCATCTATGAACTCTTTTTGATACGCAGGCATCTATGAACTCTTTTTGATACGCAGGCATCTATGAACTCTTTTTGATACGCAGGCATCTATGAACTCTTTTTGATACGCAGGCATCTATGAACTCTTTTTGATACGCAGGCATCTATGAACTCTTTTTGATACGCAGGCATCTATGAACTCTTTTTGATACGCAGGCATCTATGAACTCTTTTTGATACGCAGGCATCTATGAACTCTTTTTGATATGCAGGCATCTATGAACTCTTTTTGATACGCAGGCATCTATGAACTCTTTTTGATATGCAGGCATCTATGAACTCTTTTTGATACGCAGGCATCTATGAACTCTTTTTGATACGCAGGCATCTATGAACTCTTTTTGATACGCAGGCACCTATGAACTCTTTTAATAGATCGAATATACGTTTGACAAACGATTACGATTACGATTTTCTTACACAATCGGGGGGTTGAGTTCTAAACAGCGTTTTTGGAAATAAATAATACTAGATGATGCCCGCGACTTCGTTCGCGTGGATCAAGGCTTTTTGATTCCCGCGGGAACTCCTTAATTTTCCGGGATAAAAAGTCTAAAGCCTATGTCCTTGCCCGGGATATAACCTACCTCTATACCAAATTTCAGCAAAATCGGTTGAAAAGATGGGCCGGAAAAGCGTAGCAGACAGACAGACAGACAGGCAGACACACTTTTGCATTTATAATATTAGTATGGAAGTGTGGATTATTATCGACGAAAATATAATTGATCCTGGCCGTTCACGATGCACGAAGAGCTAAGGTGTAGAGTCGGTTTAAGAAAATAATGTTATCCATACCTAATAATTATTCCAAGTTAAATAATTATAAACTTGGAATGTCGCCTTTCGCCTACAAAATTATATCAATGTCATAATGTTACTAAACAAAATAATATTATTACTAAGTTTAGGAGCCCTATTCAAATATTGTTTCAGTAAATATCTATGTAACCCTTATCGTCCTGGCAAAGTTAGTCAAAGATAATTAATTATTTCCACTAAAATCTGGCATTTACGTCAAAATTACTTAGTTGTCTGAGTTGCGACCTAAATCACTTAGATTAATCATAAATGCTTGAATATTTGGACCTCTATGTACTGTGAAATAAGGTTGTTTTGTAATTATTGGAATAATTGGGACATAGACTTACTTATTTTACTTAGAAAATTACAATTACAAAACTAGACGTGCGGTGTCGTTATTATTACATTGTGACACTGTTATTGACATCCATACTAATATTATAAATGCGAAAGTGTCTGTCTGTCTGTCTGCTACGCTTTCACGACCCATCTTTTCAACCGATTTTGATGAAATTTTGTATAGAGGTAGGTTGTATCTCGGAGAAGGACTTTTTATCCCGGCAAACTAAAGAGTTCCCGCATGAATCAAAAACCTTAATCCACGCGGACGAAGTCAAGGGAATTTTCTAGTTATGAATATATCAGCATAACTAAACTAAATATATTTACGATATACAGACCTATATGGTTCAGCACATATTCACTAAAAACGGCACCAACGAATTCCGTTTTTAATGATGAATTGTTTAATCTAAAATTTCTCCATCCACTTTCTTATGCCATTTTGAGGTAATAATATAATGCCAAAACAAAACTGACTGCCTTTTTTGTTCTCCGTGTGACATAAGCTAAGCTCCTTAAGCACTCCGACTGTCTGAAGGGACGCTAATACGACAGAGGAACGCCTTTTACTGTCGTGACATTTGGTTTAGGATGTCAGCAGTCTGGGTACTGTGAAATACAACTAAATCTCTAACCCGCAAAATCCAGGTTTTGTCTCATAATTAGGGAAAAAATACTTTATAGACCGGCAGGACGAAAGGTCCTCGCAAAATTACAACTAGAAAAGATTCGGCACTACAGACAGCATCAGAAAATTAATGCTGGAATTGTCAGGAGAACTCAACACTGACCCGACCCCTGCTTTCGCAATTTTACTTCTCACCTAAATTTTCTAACATTTTCAGTTCAAATATACGTGTTTCTTGCTCAGTTGATCTTGTACCTCAAGGTGGCACTTGCCCTCCAAGGTGCCCTGCAAGGTGGTGTGATCGTTTAAGCATTCAATGACATTAGCGTCAAAGTAAAATTAACCTTAATAGCATTGATTTGGACACAAATATCTGTTGCAGTATAAAGAAACACTCAACAATGAATGCTGGAATTCAGGTGCCTATAAAAATTCTAACTTACAAAAGTTCAAGTTTGGAAAGTTTACGACGTTTACGGATTAAGGTTCAACGTGTAAGGCTATGAACTCTTTGCCCTTAGCCATCCTTACCTAGAACGCACTTAAGACAATGCAATTAGAATTATGGATACAAAAGACTGCCTGCCTCTCTTCAGAGGCAGTCAGAGGATGAAGTTACAAGCTAGTTATCACATTAGTGAGCATACTCAGACATTTAATTCATATTATCATAGCCAACACAAGAGGACAATATCTATACTTACTAACTGTGCTTACTAATATAATAAATGCAAAAGTTTGGAAGGATGGATGTTTGTTGCTCAATCACGCCAGAACGGCTGAACGGATCTGCATGAAATTTGGCACAGAGATAGATATAATATGGCATAGTCTGGATTAGCTCATAGGCTAATTTTTTCCGGAACATTTAGGAGTTCCCGCGGGAACAAAAAACCTCAATCCATGCGGACATTGTCGCGGACATCAGCTAGTAAATAATATGATTTTCTAATTTTTTTTCTACAGACGTCGCGTAGAGTAGAAATGTCCCTGTTGATGTTATCACTGAGCGAAACTGTGACCTGTCATAAAAACAATTCGCAGATAAAATCAGTTTTTACCCAGTTAGTAAAAAACATTTTTTTTCCAGAATAGTCAGTATAACATGGAATAAAAAAAATGTTTGCTTTATTTTATACGGATAGCCTGTTTTATATCCACCTTTTATAACTTGGGCCGCGATCAAGCACTCTCGAATGCCAACTCCGTGACCAATTGGGTCAAGTGAGCATCCAGTCACAGAGGCTATTGGGGCCAATTAACTTGAAATTATCTCCTTTATTCATGGATATTAGGTGCCATTCAGTAGTTTACTCTGTTTTTTAAAAATGTTTTAAATAAATCCGAGTGTTCTTTGGTTTAAAATATGAAAACCTTTTATTTTTACGTGTTATCTACCATTCAATGTATATTAAGTTCTTATGATAACGCAGTCGGGTAAAATAAGGAGTCTCTTGAAAAACCTTTTTACTCTGCAATCTTGCACACCCCATGTTTATGTGTTTTGAAACCATTTTGAGGTATCTTAAGTATGTTTCCGGACAAGAAATACTTTTTTACCCGACAGCGGAACGCAGAGGGTTAGGTGTCTTATCCAGCCTTTAACTCCTAACTATATTGTAAGCATCTAAAACTTAATTTTAGATTAATTTTAGAATATCATACCTACTAGGTAATATTATAAATGCGAAAGTGTGTTTGTTTGTTTGTTGGTTTGTCCTTCAATCACGCTGCAACGGAGCAACGGATCGACGTGATTTTTGGTATGGGTATAGTTGAGGACCTGGAGTTTTTGTCTCGGAAAATTAAGGAGTTCCCGCGAGAATAAAAAAAAAACTTAAACCACGCGGACGAAGTCGCGGGATCAGCTAGTTGACAATATTCTAAAATTTTTCCACGCCACATTATATTTTCAATAACTTCGGCGTCACTGGGATGACACTTATTTGGATAACTTTGAAAGTTACACAATACAAAAACAGTATAAAACTTTGTTTCCGTAAGTCTTAATTTCGTTATCGTATCTTTGAGTCTGACCAAAATAAATTCAGAGTAAAATCCAATAAAAGTGCACCATAATTCTATTTACAGTTGGAAAACAAAGTTAAACTTCATGTATGAAAATCCAAAGAAAGTATAGTTTGAAAGGAATAACTATAAAAATCTCTTCTACACTCTGTTTAGTTTTCTTTCAAAGTGTTTCTAACTAACTTACGATATGAATTTTTCCCACTTCCGAAAGTTTGGAGCTAAAATAAATATAATTCCATCAGGTGTGGTACAAGCATAGATGGCATTCTTACTCTCCGGGCTTGCTTCCGGGTTTTCTTATTTAACTTTGATCAATCTTACGTGATCTGGATCTTACTGGATGTAATTTATCAAAACATGATAAAAATTATGAAAAATATTATATTGTGATTCTGTATATTCCATTTGTATTTATAATAAATTAAATACTAATATTATAAATGCGAAAGTTTGGATGGATGTATACAACAGGATGGATGGAAGTTTGTTACTCAATCACGCCCCTACGGCTGAACGGATCTGGATGAAATTTGGCACAGAGATAGATTATAGTCTGGAATAACACATAGGCTACTTTTTATCCCGGAAAATTAAAGAGTTCCCGCGGGAACCGAAAAACCTTAATCCACACGGACGATGTCACGGGCATTAGCTAGTATTAAATAAATTGATCCCAGGAAATTGCTAATCTTTTTCATTATCACGATATTATTTTAATTCCGCGTTTGTTTTGACAGTATTAATTATTTAATTTCCGAAATTTAGAGAAATATCAAAATATACAATATAAAACAGGCAGTAAACAAACTGTGTGATTTCCTTTTCGTGTTCTTTTCAAATCTAGAGGTTAACTTTCAGTGGTTATCCATTTTCTTTCGATTTCGCTATAGCTTCTGATCTGTACCATACAAGGAAAGAACAGTCTAAATCTAGTCCGACTACCAGCTATAAAGTCCTTTTAGAAACTTCTTGCTCAGTCTAGTGCGATGTATTTCCAACAACCCTGTACTTACGGCTACACTCATACGGATTTTATATCAAAAGGATTTACCGCACTGAGCTTGGCTCATACTCTGCCTTTGGTATGAATGATATTGTGTTTTTGATTATACGTTCTAGGTGCACTGTTTATTCGAATTTAACATCATTAGCATCATATTTATCAATCGCTGAGCCACTACTAACAAAAGAATAACCATAATGGTTAAGCATAGACCACCAGACTGGCCAAAGGAGGATTCTGCTGCAGTCTGCTTATACCTTTGACAACGGTATGGAGAACTATCAGACATAAATGTATCCTCAAGATTGTTCCCTTCACTACGCACTTATTTACTTGAAAATCACTAAGAAAGTAAAGTCGATTTTAAATGTGACACGTAAACCTCTTTCCTAAAAATTCACTGAGAAAATAAAAGAGGGGGCCCCGCAAGGAAGTGTGCGCGTTCCTACTTTATACGTACCTTATGTCAAAAAATTAAATTTATATTTTGGCAAAAGAATGGAAAACATAAATGTTAATTAAACAGCGCTGTTAAATTTCAAATATTGGCTTAACGAAACTGAGCAAAGCTAAAGTAAAATATAATAAATCAATGAAATGTACGCAGTTTATAATATGCGAGGGATTATGGCTTCAAAATCCAATGGATTGATTTTCAATAAAGGATTTTCATGCGGCCAATTCACGGATTCCCTGACCAAACTATTGTCGACATTTTAATTTATGTTTTGTGACCAGCTGTTGTGGTTACTAAATATTCTACAGCTAAGTCTTATTTTATTCCCGATACATACCAAGGTCTTCTTATATATTACTTACTAGGCAAGATGATGCTCGCAACTTCGTCCGCATTGATTTTTTTATTCCCGAGGAAACGTCTTCATTTTCAGGGATAAAAAGTAGCCTATATCATTCCTCGGCATACAAACTATCTTTACACCAAATGCCATCAAAATCGGTTGAAAAGATTGGGCCGTTAAAGCGTAGCAGACAGACACACTCTCGCATTTATTTAATATTAGTATGGATTAATATAAATAATGAGACATTTAAAATATTAGGTAAATGCCGCACGATAACACTTGCAGCACTACAAGAACTGCCAATGCGTTGATTATCTGATAATTTTATAATCATACTTTATTAATATTATAAATGCGAAAGTGTGTTTGTTTGTTGGTTTGTTAGTTTATTGGTTTGTCCTTCAATCACACCGCAACGGAGCAACAGATCGACGTGATTTTTGGCATGGGTATAGTTGGGGACGTGGGGAGTGACATAGGCTACTTTTTATCTCGGAAAATTAAGGAGTTCCGCGGGAATCAAAAAAACTTAAACCACGCGGACGAAGTCGCGGTCATCAGCTAGATAATAAACAATATTGAATATAATTTAAGTATCAGCGCTTACATCTGATGCTTCACTTGCAGCATAAATAACCATAATGCACACCAGACTAACTCCCAAATCAAAGTTATGAAGAAATACTTACGGCGAATAAAGGTTAGGGTATACGGATATATTAGAGAATAACGAACGAAATCTATGCACCACAGAAAAAGTAATCTATTAACCACGGGACGTGTGGTTAATTCTCGGCCATATTTGCCTTACCCTCTATCCGCGAACTGGGCACTAGTGTCAATAATTGGGCAGAAAAATGACAAGGCACTCTCCCCTCGCCCCGCAAAAGTTAGTCGAACGTCATTTCATAAATTTTTCTTATGTTTACTAGGTATCCCGTGTTTATTTTCTATACACAAAGTAAACTAACATAATAATATTATTTTCAAACAAAAACACTCCTTCAACCTGAATGTTATGAATTCAAAAGGTAACCTTTTGTGTATGATATGAGTACAAGGATATAATATAAAGAGGAATCTTATCATCTCTTTCATTTTGAAAAACATTAGCTTTGTTTGCTTTACACCTTTCCGTGTTTATCCTTTATACGTGTCCCGAGTTATCTCACTTCGGTATATCTATTGTAGAGCTGTATACCAACAGATCTCTTTCATTTGCTCAACGTGATTAGGTGTAGAGATAATCTTTAATACGTTTTGTGTTTGGACTTAAGGCAGCGTTGTCCAAATAGCCCTTTATATACCTTAGCTAGATCATTAAAATAAAGATGTTACGTTTTACCTTGAATATAATCCATTAGTATATTATAATTATTGTATAAATATTATAAATGCGAAAGTTTGGATGGATGTATGGATGTATGGATGTTTGTTACCCAATCACACCCCAACGGCTAAACGGATCTGGATGAAATTTGGCACAGAGATAGATTATAGTCTGGAATAACACATAGTCTACTTTTTATCCCGGAAAATTAAGGAGTTCCCGCGGAACCAAAAAACCTCGATCCACGCGGACGAAGTCGCGGGCATCAGCTAGTAAATAAATAAAGCTTTTATTGTGTTATAGTTTTGTTCTTATATACAACTAGCTTATTTGATTATATTTGATTTAATTATTTATGTATTGTCTGTTAATATCTGAATTTAGGTATCAGTTCTCCATAAGATAATAATTATTATAATTAATAGGATTATGTATATAACATAAGATTTATCGGCATTTACAGCACAAAATATAATATAGTTAAACCAGAAATCCGTATAATTAATTTATATTTGTATGACTTTTGATTATAATTTATTAATATATAAAATACGTAACTAAATTATATCTAGCATAATATCATCTCTCATAATATCATAGAGATTCATAAATTTTAATAAAAACAAAATATAAGTCTGCTTATAGAATGGTTCATGGGTCATGGAGTGTAATAATAATAATTATTGGAACAAAAGAGAAAAAGATTGGGAAACGCTGACTGGGTATCCTTTCCCTTTATAAATTGACAAGATTGTATCAGACCTTATACTGTTCGGCTTTCCTTTATAATTTGTTTGCTCAGTGTACCCAAACCTATTGGTGTTTTAATTTTTGGTGTGTGACCCTGAATTAGGAGAAGTATACCATTATAGTAGGCAGTATTATGAACAGTTAGAACAGTTATGTACAAATTCAACTAACCTGTGATTCTAACAATATGTTGCGATCATCTAGACAAGCGCTTTCCAACCCAGACTTCATCATTGCTTTCCATAAGTTTGTCATCAAACGCAAGCGCAATGAATAAGAGATACAACTGATAATGTAATAAAACACCTACTCTGCTATAAAAATATACAGTGCATTTTGGTTTGGGAATTCATTCCAAACCCCAATTCCAGAGATTCCAGAGATCCAGAGAGAGTGACATATTATGTCATGTAAGGCACATACTCGTATATAAGGCCGCTGTAATATTACAGTGTTACTAGTTCTATAGTAGTACCTACTATTACCTATTCTGTGGTAGTACGAATGACGTAACATAATGAAACAATAACGAGTTTACCGAAACAAGACGGCGCGATCTCCTATGGAGGCGTGGGCCATATAATATAAGGCCACTGTAATATTACTTATTAAATTCTTTATAACATTTTAGAAAAAACGTCACGCTTTACATCAACTTTGCTGCAATGTGCATTATAATGTGCAACATTATAGCTTAAGATGTTATAATGTTGATGTTAA
The DNA here is from genome assembly GCA_917051295.2 of Erebia ligea. NCBI lineage: Eukaryota > Metazoa > Arthropoda > Insecta > Lepidoptera > Nymphalidae > Erebia > Erebia ligea. The sequence goes on along the minus strand of OU785221.1, from coordinate 17,086,432 downwards.
ATCATACCAATATTAAAAATGCGAAAGTGTGTTATGGCCTTCAATCGCGCCGCAACGGAGCAACGGTTCGATGTAATTTTTGGCATGGGTATAGTTAAGGACACGGAGAGTGACATAGGCTTCTTTTTATCCCGGAAAAATTAAGGATTTAGCGCGGGAATCAAATAACTTAAACCACGCAGACGATGTCGCGGGCATCAGCTAGTAACCTATAAAAACATTTTCATCTAAAAATAACTTCGTGGTCATAAAGTTATTTAGTATGTACTAGTAACATAAGCAGAACTTTTACATATAACGACCTTTTTAATTATAGGAATCTTTAGAATTGACTTATTTCTCGCGGGCACGCCTAATTAGCGACCCGCTCTCACAATGTGACTGTACGGTACAAATCATTTTCCAACTGAATAAAAAAAAAGATCATAATAATAGAAAGTTTTCTTAAAATTTTCTGTTGCTGCAAGTTTATTTAATTTTTGTGTACCTACTTCAAATCGTCGACGCCGCTATTGTTTTAATTAGCTCGTTATGATGAAGTCCGCGACATCATGCACGTAGACATAGGGTTCTATAGTAAAATTACGTGGTAACTCTTTGAATATGTGAAATAAAAAGTAGCCTTTCTCCATCTCCAAGATAAGCTTTTCTATCAGCTCTCTACTAGATTTATCAAACTGCGACACGCCACTTTCAGAACGCGCAAATGTGTTTTCAAGGAACTGAAGCGTTCTCTATTTCCGCATACTTTGATGGGACGGCAATCCGACACGATCGGCGAGAGAGTTCAGGCGCAGGACCAACGAATAGAGAGTGAGTGAGAGAGAGAATAGATCTGTTTGCGCGCACACTATGTACTGTATGTACTGTATGTCTATGTATTTCCCGCGCATCATTATGACTCTCCCCGTGGAGGTCGGCCGATGTGGCCAAAATTGTTTCGGGAAGACGGCACCATTACTTTTTGTGAGACGAGCTCGCTGCCCGGTGTAAATTACTCATCCTGATCGACCATCCATATATTAATTTACTTAATCAAAGTTGCCCAACCAAAACGCTTATTATAATATCAGTTCAGTTCAATATAATTAAATTTACTCTTCCAAGCATTTATTATGTAGCCATAAAATTATTGCCATGCAAGGAAATTTTCACCAAGGGTAAATCACATTATTTCAAAATAACAGCCCAGTTTCCTTCAGCGTAAGCCAATTTCGCCTACGTTGGCCGCAATTTAAAGTCGTTCGTACATTCTCCTTGTATGTCCTATTAATTTTCGATTCCTAGTCCTACCGGTAGCAAAATCTATATTTTTAAAGCCCAAGAAGTGTCCAATAAGTCCTTTACTAAATAGTTACTCATGATATTATTTTAGGGAATTAACAGATGCAGAATACATATTATATCGTCTAAGGGACTTCTTTAACAAGAAAAGGGTTGGATACAATATTATTTTCACGCCTTAACGTTTCGTGTTTGTAAAATTAAGTGAATTTGTTTGTGTATCAGCCCAAAAACAGGTAATCCCACAGGAAATAAGGGAGTGTGAAACGGTCGTAGGGACTGAGAGTTTGGGTGAAAACCAGTTAAAATGTGATCTTCCTGCTTATACCTTGTTGGATACAAGCAATGCATGTTTTAATAAATTATTTAGGTGATGGAAATTGGAAAAAGTTAATACGTGGTCGTTCTAAGGTCATATTTTTGAAAGGTGGTCGTTCTAAAGTCATATTATTTGACCACCTCCGTCGCGTAGTGTGTGCGCTACACATGGTCATGTTGTCTTAACGTGCGGAGGTTCCGGGCCTGCTACCATCTTAGACTGCATCATCACTTACCAGGTGAGATCGCAGTCAAGGGCTAACATGCATAGTGGATGAAAAAAAGGTTAGGCCAGAAAAGTACAGGTTTTAGTGACGACCATGACATAATTTCAAAATTTTCTCTAGTCACTATCAGCAAAGACGTAAAGCCAATCGATTCAATATTGCCCAAACCTTACCCATACCATAGTTAGTATTCTGTAGCCCCATATTTACCATCATCATTTACCATCCAGATGAGAGAGAAAAAAATCTAGGTACTTTATCTAAATTTGATTTCATTTGAGCACTATAATTAAAACCGGCCAAGTGCGAGTCGGACTCGCGCACCGAGGGTTCCGTACAAACCTGTAGTAAGTTTTACGATTTATGATGTATTAAAAAAATGTTTGTTGTATGGGAGCCCCCCTTTAATATTTACTTTATTGATATTTAATTATTTATTTTGAAAGGTAATATACAAGTTAATATTCTGTGAAAATTTGAACCGTCTACCTGTTACCGTTTTTAATATTGAGCAAAAAATACGAAAAAAACACGTTTATTGTATGGGGACCCCTCTTAATATATATATTTTTTTAATTTTTAGTATTTGTTGTTATAGCGGCAACGGAAATACATCATTTGTGAAAATTTCAGCTTTCTAGCTATCACGGTTTATGAGATACAGCCTGGAGACAGACAGACAGACAGACAGACAGACAGACAGACAGCGGAGTCTTAGTAATAGGGTCCCGTTTTTACCCTTTGGGTACGGAACCCTAAAAAAGCAGGCTTTTAAGCAAATTAGCCGTAAAAATCATACTAATATTATAATTATTAATGCGAAACTGTGTTGGTTTGTCCTTCAATAACGTCGCAACAGAGCAACGGATCAACGAGATTTTTTGCATAGGTATAGTTGAGGACCTGGAGAGTGCTAAACTACCTTTTATCCAGGATAATTAAAAAATTTCCGTGGGTGTTAAAAAAACTTATTCCACATGGACCAAGTCGCGAACATCAGCTAGTATGTCTATATGCTTACGGCCTTTATTGAAATAGGCATTTTAGTTCTCGTCTAGAGTCTCTCAAATAACTAAATCTTGTTTGCCGAATCATCAAAAGAATATAATATTCCTATAGACTGTGTCCTTAGCACTGAATAGGTAACCTATTCAGTGGTTCTTAGACACAATTTCTCGAGTGCCTACTTATTAAGTAGGCTCTCTTGAAATTGTTAGCCGAATCGTCAAAAGAAAATAATATATTCAATATTACCTATTCAGCCCTTATGTCTTTGTTGGTTTATGTTTTATTCAACGGTGCGGGGGCTCACGCAATTAATCACTGCCTTATGTTTTTCCAGATAGCCTTATGTTGAGGACACACTAAATTCTATAAATATTTATATTAAACCCGTTGCCCAAACATTTAGCAAAAAATGTGCCCGCGTGAACTTTGAATTCGTTATTCTTTAGTGTATGATATAAAAGGTGAAACCATAGAACTTAAACTATCTGAACGTGCCTTCGACCTGCTAAAAAAAAAAAAATTGCGGGCACAGATTACCAACTACGGGCTTAATTTCTTTTTCTGTAAAATTTAAAAAAAATCAGTGAATTTAGTGATGAAGATTGTAATTTAACAGAGTAAATGTGTTGCAGTATGTATTGTTCAATATCTAGGCTATTTTCTCGCTATTGAGGTGAAAAGTTAAACGATAACATAGCTTTTTGCTTCTTGTGCTCTTGTGCCTTTAAATCCATCAATACACTCAGGATTATAACTTAGGATCCTTTAGGTACTCGCAACAAAAATGAACTTTGTTATCTTGTTGGACAAAATAACTATTGAATCGAAGCAGGCGTTACTTTGTTTGTTTGTTAAAATAACTATTCTCCAGGTGTGCTCGCGTCATTCATGAAATCAATCTGATCGAGTTTAGTATTATCTTCTCAAATTCATACACAGGTATACGAACATCATCGGGTATAGGCACGTATATTGAACTTAGGTAATATTTCACGTTTTGAATGAGGAATTTTTATTAAAATACCTACATAAATTAATTTCCTTTTGAGGATCTATTTTCAAAGTAATATTCGAGATACGTTTTAGTATTCGAAACACGAGCGCTTCTTTTCGAATACCTATCAAGTTGATGAAAATTTTTCATTATAATTTCAACCCATCGACCGCTCAATATAATGAGCGTGGTTCTCCCCCACGGAATGAGAAATTTTCGGTCATAGTTCACCACAATGGCCAAGTGCGGATTTGCCATTAGCATGAGGAACTCTCAGGCATGCTAGTTTCCTTAAGATGTTACCCTTAACGTTAAAGCATGTGATATTTTAATTACTTGAGCACACAAAAAACCGAAAGTTAATTGTGTGTGCCCAGGATCGAACCTGGGACCCCCCGAATATTAGGCTGGAGTCTTAACTACAAGGCTAATAAAACTTAAAACTGCGCACCGAGGGTTCCACTACTTACTAGATCTCGTTCAAACCAATTTTCAATGGAAGTTTGCATGGTAATTGTACATCATATATTTTTTTTAGTTCTATCATTCTCTTATTTTAGAAGTTACAGGGGGGGGACGGGACACATTTCACCACTTTGGAAGTGTCTCTCGCGCAAACTATTCAGTTTAGAAAAAAATGGTATTAGAAACCCTCAATATCATTTTTGAAGACCTATCCTTAGATACCCCACACGTATGGGTTTGATGAAAAAAAATTTTTGAGTTTCAGTTCTAAGTATGGGGAACCCCAAAATTTATTGTTTTTTTTCTATTTTTGTGTGAAAATCTTAATGCGGTTCACAGAATACATCTACTTACCAAGTTTCAACAGTATAGTTCATAAAGTTTCGGAAAAAAGTGGCTGGTCACAGCCACTTTTTTCCGAAAAAATATCCGTATGTCAATACGGACGGACAGACAGACAGACATACTACAGACAGACAGACAGACAGACATGACGAATCCATAAGGTTCCGTTTTTTGCCATTTGGCTACGGAACCCTAAAAAACGGTCTAGAGACTCTAGTAGATTTTATTATTTTTCATGTAGACTTTCTCTATACTATAGAACCCCACAAAGAAAGGATTTCCAAAAATTCCACCCGAATGAATTCGGGGCGGGTCAGATATTCATATCATAAAAATATCTAAGTATATAAGCTTCAATATCCATCGTTCTATGAAACCGTATTCAATTCTTCATGGAAACTCGTGGTCGAACCCTGGCGGACTGAAATCGAAGAAATAATAACTGGGAAATTCCATAGCTAGTCTGAAACTGTTTCCAGAAATTCGAAAAGTTTTCGTATTTTTGTTTGAAGCAAGGGTTTGAGTTTGTGTGAAATTCTTCGAAAAGATATGGACATCTGTGCACATTAATAAAAGCTTGACAGGTTACGGGAGGCATGGAGTTGCTATTTATTTCGAATGCACGAATGTAAGATACATATCAGCTAATACCCGGAACTTTAGTTTGGGGGGATTTAGGTTTTTTGAAATTTCGTAAAAAGGTTTCAATTTGTCGGCATTAATTAAATAGTACACTATGTTCAACTCCAAAATGGTATTGCTGATATCTACTTGGATTGTGTTTCATGCAATGAAATAATCGCAATAATAATTGACCGAGCGAAGCTAAGATCTAGTCTACTAGAGTCTACTTGAGTGAATTGGCACTTGTCTGTCCGTCCGTCCGTCCGTCTGTCCGTCCGTCTGTCAGAGCCTTATAACTTCTGAATTACTGAACGTAATTAATAATTTAAAGATATTTTATTGTTTTTATTTATTGTTGTATAATTGACCGAGCGAAGCGAAGGTCTCTGAGTCTACTTGGGTGAATTGGCACTTGTCCGTCCGTCCGTCTGTCCGTCTGTCAGAGCCTTATAACTTCTGAATTGCTGAACGTAATTACTTCAAATTTAAATATAATATGTAAACTGATGGCTTCCCGCCGAATATGGCTTAAAAAATGATAAAAATCTTTATTTCAGGGGGGCTCTCATAGAAGCGAATGCGAAGTTAAATATTTTTATAGCGTTACATAGGGTTGCGGTATATCATTTTAAAGATAATTAGGAATAGAGTCCAAAAATTTTTTTTTTAAATTTTTCCCCTAAATTTGACGAAATGGCGTTCAAAGTGGAGATTTTCTAACGTCCGAAGTTGACCTCAGAACTCTCAATTTTCTGAAAGGCTGAGCCTGAAACTTGATCAATTATTTGAATTATATCCTGTACTTGAACAACAAATACTAAAATTAGATAAATATAAGAAACAAAAATAATATAAGAAAAATATAAGAAATATTAGATAATAAGGAAACGGAATTATTTAATTTTTAATGTGCTTCAGTACTTTTGACAGAACTGAATAATGAAGTCAATAGATGGCGCTCTGTGATACTGCGAGGTCTCAGTTCGGGGCGAACCACTAATTTAGGTTGAAACAGTATTTTTTTGGTTTTTATTTTAGATAGCAAATATCCATGTACATGTACATTTATTTTGGTACATATAAATAATATAAATTCGTGCGTTCTGAAAAGCATGATAAATGATCCATTATTTCATGTAGGGCAACTTGTGCCACTTATGACAGACATGTCAAGATTCTAGCAACGGTTATTTCCGAACCGTTGATGATTCTACTGAGAAGAGCCGACTTTTCATCACATGACGTCTTAAATTTTCATTTTTATTCAACTAATTGTTAAGTGTGTGCGTACTGCCGTACGTTCAAATTACCTTACAAAAGTGTGTGATTTTCATTTCATTTATTTATTTGTGAATACAGTAGGTACAAAAGGTGTTACAATTATAAAAGTTTCTCGTATTCTACCACAGTGTGGTACGCTTTGTTTGAGTCCACGCTCTTTCAGGTTTCACTGGTAATAGAGATTACCATTGAGCTGTATATCGTAAGTACTTTCTTACAAGAACAAAGTTTATTTTTCACTTTGACCCAGAAATTTAAAATAAAAATAAAATAATAACGACTGCATGGATTTTCACATTGCTACCACAGCGTTTAGTTTTTTACACCATTTTATTACAACGCATATTCTCGTTCGGATTCAAATGTTTCTGATGTCGAAGCACTAACTGAATGCTTTTACGAGTCGTTCGCGATATTGGAAACTTATGATTTAACTTTTGTGACTTGTGAGCTTGCATTTAAGATTTCATTTTGCTACAAAGGCTTAAAACTGGCTACAAAATTATATAATGTTTTATTTTAAGGTACTTAAGATACTGAGCCCGTAAATTAATAATAGTTAGTAATTTGTGCCGTAACATACTTCTACGGCAAATCTGGAATCTGGAATATTAATACTGGAAGAAATCTCTTTAAGACATCAGTTGTCCTTGTGCATGTCCTTTCCATGTTTATGTTTAAGGTTTTAAGTTTCGTACAGAAAACATATTTCGATTACCGAAATTGTCATGAAATTGTTAGACAGCAGAGAAATCGCCTGCTTTAAGATTACAATTTTCCGAGAGTCCATCTCTATTCACCGCGATTGAGTTTCACTAAGCGGAACTTGTAGGTGTTTTGCTACATATTTATCTCGTAGAAAAGATGTGTTTGGGGTTCATGGTTGGTTGCAGTAAAAAAACTATGGAGTCTATAGCGTTAGAACAGGTAGATTAACTTCGGTTGCAACTGTCATACAACAAGCAATAAAAATAAATAATGGCGGCACTCAGAGGTTTCGCTGCTTCGATTCAGCTGCAGGGGGCAAACTACCATCGCTATAAACCTTTATATAAGTTACTAGCTGATGTCTGCGACTTCGTCCGCGTGAATTGAGGTTTCTTGGTTCCTGCGGGAACTCTTTAATTTTCCGGGATAAAAAGTAGCCTATGTGCTATTCCAGACTATAATCTATCTCTGTGCCAAATTTCATCCAGATCCGTTCAGCCGTTCTGGCGTGATTGAGTAACAAACATACATCCATCCATCCATCCATACATCCATCCAAACTTTCGCATTTATAATATTAGTATAGATATAGATATAGAAGTATAGATATAGATATAGAAGTATAGATATAAAGTGTTTTAGATTTATAATCCCTAATTTACAGACCTCTAGGTAGGTACGTGACATCAAACGTCATTTTGAATTAATAATACTGCTTTTAACGATGGTAGTAACCCCCCAGATATTCTTAAAAAATAATGTGAGAGCGATAATATAAACTTGTTGGTTATAAAATTGCATCTAGAATAGGTGAAAAAGCTCAGCTTACCTACTTTATAAGTTTCTTTTATTTAAGATATAACAGCTGTGGGTATTTATATAGTTGTTGATTAAATCATTAAAATAAATAACACCGACTTTTTAACAAAATCTGGTCGTTTATATGGATTTTCTATTTTGGTACACTATAAACAACGCTGTACGTTAAGAACTAACTATACATGAAACCATTTAAATTATTAGACAGACTAAGTAGGGGAAAGTTTTAGGAAGTTTTTAAAAAGTGTGAGTATTTTTAAGTGGCGTTGCTCGTTTGATCTTTCAAATGGGACCATGATGTGTTAATTAAAATAGATATACCTTGAATCTGTCTCCGCTTTATATTAATTTGTTTGGAAAATGCTTTAAATAGAGTGGTACACCGTGCGATACCCTGGAATCTGGATCCTCGAATCGAGTATTTAAATCCTTGAAAAAATAATAAGTCCTTGGGAAGTTGTTTCACAATTAATATTAGTAAATGTGACTAAATGAAAGAAAACGAATTTTAGGTATTTACAGTTTCTTTAAGTCTTGTTAATTTCCACGGACTAATGGCGTATAATTAATCATTTAGTCGTTTCCGTTGACTTGTTTTTGGTAAATTATGATTTATTGCAGGAGGTGGAACTGACGTTTACCTATTAATGGTGCTATAATTATTGTAGTACAGTGTTGTTTACAACTTGGGTGTAAAATTTAAAAATAATTGACTGCTTAGTAGATTAAGTTCACGGAATTACAAAATCTGCATAATCTAAGCATTCATTTGTTATGTGCTCAAATTGAGATTTACGGGTATACACGATAGATAGATAGACAGACAGAGTAGACGTTATGAAAATAATAGGAGGCTACTATTAAAAACCGTTTTAAAACAATTATTACAAAGACTCAAGAGCAAGGAAAAAGAAACATGTTGAGATTGGCGTTTGGAGTATGATCCTATAGCTGTAGAGCTGTCCATTGAAAATCCTACTAATATTAAAAATGTGAAGGTTTGGATGTTTTTCATGTCCCTTAACGCCACAACGACTGAACCGATTTAGCTGAAATTTGGAATGGAGATGGAGCTAGTATCCTGAATTAACACATAGGCTACATTTTATCCCGGAGTTCCCACGGGAATCAAAAAACCATAATCTACGCTGACGAAGTCGCAGGCATAATATAGCAGGAAAATAAATAGGTCCTGTTATTCATTAAATTTTTTCTGTCTGTCTGTCAAGACCCTTCTTCTCAGGAAAGCATATATTTTTAGTTACATCATATAATACCTACAGGTTTGTATGGAACCCTCGGAGCGCGATTCCGACTCGCACTTGGCCGGTTTTTGTTTATAATGAGGACGATGACGTGTATTATAAATTTATAATTATTGATATGAAAGTTATTTTTTTAATCTTCTTGTTGTCAAACACTAATTTTGATAATTTGTTAACTGTTCATAAAATATTTAATAACTCATTCGAAAATTACCTCTTAGCAATACAAGAAAAAAGTCGACACAGTTTCGCTGAAGCCATAAAAACATATTAAACAACCGCGCGACATATTTCTTGGGCTCGCTGCAGATAAATCAGTTTATATGGCGGCGAGGCGTGGAGAATGTTTTGAAAATAAGCCACTACAAAACCTACAAAACCAAGGCTACATCTTTAAACAAAAAAAAAGTACCTATTCATATTACTTAAGTTTTTTAAATTCATAAAAATGTTTTGTTTGCATTATTATCATAAGATCTATTTACTTAGCTCTGAAACTTTAAAACCTTCTTTTTACAAAGGAAACTACCACCTGCAACTGCAGCTGTAGTAGTAGGTACATTTTAATTACTTTGATCCTGCGAACTTCGATATTAAATTTATTTTTACTATTTAATGTAACAAAAATTATAATTACATTGTTTGTTACATCCGCCATATTGAATTAAGCATGACGTCATGCCTTTAACATTTCTTTATCCAAAATGAACGAGACACTCAATTACGATGGAATATGAACCAATACACTCAACCACACAATATTTCTGTAATATACTCCCCTGGATAATATTACGGTGTTACAAATAAATTCGAACATTTCATTATCAATACTGGAATATCTATAGTTTCGTTTGGGGTGAAAATTTGAATAGCGTACATGCGTAGATATGATCACAGCATAATATTCCCATCGCTTGGAGATTGTATCGTGTCGCGAGATTCATAATTTATGAACCGGCAATACCTATGGGTATAGCGTGCTTCCTACAGATATTTGCTAAATGGATGTGGCTGTTAATTTAATTAGCGTATTGATTTTGGATTCGTGCGATCTAAACAACCGAATGGTGCGTGCTGTAGTCTCACAGGTGTCAGGTCTCGGGTTCGATCCCTGGTACGGTCAATTTGGAAATTTTAATTTCAGAATTTTGCCTGGTTTGGTCTGGTGGGAGGCTTTGGCCGTGGCTAGTGTTAGCATTATTATAATTAACTAATTAGATTAAATCTCTCGTGAGACCTCTAAACGTTGTAGCCATTTACTCGTGCAAGTTTAGTTATCGAGAGTACAAACATATTAAATTAATACCTACTTCTAAAATTATGCTTACATTAGTTACCAACCTACCGGCAAAGACATACCGCCAAGCGAATTAACGTTCCGGTACGATTCTGTGTAGGAACCGATTAGGTGTATGGATTTGATATAATTGCTGAACCTACTACCTACCCTTAACAGCTGGTTAGGCCGCTACCATCTTAGATTTCACGTACATCATCACTTACCATCAGATGAGATCGCAGTCAAGGGCTGACTTGTAGATGAATTTAAAAAGTATTGATTTTCACTCACAATAATATTGTGATGTTGGGACGCCCAATGAAACACTTGTTGATACTTAAGCGTGCTTTAATGTAACTGTGTCTTAAATTAGGTGCAGTTATAATATATAGTGGCAAGTGCCGTGGGTCACATATTACACCTCCCAGGGCACTTGAAAAAAAAATTAATGCTAAACAATTTTTTTTTTTTTTATATATATATATAAGTAACTAAGCAAGTGCTGAAAAGTAAAGTAAAATAATAGGTGTCAAAAAATCTTAAAGTAATACAATAATTGGGGAAGAAAAAAAAAACTTATATAAAATCTATAATAGTAAAGTCAAGTCCGAGTTAGGTACGTATCACCAATCACCATACGTAAATTGTCAGCGTTTATGTTTAATAGTTTCCATAAATTGGTAATTTAAATGATGGCCAGTCATTCAAATAAGTCATGTCAAGTAGGTATATTTATTTATCCGATAATGATCGGATAAATATATAATATATATATAATATAGTACGACTACAGCGCTGGTTAAAGTCACTGACGACGTTAGACGGGGAATGGATAAAAAACAGCTCACCGTCCTGGTATTGTTAGACTTTAGCAATGCCTTCAATTCCGTTGATTTTGACATCTTGTTGAGTCTGTTGCGTTCTATTAACATATCTCCATCAGTGGTTGGATGGTTTCAGAGTTATCTCAAAGGTCGACGGCAGCGTATTCGCATTGAAGATAAGTTTTCATCTTGGTGTGAAATATCAGCCGGCGTACCTCAAGGCGGTGTGTTGTCTCCTTTACTCTTTGCCATCTTCATCAATTCAATTTCCCAGAATATTACTTCTCTCTATCACATGTATGCAGATGATCTCCAAATTTACTCGCAGTCAACTCTTGAAGATTTGCACACTGCTGTTTCTAATATTAATTGCGACCTGGAGGCTATCAGTCAATGGAGTAAGTGTTATGGACTTAAGGTTAATCCTTGTAAGTCCCAGGCTATTATTATTGGTAGCTCTGGTATGATTTCAAGAGTTGACTGGGATAATCTTCCGCCTGTTACATTAAATAACGTTAAAATACCTTACAGTACTACCGTTAAAAATCTTGGTGTCTACTTTGATAATACCCTCTCGTGGTCTAATCAATTAAAAGAAGTTAGTAGAAAGACTTTTGCTGTTATGGGTTCACTTAGGCGTCTGCGTTCTTTTCTCCCTATTCCTACTAAGATTATGTTAGCACAATCTCTACTTCTCTCCATCCTCGATTATGCGGACGCAAGCTATCTTGATTTAACTGAGGACCAGCTTAATAAACTTGAGCGAATTCAAAATTTAGCTATTAGGTTCATATTTGGTTTGCGCAAATATGACCATGTCTCTGAATTTCGTTTAAAGCTCAAGTGGTTACCCATTCGCTTTCGCCGGAATCTACATTTTGTTTCCCTTCTGTACTGTGTATTGTTCAATCCTATGACTCCAAGTTATTTAAAGGAAAACTTTAAATATCTTGGTCATGACAGACCAGAAAGAGTTCTTCGGTCGGCCGGAAAACTCATTCTTGAAGCGCCTACATATCGGACAAAATATTTCAAAAATTCATTTATATTCAAGGCCATTAGCTTGTGGAATGAACTGCCCTCGCAAATTCATCGAGCTAAAACTCTTAATAAGTTTAAAATTGACGTAAAAAACCATTACATGTCTCTCTGTTATCATCAATAGCGACATGTTTAATTTGTCACTTATTTATATGTATACTTATTTATGTATTTAATCTTACGTATGTCTATTTTATTTATTTTGTATATATTAGTGTATTAATACGTTATTATTTTATGATATTGGTTAGTTTATGTATCTATTAGTATTTAAGTTTATTTTTATGCACCACCTCCCACTGTCCACTTGTTCATTTTCTCTGTATCGATAAGGTTGTCTGGAAGAGATCGCTACTTAGCGATAAGACCGCCTTATTGTACCTACGTTTTAAATTTTCATATTTGTTATCTGTTTCGTTTATGTTTTTGTGGTGTGCAATAAAGAATATACAATACAATACAATGATCCGTTACATACTCGTACTTACAGCTGTAGGTGCGCGCGCGAAGTATTTGATCAAGTCATATTTTGTCTTAATATCCTTCAATCATAGTACAATATTCATTCATAAGTTCTTGGTTAACCTTTTAATCTAATTTTTTTTTTATTAATTTATACTATACCCCTATGCACGATTAGTCTCACGCAGACATCTACAGTACAACATGATCGAGATAAAAGGCGGGTATACATTCCTTACACAACACCTTATAAAAATAGTTATATCGATAATTAACTATGCCATATTATGTTCGGGTGATCAGTCCGTCCACCAATGGTAAAGCTAAGATCGATAAACTTCTAGACACTTTCCTTTTCCTATCTCTTAAAAAAACTACTTGCCTATGTGTTATCTAATAACACTAACTATCTTCAAAAGACCCATTCCATATCCTTTCACAAATATTTTATACCTTCACCAAATCATTTCCAATTCCATTAATACAACAATCCTAAAATGCCATCCTATTCCATTTATAAATTTATTCATTTCATATTTATTTTATCATAATATATTATTCATTTATTTTCGTGCCTTTTGCTCCATTCTTTCACGCAGACGAGCTAGCGTACGGCATGATCAAGAGATGGGCTGGTCACTACATCACTTCTCATAACTCTCATTAATTGTTATACTTCATAATCTCACTCCATCTAATAATTCCAACTAAATATGCATACATACCAAACCTTACATACTCATTAAATAAACCAAACCCCAACATCTTCTGCTAAAAATAAAATGCATTCTCAAAATTCAGATCTTGCAGATCACTTGCAGATCATCACTCTTTCATTATCCAACTTCCTAAGTAGGTACATTTATAAAAATTCATATTGTCATAAGTAAAATCCCTAAGAACTCCTAAATAGGGTCGTAAGTCCGTAAATAATTGTCTTCTATTCCATTTATCATCATAAATGTTTATTCCGTCGCCTATTTCATTGCTAAACTCTTGCATTTAAAAAAAACAATAGTTACTCAAAATAAAATCGGTAAGTTACATAAAATTCAAAGTAGGTACTTATATTCAATCAAAATCAATACTCGAAATCAAAAGTATATCATCAAAACAATATAATTGTTTCATTGTTCTCGAATTCAATAATTTGCAATCTTTGCAATCAAGTTATTGTAATACAAAACGCTTGCATTCGCATCAGCTTTTCTTTTGAATTTGATATGACCTATTTACTTTGATCATCTCAAAAGTTGCGACATGAAATTCTTGATATCAATCATACCTGAGGAATAATTTTAAAGAAAAGTAAAAACTAACAGAAATTCAAAATTTCAAGTAGGCAATGTATCCGTACTGTTAGGTACTCAAAATTTATTTTATCTTTTACTGTAATATTAAATGATTCAGTACCTAATTGTAAAATAAATGAATAGGTACCTAAGTTTATTTTATTATTATGTTATTTATATTTCCAATAATCAACTTGGTAACTATAAATGAGTATCTATGCTTAATGACTGAAAAGTATATTTTAAAAATTGGCCAGAAAATCACTTATTTTCGAATTATTCTTTAGTAAAACTCCTAAATGAAATGAAATAAATTATCTAAATTCAAAATTAAATCAGTAATATTTAAAAAACCATCAAATCATAGTCGTAAGTTAAAAGATACTGATAACTAAGTAAAATAAAGTAAAAAATCTGATGAAAAAATTGAATTAAAATAACATACCCAAAATACTGCTTAGGCTGCTTGCTATTGGTCCAAGAATATCAGTCTCAATTGCATTGTTGTTCCTATTTTATACTTACGTTTATATTTTTTATAAAAATACACTGGAAAAACACATTTGTAAGATTATGTAGTTTTAATAGGCAATTAAAAATATAGTCATCAGTTAGGTCAGGTCACATTATGCAGTCAACACAATGAATAAAAAAATAGTAAGTACGTCTTTACAAAATAAAAAAATATAGCATGATATCGTTTCTTAAATCTGGACACCGATAAAAAAATATTGTTAGGGTTTGAAGTGCATTAACCAGTCTCTACTTTACAATGTTCACTTCATATACAAAATTTGCCACACAAAAAAAAAAAAAACACAATTTGGGAAATAGGAATTCAGGATACACTTTTAACTTTATCTTCTTTCACTTTTCATAGGAAGGCTTCTTTTTCGTAGGAACTCTTAGGAAGAGTTGTGGTTACCGCTGTGAACTTGTCTTTGTCTCGAAGAAATATATAAAATCTGGATTCCGTCGCTGCAGTAATTGATATATAATATTTACTCCATGAATAGATTTATTTCATTTGTAGATTAATTACTGTGACGAAATATTTTCTTCTTCTTTTCGTATCAGGTCCGGGTAATATTTTCATCTCCGGGAATCCATTCTTCCATGAATTTCATAATTTTAATTTAATCCTCTCTGTGGATCTGGATGCAGTATTTCGGTGCCCAGCCGGTGCACGCGCATGGTGCAAGCGCGCGCGCACCGACTGGCAGGGTCGCCATGTGATGTTGGGACGCCCAATGAAACACTTGTTAATACTTAAGCGTGCTTTAATGTAACTGTGTCTTAAATTAGGTGCAGTTATAATATATAGTGGCAAGTGCCGTGGGTCACATATTACAATAATATATTGCTTGGTATGTGACAAAGTTGTACTATAATATTATACCACTATGTGTGGAAGTACTCGACTCTGCATTCTGTGGCGCACGAGATAGAATTAGGTACGATAGTGAATAATTTTTTGCTTTATTTAAGTGTACATCTACTTGGGGAAGTGACTTAAGTATGGTGCGGTAAAGTAATTTGGGTTTGAATTTCAATCTGGGCCTCCGTTTTAAAAAGTACACTCAAAGTTGCGTAAACATCGCGCTTTTTTCTATGTATTTTGTACCCTTTCTAAAATGCGTGTGATATTGCTCCACTTTTGTGGAGTTTTAAAAAAAAATATCATTTTCATTAGTTGTTATTCTGTTTTACTTTTGACGTGATTATATTATACCCTGCTTATTTCGATTAATTTTGTATGAAAAATGTCCTTTTTAGTAAAAGTTTATTCCTTGACAAGTTTTTTCTTTCTATAGAAATAGTAGCGGTATTATCCAAATCGATTTTATACACGAATGCCGATATCGTCATAATATTTGATGTTCTATTATCGGCAACATGACTACCTTCCGTTAATAGAATGTGAATGCTATCTCACAGTATTACATTTCGATTCGTAATAAAATACTGATGTCCTCCCGACCGCATGACGGCCACGGCGGCATATCTGTGTGATATCTCCACAGAGATTAGCATTCTACACGGGAAATATTTTACTGCACATGTGTGTGCGCAAACACAGATGCAATCTCTGTTCCTTTACTTTCATAACCCGATGGGACGGAAAATCTGACACGACCGGATAGAGATCAGGCGCAGGACGACGGCTCTACGTGCTCTCCGAGGCACGCGGGTGTCACACCGCTAATTTCCTAAATCCGGGCTACGACTGATATATATTTTTTGTCAGAAAAACCAAATACCCGTACCCAATCCATAATAAAGTAGTAAATATTCGGCTTCTCTACTGCGCTTATCTTTTAAACATGCTGGGTTACTTACGAATCACAATGCGACCTGGGGAGTTACTAATTACTTCAAAATGAGTTTTATGACACGTACCGTGACGTCCAAATAATAAGGATTATAATGCTAAAACACGAACGTCAACAATATTAAAACGTAGTAAAGTAAACTATGCTAGTATGCCCGCTTAATGTTTTCAACGCTAATTACTAAAATTTAATTGCTTACAACGCAAATAGCTCCGACAGTGAAATTCGTATCTACTTGGGATTCGAACATTGGTCTTCAAACCACTAGATCATCACAGCTTTCTATGTGCAATTATCTTACTGATTGGGTTTTAGTATTTCTGAGTGACTCTAAAATTACTTACCTAGGTGAGGAAGAATATTTTATTACATAATGTTACAGTATAAAGTTCATCTGTTTAATAAACCATGTTTCAAACCACATAAAGGCAATCCAACACCACACGATTATCAATCAAACAGGGTATTAGATGTGGCAGAGATACGCCGTGTTAGGAAATACGATACGCATCATTTATAGAGCACGCGTCTGAGCCGTTTAGATCGTATATTCTAAGTTCTAACGAGCCATTTCATTCCAAGTTGACCCATTTATCATGAGAGCTTTGCCAACCAATACAATGCAATTTTATGCGGTGGGTGATTTTGATCGTAGCTACTTATGATCATCGCCCTACCAAAAAAGATGCATGCATGCATTTTGTTCTTGTTTTTTATTTTGAAGTAAAAAGTATATAAAGGAGTATATTCGTTTTTGTCGTTACTTGGCAGAGCAAGCGTAGTCGAAGTTATGCTGTGGTATTGTGGCACGCTTGAGTATGAGTGTCCGCTCCTCTCTTCCTTGAGTAAAGACGTCGTCGTCCACTTTCCTCACTTCTGTCTATCTCTTATTGCATTTCAGCAAGGTAAAGTTATAATACGGTTACCGTTAAACTTTGAGCTCCAATAATGAGTAAAATGTAACCATTAAATTATTCAAATGAACTGTTGACTTAGTCGTCTATACGCAACTAGATATTGATTGAAATATATTCATCCATCTATAGTATTTCATACCTAGTATTTACTGTTTCTCACCAAAAAATAATTTGTAACAACTTTACAATACGAAGTGAGACTCTCACTACAGATAGTTAGATACGCGGTTCTGCGAACTATGGCGATAACGCTTAAATTTTTCACAATGCCGCGTGACACGTGCAATTTAGATACGCACTCGACGACTTTTTGAATAGCGTGCAAATAATTGCTTCGATAGACGTTACTTTAATCAAATTATAAATGCGAAAGTTTGGATGGATGTATGGATGTGTGGATGTATGGATGTATGGATGTATGGATGTTTGTTACTCAATCAAGCCCCAACGGCTGAACGGATCTGGATGAAATTTGGCACAGAGATAGACTATCCCGGAAAATAAAGGAGTTCCCGCGAGAAAAGAAAAACCTAGATCCACGCGGACGAAGTCGCGGGCATCAGCTAGTAGCTACATAAAATCACTATCCATACTAATATGACGCGTGTAAAATATAATATTATAAACCACGTTGGGGCACCTGGCACCTCAGATGTGCGCTATTATAGCGGTTTCGTGTCTGAGAGGCCCGGAGTCAAAGCTGAGTGGCTTACCTATTTGTTGCACTGCTGTACAATACAATGCTGATTTTGTATGTTTAAATGCTTTAGTTTAAGTTTATTTTTTGTTCAGAAGTGCTCAAATAAAGATTTTTATTTATTTCTTTCTTTCTAAAATTGTGTCTGTCTGCCTCCTATATTTTCACGGCCTATCTGTTCCAGATAATGTAAACTTGTGACCTGGGGAAGGTCATAGGATAGTTTTTATCCAGAAAACTTAAG
The DNA here is from genome assembly GCA_917051295.2 of Erebia ligea. NCBI lineage: Eukaryota > Metazoa > Arthropoda > Insecta > Lepidoptera > Nymphalidae > Erebia > Erebia ligea. The sequence goes on along the minus strand of OU785221.1, from coordinate 17,068,005 downwards.
AAGTTGTCAAAAGATCGCGGGCATCAGCTAGTTTTTAATATTATGTTTTTTAATATGTACTCGTATGTATATTTATTAAAATTGTTTACAATTTTACTTTTCACCAATTACGAAAAGCAAATAACAACCTACAGAATAATTCAGTGGGAGGTAAATAAAAATACAAGTGGCCGTTTAAAATACTGATTAGTAAAATATAATTTACTATTTATTTAATCTGTCAGTAAGTACCTACCTACGAGGTGCTTAAATTTGATGATGCCCGGACAAACCTAATTTTGAAGTAACAGCGTCTAAATCTCTAAAGTTAGGTAAGTAATGCATTTAGTTAAGACTCGATTTCGTCAAGCTTAGATCACGTCTCTCGAACTAATGAGCTACATCTAAGCTGAGGCTGCGCGGTGGAAACTTGGGAAATTTATCAAACAAACTTCAGTCAACCACTTTGCAAGCGCATAATGAGATGTTGTAGATAATTCGTTCAAGATAAGATAAGATTTTGTTCTTAAACTTGCTATACTGTGTTGGCTCACGTCGACATTACAACCTTTCTCAGCGTGTTCTGCGCTTAACCGGGCTTTCAGAACTCATAAACAGCCCCCCTAGCATGGGCCGAGACAATTTTCTCCCCGAGGAAAGGATAAAAATTTTATTCCTAAATAACTAAATAAAAACGCTAAATAACGGTGGATAAATAGTCCCCCGAGTCCCCGTGAAATGTCAAACGGGGATAAACTTCTCCTCTCCCCTGTTGCTGTGCTCTGAGAAGTGTTTAAGTTAATTTTATCTCTTGTCGGTGGATAAAATCGGGGGATAAAATTTTTATCTCCGGCCCATGCTAGCCCTGCTGGTATTGTCATACTTTGTCCTATTCTTCTGCAATCATCCTTCTACTAGGCAATGTTGTCGAAAATTAATTGTAACTGTAAATATTATAAAATATAAAATAATTGTTATTTTCTTAGTGCCAAAAGATCTATGAGTAAGAAATTTCTACTTCTTTACTTTCGTCTTGACAGACAGTACCTACTAGTGACTCACACTCATTCACTCACTCTCACACTGACTCACTCTTGACATTGATTGAAATCTTTTTCTTCTCTTACTATATTTATATAGTTGCCCATCAATGTTAAATTTAATTATTATCTTACGTACGATACGACAAATATAAAGTGGATATATACGCGATTCAACGCGTCACGCCCCGCTATATCCGTGCAAACGATAACGAGCAATCGCCAAAATGTGATTTATTGACGTTTTGTATCAACGCGTGCGGTTCGATACGGTTTTGAATTTTGATAATTTTACCCGACTACGCCAAACCAAAAGGAAGGGTTATTATTTTAGCCGTCTATGTATGTATATTTGTTTGTACCTTTTTAATTATACATGTAAGTTCTAGCGTCTAACCTACTAGGTGGAGTTTGATTAATAACGTGTCAAATGTCAATAACGACGAAATAGTTTATTAACCGACTTCAAAAAAAGGAGGAGGTTCTCAATTCGACTGTATTTTTTTTTTTTTTTTTTTTTAATGTTTATTACCTCAGAACTTTTGACTGGGTGGACCGATTTGGATGATTCTTTTTTTATTTGAAAGCTGGTGCTTCCCGTGTGGTCCCAATTCAATTAGGTGAAGATCTGATGAATATCTCCGGAGATGGAGAACGGAACTCCTCATGGATAAGAGTAAATTGCTCGCGATCAGTGTGATAGTCTTGTAAACAGTATGTTTTAACCATGCATAGCATATCTCGTTCTGGTTACATCCTGTATTTTAAATAAAACAGTGGGGCCACTAAAAATTGTGAAATAAAAAATTTTCAAAAAAAAAATAAAAACCGACTTCAAAAACCACAAACACTAAAAAGTAAAAAATAATTTAATTTATTATGTATACAAGAGTTAATTTAGTTCTATAATAACATTCTTTGGAGTCGGTGCCAATGTGGAGTCACGTCAACAATAATGAAGAGTAGGTAGACGGTTCATGCGGCTAATTGGTACCGACTCCAAAAAATGTTATTATAGAACTAAATTAACTCTTGTATACATAATAAATTAAATTATTTTTTACTTTTTAGTGTTTGTGGTTTTTGAAGTCGGTTTTTATTTTATTTTTTTCCACTTATTATTAATTATTATAAACTAGATGATGCCCGCAACTACTTCGTCCGCGTGGATTACGTACCTATTATAATTCCCACAGGAACTTATTAATTTTCCAGGATAAAAAGTCCAAACTTTCGCATTTATAATATTTATATTTGATTTGATTTGATTACATAGTATAGATTATTTCAATTGATCATCTATTTCTTATTACTTACGAGTAGAATATAGTCTGTGGTACTGTGGTCACTATGAAGTGGTCAATGGTCTGCCGCTTGCATTCGAGTGCCGCGAGTGGTTAATGTTTGTGGCCGCATTATGGTTGGTAGGTGTTATCCACGTCATGCTGGTGACAGCCATTGAACGAGACTGCAAATTTTAATAATTATATTCCATTTTCCGTTTATTATTAATTATTTCAATTGATCATCTATTTCCTATTACTTACGAGTAGAATATAGTCTGTGGTACAGTGGTCACTACGAAGTGGTCAATGGTCTGCCGTTTGCATTCGAGTGCCGCGAGTGGTTAATGTTTGTGGCCACATTATGGTTGGTCGGTATTAACTACGTCAAGCTGGGGACAGCCATTGAACAAGACTGCTAATTTTAATATTTACATGTATGCGTAAATTGAATGTCTTTGCCTGAACATACAGGGGTTGTAAATGTGCCATGAGATGCTTTGAGAAAAGGATGGTAAAGCCATGCCCGTGTTACTTGTTTTTTTTTGTCCACTACAAGTTAGCCCTTGACTGCGACCTCGCCTGATGGTAAGTGATGATGCAGTCTAAGATGGTAGCGGGATAACCTGTTAGGGGCATGGCAGTTATATTAAACCCATACCCCGTATTTGCTCGTCTTGGTGATTATATACGCGTGTTTTGTACTGATTAGTCTTACAGTTGATAACTTGGCACATAGTACATTACCTATGAAGTAGAGCAGCGTCTTTTTGATAACAATTTAAAATATGTACTTTGACCTTTGAGCATTAGGTTGGTTTTTAATACTCGAAGAGCTTAAATATTTCAGTAATTAATGACAACAAAACATGTCCTGAACGTTGCGTATGGGTTTTCTCGCGCTGCCATGTGGTTAAAGCTTAGTTTGGGTTTTTATAAAAATACACAGGGGCTAAACTACAACTGCGCTCTACCGGTATGCGTAGCGCCTTATTTGATATCTAAAAGTCTTGCCAGGTTCATAGATCGACTCTAGCAAATAGGAAGAAAAAGTTTGTTGGCAAATCACTCGTCTCTACAGACATTCTCCAATTTAGCGGATTATCCCGTTGCTATCAAATTCGATATAACAATTCCAGACGCAGGTTCTGTAACGGGTTCGAACAATTCAATTCTATGTATTTCGTAGCGGGCGTATTTTGCGAATCTTCGAACTAAATCCAGATTAAGGATAGTTGTCCAGTGGGTGCTATTAGCTATAGCTTAGGTATCTTTTGTCGATGTCAACCATAAGATAAGTCTAAGTAAAGATTATCTAGAGTTTTTGTTTTCCTGGAAATCCACGATGTAGTTCTCTAGACGAAATTATTGTATCTTATTTTTTCGATCGCTCCAAAAAACTACTAATATTAAGTTTATCGGTTATTGAACCAACCGTATCGAAGAAATATTTAATTTTATAGCATGTTTTTTTTATAAATCTGAAATAAGAGTTTAGCTTATTATGAGGAAGTCAAGGCTAACACAATGGAAAATCGCAAATCGTTACACTCCAAGTAATACACGGTGCCCTTTTGCAGACGCACACTGAAATATCAGAGTGTATATCGCTACAATTTTATTTTCAACTATTGGTAGATACGATGTTTACCTACACTACAGCATTTGCCAAGATATTATAATCTATTCGCTTATCACTTACATCGTCAGATAGAATGTCCTTTTGGCCATTTATACTTCCACCTGTTATTTAGATCATTCAATCTTTGATTTTAAAGATTCAATGATCTAAATAACAGACCGTGGTAGGTGATTCGGACGGCCGAATCATTGCAGCCACGGTCTAGTTTAAAAAAAATACGTATTAGTTCAGGATATTATGTGGTTATGCAGCTTTAACACTGAGTACATACCAATTGTTACGTTTGAAGCGCAGTGTTGTGTTAGTCTAATGCACGACGTCGTTCTCTCCGTAAACGTACAAGAGAACAGTACAACTGAACCTGACTAACGAGTATTAACTAATTATCTTTGTCTCAGTACTACGGCTACCGTTAAATTTTGACCACGTTTTGGCTTCCTCGTTTCTAATTCGAACTAAGATGGAATGCCCTTTCGGCTTCCGTTTTCTGTTCCACTTTTAATACAGGTGCCTCCAAACTAAAAGTGGATAGGCAATAGGCATATTCTACACAGGTGCGCTCCACATTAGGCATATCACATACCAACATGTCAAATCTCAGCCAAGTCATACCTAGCCACATTTATGGTTGGAAAAAGGTTTCTACATAATAAAACATTTAAATGTTAACATTATATTATCACGTACACGTATGCATAATATCAAGTACACTTACAAATGTTTAAACACGTTGAAACCAGCTTTTATAATTAGCTTGTTTGTAAAATTACCACGTGGGAATTTCAAGCCGGGTTTTACGTTGAAATATGTTCAGTTTTTGTAAAAATATTGCACAGCCAGACTTACAAAAATAGCATAAAAATATGCTCCCAGATAATCAACCGACCCAAAAAAGTATTTTTATTTATTACGCTGAGATATTATAATCAAGGAGCGAGCGGATTATATAAACTTACCTAATTAACTATGGTCTATGATTGCAAATACATAATAATATACTTTTCATCCCATGTATTCGAAAAGGACGACTTGGTTCGCCTTTATGTGCGCCCAAAGGTGGTGTTTTCTATAAGAAACTTTTAGCGGGCAGTAATGAGTTTTTAATCCTCTTTATACTCGTAGGTAAGTGCGCCGCAATTATCTTTGCCGCGCACTTATTGAATTTGGAACATCTTAGTGTTCAGCGCCAACGCCAATTGACGACCTCCGTGGCGCAGTGTTGAGCGCTGCTGTCTTAACGTGCGGAGGTCCAGGGTTCGATCCCCGGCAGGGTCAATTTAGGAATTTATAATTTCTGAATTTTAACTAACGAAAGGGCTATATGGATATATTATATACATACATTAAAAAAAAAAAAAAAAATTAAATAAATATTATTATAAAGGCGAAAGTTTGGATGGATGTATGGATGTGTGTTACTCAATTACGCCCGAACGGCTGAACGGATCTGGATAAAATTTGGCACAGAGATAGATTTAAAAAAAAAAAGATTATAGTCTGGAAATAGCACATATGCTTTTTATCCCGGGAAATTAAAGAGTTCCCGCGGGAACCAAATTTTCTCATACAGGGTGATGAAAAGTAGAGTGTATCATTCGGGCGCAAATATATTTTTGGCTCGGGCGACGTGCTTTGAATCCCTCGCTACGTTCAGGATTCTACTAAAGAATCCCTCGCTACGCTCAGGATTCTACTCTAGAATCCCTCACTTCGTTCTGGATTCAAAAAAGCGCCCTCGCCGTAAAAATATTATTTTTTATTCGTAATGAAAAGCACAGTGTTTACCTCGGGATGAAAGACTTATTTAGTCCCTCGAACTATAGGCCCCCTCGCTACGCTCGGGCGCCAAACCCCGTCTCGGGACTAAATAAGTTACTTTCATCCCTAGGGTAACAATGTACTATTTCACCCGCTACTCAGCAAAAATGTATTGCAGATTTTTAAGGTTTGAAATTAAGGAATTACCTTTGAGAATCGCCTGTTAATTCTATTTAATTAAAAAATAAGGTTGATTTCTGATTCAATGATTGCTGTATTAAATTAAATTGAGTAATTTCGAACAGCTGTGAATTCAGCACTGATAGGCGGGATTCTAAATGAATTTATATTAAGGTGAGATTGACTACACTTACTATACACACGTCAAACTGCCCACCACTCTTAGTCTATTATTTCTCGTGAAACGCGGTGAGTGCAAAAATGTATGATTTAAAAATTCAACAACCTCGCTTTTTGGTTTGTGGATTTTGTGATTGGACGTACCTAAATGTCGAAAACAAAGAGTTTTGTTTTCTGATTGGACTTCATGATAAATTATACGACGCGAAGTGTAGAATTAGTGAGAGGTTTTATGAGTTATGTACGGCTTTTGATTTTTTTGGGAAAATGCTCCAGCTGCGGTTTGTGTTCTCTCATTAGCCTTAAATATAAACAATTTTGGAATTCGATATCTATGTTATCAATGAGCAAAAGCCGTTTTTGCTCACTCAGTGAGTAAAGGCGCCCTTTTTGTGATAGTGAAGTAAAAATAACAATTATAAGGGATTTTTTTGGCTTTATTACTTACTTTAACTGCGAATATTAATCTGCAGTATATACTCTGTTGGTAACGTCATGTTCCTGGAGGGTTTCAGAGACAAAATTTTTTTTTATATATAATTTTTATTAAAGTAAAGAATTTAAGTAGCTGCAGTTCCAAGCATAGCTGGAGCGAGTCAAATTTACGCTCTTATAACACTTGCATAATCTTCAAAAATATGCTTTTTTCAGGAGTATACTTTTTATGAATTTATTAATCTTGTTTAAAGGCCACAAGCAGTAGACACATCGTAAAGAAAAAACTAAATTAATACCACCAAAAACCATTCCAACTTTATCCCAACTATTAGGACTTTCTAATACCTAATACGTATGCATGAAACCGAAATCCGCTGATAATGGGGTGCTCAGGGAGTTACATGAGGTTTAACTAGGGGTGCATTGTGATAAGATTGGAAACATACCAATAACAAAATTATTAATTTTCGCCTTAACATTAGATAACTTATGGTGAAATTTCTATTTGAACTGTTATCTCCTCAGATTTTCTTGAAGTCGGTTGAAAACCCAGTGACATTCTTTTTGTTTGATGTATTGAACTGAACAACTTGACTGTTGAAAATTTGCATCAATCATCACCGAATTAAAGTCAGGCTAATGTAAAGGTATAAAATCTTTTAAAATAAACAATAATCAAATACATAATTGGATCCGTTTTAATGAATAAAAACAGACATCTAATCAATCCTCCTCCTGGTTATTAATCTGGTTATATATTTATTTTTACATTTATACTAATATCTTCTACCGCAAAAGGGGGTGAGTTTTGACATATCTTGCTATTCTATCTATCTGTTTGTATAGCTCTCTATATCTTGCTCTCTATTTCAAAATCAGGAATTTCTGTTTATATGTCTAGTATTGACTATGCAGCATAAAACCTAAATCCGATGATAATAGGGTGCTCAATGCTCAGCGTACTACATGAGCTTTTAAAACTAGGGGTTGCTTTGTGATAACATTAGGGGATTGTTTTCCAGCATGTGTTGCTTGTTTTGGCTTAAGTTTAAAACTGTTTACAACACATGGCGTCATTTGAAAAGTTTTATTTTATGGTCCTAACAGAAAGTACACAGCTGACAAACTTTACAGTGCAATGTAGTACTTAGGTAAGAGGATCGTCTAATTGTAAATTTTCATACAAAAAGCGATAACGTTTTTCTTCCCGTAAATGTTGTCAAATTTTCATAATTTTTAGAAATGTGGCAGATACAATGAAGAACTATGCTCTTACGTTTTAATTTTAAAGAAATATTGCTTATGTTAAAAGTTATTAGCGTCTAAATATCCATATTTTTGACCTAAAAACTTCCTCGAGTATTTTAATTTTTTTAAATTTAACTAAACTAAAATACTAAAAAAAATAAAACGTACGAGCCTAGATTAAGGTGTACTGAATTTAATGAGACCAAAATTGTCTAATTTCGTAAACGTTTGGGGGGGTAAAAACGTTATCATCCGAAACAATATTTCAAGAATAAAATGTAGGCATAAGGCTACTGGACTTGCAACTCTCTCTATCGCACGATACGGAGAAGGCAGCGAAGCGTTGTGAAACAGATAGCATTATTGAAAATACCTACTCGACGATACTAGACGATAGTCTTAAGTACATTAAACAATAAGGTGAACGTCATGACTGAGAATGAAAGTAATGATACTAATATAGGTTAGGGGGTAGGTAAGGGGTAAGGTTTTCGCCATTCTTATTTTTTCTACCTATTAATCAACGGGCATTAATTTAATACACTAGATTTTAGCGTTATGTATACCGAAAAGCTTAGTAAGCTTTTTCTCTGTTATACAAGTCAAAGTAAAAAGTTTATTATAATAATTAATGTTTTGCAACAACATTTTATCCGAACCAAATGCGGATTTCTGAATAAGGAAACTTTTTAAATTTTAATCCACCTACTGTCGGAACAGGTCAAAATCAAATATAAATACTTAGGTACAAACTCAATACCGCCATTCGAAAAGTAATAATTAATTTTATGAAGCAATGTTTATTTTCAACGGTTGCTTTTATTCGAGGAATTTTCTATACTCGTGGACCAACGAGGTTTGTATTTTGTAAGACTTTATTTGAATAAAAACATTTCTATTTATGTCGGAAGAGAAATGTTTAAAGGGGAACGATATTTTGTCGTTGTATGAAATGAATAGCTAATATTTAATCAAAAGGCTCACTAAATCCATACTAATATTATAAATGCGAAAGTGTGCCTGTCTATCTGTCTGTCTGTCCATCTGTCTGTCTGTCTGTCTGCTACACTTTCACGACCCATCTGTTCACCCGATTTGGTTGAAATTTGGTACATGGATAGGTTGTATCCCGGGGAAGGACATACTTTTAGGATACTTTTTATCCCGGAAAATAAAAGAGTTCCCGTGGGAATTGAAAAAACTTAATCCACGCGGACGAAGTCGCGGGCAATCATCTAGTTTTCTTATAATGCGCAATAGGCCTAAAATATGTTTGTGTTATTGAATTCACTCAAAATAATACGAACAACACTGAATAAAAAAAACCGGCCAAGTGCGAGTCGGACTCGCGCACCGAGGGTTCCGTACAAACCTGTAGTAAGTTTTACGATTTATGACGTATTAAAAATAAAAATTACGTTTGTTGTATGGGAGCCCCCCTTTAATATTTACTTTATTGATATTTAATTATTTATTATGAAAGGTAATATACAAGTTAATATTCTGTGAAAATTTGAACCGTCTACCTGTTACCGTTTTTAATATTGAGCAAAAAAATACGAAAAAAACACGTTTATTGTATGGGGACCCCCCTTAATATATATATTTTTTTAATTTTTAGTATTTGTTGTTATAGCGGCAACGGAAATACATCATTTGTGAAAATTTCAGCTTTCTAGCTATCACGGTTTATGAGATACAGCCTGGAGACAGACAGACAGACAGACAGACAGACAGACAGACAGACAGACAGACAGACAGACAGACAGACAGCGGAGTCTTAGTAATAGGGTCCCGTTTTTACCCTTTGGGTACGGAACCCTAAAAACAATGACTCCGCTCTTTTTACGCACAATAATAAATGCTAATAAGCGTTTAAACATTTGCATAGCTTAGTGGTGATTTAAAATTAAAATAAGCCTGTACACCCCCGTTGCAACATGTCAGATACCCCTTGTTGGGGTTTTAAAACTCATCCCGAAATAGATTCTCCCTTGTGTAAAACGCGCCTTTTTGTATTGTAAGTGGCGGGAATAATTAATAGTGTAATTTTATGTTGTAAACGGCGCATATGTTACGTTGATTGCTAATTTGCTTTAACGTATTCTTTTTTCACGAAAGAACAATAATGATGTTGTTTCGTGAGCTTTGACAATAACTTGATCTGCATTGCGCCTATAGATATATTATTACATATTAATAAATCATTAAAAGCTACCAGCTTGTACACTGTAGCTACAGAAAAACTTTTCGAACGACGGCCTATTGCGCATTATAAGAAAATTTCTTGTGTCTTATTAGAAATGTCTTATAATACAGTCGCAATGGTTGTTGTATGAGACATAATATTACCTACAAGATAATTTTTCTTTTGTCGGATGAGACACGCGCATACAAAATATAAGACCAAAGCGAGCCAAAGGAAACGGGGCACTACCTACCTTTTCTCGAAGCGTTTCGTCGGATTTTCGAACCGTCATAGCTTAGGTCCAGATGATGCTAGAAAGCTGAAATTTTCAGGATAAGGTGTTGTTGGCAAACTTACCAAATATACCAAGTATAAATTTTCTAGCATATATAGTTTCAGATTTATTGATACCTGAAATACGTCGATTTCGTGACTGACTCACTGACCGTCATCAACATGAAAAAGGTACTTCCTGAAGTGCTAGAAGGCTGAAATTTGGTATGTAGGCTAGAATTTGCATATAAACAACAGGAAAATTAAGAAATCTGAAACTTTTCCCCTCCAACCCCTCCTATAGGGGGTGCAAATCTGACAGCATTTCCTCGTATTTTAGAACAGTCATAACTTCGGTACGGATGATGGTAGAAAGCTTTAATTTTCAGGATAACATGTCGTTGGCACATTTATTAAACATACTAAGTTTCAATTATCTAGCATTTATGGTTTCAGATTTATTGATACCTGAAATACGTACTTTTGGGGGTTTTTTACTTTTACTAAATCACATGAAACACGAAACCTCTAGGGTACTTCCTAAAGTCCTAGAAAGCTGAAATTTGGTATGTAGACTAGGAATTGCACATAAACAATGGAATAATTAAGAAATCTGAAACTTTCTTTTTCCAACCCCTCTTATTGGGGGTGCATATTTGACAGCGTTCCCACGTATTTGCTAACCGTCATAGCTTCAGTCCGGATGATGCTGGAAAGCTGAAATTTTCAGGATAAGATGCTGTTGGCCAACTTATTAAACATACCAAGTATCAATTGTCTAGCATTTATAGTTTCAGATTTATCGATAACTGAAATACATCGGTTTCGTAATTTAGCCTTATAAATCGCTGATGAAAATCAAAACCTCTAGGGTAGGTACTTCCCAAAGCCCTAGAAAGCTGAAATTTGGTATGTGGGCTAGGAATTTCATATAAATAATGGGAAAATTAAGAAATCAGGAACTTTTCCCTTCCAACCCCTCCTATAGGGGGTGCATAATAGCTGCACAGTCGGTACTAAAAGAAATATGTGCAAAATGCCGTATACATACATAATACCGTACATAAATAATATATATATAAAATTCATGACTCAGGTACAAATGTTCTGAATACAAACATTATGCCCCTAGCAGAATTCGAACCCGCGACCTCTCCCTCAACAGTCATGGTCTGTAACCAATCGGCCAAACAGGTCGCACATAATAATCACGTAATCTTGTCATTTTTATTCTCATTATTTTCATTTTATTACTGAAAAATTATAAAATACCTATAAGTACTTACAACATAAAATATTTTTCAGAGGTAAATATACCTATAGTAATCATTGGCGAAGAGTCCACGTATGACCCGGCATCCCTTTAGGAATTGTTCATTAAGTAATCAACGATATTTTCGTCTAACCCTGTTCTTCGAACTAAACACTGTTCATTGGTTTGAATTAAATTAACGCGTGACAATTTATAGAAAAGTAGATGATGCCCGCGACTTCGTCTGCGTGGATTAAGGTTTTTGATTCCAGCGGGAACTGTTTAATTTTCCGGGATAAAAAGTAGCCAATGTCCTTCCCCGGGATACAAACTATCCCTGTAAATTTCATCAAAATCGGTTGAAAAGATGGGCCGTGAAAGCGCAGCAGACAGACAGACACACTTTCGTATTTATAATATTATATGGATCTAAACTAATATTAAAAAGAGGAAAGATTTAACCGTCAAGTTTGCTGTGGATAAAATAAAAAAAAACTCAACCGATTTTAAAAATTCTTCCGGCACTTCACGTAGGTTCATTCCAGTGCTAATGTAAAATCTTATGTGCTGCTCAGTGCCCACTGGCTTTAGTGGGTAAAAAATAATGGACTATTATCATGATTAGTGCTAGCCTTGCGAAGCGGGGCGGGTCGCTAATCAACAATAAGCAGATATAAACCGGCTGGCCCATACAACCAAATATCTTTAATACTGAGCACCAGACTCGAAAATAAGAACTAACTTAAGTATGTATGGATTTGCCGCTCATTACATACATATACAGCAAACCCACAAAGAAAAGAGGCAACGATAGAGAGTGGGCAATGAAAAAAGGAATAACTGTAGTGCGAGAAATAGTGCGAGAAATAGAGTCCAAAAAATTAAAAAATCTAGTGCGCCTGCCAAAAAGAAATGAAATCCCACCAAAACCATTTCATGGATAGGCTGCCAAAACTCGCATACAAGTCCAAATCATAATGCTTTCACTGTTAAAAAGTTATGAGATCTCTAGTAGAGCCAAGCCCCTAGTTGAGCTCCGATTTGTGCTGCGCATCATCATAGACCATGGGGCCAGTTCCAAGTCCAAAGTGTACAGGTTTAAGTACTTTTGGCTGTACCACATTTACTACATAGAAGTCCTGACTCTATAAACTCTACATCTTGATAAAAAGATGTGGCTTGGCCGTTTCGTGATTCTCGCACAAACTATACCTATTCCACGAACATTAAATGATTGATTGGATCACGAAACAGCCAAGCCACATCTTTTTATCAAGATGTAGAGTTTATAGAGTCAGGACTTCTATGTAGTAAATGTGGTACAGCCAAAAGTACTTAAACCTGTACACTTTGGACTTGGAACTGGCCCCATGGGCTATGATGATGCGCAGCACAAATCGGAGCTCAACTAGGGGCTTGGCTCTACTAGAGATCTCATAACTTTTTAACATTGAAAGCATTATGATTTGGACTTGTATGCGAGTTTTGGCAGCCTATCCATGAAATGGTTTTGGTGGGATAAGATATTACTTATTATAAGACACGAGACATTTTCTTATAATGCGCAATAGGCCTAAAATATGTTTGTGTTATTGAATTTACTCAAATTAATACGAACTTGATAGTAGTAATTACCTAAGAAGAACTACGCACATTAGCTCCTATGTTTAACTTCAAATAGTTCCAGCCTGGTGCAACGCCATATTCTACAGTTCAGCTTTAGCAAAGCGAGATATAGGATTTAGGCTTTGTATAAATTGTTTAAATTATAATTAAAAAACGAAAAGTTTTCCAAAAAACCTAGATATCATTACTTAAATAAACAGTTTGATTACAATGTAATTTTAAGTGTAATTTCCATAAAATTCAGGACTATGAAGGCTATTAGTCTAAAACTGTAACTATCTATAGAGTCTAATTTAATAAAGGGTCTTATCTGTAATAATGGATCGGTCCCAATAGAACCATTTACCCGTTTTGATCAAAAACAGGCAGATCTAGACATAATAATATCATCTAAATTCAAATACTTCGTTGCGTTGTTTATAACCAACTAAATAGAGAAAAATGCATTCCTAGAAAGGAGATAGAATACTTTTGATCCCACAAAATCAAAGAGTTTCTACGCGGACGAAGTCCCGGACATTTTCTACCTAATATGGATTAAATACTTTTTTAATTATTTACCGTGAAATAACAGTAATGCACAATTCATAGTATTAAAGGATCGATGCGAGTAAATAATTTAAATTGAATTGGTTGGATAAGTCCGCATATCGTTAATCAGTAATCAGTATTGACTATTGGACAATGCTATTCTTGTTTTTTTCCACATAAACGCTGGGCTGGGCTGAGATGGCTTTTTGAGACGCGAGAGGCATATCTTTGCCGTTAGGATGGTAACTAGTCACAGCCGAAGCCTCCCACTAGGCCAAAGTCAGAGTAGAGAAAATTCAGAAATTATAAATTTCCGAATGGACCGTTCCGGAGATCGAACTCGGGACCTCCAACTTATAAAATCACTGCGCCAGAAAGGTTGTCATATTAATAAAATTAATAACAACGATATTTTGTTTTATTTTCTATCCAAAGCAAATAATTATTATGAAATAAACAAATATTTATTTAGCCATAATATAAATTCAAAAAAGAACAAAAGTAAAAATTTCCGTCATAATTTTATTAACATCCGTCGATGTTTTGATAACTTCTCAGGTTAATTTGGGACGGTTTATTTTACAAAATAGAATCTAATAATTTAACATTCATACGACGACTTTGTAATGTGAGGATTAACTAATAAAACTTGATACTTAAGGCCTCTGTGTGAAGAGAATGTAAAATAGAAATAAGACTATCTCCAGTAAATGCGAAAAAAGGCTTTTTAATAGCTTTACAAATTACGACTCGCGGCTCCGTTTTCGATAGGATTTCAACAAAAATCGGTTCTTATTCCTTGTCTAATATAGGCAACCTCCGTGCAAAATTTCAGCTTTCTAGGTCTAAAGGTGAGGGCTGGGCATTGATGAATCAGTCAGTAAGTCAGGACTTTATATCTAGAGATAACTTCTTAAATTACTATCCATCCACTCCACACTTATATTTCAAATGTGAAATGCATCTATCCGTCCGTCTCTACATATATCCCGGAAAATCAAAAAGCCCATGGGATTCTCAAAAACCTTACCTTGGGGTGTCTTTGGCAAGGCTTATGTCCTAATGTGAACACAAATTGGCATATAATATATTATTTTGAATTATACATAAATGACTCACTTAATATATCAATCTCTTAGCTTTAATCATACGAGTAGATGCTTAACTTTACGTTGGCAAAAATCCAGATCAAGTGTAGGTTTGACTTTCAATTTTTGAGATAGCCTGCTGCCACTTAAATATAACTTTTATATCTGTACGATAGAGTTGATTATGGCGTGTCGAATTAAATATAATTTGTGAATACCCTGTCCCTTTGGATGACAGTGTTATGATTAATGGGTATAGAGGTCGTTGCACTCGACTGGGCTGAATCATTCAAAATATTCATATTATTCCGATTGACATTTTTTGGGGCTCGTGACTTCCTACGTGGTATGAAATATGAGATAGAAAAATGTGGGTAGATTATTCGTTTGATGTTTTCAAAGCATTTTGTGGAATGTTAGTTTGATGTTATTATATTTCGTCGCTTCATTCTAAGATATATACTATGTAGTTTCCTTAATTATACAACAACAATCGTACGATTTTTAGAGATGTTTTATTTTAGTTTATCGACAAAATTCTCGCGCTTGAGCCATCTCTAGTCTCTACCTGACTGCGTCATTCTTTTTTCGTACGTAGCAACGATCGGACGTTCCCACTTTCAACAAAGTTAACACGAAGATTTAATAGATGCTCTAAGATTGTCCAGAGCTCGATCCAGAGCTCCTCGGGGTACTCGGAGAAATAAATATTCCAAAATTTGGTAAAAAATATAATAAATGAATAGACCTGAAAGAAACGTAAATCATTCAGTGAATGAAATAGTCAAGATCTCAGGTTCAAAATTTCCAGATGTAATTGTTCACAATATAAAACCTCTCAGTATAAATATACATACACCGTCAGAGAGGTAACAAGAGGTCGGAGATAATGAATATATCATTTTTATCAGTTATCTAGGTACTTTAGTGTTATATATATTCAATTTATTTACGAATACTGTAGATACAGAAAACGAAAATAAAAGCTGCTAGCATCTTGCCTCATAGTGGTGTGCAAAGAAAATTTGCAACGAAAATGTGTGGTAAAATTGCAAAAATTACCCACAAGTTTTATGTTTTTCCTACCCACATGTTCTTGGGCTCAAATCTCTAGTTTTATATCTCCATCGTGCTGGAAGCATAATTTATCATACATCCGGTGACGTGTAAGAATGGTTGACTAAACTCAGAAGACGGCAGAAAAACAAAAACCAAATTGAGAACCTTTTCCGTTTTGGAAGTCGGTTAAACGGCGAGTATTTTTACGACCGGAAGTAGACTTCGTATGATGTACCTATCTAACAATGTAAAATTTCTATCGTATTATTGTTTTTTAAAAAAAAGATTTTTCGCGGGCTAGCGGGCAAACATTTCTGCAAACTCGGGATAATGCTGCCCGAAGCGGGATCTTAACTTTAGTATCTATACATCGTCCATATATTGGAAACAATCTTTGAAAAACCGTCATAAAACTGTCGTTATTATAATACGTACATCGTTATCACTCGTGGAAAACATACAATTTACTCCGCCTTAACAACATACTCCATAATAACTTGCTTAATGCAAAATTAAAACACTTGGTTTTTTGTAAAAAGAGTAAAGAGTATAGATCCACGCCGTCAGCGCGTCTACCTTAATAATTGACGGAGGGAAATGATTTAACGCATTTATTCAAAAATAAGTAGGTACTTATGTATATTAAATAATTTATAATGACTGATGACACATGTTTTTAGCGACATGAACAACTAGGTTGTCCATTGTTAAAAAAGTATAGTAGCCTGATATCTCACTTAATTAAAACTTCTTACGTCAGTGGGGTTTAAAGCCCAAACCGACCGATTTACACCTCCAAGTCAACATTATTACTACCTAGTAGTCTATCACAATATCGACCGAGTATATGCATCATTTTTCATTTATATTCTGCGGGGAACTTATACACAGATAGGAATTTGTCGTATTCCATAATCTTGAATAAGGCATAATTTTTTGACAAACATCTTAAAATGGTACCATTATTAATAATTTTATTAAATTATGTGCCTGTAGTAGACCTCTACAACAGGACCAGAATAACCCGTTCTTCTCCCGCCGCGTTTTGAAAAATAATAATTTTCTCCCCCCTTCTGGGTAGGTTTCCACACATTCAAACGTCCCATTGGACGTCTGTTGTGTGTAAATAAAACCAAGTACATACTGACCCAGCTAATATACTTTTGATTAGATTATAAATCTTGCAGCATTAACATAAATAATTATTGGTTTGCATCCAATCTGTAAGCTTGTTACTCAGGAGCTGATGTAAAAAGCGCAACATTGTATTTCTAAAGTAAAATGAATACTTAAGAAAAATCTTAGACTTATCTTAACTATACGTAGATGAGAATCTCAAGAAATCCGCACATGATTCCAACCTTAAGCATAAAGCTGCTTAAAACATTACGACTCAAATAAGAGATTGGGAAGAATAAAAAAAAAAAAAAAAAAAAAAATTATTGACAACAATAATTAGTATCTATTCAACGTGGATACAGTTCTTGCAAAAATAGATATTTTCTGTATCTCTAAACATCTACATAGTATATATCTGAAGAATGAAGCGACGAAATATAATAGACTAGCTGATGCCCGCGACTTCGTCCGCGTGGTTGAGGTTTTTTTGATTCCCGCGGGAACTTCTTAATTTTCCAGGATAAAAAGTAGCCTATGTGCTATTCCAGACTATAATCTATCTCTGTGCCAAATTTCATCCAGATCCGTTCATCCGTTGGAGCGTGATTGAGTAACAAACATACATCCATACATACATACATCCATCCATCCAAACTTTCGCATTTATAATATTTATATGGATGATCAAACGAACTTCCTGAAGTGAAGTTCGATCATTATTATATGAGTCGCTTCATTCGAAGATATATAAATAAATTCCCAACCCACCCAACCCGAAACATATTTTTGCAATAACATTAGGTATATATCTCTAAAAAGAATGACGCAGTCAGGTAGAGACTAGAGATGGCTCAAGCGCGAGAATTTTGTCGATAAACTAAAATAAAACATCTCTAAAAATCGTACGATTGTTGTTGTATAATTAAGGAAACTACATAGTATATATCTTCGAATGAAGCGACTCATATAATAATGATCGAACTTCACTTCAGGAAGTTCGTTTGATCATCTATTATTTGTTACGCCCGCGGTGATAGCCTAAATGTCTTTGGCCTCATATTTTAGAGATCCCGGGATCGAATCTTGGGCAGGCAACGAAAATTTTCAGTCCTGCAATTAAATAGGTAGGAAAACATTGAAAGACGAGCAAAAATGCAAACACGCGACGAAACCTTAAAACCTGAGAGTTCTCCATAATATTAATAATTATCTATAGTGCGTTGCTGGACATAAAGAAAGTCGCCATACATTTTGTAGCCTTAAAAGGATATTCAATAATTCAATCGAAAATCGATTACTAAATCACGTTGTTTTGTATAAGATAAACTTTAAAAAATCGTGATAAATCCTTTTGATTGTTCCATTTTATAAACTGAATAATTAAAATCGACTAGGCCCGTGTAAATATGTCCTGAGTACGCAGCTTTAATTCTGTTAGCTTAGGTCGACGGCAGATTGCGGCTAGTATAATAAAGACATACCTAGTATTTTATGTCGTCCTGGTACCTAAAATCTGGGAAATTGTCTGTTGACTCTACAAAAAGAATTTTTTCAAGACTATATAAATCAACAGCTTTCATGCAGCTATCGCAATTCTCAGTCATGACAAACAATGCGAGCAAATACTCTTGTAAAAGTGTGTTTATAATAAATATACACATAATATCATACTTCATACTAATATTATAAATGCGAAAGTGTGTTTGTTTGTTGGTTTATTGGTTTATTGGTTTGTTGGTTTGTCCTTCAATCACGTTGCAACGGAGTAACGGATCGACGTGATTTTTTACATGGGTATAGTTGAGGACCTGGAGAGTGACATAGGCTACTTTTTATCCCCGAGTTCCCGTGGGAATTTAAAAAAACTTATTCCACGCGGTCGAAGTCCCGGGCATCAGCTAGTACCTATCATCATAATATGATTAAACTCAAGTAAATAACCGTCGCCCTATTTACATAACCAATAACTCTAACTTTACACAACGAAAGATTAAAACCGAATGGCACCAGGCTGTATACAAATATGAAGTGCCTACGGAATAAGCGCTTTACTTTGTTGGTTTAGGTCGGAGTATAATTGCGCTGACGGTTAATAAAGTCGTAGCGCTTTATGGGGCCCGGATAGATAATGTCACTTGCTTTTGCTAAGTGCTTGTTAAGAGGCCATAACGAAACAAAACGTGAGGAGGTGAGGATGAAGAGGCCCGTAGAAAAACTAAATTTACCGCCATAGCTTGACGTGATGCGAAGCTGAAGTGATAATGGGCTGGGCACTTAGTTCGAAGAACCAATATACGTTGGGGTCCCAAAGAGCTGGAACGGCGTCCCCGCCCAGAAAAGCGCAGCATTGGCAGCGCGCCCACAAGGTGGATGGACATGACTTCGATATCGAGAAAGGGAAATCGGTGCAGCTATCATACTTGAAATTCAAAGTTAGTTACTTTTGATTTATTTCACGTAGAACAACTTGTGCCACTTATGAAATGTCGTGACTCTACCACCGGTTCGGAAAGGAGCTTCTTCTGAGAAGAACCGGCAAAGAAACTTAGCAGTTGCTCTTTTTAAAGGAAAAATAATGTTGCAATATGTAGCTAATACACAATACAAATGTAATGTAAAAAGAATTACACTGATATAATATATCCGAATGCGAAGCCAATTTCTTCCATGCAACTTTAAATATAATAATAGTATAATAGCCTCGGCTTAGTAAATGCTGTTTCACAATCATTAAATTTATGCAATGGCAAATCTAAGAACTCTTTTTGTATCATGTTATTGGCTGAAATCGTTCTTTATTCACAATCAAGCGGCACATAAGAAAATATTTACAATTTTTAGTAAATGGCAAATCTAAGAACTCTTTCGGTACCATGCTATTGGCTGAAATCGTTCAAATTTATTCACAATCTCGCGGAACATAAGAAAATATTTTAAATTTTTAGTAAATGCTGTTTTACAATCTTTAAATGTATGCAATGGTAAATCTAAGAACTCTTTTGGTACCATGTTATTGACTGAAATCGTTCAAAGGGGACTGTCCACTTTGTATGGGGCTTTCGGCTTGGAGTGGACAGTCACTGAGAATAATAATTTTATATTAAGTTAGTAGCACTAACAAGTAGGAATAAGAAAAATAATAAAGTTTTGTGTCCAGGTGTTACAAATTTTGTTTTTTATGATTATAAGAAGGTTTCTGAAATAAAAAATCATTGTTTTTGTTATTTTTGTTTTATTATTCTGATTCATAAGTTAACAGAATGTTATCTAGAAACTGGGCAGGTAGATTTATAGACTCTTGGTACCTCGCCCAGCTCAAAAACCAAATAATTGTCATGAAATGGGCACATCAACCTGTCCGTCGACTCACCATGCAGTTGCAACAATATTGTTTTATAGCTTCTCTGCCTGACCTATTGTTTTCATATCAGTGAAATTCGGGGGTTCCGTGTTCAGTCCGAGGTCAATATTAGGGCTTCGATCAGTACCGGTAGGATTGCCAAGGTATTCGCAAATAGCGTCATCGGTGTGTATAGAAAAACGGGAAAAAACAAAAATGATAACAAGTAATATTCACTTTTCAATAACTCCTGGACCATCACCAACATTAAACACCACAATTCGAAATACCTACGAATGCGAAATCATTTATTTTGTCAAAATGACAAGTCCAAAGAGCAAGAGTCTATAGTTTAGGGTTGCCAAAAAATCATTTTCAAGAAACAGGTAATTAATCGATTAAATCGATAATCGAAGTTAATACAATAATTAACTCTTTGCTTTTTATTTATTCAATAACAATTTACCTAATATAGTTTATATTTCACCATAGTTAAATGTTCTTTTACTAAAAGCACTTTTGTAGATAACTTTTTCTTTTTTATTCGATTTAAAAATATTTTTATAAATAATCGATTAAAAATTAATCGATTTAAAAATATTTTTAAATCGATTATTTGTTAATAATTATTATTTGTTTAAGACTGGCAACATGGCGTAATCAAATCACCAACCGGAAATAAATAATTAATGAATTAAAATACTTATTTAATAAAGTTTTTATCAGTTTATATTGATACAACTGAAAACAACAAATAAACATGATTTAATTTATCAAAATTTTTGGTTTAATTGTTTTTTTGTATGTATTCTGTTCACGCCAAGCCGAAAATGGACAGTTCCCTTTATTCACAATCTCGCGGCACATAAGAAAATATTTACAATTTCGCTGCTCTGATACTAAGAAGTGCAAAGTTCACAAGACTCTCGTGTTACAAGAAGATATCCGTAGTAAACAAGGCAGCGTGATTCATGCAACAGTACTTTATTCTAGTTCACCTATTGTAGGAAAACAACAATACTATCTTTTCAAGATTTATTTTTCGCGCAAAAAAGCGTTTATTGTGTAGATTGTTGGTATTGTTAGGGTTTATTTCATGGATGTGTTTAATTATTTAAGAAATTTATTTTCCGTCGTAGTAATAGTTCTGCGCCGTCGTCGTCAACCGAAACTATAGAGTACCAGTAGAAGAAACCTAAGTACTTGTGACTTGTTTGAGTTCATATCTACTATTAAAATATTATAGCAGAAATTAATCGCCTATAATAAATATCCTGCTTAGTCAACGAGTAAAAATTACAACGAAAGATTGCAAACATCTCCACAGTCATTAATAGAATCCGCAGTTGACAAACAGGATGTGATTCAATAACAATCAATTTCAAACTTTATTGCACACCACAAAGCGTTCAAAATCGTACCTATAACCGTAAATCAAAGTGCATAAATGTTTCCCCGCTACACGACTACTATTTATCGTGATATATCGCTTGAAAGATCCACAGCAATCTGTCGGGACACTCGGCCTAAGTCTGATATTATGATCTACTGAAATACACAGCAATATCAACTTTAAATTCACGGACTAAGATTGCTTTTAGTGTGTCAGTGCAGAGTCCATTGTAATGTATAGCATGAGGTTGACAGAAGTCGAAACAAATCGTTTTAGCTACCATTAGGATAGTGGGGTTGAAATCGCTAGTCCTTGATTAAATGCCGTATGTAGAGATTTTCCGTGTCCCTTTCGTTCGTAGTTTATGCTTTCCAAGGGTCGTAGTAGCTACCTAAAATGTATCGGTTTTCAATCGTCAATTTACGAAAGCACTAGCTACGCTACTAGCTAAAAGCTCCATAAGCTAATACTATTTACTTATGAGTAGAAACTATATTTTAGTAGGTAACTCGATGGATCGATCTAAACTTTGTGTAACAGTGTCTTTCAACAAATAAAAAAAATGCGTCAAATAAGAGCGAGAACACAGTAGGAATTGGACAAGAAAAAATATCTGCACGAAACGTCCGCATCGAAGGGAAATGACGTTTTGTCCTGAATGACGCGCTAGTTTGTAAAGTCATAATAGTACATTGTTCACCGAGGGGAGAAAGTGACCGATTACTAACGAGGGTGTAGTTTGAGGCCCGAGGCGTAGCCGAAGGGCCGCAATACACGCGAGGCAGGAATCGTACTTTCTCCCGAGTGATACATAGTGCTTTATACTACACCTGCGAGGAAAATAAGCGATAATTAGTGATTAAACGAACTTATAAAAGGTTAATAGATAATAGTCCTTAATTAGGTTAGGCTAGCTAGCTTTCATTTCTAATTGTATTGTTTTCAATAATTAAAAAAAAAAAAATATATATATATTATAGAGATGTCAAATATGGTGAAGCTGCTTCTAATAATATATTTCCTTATGTTAAGACATATCCAAATTCTCAGCGTCCATACCATATTTACTTAAAATTAAAAAACAACAGCGCGTTAGAAATGGATTTTCATACAGTTTTCTCCCCGCTTAGCACGTTAGAAATGAAATTTCATACATCTTTTCCTCCCGCATATTTGGTTTGTAGCAATGACGTACTTTCTACCTCATTTTGACATAAGCAAGAAGGCACTTTCCGAGCGGGTGTAGTATAAATAACTTTTTCGTTGACTTCGTTTACCTTAGGATGAAAACTTGGTGAACTCGAGCCGTCGAATATGAAAATGCCCGCTCAGTCTCAATACCTATTTTACGGCAGTAATTATTACGCCATACCACAAAAACAGTATACATAATATTATTTATATCAAACTTCACGCTTCATGCAGCAATAAATAAAAGAATACTCAACCGGAAAGCACTCCGCATTTCGGAAAGCGTCACGAGAAACATAATGTGTCGTTCAAAAAGCGCTCAAACTTTTTGTCTCCGAAACCATTTCATATCCTGAGTAATATGTGATGAATGACAGACCAACCCGTCCGCTGTTTCTACGATTATACATTTCGAAAACTTAAATATGACTCTTACTACACGAAACATAAAGACTGTATTGCAACGGGAATCTATTGTTATAGTAATGCACGTCTTTTGATAAATTCTTGTATTGTAGTGAATGCGAGTTTCATTCCTAGCATTTTGTGATAGATTAAACGTAGAATAACTGACGTTTCAAATATCCGAAAACAAGATTTGTGTTTTTGCTTGGAATAAGGAAGCAAGCAGTCATGCAAGAAGGCCAATGGACTGAGGACCAGACGATTTTTTGAATTATTAGTCAGTTTTAAATTATGAATAGAATAAATTCAAATCAACTATGTGTCTGATACTGTGGTCTGATATGAATCGGCTTTCTTTTCAGAATATTAATTTTATTGAAAACCACTTGGTAATCTAGACACGTGGTAACGTATCAAGCCAAGTTCCAAGAAAAAGGTTTTATTTTCAACAGCTACAGTAAAAAGCACTTTTTGAAATCGCAATATTGCAATTTTATATTTGGCAGATCCAAACCTATGAACTTGAGTGGCAGCGCTTTCATCAGCCATATTTAACTTTTTTTTCTGACTCATGTTAACTTGTCTGGCCCGAAACACTTGCGTCTCATGACCATATTGCAGAATAAAATGAATGCTACTACTACTTTTAGTTAATAAACTAAAAGGACAACATTAAAATATTGCTATAACTATTCCTTTCATAATACTCCCAGCCTATGCTCCCAGCGGACAGGGGCAGCATTATATTTAGAACTGTCATTTTAGTTTAGTTTGTGTTAACTAGCATTGGCCACACACTACACAGTGCCCAGAATCAGCCTCACATTACTTAGAAATACTTAATTGTCAAAGATAAAGGTTGCTACAAAATAAATAGTAGCAGGAACTGATGGAAAAAAGAAACTCTATTTACATTAATCGAAAATCACGACTAGCGTAGTTTATGGTAAGTACTAAGTACAAGCCGAGATTATTGTGTACGATAATAAATTTGACGACCTCCGTGGCGCAATATTGAGCGCTGTTGTCTTTACGTGGAGGTACCAGGTTCGATCCCTGGCAGGGTCAATTTGGGAATTTTTAATTTCTGAATATTCCCTGGTCTGGCCTGGTGGGAGGCTTCGGCCGTGCCGCCAAGCGATTTAGCGTTCCGGTACGATGCCGTTTAGAAACCGAATAGGGGTATGGGTTTAATATACCTGCCATGCCCCCCTAACAGGTTAGCCCGCTACCATCTTAGACTGCATCGTCACTTACCATCAGGTGAGATCACAG
Organism: Erebia ligea; assembly: GCA_917051295.2. Classification (NCBI taxonomy): domain Eukaryota; kingdom Metazoa; phylum Arthropoda; class Insecta; order Lepidoptera; family Nymphalidae; genus Erebia; species Erebia ligea. The sequence continues at coordinate 17,043,517 of OU785221.1, read as the reverse complement.
TCAAAGGCTATCTTGTAGAGGAATAAAAAAATATATTAAGTTTGCTACAAAAGGAATAGTCGCAGGAACTGATGGAAAAATACTCTACTTATATCGAAAATCATGTTATATAACGTAGTATTAGGTATTAGGTAAGTACAACCCGTGATTATGGTGTACGTTAATCAATTTCATCCACCGAATAATAATGTAAGCAATTAAAAATGTTCCCGGAAATTGGTTTAATAATAACAAGGGCTTTTCAATATGGCTAATCACCACGATCGTCAAGCCTCAACATTGAATTAATTAAGCTGTAAGATACTCACGAACCCTGAGAATTTTTGTTACGGAATTAAAAATTATATTTCGTATAGGTTTGGACAGAAATAGGGACTTAATTAAATTTTGCGAAGTCTTGAAAAGAGACCCGTTCATAACTGGGGAAGTTAAGGAACGGGTCTATTTTCATTGTACTTTGTTCTTTTTATACGCTTATTTAAATTTCGTAATATTATGGTTTAAACATGAAATAATACCTAACGAATACATACTATGGAGGTATACCAAGACTGCCTCGTTGGTCTAGTTCTCTGATCTGTGGTCTAGTGGTTGGCATGTTCGACTGCGGCCGACGAGGTCCCGGGTTCGAGTCCCGGGTCGGGCCATAATTAAGTATTGGGGTTTTCTGACTAGAAATTCTCGGTACTAGCCCGAAGTTAGGAAGTTGGTGGTGTTTACTCCCGTGCCTCGGAGAGCACGTTAAGCCGTCGGTCCCGGTTATTATCACTAACATGATAATAGTCGTTAAAGCCCGCCAACCCGCATTGGAGCAGCGTGGTGGGTCTAAGCTCTAATTCCCTCTCTCCTATGAGAGTGGAGGCCTGTGCCCAGCGTTATGTTAATGGGCTGTAGTGGATACCAAAACGTTAGCGGATCACTCTTCACTTCCACTTCAGATTTTGACTTTTGTATCTGCACTTCTATACTAATATTATAAATGTCTGTCTGTCTATCTGTTTGCCTGTCTGTCTGCTACGCTACCACAGAATAGGTAATAGTACGTTGCTTTAACGGCCCATTTTTCAACAGATTTTCATGATATTTTGATATCGAGATAGGCGATACATCCCGGGGAAGGCCATAGGCTACCTTTTATGCCGGAAAATTAAAGAGTTCCCGTGGGAATAAAAAAAAAGAAATGGCGAGTACCTAGTGAATAATGTTCTCTGAAACAGATAAAGCTCTTTGTAAGTTTATCGTCTTTACAAAAGCAATTAGTGTAATCAATGTCTGTAATAGATCTCATTGCGAGCAATTCATTTGAATCAAGGCAAATCCTTTAGCTTGCCAATTCCAATTCTAATGCGCTTGATTTGTTTTGTTATTTAAAGCGTATCTATCTGTATAATAAAGCATACTTAAGAACGTACACTGAAGATACGTTTATTCTACACAGAACTCAGAACAGAACAAGAACAAAAAAGAAGTACCGAAAAATACGTTTCTCTCAATTTAGTGCCGATTTTTACATGAAGAAGATAATATACCAAATTCTACGAAACTTCTTGAACGTTTTTTTTGCACAAAAAAACTGTAGTGATAAAATAGCAATAAATAGGAACATTTTTGTATCATAGATAGGGAAACTGATCGATTAACATTACCTTCCTTCGGCTTCCTTCTACACTTAAAATTTTCGTTAATTTTGCCCCTACCCCTAGAAACTGTCGCTTTAGCTATCCCGGCTCCCTCTAGAAGCCTGGAATACCGGCCAGGTTGCTGTGGGCTTTCCGAACCGTGGCTGGGGAAACAACGTCACAATATTTTTTTTAAACGACTGCCTGAAAAAAGGAGTATTTTGTTTTCAGGGTTCATGTATGTATGTATATATGTATGTATGTATGTATGTGAGTTTGTATATTCCACCATAACTTCTATACGCCTGAACGGATTTTGATGAATGAGGTATCGTTAGAATCCTTAGCTCATTCCGGGTGACATAGATTAGTAAAATTAAAAAAAAAAAATGATAGGGTGACCATCCCTATCAAAGACTAAAGTTGATTTTTTTTCCAAAATGAGATTAACTTGGTATATTGTCATCATCGAGAAAATGATGAGTAGATTCCAAAAATATATAAGACTATATTAATTCGATATCCAGTGATTCACAAAAAAATATGATTTAACTATGGCAGTCGTATTTTTTAATTCTTTGAGTTATATTCACTTGTATATTCTACTACAAGCTAGCCTTTGAATGCGATCTCACCGCGTAGTTGGCTAACCTGAGTTATATTAAACCCATACCCATTATCGGTTTTTACACGGCATAGTACCGGAACGCTAAATCGCTTAGCGGTACGTATATGCCGGTAGCGTGGTACCTAGCCACGGCCGAAGCCCCCACCAGACACCAATCCAGAGAGAATTCTGAAATTATTTTTTCCCAAAATTTACCCTGCCGGGAATCGAACCCCGCACCTCGCACGATAAGACCACAGCGCTCACCACTGCGCCAAGGAGGTTTTCAATTTCGCATTGATCTGCGAGGCCCGTGCATTCCAGCAGCACGTGAGTCGAACTGCAAAATAGCTCTCGAAACGGGCGTTTGGATCTAGAAATCAGAACTATTTTCCATTCAGGTTCTATTTAGGTATAATGTAGAACCTTGACTGGTAGGACTGCCTCGTTGGTCTAGTGGTTGGCATGTTCGACGGCGGCCGACGAGGTCCTGGGTTCGAGTCCTATGTCGTGCCATAATTGAGTATTGGGTTTTTCTGACTAGAAATTCTCAGTACTAGCCTGGAGTTAGGAAGTTGGCGGTGTTTCACCCCCGTGCCTCGGAGAGCACGTTAAGCCGTCGGTCCCGGTTATTATCATTGGGGCTGATTCTATAGTGCACAACTAAACTAAAATTAGAGCATTACAAATATTGCTAACCCTTTCATAATACTCCCTACGGAAAGGGACGGAACTAGATTTAAAGCTGCCATTTTAGTTTAGTTTAGAGATTGTGTCAATCAAAATCAATCTCTCGGCCACAGTGTGGCCGATTCTGTATAACGTCGTTAAAGTCCGCCAACCCGCATTGGAGCAGCGTGGTGGGTCTAAGCTCTAATTCCCTCTCTCCTATGAGAGTGGAGGCCTTTGCCCAGCAGTGAGACGTTAATAGGCTGTAGTGGTAGAACCTTGAACTTCATTGGAGGATGTTTTCTTCCTAAAAGTTTTTCACAGAATAAATAAATAATGCTTTTTTATTGAATTAAACTTTTACGAGTTACAAATAGAATAGTTACATAGCACAAGAATACATGAACAATCGAGTATTTTCTTGTGACAAATAAAGCTAGCCTTTGTCGCGTTTATTATAATAGCAGGTGTACAAATAATAGGTTAGCAGCCTTAATTATTGGCGCTACCATTACAAACAAAGCCACATACTCGTATTATGTTGACAATTAGTATAAATGTTACGAAGGTAAAATTTATTCGAACTTCTTTCTTCTTTTTTACTGACTTTACCTGTGTTATTAGATTATACCCAAATTATTTATGGACATAGTAATATTATATTAAGTAAAAGTGATTTTTTTATTCCACTACAAGTTAGCCCTTGACTGCGATCTCACCTGATGGTAAGTGACGATGCAGTCTAAGATGGTAAGATGGTAGCGGGCTAACCTGTTACAATGACAGTTATATTAAACCCATACCCCTAGTCGTTCTATACGGCATCGTACCGGAACGCTTAATCGCTTGGCGGTGAGTCTTTGCCGAAAGGGTGGTAACTAGACTAGGCCGAAGCCTCCCACCAGACCAGACCAGAGAAAATTCAGAAATTATAAATTCCCAAATTGACCCTGCCGGGAATCGAACCCGGGACCTCCCACGTTAAGGCAACAGCGCTCGACACTGCGCCAGGGAGGTCGTCGGTGTGTCTGTCTGCTTTCATGGTCCACCTGATCAACGAATTTTGACAACATTTGGAATAGAGATCGCTTGCACCTCAGAAAGACATTAGCATACCTAAATCCTGGAAATTCAAAAAGTTTCTACGGAATTTAAGGCGCCAGCGGAGGGCTAATTGCTCATACAAACGTAATACCAAAATAATTAGTAATTCGAGCATATTTCCTCCATATTATGCGATTATTAAGATTGAACTTGTATTTAACTAGGTCCCTGGATAATTATTTTTCCAAAATACTTTCCCAAAATTAAATGTAAGCACATTGCGTTTTGCATGTTTTTGCGACATAAACGACATGTTTTCTCCTTATTTGTTTCATATTAAAACCAACGATATCTCACGTACTAATTGATCAGGAACATAGCCTATATTGTCAAGTTACAGAATAACAACACGAAGTTAAAAACACAACAATTTTTCATTCATCATTTTTGGTATTCACGGAACAAGACTAAATGTATAACAAATTCTGTACGCTCATATTGCTATCGCGCTTGCACGCGATCATGTGTCTTCAGCCAAATAGGGATAGCAATATACCGGCAAATTTATATTTGCGGTTCGAGTAGAAGTTGCGAGCGGTGGTCGCCGGTCCCTTAAAATATAAACCATAAACAACACATACGAAGTCGTGAGCATCACTTAGTACCCTCTAAGAACTGTTCCCAACTATACCTACACTTTTAATGCCAATTTTCCCATATTATAGTGTATTATAGCCCCATATACCAACGGAGCAAAACACAAGTCACGATGTTATTTAATTTGCACATGTCGAGTCACGAATGACACTCGACGAAATTTAATTTATTACGCCGCCTATTATTTACGGTGTACAAATTTGATTGATGACCGTATATTGATTGTATAAAATGGGGACTGTATGAATTCGTCAAATAATTTTCGATTGTGCACTGTGTCGTTAGATATTCAACTGACAAATTTTTGGATCAATTCACGCGTCTTTCGAACGGAAATCCTCAATAGCCAATGCTCAATGGATTATCGAGTATTGATATTAATGTGAGTTTTTTTACAAAATATTGGCTAATGCCCGCGACTTCGGGCGTGAAGATTTCGTTCGTAGTAAAATTCTGTAGGAACTCCTTGATTTTCTTTGATAAAAAGCAGCCTATGACTCTCTCATATCAATGCAAAAAATGATGTCGATAAGTTGCTCTATTGCAGCGTGATTAAAGGACAAATCAACAACATCTTTTGTAGGTATATGTTTCGCCGATTCGTTTTATATTTCGCGCGGCGCTGCGCTGCTCGTAGCTACTCGTTTATGTATTTTATGTATGAGATTGTATGGGGTTGGGCCCACTTAAAATGACGCGGCACGGAGATGCACTGCACGACGCGCCCAGTACAAACTCATACAAATAATATTTGCCACTACGTGCATCTCCAGTGGGGCTAAGCCTTAAGATTACTGTTTCGCGGGATTCGCAGGTTATCAAGTCGGCAGTGATGAACAGGCTTTATTATAATTTTATTATGTTCAATAATTTCGTTTCACGGCCGTTCTGTTCAAGGGTGAGCATTCATTGTTATAATATGCTCGAGTACGTTTGAGTAATGGTACAGATAATCTTCACTCACATTGTTCAGGACGGGGCACGTGTTGCGTTAGGACACGATAATTAAATATTTGTCATTGCTGATATAGAATCCTTAATATCGGGGCAGTGAGCGAGTGTACGGAGCGTCATATGATTATTTTTAGCTGACCTACTCAAACAATAGCCGATTAAAATCCGTCGAGTCTGGCACTTTTCTGCCAATAATTATTACATGATCAAAGCTAAGGATATAAACTTCAGGCAAACCAATGTCGCCAGATCACATATTAATGGTTACTTAGTTTGTAAGTCAGAGTGTTTAGTTAAAACAAATGCCAAATAAAGTGCGGCACTTAAAATATGAGTATTGCTGAACGGTGTATCCGTTACCGTTACCGGATATATTAATTATCGGTTTAGTATAATATATTAAACCGATAACTAAATTGTATCGGTCAGTGAAAAAGCGTCAAATAGGTCGCTCCATATACATTTCAGGGCCCCGATATCGTCGAGACCGTCGAGACCATATCAGTAACGATAATATTATATCGTTAACGTGTCGGCGAATAAAAAAAACGCCCTAACGCGAGCGTGAAAGGCAGGTATTTAGTGAAGGTACAAAGGTATTATAAAATGGGATAACATAATTTCAGGAATTCGTAATTCCATTTTGAATTTCAAATTGCGTAATCTGCTAGCACCTGTGCTTACAAAAATTCAGGTCGATGTCGTGATAAAAAATATTATGTAGGTACTTACCTAGTCCCAAAGAGAGGTTTCGCTATAACTCAAACGGTTGGACGTATCAAGAAGTTTTAAAATTAGATCGCTGAAATACCTCGTAGAGTTATTAAAAGCAGCGTAACACATCTCTGGTGTAAATACACCCTTATTTAAGAATTGTTTGATTTCATGGTCTTTCTTAATTTTAAGGTATAATTATTTTTTGATAGGTTTTATCCTATCAAAAAATGATTATACCTTAATCCTATCATTTACAACAATCGATAGCGATTGATTCAATTAAATATTGACTTGATTATTTTTTGCATTTTTATTTAGTTTGATTCCCGGTAAGCTTTTTAAAAATGTATAGAAGCAGATATTCTTATTTCTAAAAATAAAGGAATGTTTTCTCAGAGTGAAATTTCATATTTTCAATGTTTTAATTACTTTTCCTCCGTGACCCTTTCGTTTTTTCCACCCTGTATAGCCTTACCCCAATCGGTACGCTTACTCCCAGTTTTAACATTGCAGATACGATTGATCGACGTGAGCGTTCGATCACATTTGCGTCATACTAAAATGAACCTTAATTGCATTGATTTAGAGCCACAAATTCAGTGCAACTGATTTAAATTTCGAAACGTATCGTTTTCGTACTGATTTTATACACGAACTGGATGGCGGCACGTTTTTGCCGATGGTAGGATAACTAGCGCGACAAAAGCCTCCCACTAGACCAGACCAGAGAAAAATCAGTAAATACAAATTCTTAAATTAATTCTCCCTGCGATATAACCCGTAGTCCTGTGTGTTAATGTGACGCGACGCGACAGTGTCATTCGACACTGAGAGGGACAGAATCGACGCTTCGCGACCCGACGCGATACGACGCCATAGAAAATTACAGACGTATCTACGCGACAACGTAGGCCACATGAACAGTCAGCTACTGTTTGATACGTCGCGTTGCTGCGTTTGTCGCTTACCTAGGACAACGGGTGACCCTCCACGTAGCCTACGTTGTCGCGTACATAATTTTGTCATTTTTCGCGTCGCTTTCATTCACCTAGGTCTAGCATAACGGATTAGACCTCTCACTTATATACTAGAGCGATCACCACTGCACCAGGGTTGTCAAAAAGTTATTAGGGAAACGAACACTGCTTCTCATAGTAGATAGGTATTTAAAAGGGCATTAATAATTTTGCACGTACTCGTATATTTGAGTAATGGTGCGGATAATCTGAGCTCACATTATACTGAACGAGACACATGTTGCGTTCAGAGAGAATAGGTTTATTCCTCGTGTTGTATTCCTAGCGCGAAGGATATTTAGCGGTTGCCAGTGTCACACGAGTGCCATTGAATTGAATGTTTACTAAGCCCGTGTTGTTTCCATTTCTACAGGATATAAAATTGAGTGGTACTTATATAGAGGTATATAGATTATAGAGTGTGCCCAAGAACGTTTTGATCTTGTTCCTCCATCATCTATAATAGCTACATATCTCACTGCAATCAGACCTGCTTGCAAGTGGTGATGCAGCCTAAGGTGGAACGCATTCCGTATAAAATCGAAATTCCGCAGATGCGTTCGCAGCTCACTGAGCTATTTGTGTTTTAAGTAATTATATATTACTTGCTCTAACGGTTAAGGAAACATCGCCGACCCACCACTGAGCATGAGACTTCACTCAGAAAGAGAAGAGTTTGGCCATCGTACACCACACTGGTCAAGAGCAGATTAGCAGACTTCACTTACTTTCAAGAACATTATGAAGAACATTATGAGTCTGATTGCAGCCAAGCGCTGGCCTATACATTTAAAAAAAAAAAAAAACTCTCAGGCATACAGGTTTCTTCATTGCACGAGTTTTCATAGTTTGAAGCCAGTGATATCGATTTTTTTAAAATGGGCATAACACAAAGTACGTGTCCCCGGGATCGAACCCGCGACCCCGTTTAGGAGGTAGTGTAATTACTTTGGGCTATCAAGTGGTTAAGCGGTGGGTGGTGGTTTTTTTTTTTAAATCTTAATTTATTAGGGACTTTTGCTCGACACGGACACGCCTAAATTATAATTTAAAAAAATTACTTAAACAAACTATCATAACTATACAAATGATGCGGTATTACTCCCTATGCAGAAATATTCCAACTACAGATCTAAAACCTTCTGTCGATGGTAGGCTGAGAAGGTTGATGAGGATATACCTACTTAAGTTTTTGTATAGGTACCTATTAGCCGGTGCGATGAAAGATCAGGGGATCGCGGATAAAAACCAGCAATAATTTACCACATAATCCCTGTTCCAGCCTTTGAGCAAACGAAGCAAGGATTTTGTCCTAAATTTCGAACAATTTGTATTTCCGCGGGTAATAAATAACAATTTGCACCTTTCCGACTGGTAATGCTTCCACAATGATTATTTACAGCGTTCCAGTTTCCCTCGCGGGTGTTGAATTACCGGAATCTATCATTTTCAACTGAAATATCCTATAACTACTAGACGATGACTTGCACGTGCTTTGAACAGGTGGCCTAAATTATTTGAATACTAGGCGATGCTCGCGACTTCGTCCACGTGGATTAGGATTTTTTGATTCCCGCGGGAACTCTTTAATTTTCCAGGATTAAAAGTAGCCTATTTCCTTCCCCAGGATACAACCTACCCCTGTACTAAATTTCATCAACGAACGGATGAGCCGTGAAAGCGTAGCAGACAGACAGACACACTTTCGCATTTATAATATTAAGTATGGAAGTATGGATAGTATGGAAGTATGGATATGGATTTATTTAATTAATCTCAATCCACTGGCTTGTGAGTGTTATTCTTAACTTAATGTTTGTGGATAGTTTCTTACCACTCTTTTAAGTCACGTATGATTTTCAGATCCTGGTGAGCTCCTAGCGTTTAATCGTGCCAAAATGGACTGGTATATTCAAAAACTAGAATGCCCGCGACTTCGTCAGCGCGGTTTTATTTCCGCGGGAACTCCTAAATTTTCCGGGATAAAAACTAGCCTATGCCACTTTCCAGTTCTTCAACTATACCCATGGCAATCAAAAATCACGTCGATCCGTTGCTCTGTTGCGGCGTGATTGAAGGAAAAACCAACAAACAAACGCACTTTTGCATTTGTAATATTAGTATGATCATACTAATATTATGAATGCGAAAGTGTGTTTGTTTGTTGGTTTGTTGGTTTGAAAAATCACGTCGATCAGTTTCTCCGTTGCAGCGTGATTGAAGGCAATCAAGGACTAACTTGTACTGGATAAAAAAAAAGAAAAAAAAGGGTATAGTTGAGAACCTGGAGAGTGAAATAGGCTACTTTTTATCCCGGAAAATTGAGGAGTTCCCGTGGGAATTAAAAAAAACTTAATCCACGCGGACGAAGTCGCGGGCATCAGCTAGTTTGTAATAAAACGAGTTTTTTCTACTAGCTGTTTAAACGTACGTTCAACGTACATTTAGCTATCAGACCTGTTATTAGAGACCTTTAATTTCAAGTTCCATTTTTGGAGTTTAATTAATAGACTGCCACTGAAACATCCTATCATTAGGCTAAAATTTGGTTCGTCACACAGACCAATTTTACGATGAGCGCTTTTCAATAAAGTGTAGGCGTTACCGTCAAATTGTGTGTACATACTTTGTCACTATTTACATGGGACTAAAATAGACAGGATAGGCCGTGTGGTATCGTTGAACACCCCGTGAGAACATAGTTTGACGACCTTCCTTACAGCTGGAGGACCCGGGTTTGATTCCAGACAGGGTCAATTTTTTGAATTCAAAATTTCAGAATTTTTCCTTGCATGGCTCCTATTTAAAAAGCCAGGCCCTGGTCAGAACGAGCTCGGCAAGCCGGTACGAGGTGCTTAAGAGGATCGCCTAGTGACGAAACGCGACGCGAGTAGGTATTTTCAATAATGCTATCTGTTTCACAACGCTTCGCTGCCTTCTCCATATCGTGCGATAGAGAGAGTTGCAAGTCCAGTAGGTATATGCCTACATTTTATTCTTGAAATATTGTTTCGGGTGATAACGTTTTTACCCCCCCAAACGTTTACGAAATTAGACAATTTTGGTCTCATTAGATTCAGTACACCTTAATCTAGGCTCGTACGTTTTATTTTTTTAGTATTTTAGTTTGAGTTAAATTAAAAAAAATTAAAATACTCGAGGAAGTTTTTAGGTCAAAAATATGGATATTTAGACGCTAATAACTTTTAACATAAGCAATATTTCTTTGAAATTAAAACGTACGAGCATATAGTTCTTTATTGTATCTGCAACATTTCTAAAAATTATTAAAATTAGACAACATTTACGGGAAGAAAAACGTTATCGCTTTTTGTATGAAAATTTACAACTAGACGATCCTCTTAAGAGTCGTGGCGTATAGAGATGTAATAAAGTAGATTTATACGTATTCACGTAAATAATAATCTGCACTTCTATAATTGCCAAGAGAGACGAATATTTGCAAGTTAACACTTACAACGCCTTCCGCGCACAAATGACTGGACATTTTAGTCAGTCAAGGGTGCATGACCAATGAGTATAAGGACTAGGGATAAATCAAAATAGTTCATGTTGATAGCTCAAGTTATATTGGGTACTGGAATGTATAGGGTGGAGGAAGATAAGCTTTATAGAGGGTGTTGTATCACTCGCTTACCCTCAATGCCTAGTTACGAGTAACTTAGCTTATTTTGGCATGATTTATCTAAATAGGTCCACAGCCTCAAATGAGTGGCGGGCACGCTTTTCTAACTTTTCTGAGCTACGTGCACTAAAATATGATAAATGATTTATTTATTTCACGTAGGATACGGTAGGACTCTTATGTTACGTCATGTTTTGACTCTACCACCGGTTCGGAAAGCTCTTCTACTGAGAAGAGCCGGCAAGAAACTCAGCAGTTGCTCTTTTCGTTACAATAAGTAAACAATACAACATATATATACGTTACGTTACAAGTATTACACTGGGTCACTGGATGCGAGGCCGGTTGCTTCCATGCAACTTTGTCATTAAGAAAATCATCGATAGTATATAATAACCTCGACATAATAAATGCACAGTCTTTAAATGTATGCAATGGAGAATCCAGAAACTCTGCAATTGCAATTAAATGTCACTCACTACCCGAGATTTTCATGTTTACAAAGGCGTGTAAAGTCTACCCACCACACTTGATCAGCATGGTAGACTATGGTGTACTCAGTATTGAACCAGCAATGGGTTGAAATGATGATGATGGATGAACTGCTGGGTAACTTTACGGGACTTTTCTGGTAATCTGTTTTCCGAATCGGCATGGTGGAGTCATGATAATATCTATAATACTAATTTGATACTCTATACTAATATTATAAATGCGAGTGTGTCTATATGTCTGTCTGCTACATACGTTTTCACGGGCCATTTATTCAACCGATTTTGATGAAATTTGGTATGGAGATAGGCTTTATCCCGGGGAACAACATACGCTTTTTAGCTTTTTTTTATCCACTACAAGTTAGCCCTTGACTGCGATCTCACCTGATGGTAAATGATGATGCAGTCTTAGATGGTAGCGGGCTAACTTGTTAGGGGCATGGCAATTATATTAAACCCGTACCCCTATTCGGTTTCTACACGACATCGTACCGGAACGTTAAATCGCTTGGCGGCACGTCTTTGCTGGTAAGGTGGTAACTAGGCACGGCCGAAGTCTCCACCAGGTCAGACCAGGGAAAATTCAGAAATTATAAATTCCCCAACTGAGGGATCGAACCCAGGACCTCCGTACGTTAAGACAACGGCGCTACACACTGCGCCACGGAGATCGTCAAAAACCTTAATCCACGTGGACGAAGTTGCGGGCATTATCAAGTTAAAATATAAACATTACATGAAATAAAGATTGGAAAAAAATGATTGATGTAAAGAGAAGGATTGGAATTTGTTTTTGATGTTTGATAAACATTAAAGTAAAACAATTTCTCTACGGACGTGTACGCAGCTGAAAACGCGCAAACAAACAGAGAATATTTGCCAATCCTTTGAGATTTAAGCGATTCATGACTCGGAATAAATATTATTATGTATTTGGTGTTATAAACTTCACACACCAAGCCAGTAAAAATAACTCTTAGAGACACGGAGAAATACTTGATCAAATATTTGATGATAATACCTATGCCAATATTTATAAGAGTAATGTAAGGTAGGTAATGTAAGTAATGTAATGTAATGTAGGTAATGTAGGTAATGTAATGTAGGTAGGTAAATTTTTAAGAGTAAAGTAATGCTAAGGTATTGGCCCGGAGTTGGAAGTTGGCGGTGAGTCACCCCCGTGCCTCGGAGAACATGTTAAGCCGTCGTTCCCGGTTAATATCACTTACATGACAATAGTCGTTAAAGCCCGCCAACCCGCATTGGAGCAGCGTGGTGGGTCTAAGCTCTGATTCCCTCTCTCCTATGAGAGTCGAGGGCTGTGCCCAGCCACTTGGGACGTTGATGGGCTTTAGTGGTGGTGGTGGTGGTGGTGGTGGTTAAGGTTTTGCCTAAGGTAAGTTGTTGTGAAAACATACTACATACAAAAATAATGGTTTGTTAGGCAACCTGACAATTTATTTCGTTGATCCCCTTTTACGTAGATGTTTCACGCTTGCGTTTTGTACGGCCTCGTATATATCTATATTCTCCACTTCAGTGGCTACCAAAAAATGAATATCACGTATTCCTTATCCATTGAAGGACTCAAAAGATTTATTCGAAAAAAATATTTTCTGTTTAAATATACCTACGGCTATAAATTACGTGGATTTTTAAAGTGCCGTTTCTACGGAGCCCCAAATGAAATTAAAGAATATAGCACTAAAAAGAATCTTTAAAAAGTTGGCATTGGCAGGCGCTAGTATCATAATTCATTCTATGGAAAACTGAGACTGCCATCCTATCCTATAGCACATCGGGAGTCAATATATCAAGCGGACGGACAATAGGCCTAGTTAGGGTTACCACCATATTTTCTAAGAAAAAAATACATCCAGAAAAGTAACACATCAAAGGAAAACACCCTAAGTTAGTACAAAGAGTTTAGACCCAGTAAATAGCTTCATTGCGATAAGAACTGTCTCAAAATATAATTTTAGACACTATACAGCTATAGTTAGATTAGCTCGACCACATATAAATCGTTTGGATGAATGGATCGATGGACAGACGGATGGATGGATTACTAAATCACGCCAGAACAGCTGAACCGATCTGGATGTAATTTGGCACAGAGATAGGTTATAGTCTGGATTCACACTACTACTGCTTTTTATCCCGGAAAAATAAAAAGTTCCCACGGGGACCAAAAACCTCAATCCACGCGGACGAAGTTGCGGGCATCAGCTAGTATCAATGCATCAATCCAACGAGTATTAAGACTGCATAGCGGAAAGAAAGTAATTTATCGTGAAAGCCTACACACAACAAGAATCATGTAAACGGTGCGCCTTTGAATGCGCTAGCGAAACTAGGATATGCGGAGCGCATTAAAATTTTCTAGCACATTTGGGATAGAGATAGACCGACACCATATTTTGCAAGAATTTCAAAAATTTCTGAATAAATTATCTCGACTGTCAAATACAATTGTGTAATAGACTACAAGGAATAACCTAGGTCCTAGCCCGTCGTCTTAGGTAAACGACAAACATGTTAATGTGACAGGAACAAACGGTAGCGGACCCTCCACGTGGCCTACATTGTCGCGTAGATAATTTTGACATTTTCTATGGAGTCGTATCGCGTCGCGTTGCGTCGCGTCGCTTTCGTCACTCATCTAGGACAACAAGTAATTCATAATTTCAAGCCATCGCCGGACCACTACTGAGCGCGAGTTTCCTCTCAGGATAAGAGTTTTTTCCGAAGAGTCCACCACGCTGGACAAGTGCGGATTGGCTGACTTCACACACCTCTGTGAACATTATGAAAAACTAGCTGATGCCCGCGACTTCATCCGCGTGGTTTAAGTTTTTTGATTCCCGCGGGAACTCCTTAATTTTCCGGGATGAAAAGCCTAGCCTATATCACTCTCCAGGTCCTCAACTATGTATATCCATGCCAAAAATCACGTCGATCCGTTGCTCCGTTGCGGCGTGATTGAAGGACAGACCAACAAACAAATACACCTTCGCATTTATAACCTACACGAGGTTTCCTAGCAATCTTTTCCTTCACTGTTAAACAACTGTTGTTTAATTTCTTAAAACGCTCAGTATAGTTAGATGTGCGTGGCGGTGGATCGCAACCCCTACCATCCGATTAAAAGGCCCGGCATAAAGCTTGCTTACTGAATAAACATTTATTAACCGAATTGAGGATTTATTACCAGACAAGATGAAGCCCGCGACTTCGTCCGCGTGGAGGTTTCGTGGTTACCGCAGAAACTCTTTAATTTTCCGGGATAAAAAGGAGACTACATGTTATTCCAGACTATGATCTATCTCTGTGCCTAGTTAGATCTAGATCCGTTCTGCCGTTCTGGCTTGATTGAGTAACAAACATTTATCCATCCTCGCATTCATCCATCCAAACTTTCCTATTTATAATATTAGTAGCTGAAGCTGAAGCCCGTGACTTCATCCACGTGGATTAAGGGTTTTTAGATCCCGCGGGAACTCTTTAATTTTCCGGGATAACAATAGCCTATGTGTTTTTCCAGACTATAATCTATCTCTGTGCCAAATTTCATTCAGATCCGTTCAGCCGTTCTGGCGTGAATGAGTACCTGACGTGAGTGAGTGAATAAAACCTGGCCCAAGCTGATATTTTTCAAGAATATATTTAGATTTTTATGAACATAATATTGTTGTTATCCCTATTTTCGCGAAAAACATGTTAATATTATATGCTACTAGGGCTGGGATGTCAGCATATCAGATGACGACATCACTTCTACTTGATGTAATGTAATATGATAGCTGTAAAGGTCTATAATAATAAACTTCTACTTTGTAATATTTTATCTTTTTCTTGAATACAATATTTTACCAAGGTTTACTTAAATTAATTAACATGCTGTCATGCGACTTTTTGTTAATTGGACCTTCAATGGGGCTGAACGGATATGGATGAAATTTAGCACAGAGATAGATTATAGTCTCTAATGATACACAGGCTACCTTTTTATCCCGGAAAAGTAAAGAGTTCCAGCGGGAAACTAAAATCCTAAATCCACGCGGTTGAAGTCGCGGGCATCAGCTAGTATTTTAATATAATAACAATATCATGAAACTCCTCCATTTCGCTGCAATAGATCTGCACTCCCCTACCCAATAGTAAAAGCCCAATCGGGACGGATGCAGCCGATGAGCATTATAATTTATGAAGTCCTTTTTATGTGCTGTAATCATTTAAAATTATATATTCACAGTAATTTAATCTTCGTAAAACACCACGTTCAGAATTTTACAAGAATATGCGTTCTGCACGATAGGCCAACTAGAAACCGCCATAGGCTCGTGACTCCATCGCTCCGCCTCAAGAAAGTCGGAAGGTCGTTCGTGGGAATGAGCATTCTATTCTATAACAAAATTCCACAACCTATTTTAAACTGGCCTTTACACAAGTTTAAAAGGTCCATGAAAAGTATGCTTCTGAAAAAAGCTTATTATACTGTTGAAGATTACGTAAATGACAAAGGAGCATGGATTTGACTCTCTCTAGCAATGCTAAGGACAGCGGTTACTTGAGTAATTACAAATTAATGAAATTGTAAAGAATTTTTTTCAAAACAGCGACCGCCGAGTTTCTTGCTGGTTCTTCTCGGTAGGAACGGCATTCCGAACCAGTGGTAGATTCATTCGACTATTCATAAACAATTGTAAAAAGTCTATTTTATTAAAAAACTTTTGAATTTAGAATTTTGAAAAATTAAATATTTTTCGGGAATATTATGTTAGGGCAACCCTGAAACAAACCTGAAATTTCACATTGAGGGACAAGCCTTTGTTCACGTCGTCCATTGTAACTTGCGAAATTAAGATGTTCTGAAAATAATGGAATCTCCGATTTTGGGAGGCCCATCAATTATATTTCGACGCTTTATCGGCAAATTTATACCTTGCCGTGAAAATGTATGTATAAAGTTGTAACGTTTTTACGGACAGGCTGATCTGATAATGGATAATTAATATAAAATGAGCTTTAAAAATGTGGCTACTTATAAACTAGTGGTTCGCCCCGAACTGAGACCTCGCGGTATTCATAAACTTGTACAGAGCGCCATCTGTTGACATGATTGTGACGTTCTGTTAAAAATTCCGAAGTTCATTCAAAATTAAATAATTTCGTTTCCTTATAATATTTATCTAATTTTAGTATTTGTTGTTCAAGTACAGGATATAATTCAAATAATTGATAAGTTTCAGGCTCAGCCTTTCAGAAAATTGAGAGTTCTGAGGTCAGCTTTGGACGTTAGAAAATCGCCACTTTGAAAGCCCCCCATTTCGTCAATTTGAGGGGAAAAATTAAAAAATATATATTTTTGGACTCTATTCCTAATTATCTTTAAAATGATATACCGCAACCCTATGTAACGCTATAAAAAATATTTTACTTCGCATTCGCTTCTATGAGAGCCCCCCTGAAATAAAAAATTTTATAACTTTTTAAGCCATATTCGGCGGGAGGCCATCGGTTTACATATTATATTTATATTTGAAGTAATTACGTTCAGCAATTCAGAAGTTATAAGGCTCTGACAGACGGACGGACGGACGGACGGACGGACGGACGGACGGACAAGTGCAAATTCACCCAAGTAGACTCAGAGACCTTCGCTTCGCTCGGTCAATTAATGATTTATTTATGTCGGAATTCAAATAATCATCATTCAACCTATTGCCGGCTCACGTTTCTTAGACTCAGAAGGGTTTGCCTATAATCCACCACGCGGGCCAAGAGTGGACTGGCAGACTTTACACATCTTTGAGAACTCAGAACACTATAAAGAACTCTATCTATCTGCCCTGGTGGCTTTGGCCGTGGCTAGTTACCACCAGTTAGTTGGGGAGTGCGGCGCTAGTATCGCCAGGTGAACATAGGCTCTGTGATTAAAACAGATTTAAAAATTAATAAGTTGGAAATTCCATTCACCGAAGTGTTTACCTCAATAAAGACTGTGCAAAACAAATATACGAGTGTTTGCAAGAATAGCCGTAAAGTAGTTCGCGTAAAAACTGTGATGTAAATATTGACTATGCAAAGTGAAATTTTCAAAACAAAACATTCACTATCACACTAATCACAAATATACATAGACAAAAATAACAAGTGCATAAACAAATAACGAAGAAAGTGCATAAATCTAATAAATAACAAGTAAATTCATAAAACAACAATTCACGAGACCGTTATTTTTCCAAAACAGTGACGGTAGTGCGCCAGCGCGTGTGCTAATCCTTGCATTGCGACTTACCTACAGTGACCAGTGCAGTGACCTACGTAATCGAGCCGGCTTATGACACGATTGCAACAAGATACGACGACATACTGACTCGTAAATTCGAACGATTTGCTAGACGACGTCGTGGAGTATTACGTACAGTACTCGGACTTAGCAACGGACGTTCTACTGAAGTTTACGGATCGGTTCTCACCTGTGAAATAGACACCTGGACATTTTTGCTTTTTTTATTTTTATTTTTATTTTTGTACACAGTTCAACTCAATTAAAGCAAAATTAAACTAATAGTAATACTAAATAACATAACTAAACAATTTTACTGGCCTTCGTGAACAAAAATATGGATGATCAAACACAATTACTTTTCTCAAAAATTAAGGAAGAAATGGACAAACAAACATCAGTTATTACGAATTCGATCATGAAAAAAATGGATGAAAGATTAATACCAATTATAGAAGAAAATAAGTTATTAAAAGAGGAAGTTCAGAAACTTAACGAAAAAATTAAAAATCAGGAATCCGACAAGAAAAGCAATAACTTGGTACTGTTTGGCCTAGAAGAAAACAGAGAAAATGGAATGACCCTAATAGACATGATAGAAGATACTCTTAATAAGTCAGGATTCGGTATTACTAAACACGAAATAAATACAGCGTTTCGAATTGGACCTTATAAGAGTACGGCACGTCCAGTGGTAATAGGCTTTGTGAACAAATGGAAACGAAATGAAATTTTGCGCAACAAGAAGAAACTGCCAAAAAATATGAATCTTAAGGAAGATTTTAGTAAGGAGGTATTAGATAAGAGAAAGGAACTTCTACCTAAGATGGAAGAAGAACGAAAAAAGGGGCGTATAGCGTTTTTAAAACACGACAAACTGATAGTCAAAGATAGAAACGAACCTAACAGAGACAAAAGGAAGAGAGAAATATCATCATCACCAAAGGAATCTCTTACAACGAATGAGGACATTGTAAAAGCACCTCAAAAGATAAATAAAATCAACGCATTTGACCGACTGTATAGAGGCAGGCCACGCTCAAATTCAAACTCAGAATTTAACAAAGAATAGCAACTAAACAGCATCGGTGTCCGGAAAACAAACCTAAGTCACGAAACAAAAACAAAATTTAACCAACTAAGCACTCCTCCCCCAAGCCGGCTGGTCCCCGTGGGGGTTGAAGACCACAACCTTCCAGCACAGTATGGAAAAATAAATACCAGAGAACGATCCAAAAAGATATACATTGCAACTTTAAACTGCTTATCGTTAAGAACACAAGAAAAACTTACAGAACTAGAAACAGCCTTACTAACTTTGAAATGGGATATACTAGGGTTGAGCGAAGTAAGAAGGAAAGGTGAATCAATTGAAGATCATAACGAGTATATTCTCTACTACATAGGGGTAATACAAGGGAGTTACGGTGTGGGTTTCATGGTAAAAAAACATTTAGCAAAACACATAGAAGAATTTAAGGGTATATCCGATAGAATAGCAGTCCTCAACTTGAGCCTTCCTGGGTACTCCACAAAATGGTCAATTATACAAATATATGCGCCCACTGAGCAAGCGGACGAAAATATTAAAGATAATTTCTATGATGAATTGACACTGACCTTGCAAAATACGCACAAAAACGTCATAGTCATGGGAGATTTTAATGGAAGAATCGGCGAAAAACAAACCAGAGACGAACAACCGATTGGTAACTTTGGATACGGCAAAAGAAGCAAAAATGGGAAGAGAATGATTAACTGGGCTCTCGAAGGAAATTTGAAATTCATGAATAGCTTCTTCAAAAAAAATCAGAACAAAAAGTGGACATGGATATCTCCAGACGGCTCTCATAAGAACGAGATCGATTATATCGCAACAAATAATGTAAAAGCTTTTCAAGACGTCAGCGTAATTAACCAACTAAATTTCAACACGAATCATCGTATGGTACGAGGAACAATCCATTTAGTAGAACAAAAAAGAAGCAGGCTCAAGTTTATAAAACAAAAAGTAGATAGTATATTAGAACTAAATAAACACAATCTCAGCGAAGAACATAACAAATTACAAGAGAAGTATAACAAAGAAATCAATGAAATTTGCAGCAAACTTGAAAATAACTCAAAAACAAACAACAACTACCTGAGATCTGAAACAAAAGACCTAATAGAAAAAAGAAAAGAACTAATCAAAGACAGAACAGACAAGAAAAACTTAAAAGAGATTGCCAAGCTTAGTAAAACTATAAGTAACAACATTAAAAAAGACAGAATAAAAAGAAGAGTAGAAGTCATGGAATATCACATAAGGAAGACAGGAGGAGTCAGAAAAGCGCTTAAGATGCTTGTGGAAAATAAAGATTGGATTCCAGAAATGAAAAACAAGTCAGGTAAACTACAGAAAACAAGACAAGGAATACTTCAAGTAGCAACAGAATTCTATAGAAATCTTTATACGGAAAAAGAACCATCCGAAAATCCAGATTTGACTCCTGAAGAAGATGAAATCGTCCCCGTTTTTCTAAAATCAGAAGTAGAACTAGCCATAAAAACACAGAAAAATGGAAAGGCCCCCGGGCCAGACAGTATAACAAATGAAATGTTAAAGATGTCAATTTCAAACAACTCAAACAATCTAGAAAAACTGACTGAACTCTTTAACAGTATTCTCACTACTGAGTACATTCCATCTCAATGGTCAAAAAGCGCTATCATACTCATCCATAAAAAAGGAGATCGTAATGATATCGGAAATTACAGACCAATAAGCCTAATATCAAACATTTACAAAATCTTCGCTAAACTGATACTCAATAGAATAACAAAAACCTTAGACGAACAACAGCCAAGAGAACAAGCAGGCTTCCGTGCGGGGTACTCAACAATAGACCATATACATGTTTTGAAGCAATTGATCGAGAAGAGTCAGGAATACAGGAAACCCTTATACATCGCTTTTGTAGACTATAACAAAGCATTCGATTCGCTGAAACATGACCTACTCTGGAAGACTGTTCTACAGCAGGGAGTACATAAAAAGTATGTGAGAATTATTAGAAATGTGTATACCAACAGCACCGCACAAATTAAGACAGAATCGCGGGGAGAAGAGTTTCCAATAACCAAAGGAGTGAGACAGGGAGACCCGCTATCTCCAAAACTCTTTTCAGCAGCTCTAGAAGGGATCTTTAGAAACCTCGATTGGGATGATTTTGGGATAAATATAAACGGCGTGAAACTGAGCCACTTAAGATTTGCAGACGACCTCGTTTTAATATCTACCAACAGCTCAAATCTCCAAATTATGCTCCAACAGCTAGCCGAGAAGAGTAAGGAAATTGGCCTTACTATGAACAAGTCAAAAACTAAGATACTGGCAAACAGAGAGCAAATAGATGTAGAGGTAGATGGAGAGATCATCGATTATGTCACTCAATACATCTATTTAGGGCAAACTATCTCTTTCAAAGACCAAATTGACCTAGAACTTGAAAGAAGAGTAACTTGTGCCTGGAAAAGATACTGGTCACTAAAAGAAGTCATGAAAAGTAAACACTTCCCTATAGCAGCCAAAAAGAAAGTATTTAATATTTGCATTCTCCCTTGCCTTACTTATGGGTGCCAAACTTGGGCCCTCTCGCAGAAAAACCTTCAGAAGCTCAGAACTTGTCAAAGGGGAATGGAGAGAAGTATGCTAGGGTTCACTTTAAAGGATCGGAAGAGAGCGTGTGACATAAGAAATACCACTAAAGTGCAAGATATACTTGAGACAGTCAAAAAGTTAAAATGGAGATGGACAGGGCATATGACAAGGGAGAGTAATGAGAAATGGACGCAGAGAATAACTGAATGGCTACCTCGAGATGGGCAAAGGAAAAGAGGTAAACAATATAGAAGATGGGAAGATGATATAAGAAAAGTAGGAGGACCAACATGGAAAAGGATAGCGAGGGAAAGAGAAAAATGGAAGAAGCTGGAAGAGGCCTATGTGTCGGGAGGACACGCTGATAGCTGGACAAACCGATAATATAATATTTATAATAATTTAGTTAGATTTAGATGATAAGGAAAAATGTTTTAGTTATAATATAAATATTAATTAAGATAGATTTAGAATTTAGAAGATAAGGAAAAATATTGTACTAACTGTCAGCAATAAAGGCTTTATTATTATTATTATTATTATTATAGTTACCACCCTAGCGGCAAAGACGTGCCGCCAAGCGATTTAGCGTTCCGGTACGAATCCGTGTAAAAACCTAATAGGGGTATGGGTTTAATATAACGGCCATGCCCCTAACAGATTAGCCCGCTACCATCTTAGAGTGCATCATCACTTACCATCAGGTCAGATCGCAGTCAAGGGCTAATTTGTAGTGGATAAAAAAAACCGTGCGGTGTGGTGGGACACCAGATAGGAACGAAGTTCCTTATTTTTTTTTTTTTTTTTTTTTTTTTTTTTTTTTTTTTTTTTTTTTTACTTTCTATATTGTAATATACAAGTAAAATTTAATGAAAATAATAGCTATTATATTTCAATTTCAATTCTTTAACTTTCTTCATTTATAATATGAAACTAATAATGAACCTAAAACTAAATAACCTTAAAAAATATAATGTAATAACTAAAATATATTATTAAAAGGAGTCCCTTTAGGCAAGGTTCCGAAGATACTGGCAGCGTTCCCCCTTTGAATAGCTAGACTAATTCTTTGCCCGAGGTAGCTGCCAGCTCTTCGGTCTCCTGTGATGTCGACTAACCTTTTTGTTATTTCCTTATAAAGCATTATAGCGCTAGGACCCCACGGACCAAGGGTCTCGACACCGAATGGGACAAAATAATATTCGGAGCCTAGACCCCTGTATTTGCATGTTTTAGCTTTTTCAGCCGCTTCACAAGCCGCACCAGCTCTGTTGTTGGAACAGAGTTTCAAGTTTGTTTGTTTTTTGAACACCAGTTCCTTATTACATACATATTAATTTCAAAAGCTAGTCGAGGTAAAATTATTCAGGTATAATTTTTTATTATGATTTTTTTATCGATAAAAATCAAAAATTACAAAATTATCTAAATGTACGTACGTGGATGTACGTTCTCTCTAACGTTTAACTATATTCAAAAGTTCATATTAGCGAAGCTATGCTGGATCAGCTAGTTTATAGACTTAGAACATGAATCATTTGTCCAATCGAACACTCTGAAATTCCTTCCAGATAGAAAACGTGTTATTTTAAGTGCGGTTGATGGTTTTAAAAGCTTACGGTTACTTAGTACCAATGACAGGCTGCGTCGAGGTTCCCAGCTGGGATTATGTTGCGATGCCGCGTCAACCTCGCGTCATATTTTAATCCTTGCGGCTGTGCAGATTTTATTTACCGTGACATAAATGTTGCCAGAAGAATTTGGAAGAGAATTATTTTTTAGAATAACAGCGTTAATTAAGACGCCTTACAATATGTGTGCGGACGAACCGGCTTTACGGTCCAAACCCCTAAATAAATGAACGACTGCCATTGCCTTGCAAGTAAGATAATTAAATTTGCTTCTGTCGACTACTGCCATTTGATACAAATGTACAAGCAGTATACCTACTTTATGGCGTAAGGGGCACGTGTTTATAGAATAACCAAGCAATCCGGCATGCTATATTTCAACAGCATTCAACATGCGTTTGTCCGTTGCCTGTCATGCGATGCATTAAGAACATCACTTTTTAAAATACGTGTATTGATGTATGAAGCATGGCATAGGAATTTCAGGAGGCGTATGTCCAACTGTGGATGCACAATGGCTGAACATGATGATGTTGATTGTAGGGGCACACATACCTACATGGATGACGTAACATGACGCGGCCACGTTAGCCAATCACGGAGTTATTTCAGAATTGTACTATATATAGAACTTTCAACCTACAACAGTCGGCCCAGCTGGCAGCCCCGAGCATGACACCGGCTTGGAGGAAGATCTTCCTATTGCATCGGTCGAGCATACCACATACGCACCCGACAATGATGATGATAATGATAGGAATATCTGTGTATAACCAGCTGTACTATTACCTATTTTGTGGTATAACTAATTTACTTCTAGACATGGCTTGCATTTTATAAAGTATCTGGATCTGGTAAATAAATGTATTTAAATAGTAAAATATACTAATTAATCCACAACGTCAACACACGTTGCATTAAAGTGAATTATTGTTGCGTTAAATAACATCAAGTATGAAATGAAATAATTACATCGTCATCAGAAATGATATGATATCAATTTTGTCAATTTATTACGCAGTTGCATTTAATATTAATGGTTTCCAAATAATAAAATTATGCGGTCGGGGACTGAGTGATCTTTATTGCAGTTACACTTACTGAGTAGCGGAATAACACAGTAAGTGACATTTGTCGGAAAATATAAAACGATACTTTTAATTAAACTGAATGAAGTATCAATATTCTTTTAGAATTGCAATATTCATTTGGTCACTATATGAATGTACCTATTTAACTGGAACTTTTCAATTTACATATATCTTACAGCTAATGGCTATAACTTAAAAATATTAACAATTATTTATATAATTATTGTGGTTTGAATCAAGTTGGTCACTTTTTAAAATAAATATAAAAGTTGTTATCAATGCCTCGAGAGTCTGTGTATCGAGGTGACCTGCCTCGTGATTTTCATAAAACGAATATTTAAAATAATTAAAAAAAACATTTAAAAAAATAAATATATTAAAAAAAAATTAAAAAATTAAAATATAGACCTTAAAACTCAGGCATTAAAAATTAATTACGAATGTAGTATATTTATATCTATGACCTCTTCGTAACAACGCGAGCATGTCGGTGACGGTATCGGTGTCGGTGACACGAATTCACAAGTTTACCCCCTACCAAAAGTGCTCAACGCGGCTAAAGAAGTTTTCACTTCAAAAAAGTTTAAATGATAAAAATCGCTTACGAAGTTATTTCAGTGGACCATACAAAGATCGCAACGCATAAAGGTAACGGGCACACCTTATTGTTTTATTGCCTGTGCATAATAAACGTGCCGTTTTGTGACACCAGCTGGCGTGGTGGGTAATTCTTTATAATAGTCCACAATTGACGCTCCCGCACCTATTGGTTTGACTCAATGCAAAAGTTTAATAATGACTCTTAAGGATTTAGTAACGTAATAAATTTCCTTTTACTGGCCAACTTAGGGCGGAATTCGGTTGCCTGTTTTACGGGTTTCTTTTTAGACTTTTTTGTCTATGGCAAGTGAACCTAGTTTACCTATACTTACTATTATGAGGTAATTTATGCTTATATACTGTATGGTGGTGTATAATAAGTACATATATTATGATTTTTGTACAAACAAGTTTTTTTTAGTCGTTAATAAAAGATGGAGAAGACGAATTAAATGAGCCCAAACTTGATGTGGTTGCGTCGTTTTATTGCAGAGTTACCATAGACGCCTTCCAGGGTGCCACCCTGGCTCCATCATCAGACCCTGGATATCATCTAGGACCAGAGGTCTGGTCTTACTGGTCAAGACGAATCAAACGACCCAAACTCGTTAAGGTTATGTCATTTTGTTATAGAGTTCCCATAACCGTCTTCCTGCTTCATGTCATAATGTTATTGCACTGCCATCCGATTTACATGCATGCAAAATTTCAGCTCAATCGGAAACCATCATCAGGTGAGATCGCAGTCAAGGGCTAACTTGTAGTGAATAAAAAAAAAAAACCGGAAAATGGGTCTTTAACTTGTGAAACTAAATAAAAGCTTTCAATATACCTACCTAACAACAAGTTTTAAGTAGATACCTAGAGATTTGTAATTGCAAACGTTAATTCGCTTCTCTCCAACGCTTGCATCTGAAAATAATTTTTTTTTTTTATCCACTACAGGTTAGCCCTTGACTGCGATCTCACCTGATGATAAGTGATGATGCAGTCTAAGATGGTAGCCGGCTAACCTGTTAGGGGCATGGCAGTTAATTAAACCCATACCCCTATTCGATTTCTACACGGCATCGTACCGGAACGCTAAATCGCTTGGTGGCACGTCTTTACCGGGAGGGTGGTAACTAGCCACGGCCGAAGCCTCCCACCAGGCCAAATCTATACTTATAATAAAACTGTAACAGGTCCAATTCTGTACATTGAAGATATTTTGAAAATTTTTTTTGGAGGGCACTCATTATTCGATACTGAAGCCAAATCTGTAATTTTTTTCATTTTTGTCTGTCTGTCTGTCTGTCTGTCTGTCTGTCAGTATCTTGGCCGCGCATCACGCCGAAACTACTGAATGAATTCAAACGAAACTTGGCACGATTTGAGCCTATACTACGAGGTAGGACATAGGATACTTTTTATCCCGAAATTCTACCCCCGAAAGGGTGAAATAGGGGTTGAAAGTTTGTATGAAAGTCCTTAATTTCTCAAATTATAGCCATAAAACTTGATATATGAGCTGCGGGTTGAAAATGGAGACATACGTGTTTCACAGTTTTTGAAAATTCGACCCCGAAAAGGGTAAAATAGGGGATGAAAGTTGGTATGAAAGTCCTTCGTTTCTCAAGATGTTTTACAAGTTATATCAACGAAACTTTTTATTTTGGCTTACGGTAAAAAATAAAGAAGTACGCGTGTCACAGTTTTTCAAAATTCCACCCCTAAGGGGGTGAAATAGGGGGTGAAAGTTTGTATGAAAGTCCTTCATTTCTCATGTTATAGCCATGAAACTTGGTATATGAGCTACTGGTTAAAAATGAAGAAATACGTGTTTCACAGTTTTCGTAAATTTTACCCCCTAAGGGGTGAAATAGGGGTTGAAAGTTTTATTTATTTATTTATTAAATCTTTATTGCACACAAGAACACGAAAAATAAACAAGACATTAAAACAACGAACTAGGACTACACAGTATGCAAAGGCGGTCTTATCGCCTAAGGCGATCTCTTCCAGACAACCTTTGGTGACAGGATACGAGAATACAAACGGGATGGTGCGCAAACTTTAAGTATAAAGGTACATACATATTAACTACAAACAATATTACCTACATATATACATTCATAAATAAATATTATACTATATAATATAATAAATATGAATAAATAAATACTATACTAGGTAAGTATATATAATAAATATGAATAAATAAATATAATACTATATATATAATAAACATGAATAAATAAATATTAACATAGAATGACTCACTATATAACTACTGAGATAGATAAAAATCCTTCAAACGACTTTTAAAAATATTAAGTGATTTGGATTGTCGGATATCTGCAGGAAGAGAGTTCCAGAGCTTGGCGCAGCTTACCGTGAACGAGTTGCCATAAAACTCCGTTCGACTGAGGGGTATTTCAAGCTTATTATCCACACTGGAGCGCAGTAAAAACGCACTATTCGCTCCAAGAAAGTGAAAACGTTCTTTTAAGTAGACTGGAGTTTGTGCATGATACAGTATACCGTATCATGCACAAACAAAAAAAGTCCTTCATGTAAAGTGTATGTGTATGTGTAAAGTTTGTATGAAAGTCCTTCATTTCTCAAGTTATATCCATGAAACTTGGTATATGAGCAGCGGGTTAGAAATGAAAACATACGTGTTTCACAGTTTTTTCAAAATTCCATCCCTAAAGGGGTGAAATAGAGGTTGAAAGTTTGTATAAAAGTCCGTCATTTCTCAAGTTATATCCATGAAACTTGGTATATGAGCAGCGGGTTAGAAATGAAAACATACGTGTTTCACAATTTTTCAAAATTCCACCCCCAAAGGGGTGAAATAGAGGTTGAAAGTTTGTATAAAAGTCCGTCATTTCTCAAGTTATTTCGATGAAACTTGGTATATCCACGCGGACGAAGTCGCGGGCATCAGCTAGTAATAATATAATTATATTATTTTATCATATTATATTTATTTTTATTATTTACACAAATCAATAACATAAATCTAATACTACTAAAATTCTTTAATAAAATCATTCTTCATACTCTTCAAAAAACAAAGCACGGATAAAATAAATGAAAACAGTGGAATAGACAGCGTATCTATGAAATTTTCCATTCATCTCTCAGTGAACCAGTCGAACCAGTGCACAACTCAATCGATTTCACAGTCGAACCGCTCTAGAATCTATTGTGACACCTCGTTTGCGTGTTGTGGTTCTGAGATAAACACATTTATATTCAAAGCGAATGGTATAAGAAATAAGAATACTATGCAAGTTTGCAATCGCGCCGTATATAAAACTTGTAGTCCGATAAAAATATCAATTTACGTAATATAAGCGGGGATTTTATCATGTCAGGGGCACTGTTAATACATTTTTGCATGAACAGTGCACGTGCGGGCATTTGTCTGGCACAAATGTCTTGGCAATTGCCTGAAAAAGGCACAGCCCTGCGTCAGCTTGCGTGGGCACGGGTCGATGACATTTCCATAGAATTTATAGTATTCTACAATGAGAACGCATTGAAGAATGAAGGTAAAATTGTATAAGTAAGTGACTACACCACTTCAAAGCATTTTCATTTGCTTGAACCACCATCAATTAAACACGTCACTTCATTATAATATTATTATAGTTGGTGTAATTTTGCATAGAGCATAGCATAATATTTTCCGCTTAGAATCGGCAATTAGAACAAAAATAGTAACACACCACAGTAATAGTAACACTGCCACAGAAGTAACAATTTAGAGGTTCTTCAGAAAAGGTATATTTGAGGACCTGGAGAGTGACATGGGGTACTTTTCATCCCGGAAAATTCCCATGGGAATTAAAAAAACTTATTTCACGCGTACGAAATCGCGGGCATCAGCTAGTATTTATTATAATTATATCGTAACTACTTATTAAAATAGCAAAATAATTTTCTCTATTCACAACGACGGAGCTTTTAGAATATAAAGCAATTATAATTCTCGTCACTTTCCACACCTACATTTTTACGCAACATTTTAACTTTATAAAATGAATAAAAAAGGTGTTTAAGTAGTTTTAATTAGATGGAAAATATTTTACTGTAAAATCCGGGAAAAGGTTTTATGACGTTAACTTTAAAGCGCTTTTACATTTCGTGCAAAGTTAATACAGAAGACCATAATATATTGTGTACAATCGATGATAAAAATGCGTGAATTTTATTCGCAATTGCGTGGATGTGCGGCAATGGAAGCAAGCGGCACAAGACCGTGTTCTGTGTAGATCCATGCGGGAGACCTTCGTCCAGCAGTGGACTTCCATTGGTTGAGACGTAATTCCACGTAAGCCTGTAATTTCCATGTAATTGAAGTTTTAGTGAGAGACTTGAGAAAGATACCCGTGCTCAATAGTGGGCCGTCAATGGGTTGACGATGATGATATTAAAACTTTCTTTATACTACACCCGCTCGGAAAGTACCCTCTTGCTTTGGTCAAAACGAGGTAGAAAGTACGTCATTGCTACAAACCAATTAAGCGGGAGGAAAAGATGTATGAAATTTCATTTCTAACGTGCTAAGCGGGGAGAAAACTGTATGAAAATCCATTTCTAACGCGCTGTTGTTTTTTAATTTTAAGTAAATATGGTATGGACGTTGAGAATTTGGATGTCTCGACATCGACGTCGATTATCGATATCGATAGTCGATATCGATATCCGATATTGATAGTCGATATCGATATCGATGTCGATTGTCGGTATCGATGTCGATTGTCGGTATCGATGTCGATTGTCGATATCGATGTCGATTGTCGATATCGAAATCTATATTGAAATAATCCTCAAAATGCAGTCTAGTTGTGATAGTGAAGCTTCGAATGAAGCGACTCATATAGTTATGATAGAACTTTTTTTTTTTTTTAATTTTTTTTTTTAAATTTTTTGAAAACAATACAATATTAGAAATTAAAGCTAGCTAGCCTAACCTAATTAAGGACTATTAACTATTATTAACTATTAACCTAAACCTTTTTTTTTTTCTTTTTTTTTTCTTTTTTTTTCTTTTTTTTTCTTTTTTTTTTTTCTTTTTTTTTGGTTTTTTTTTTTTTTTTTTGGTTTTTTTTTTTATGTTTCTGTATTTTGAATATGGGTTTGTAAAATTGCCTGAAATAAAAAATATTTATTTTATTTATTATTTTAAACCTTTGTAAGTTCGTTTAATCACTAATTATCGCTTATTTTCCTCGCATGGTGTAGTATAAAGCACTATGTATCACTCGGTAGAAAGTACGATTCCTACCTCGCGTGTATTGCGGCCCTTCGGCTACGCCTCGGGCCTCAAACTACACCCTCGATAGTAATCGGTCACTTTCTCCCCTCGGTGAACAATGTACTATTTCACCTCTCATGCTCTAAAAAGATGTCATTAAAGCTTAGCGTAGGCGGACTAAAGTTAGCATTTAGGGTCTAGGGATTAAAGTAATTTTTTTTTAATAATTGCTGGCGAGTAGTAAATGGGTAGTAAAAAATTATAGTCTATGGTTAATAATATTAACAGCCCAAACGAATGTCACAGACACAGGGTGTGTTCCGATATACACTGCGAGCACTGTTCAGTGCTCTTACTGTGGAGAAATTCGTTCCGTTATGGACTGACAGTAAACTGCCGCAGTATCCAAGGGAAATATATGACGTCATAAATCGTCGCCATTTTTGTACTGTGAGCACTGGCGTTTTCGAGGTAAGGTGCTTTCAGTGCTGACTGCGTTCCGTTTAAGCAGTAACCAGTATACCTAACTATAAAGGAACGGCTTCGCAGTATACTAAACTGACGTCACACCTTACAGTGCTCTCAGTGTATTTCGGCACATACCCACAGTCTAATAAGATACGTTATTTCCTACCAGTCGTTCAACGAAGGCATCTAGACAAAGCAAAGCGGCGCGGGCGGGGTGATAGGGGCGTAACGAATGAAACTAGCAGAATTTTTATAATACAAAATTCTATCACTCTAATGTCTTACCGTACCGTACCGTACATCTAGGACTTTTTTTATGTTCCATTTTTGAAATAATTTGCACGCAATCCTTTGTTGAATGTAAGTATGCGTCAATGTGTTAATGTTACCCATCGTCACCTACACGTACGTGCGTACAGCTCAATGTCTATGGTTCTTAATGTATTTTTTTTAAATTCCTTCTTGTTAACAATAAGGAGAAAAATAAAGTTGGTATTGCGGATTGCCGCGAAATCTTTGATATTTTTATTGTAATTAATACATTTATGTGAAGGGATGTTAATTTAATCCATTTCGGATTTCGATGCACAATACGTAATACAAGGTGAAGGCATAGGGTAAAGTGAATGTGATTATTTATTTGTTAATATCATTAAGTGAAAATGAAGATCTTACTCCTACTATTAAAATGTAACAATAGAATGGAAAAAAATAAATTAAAAATCGTTATTTATTAAATTTTCTCGCAATCGAAGTGAAAAGTAGAGTGTTTACCACGGGACTAAAAGCCATTCTACTCGACACTATAGCTTACCTCGCTACGCTCGGTAAGCTAAACATCTCGTATGAAATGGCTCATTTTAGTCCCTTGATGAACAATCTACTATTGTAGGTTCCTCATCTTAGGTATGGTCTTTACAAAAATAACATACTTACCAAAATACAAGGTGAATAGAATATTCTCTCATAGTCTGTAAACATATCCAAGCAAAACCATTTCGATACTTGGTTCCGATACCACGGTATTGAAGGATAAACCGACCAGCAAACAAACACACTTTCGCATTTATAAAATGGATCTCCTCCTCCATTTCATCAGGACTCCTTAATTTTCTGGGATAAAAACATATGTGACTCTCCAGGTCCTTGCAAAAATCACGTCAATATGATACTCTGTTGCGGCATGATTGAAGGGCAAACCAACAAACAAACACACTCTAAAATTAGTATGATTGAATACTAAGTCTTCTATAACAAGATATTGAGCAGCTCAAACAAAAACAAAACAAGAAACAATAGATTGTTATCTTACGTAACGCACGTTCGTAAGCGAGTAGATAAGAAACTTCGTAGAGCCGGCGTGAAGTCTGTTTGGAAATAATCAAAATAAATTGGAATAGTTTTCTTGCTCCTTGCCAGTTGAACGTACGCGTTTCATAGATCCACTGGTATAACTCCTCAGGTGGCAGTTAGCTTAACATACCTTAGCTTTTGTACCTTCTAAGTTCTATATCTTACCTTTTGCAGGTAGAAAGAATATAATAGAAATCTTTATTAATGAATTTTACTATAGTACAAGGATACATAAATTCCTGGCCCCTAAACTAGGACCCTTAACTTAGTGGCCAGTTCCTACCCAAATATTAAAAATAAATATTTCTCAAAATATGCTGAGATTTCTAATAGGTATTGTATTCAGATTTTATAAAATTACTAGATGATGTCTGCAAGTTGGTCAGCAAATTGTGGATTCTCATGATTCAAATTCGAATTCGAATAATTACGAAGGTACAATCTGAAATTAACTCTAAATCTTTATGATGGATGTTTGTTATTCAATCACGCCAGACCGGCTGAGCGGATCTGAATGAAATTTGGTACAGATATAGATTATAGTCTGGCATAACACATAGGCTACTTTTTATCCCGAAAACTTAGCGAGTTCCCGCGGGAACCAAAAAACCTTAATCCACGTGGATGAAGTCGCAGGCATCAGCTAGAAATAATTATATTTATATTTATTAGGACATTGATACATTAAAAAAATACTTAAAAACTAAATACGAGTTACACATATTGTTATGTACATTTTTAAGAGGTGCCACATCATACCCCATTTAAACTAAGAGTAAAAAAAAAAAATAAAAAAAAAAAAAAAACCGACTTCAAAAACCACAAACACTAAAAAGTAAAAAATAATTTAATTTTTTTATGTATACAAGAGTTAATGTAGTTCTATAATAAAATTTTTTGGAGTTGGTACCAATTAGCCGCATGAACCGTCTACCTACTCTTCATTATTGTTGACGTGACTCCACATTGGCAATATTGGCATAATTGGCGGAGAAATCGCGTAACAAACATGATACAAAAAAAAAAAAAAACATACAGTCGAATTGAGAACCTCCTCCTTTTTTTGAAGTCGGTTAAAAAGCTTACAATCTGATAAAAAGCGTAAAATAAAAACAAAAATGCAAAATTACACAAAATATGTATTGTTGTATGTATAATTATGTTGGAATTGTATAGCAAAATCCGTTATACTAGTCCGTTATGTACAGTTACCGTAGCGGTCAAAATGTCCCCCGTAGGTTACAATAACTGTCTACGAACACGCTACGCGAACTTTTGTTTCTGAGGACTATTGTCTGTCGTCAGCAATGGAACTAAAAATAGACTAAAATGGTGGGTGTGGCGTCACAAGAAAGTTTAATGCAGAAAATATTTTATATTTCAGAACTTTTCATCGTGATTTCGCTTGTCACGTGCCATGTTACAAGAGTGATGTCCTGTTCGCGCGCGAGTTGAATGCAGAGTTAATGTATGTGTCACCATACATTGGCTCTGCATTCAACTCACGCGCGAACTTTATGTTATGTAATGAAACACAAAATATTTGTGTGTTTGCATACTATTACTTGAAATTTTTAGTAAACTTACATGCAAAGGATACTAATGTTCTGTTTTACGAAAAACTGTGAATCTTAGGCATGCTCAGTTTATTAATATTATACACACGAGCACTTAAAATACAGGGTGGAAAAGAAGAAAGGGACATGGAGGGAATAGTACATTAAATATTGGAAATATCAAATTTCCTTCAATCGAAACAATCTTTTGTTTGTATAAATAAGAATATCTGCATTCTAAACTTTTGTGAAAAGCTGACCTGAGCCGGAAATTGAGTCAGCTGAAGATAGAAAAAAAATAGGCACTTTTTTATTGAACCAGTTGATTGGCCTCCATGTCCCCTTTGTTTTTTCTATCCTGTATAACTATTACTAAATAATTTACATTTTAATTAAAAACTGAACACGAAAGTTCTAGTTCCGAGATGTTGCTCTTGCTGGGTCATCCAAAAGCTCTTGTAAAACTTTATTTCTAACATTTTATTTAAAACAACTGAATAATTTGAATAAGTTGGTCAAAAATCTTATTGCACTTGAGTTTCTTGTAAAAAAAGTAATACTCAACAATGTTAGGTAGCTTTTAAGAATACAGATAGACTTCATCGATAAACCTTTTTTTAGCCAATCGGCCGTGAATTTCATTTATTCGATTAACAACAAAAGAACGGTAGCGATTGAGTTTTGTGAACTATTGTAGAGCACTGAATACCTCGCAGATACCTTTAAGAAACTTAATTGAGTTGCTTTATTGAATTATCCAAAAGAAATGCGACAGAAATATTTCATTTGCTTTTAAATACTAGAACTCTTTTAATTCTGTTTAAGGTTTATATTCTAATTTTTTTTTAAATGTTTTCACTTCTATCGGCATATTTTTTTTATAAGCTACTTTTTAAACTTTAATAGCTCGCACGGGATTTTCAACTTAAATCCACTCGGATGAAGCCGCGGACATTATTTGGTATAAAATACGAGCGTAAAAATATTACCACACTCTCGTTTTGTTTCCGGAAAAACTTCATAAATATGTTATGATGTATTAAACTCTCCATTAAAAATATACTCAGCATTAAGTACTCTTCAGCCACCGTAAAATATACTATTCCGTCGTATCTTTAACGATTGCCATAAGAATAAATAACAGACTAAAACCAATTTAACGACCTCTTTTTCGCGGTCAAGAAAATAAAAAAATAGGTAGCTTAGGTAGGTGTAGCTTTAATGGCGTTGTTATTTTTAATCTATAAAGCTAGTTACACACGAAGCGTTTACTTTCTTATTATAAGTAAAAACACAGAACCGTAGCTGATGTCGGTCCTTTGCCCATAGCGGAATTGAACCTATACCTATTCGTCCTTTGTAATATATAATAATATAATACCCAATAAAGTCGTTGGAGGCTTCAGCCGTGGCTAGTTATCACCCTACTGGCAAAGAAGTTTTGCCGAGTAATTTAGCGTTCCGTTTCGATGCCGTGTAGAAACGGATGTGGGTTTGCCACAACCCAAACAGGTTAGCCCGCTACTATCTTGGATTTACCACCACGTGAGATCGCAGTCAAGGGCTAACTTGTAGTGGATTAAAAAACACTCCCATCCGGGTAGCTTCTTGCTTGTCATTGTGCGTGCAAAAATTACGCACGTGATATATAGAGATCCTTTTGCTAACTGAATTTGGTATTTATTTAGGCTATGAATAAATTAAGTAACTTTTGTTGTTAAATAACAATTTCACATCATAATATGTATTATGAAAAATATAACTTAATCTTTACGAGTCAAAGTCCAATCTTTACTTTAACTTTTTCCAATGTTTAACAATAAATCACTAGTAAAAAACGCCGTAGTATAAGCAACCTAAAAAAATCAAAAACAATGTCACCCTCATTGTCATAAATTCTGTGTAATCTTCGCCGGAATATCGCTAGAGGGAACGGTAGGTATTACAGTAGCCATTGGATAAGAGATAAAGATGGGGGGATTAGATGAGCGGTAACCATAGGGAATGTTTAATCTCTACTTTCTTAGGGACGAAATCACTTTGCTTGCCGTTTTTTTCTAGTGAAATCTGGTTTTAATCACTTTTTATGTGATGCTTAGAAAGTTCTTTGAGGCCTATTTCGGGTGTTTTAAGAATTTTAATTTAGGCTGTAAATTATGTCTACAGCTGGACATACTAGGTATCTTTTTTATTTTATTTTATGATCATTAGAAAATCAACAGTGATTCCATTAACAGATTTATACTAGAGACTATTTTTTTTAAGGTTGTCTGGAGGTGATCACATTTAGTGATAAGATCTCCTTTGCGCACTTGTTATTTCTTTTTGCTTGTTAACTTTATTATTTCCTTTTAATGTTTTGTGTGGCAATAAAGCATATTTTATCTATCTATCTACTTTTAGAGACTTCCAAACGCCACGCCGCTGAGTCCAGACAGCAATGTCTGGACTCAGCGGTTTATGTCTTCCTAGCGGTGATTCTGCAAACGCTGCGATTTTCAGTACGTAGTCGCTATTCCAGCACTTTGTGACTCCAACTTCTTTCGGTCCGTCGTACTACGAGTACGACGGCACATAATATGAGTTATCCTCACCACGACAGCTTTAGTCTGGTTGTTATTCTACTTTTTATGCTTAATTCTAATCTTGTTTAATTGTTTTATTCAGGTTACATATTAATAAGTCTACGTTCTGGCTATGAACTCGAATTAAAAGTTACAAGAAGGTGCCGCGTTGCGGGTGGATAAGGAAAGCAGAGAAATGTGTTTTGTTGCGCGCTCTACAAAAACCCTCAAGCTATAAATTTTATATCTAAAATAAATATGGCCTCTATATAACAGTGGTAGATTCACTCGACGATTCATAAGTACTTGTCAAAGTCTACTCGAATAAAAAAGATTTGAGTTTGAGTAACATAATAATTTATCGTTTTCTTATTTTATTTTGGACACGCCTAACGGTAACTTTCGAAAAAATTCAAAGAAAAAGCCCTTCATGAGCCAAAACAAATGAAAGAAAACAAAAAAGAAATTCTACCTAAAATGCAAAATGAAAACCTTTCCACAACCTACATCTTTCAAGTAAATAGGTTACTCGCAATACTTAGTACGCAGAAAGTGAGACAAACACACAAAGGGGATGCTTTACTAGCTTACACAAGATTTTGCTGTGAGTCACGTGAAAGGGTGCTCGACGTTGATATGGGTTGGCCTATCGTGTTTCTTTTCTTAAAACTTTTATTCGGGCACTATACTTAGTACTTACAGTGACGACTACTGGGGTACAAACTACTGGGAATTTTTAGAGAGATGTACGAGTACACACAGTATGATGTAACCACATCACTGCATCTTGCTCCATTTATGAACGAGGGCGTTCTTGTTTTACTAAAATAGACTTTAATTATAATATTATTCATGGCAGAGATTCATCAAGGCAGAGCTTTTCCTTGAAAAGAATACGGGTTATTATTTACAATTTTAGATCAAAGTTATCATTTAAGCAAACATTTTTAATAAGTAGAGGTAAAATTATACATTTTGTACACTAATTTTTGATACTCAAATAAATCCGTTGTACGACTTTATTTATGACGTAGTAAAGCGATGGAAGCGATGATAGCCTATTGGTTAAAGTACCCGACCTTACTGTACGGGGTCGCGGGTTCGATCCCCCGGGCACGCACTACCAACTTTTCGAAGCTACGTGCGTTTTAAGAAATTAAATATCACTTTATTCAAACGGTGAAGGAACATCGTGAGGAAACCTGCATGCCCGAGAGTTCTCTATAATGTTTTCGAATATGTGTGAAGTCTGACAGTACGCACTTGGCCAGCATGGTGGACTATGGCCAAACCTTTCTCTTCCGAGAGGAGAGTCGTGCTCAGTAGTGAGCCGGCAATGGGGAGAGAGATGCCGTAGTGAAAAGATGGTTTACGCCAAATTAAAACTAAAGCTATGTGGGTTTAAATTAGAATAATATAATCCAAGACCTGGAGATGGATTTAATTAGAATAAACTAAACAATACACCAGTTTACATTATTACCATAATATTCATGGCGTCAAATTAAATAACCATTAACAAGGAATTAACATAATCGCATTATATTTAATACATCATATTTAAAATTTAATTAACGACATAACTCAGTAACGGTCAGTGGTAACATCACCCCTTATTTTCTTATTGCTACCAACTGCAAAAAGTACTAGGAAAGGCTGTTACGATGCGCCAACATGGCGCCAGTGCTGCCACTGTTCAAACACAATTCAAACATGCGAGAATACCACCACAATAACATGTGAAGCTCAAATAACAGAGTAGTTATACAACAGGAATATTCAATATTCATCCATTCATTTTTGCGTGAACCGCTGCACAACGCAATCGATTTCACAGTTGAACTACTTCCGGATCCGCTATGACGCCTCGTTGCTTTGCGGTTCTTAGATAAAAAAAAATTTATGGAGGGCATGCAATATGATAAGTTATATATAGGCTATAGGCATAGCAGTCTTCAAGTAACCCCCTCAGTGCGACAGGAACTGAACCCGAATATTATGAATAATGTTTTACACAAATGATTTAATAATTATAATGAGCTCACTGGTTTAAACTCCATGTGAAAACACACTATGGCCAAAAATAAATTCTCTGGCGGACTAATTACAAAACACGTACCTCATTTTAATATGAAGCTGCACTAAATGATAGGTAATGATAAATGATTTAGGTATTTATTACACGTAGAACATTTTATGCCACCATTGGCCACATAATATGATAAGTTAAGACTCTGCCAGTGCAGCGGCTCGGAAAGGTGATTCTACTGCGATACACACACTAGCATGGCAGACCATTTATTAGTTGCAAAATCCAATTAATCATCCCGCCAAAAATCGACCCTAAAACCTTCCATATAGTGTGCGACCATAACCAATTTTATGCCACCATTGGCCACATAATATGATAAGTTAAGACTCTGCCAGTGCAGCGGCTCGGAAAGGTGATTCTACTGCGATACACACACTAGCATGGCAGACCATTTATTAGTTGCAAAATCCAATTAATCATCCCGCCAAAAATCGACCCTAAAACCTTCCATATAGTGTGCGACCATAACCACCGAATACTTTGCCATAACGCTGAAAATCATGACGCAACATCCATTATCGCATATAGAGAAGTTGAACATATAATAGTGCGAATACATCGTTGGAATATATCGCAATTTATTCCATATCTTAACCAAAATGGAAGTGTTCAAAAATATTACGAATACCCGGGTAAAATGTAGCCAATATCCGTGTCAGCCGAATCAGAACAGAGAGAGATTCGATTACTCCGCCAAACATACGTCGGACGGAAATTTATTCCCCTCTTCTTATATTTCCTCATTTTGCGTTGCGCGTCGTCGGGTGAATAGTTAGCGTTGTGTTTTCTTATTAAACGAATGTTGGAATCAAAGCTTGTAGTAATAATTTATCTCTCATTTATTTGTACAGATGTTTATAAAATTATTTTTAAACACGTTTTACATAAATATATAAAAGTACTATACAAAACACATTTAAAAATAATCCTATAAAACTTCCACCCACTGCGGGGCCTTAAAGACCCAAGCAGCCAGTGGTCAGGTCTCCAGAGAGAGGAACTTCCTTACAATTCGCGCCGTCTCAAGAATAACCGCCTTCTGAAGTTCTGTATCCGACCCTTAATCCTACAACGAACATAGTAATAATAATTATTATTAGCACTTATTGGCGTTATCATATCTAACAGTTATAATATGTCTTCTTTTTTCCGCAGAGTATAAACACGAGGAAACACGGAAATGACGTTACCAACGTTACACAACACTGGTACACGTTACTAGCCAGCTGGGTTACTTGAGATTTTGCATAACGGTTTTCGTTATATAACGGAAAATTTTCAGAAATTCTATCCGGACGAAGCAGCGGTCATTACCTTGTCATATATATTATTTTGCACACATAAATAACTGGTAGGGTTATGGGTTATGTCACAGATATGGTTATGTTTATCATTAATTCAAATAAGTAAAACAAATCGAACACTTTAGTAATTAATTGGTAATTCACCACAAAACTATATTTTTAGTAAGAATTAAAATACATGATATTTTTTAACTGTCACAATGTAAAATATAGCATATTTAATTTACTTGGACGTAACCATTACACATATTCATATATTTTTAGCCAAATAATCACGCTATGAATATTTTTATTCAGTTTTATATTTTGCAACGTTATTAAAGCTTTTAAAGTCAACATACGGCTGTATCCCTGTAAATATACAATATCACAGATCGACATTCGAGATCGAAAAAAATACTTGTTAGTTAAAATAAATATGCATTTTATTTATATGTTTAAACCTTCACCAAATAAAAACGGTATACCACACATGTCAATTTGTTTTGGAAATATTATAGGTTTTTTCTTATTAATCTACGTAAATACTCTAATTTCTAAACACTTATAAGTGTTTAGGTACGTAGAACCAACGTCGCTGTTTTACTCTGAAGCTTTCAAAGACTTTCAACAACGCATTATTATTTCAATAATTATTTTAAGCATAGGCTACTTCATAATATATTAATTTCACAACTGCCACTTTAGTAAAGTCCTTTGAAGTTAGGATTTGAAGTGGAGACCAGTAGGAAAGAAACCTATTATATATTATAATCCAGCCTTGTAGATCGACTAAAACGTATAGTTATAGCAGTGTTTTCACAATCAGTTCCATCGTCATGTTCAGTCTATTTTCGTCCACAGCTAGCGTAGGCCTTCGGTCTTCAAAATCGTGTTACTCAACTTTGTTCCACCCCTCCTTCCTCGACTTTTTAAAGTAGTGCAGTGGTAGATCCAGGCTCGTGGAGGCTGGAGGTTGTACTGCACTATGTTACCTGTACATGGTCTTCCAGAACATGCCTTTCCCAAAGGCCATTGATTTATATGACATACGCAATAATATTTAAAGATGTCAACAGATTTGTATTAGGACTTTAGGTCAGGTATTTTCGCTGGGTCGATTTCGCAAGTTTGCAAGGCCAGCTACGAAATGTAAGTTGTAGCTATTTCTTTACGAAAGGCAAATAAAATAAGCACTTATGTACACTCCTATATTTACGGAGCCATAATAAACAGTCGTGAGTGTCCGCAAATAAAGTTCCACCGACTTTATCGACGGAAGCATACGCCATAGCTTCCGTATCACTTGGCCACTTTATAAGCTATATAGATCTCACCCTTGCGATGAAAGTCTAGCTTTCTCTCTCGCACTCGAATAAGCGAACCCCAACCAGTGCGTTTTGAACCCCTGTGCGCAAAGGACGTGTCGCCCCACGCGAAAATATCTGCGAAAATATTACGATGAAAATTGTCGTCTGATTTTCCTCGGTTAGTGAATGAATAGAGGTGCTGTGTGTGTTACTTTCACGGTTTTGTGTGGTTGTGTGTGTTTATTAAATGTGAAATGTAATCGCAGGAGGAAAAAGGTATTTTGTTTATGTACATTACTATATTATAGTAGGTACCTAAATTATGTAAAATATATATATTTTTTTTCACTACGTACTTTGCAATGTCGCACAAATCATTATAAAAATTATTTTGATTATGCAACGAGTGCATAATAGGTTTAAAAAATGTAAGAAAATATTATTTTTACTCTTATGATAAAAAAAAATTTTTTTTGCTTATCAAACTATGAACTTAGTTAAGATAAGATAATTTTATTAGCATGTTCCTCGATAGCGACTGGCGGGTTATAATATTTGCCATATTTATCTAATTTATCGTTAAAATTAGAATCAATTAAATTCATACAATCCAAAAAATAAGCAGTAAAAAAATTTACATGAAGTATTCAATATTTATAATTATACGTTTATTTTAATCTGAACTTTTTAAACGTAGAGTTAATAACGGCAAGCTACATGAAGCTACTAATAATGCTACGAGTACCTACAGGCTACATCTGCGGCTTATGTTTTTCAAGCTCTAGATAAAGAGCAAAATCGTAATTTTGTTTTATTTCACAGATAAATTATGATAATAACAGTAGATATTTAATTGTGAATAAGGTATTAAAATGTTAATAGGATTTAATTTTAACATAGAGTGAAATACTACTGCCTTGTTGGTCTAGTGGTTAGCATGTCCGACTGCGGCTGACGAGGTCCTGGGTTCGAGTCTCGGGTCGGGCCATAATTAAGTATTGGGTTTTTCTGACTAGAAATTCTGAGTACTAGCCCGGAGTTAGGAAGTTGGCGGCGTTTCACCCCCGTGCCTCGGAGAGCACGTTAAGCCGTCGGTCCCGGTTATTATAACTAATATGATAATTCATAACATATTTCATGATATTGTCGTTAAAGCCCGCCAACCCGTATTGGAGCAGCGTGGTGGGTCTAAGCTCCTATTCCCTCTCTCTCATGAGAGTGGAGGCCTGAGCCCAGCGTTACGTTAATGGGCTGTAGTGGTAAGCGTGAAATAAATACGAAGCTGTTCTTAGCGCTATTTAGGTATATGTAGAGCTACATTGCAGCTACGAACGCAGTTAATTCATTTTTAATTATTTGATAGTGATTAATTGTTATCCGCTAACCCGCATTGGAAAAGCGTGGTCTATTACCTATTCTGTGGTGGTAGGTCTAAGCTCTAATTCCCTCTCTCCCATAAGAGTGGAGGCCTGTGCCCAGCAGTGGGACGTCAATAGGCTGTGGTAGTGGATTAATTGTTCCAATACGCTATAGGTAATGATAAATGCGAATTGGATGGATGTTTGTTACTCAATCACGGCAAAACGGCCGAACGGATCTGTATGAAATTTGACACATTGATAGATGTGTCTGTGTGTGGTTTAGTATGGAACCAACTTTTTATCCTGGAAAATTAAAGAGTTCCCGCGGGAACCGAAAATCCTCAATCCACACGGACGAAGTCGCGGGCATCAGCTACTATAAAATAATAATAAGGCACTCATTAGGATTTATAATAGGTTCATTAGTATTCTAGATAATTTCCGCAAAATCCGCCAGGCTTTAGGGTTTTTCATAATCCTTCATGTTTTCGGGGCAAAAAGTAACTCCAAGTTGAATTCCGTTTATTTATCTGCTCTGTAACAATTATTATTATTTGACGACCTCCGTGGCGCAGTGTGTAGCGTTGTTGTCTTAACTTGCGGAGGTCCCGGGTTCGATCCACGGCAGGGTCAATTTGGGAATTTATAGTTTCTGAATTTTCCCTGGGCTGGCCTGGTCGCCAACCCTACCGGCAAAGACGTGCCGCCAAGCGATTTAGCGTTCCGGTACGATGCCGTGTAGAAACCGAATAGGGGTATGGGTTTAATATAACTGCCATGCCCCTAACAGGTTAGCCCGCTACCATCTTAGACTGCATCATCACTTACCATCAGGTGAGATCGCAGTCAAGGGCTAACTTGTAGTTGATAAAAAAAAAAATTAATATCATCAGTAAAGGGGAAGGGCAGTGAAATGGCATAGACAGACACACTATCACATTTATTTTATTGGTAACAGCGTTTTCAACATTTCAGGCTTTTCTCACCAAATAGCTTGAAAATGCAAAGCCATTTCGTCTATACACTGCAAAACATTTGTACCTATACCTTACCTAGCAGAACCAGGCGACGTCATTTGAAACAAACAATTTTATCTCCGTCCGCTGGGAAATTTGATAATATCGATTTGTTGGTATTTCCAAGTTGTTTCCTCATACACGATACATGATCAAATTTAATATATCTAATGAAAGCGAGTCATGCGGTCTTGATAATATGATAGCGGATAGCAAACGATTACGCTGGTAAAGCAACGTTGATCCTGGTCAGGAACTGAATAGGTGACTACTCTTCCAAATTGTTTTTTTTTTATAACTCCTTGCCTCGGAGAGCCATCGCTCTCGGTCGTTTATTAAAAAAAAACATCTGACTGGTATTTAAACGAAATCTCGAGTCGAGTTTGGGTTCAGCGCCCCACATAATAGTATAACAACTTACACTAATGAATATACCAACTTTATGTAATGTTTTGCTTTTTAAAAAGAGCAACTGCTGAGTTTCTTGCCGCCTCTTCTCAGTAAAATCTTCTTTCCGAACCGGTGGTAGAGTCAAAATATGACGTATCATAAGAGTCTCCTATATGTTCTTCATGACGTATTAAATAAATTGAGTATTGAGGAATACACAGAGATAAAGAGCTAATGAATATTGAATTTAACATATTCTTGCTACGACAATGGATTTTGGCCATTAGCGAAAGAGTGTTAACCAATGTAGTGATTGCGATAGGTTACTTTGT
The DNA here is from genome assembly GCA_917051295.2 of Erebia ligea. NCBI lineage: Eukaryota > Metazoa > Arthropoda > Insecta > Lepidoptera > Nymphalidae > Erebia > Erebia ligea. The sequence continues at coordinate 16,999,861 of OU785221.1, read as the reverse complement.
ATCCCGGAAAATTAAAGTGTAACCGCGTAAACCAAAAAAAAAAAACGCGGACGAAGTCGCGGGCATCAGCTTGTTCCATATAAATTTTAGTTAACTTTCTCGCGATCGAATACGTTTATAAACTCCCACTTGGCCTACTGTTTCGATAGTGTCGCATCGCGTCATATCGAGTCGCGTTGTGAGGTTTGTTGCTTACGTAGGACAGGTCCTCACAAGCATATCTATAATAATGTCCTCCCAACCGAATTTCGGCCACGGCGGCCAATCTCCAGAGAGATTAGCCATCTGCGCGGGAGATATTATAGTGCACAAGTGTGTGCGCAAACACAGGTGCACTCTCTGTTCCATAGCCCGATGGGACGGAACATCCGACACAACCGGAGAGAGATCAGGCGCAGGACCGACGGCTTAACGTGCTCTCCGAGGCACGGGGGTGAAGCACCGCCAACTTCCTAACCCCGGGCTAGTATTGAGAATTTCTTGTCAGAAAACCCCAGTAAGTACTTTTTGTGACCCGAACCGGGACTCGAACCCGTGACCTCGTAGGCCGTGGTCGAACATGCTAACCACTAGACCAACGAGGCAGTTGGTATATCTAAGTGGGTAGGTACCTACGCGATAATGTAGGCCATTTGAAGCGTCGTCGGTCGGCTACTGTTTGATAGAATCGCGTCGCGTTTGTCTCTGACGGACAGGACCTTAATCAATCATGACCTTCCTTTATGTAATCACTACCTACCTCCTCTTTTTTTGAAGTCGGTTAATAAAAATGGCAGAATGGTTGGGTATGCCAAAATATTCAAACCCTTTTGTGCACAGAAAACGCTTACATCCTGGAGACGGAGCGTTTTACATTCCGGAAGAACATTGCCATCGCGCAGAAAAATAAACCACTCGAACAAAATCACACGTTCATTAAATATAGATACATGATGCTATTTTAAGAGAGGTTCGCAAAGTTGATAGACGATTTTAGTCTGGGAAGATGGCCTCGTTTTTAAACCTTTTAGTTAATTAACATAAACCACAGGTGAAATCCTGTAACACGGGTCTAAAATAAATTTAAAAAATACTATTTTGATCACCGATAAACCTAGTCTTAGTGCAAAATAAGCTAACTCTTGCGGCAATTATTGTCAGAGATTGAAGAAATGTTGGTCTCAGAGCAAGCAAGCTATGATGACCTCCCTGGCGCAGTGTTGAATGCTGTTGTCTTAATGTGGGAGAGTCAATTTGGGAATTTATAATTTCTGAATTTTCTCTGGTCTGGCCTGGTGGAAGGCTTCGGCCGTGACTAGTTACTACCCTACCGGCAAAGCGGTTTAGCGTTCCGGATAACTGTCATACCCCTAACGGGTTAGCCCGCTACCATCTTAGAACTGCATCATCAATTATCATCATGTGAGATCGCAGTCAAGGGCTAACTTGTAGTTGATAAAAAAAAACAAAAAAAAAGGTATTTTGCCAATGCGTCGATTTCATTTAAGTTAATAAGAGAAAAGTTTTAAGATATTCGGTTTCTAAAATTAAGATATACGAATAGTAAACGTAGTAGAATAGTAAACGAATTGCCTAAATCCCAGTTGGGAGTCTTTTTGTTTTAATTTTTCTCCTAGATATTCTTTTATCTTATTAATTTTTTAAAAGCATTATTAGAAGTTCAAAGATTGAAAAGAACCGTGCTCTAAGAGTAACACTTAAAAGATTTTCATCAAAGTAATGCATCCTCCATCATCTTTGAGCATTTCATTTCATCATCTCACTAATATTTCTTTTTATAATTATAAACATTTTTCAATTTGTATCTCAATCACTAAGATCTTTTACATAGCAATGGTATTTTTCGGATATTAAATACAATGCCTTTTAATGCCAGACAGTCAATACTCCTAGGGAATCAAAGAACTTCGGTCTAATTGAGCGTAAATAGGTATCCAATAGAAATGAAATATAATATTTCAGGTCAAAGCTTTTTACTTTACTTCACTTTACTTTTTTTTTTAAACTTTTTTTTTAGGAGAGGATGCCCCCGGTTTCATCCGCGTGAATTGAGGTTTTTCGGTTCCCGCGGGAACTCATTGATTTTCCGGGATAAAAAATAGCCTATGTGTTATTCCAGACTATAGTCTAGCTCTGTGCCAAATTTCATCCAGATCCATTCAGCCGTTATGGCGTGATTGAGTAACAAACATACATCCATACATCCAAACTTTCTCATTTATAATATTACTAGCTGATGCCTGCGACTTCGTCCGCGTAGATTGAGGGTTTTCGGTTCCCGCGGGAACTCTTTAATTTTCCGGGATAAAAAGTAGCCTATGTGCTTTTCCAGACTATAATCTATCTCTGTGCCAAATATCATCCAGATCCGTTCAGCCGTTGGAGCGTGATTGAGTAACAAACATCCACACATCCATACATCCATACATCCATACATCCAGCCAAACTTTCGCATTTATAATATTTATTTGATTATTTGATAGTATTTAGTAAGAAGTTATAGAGATAAGTCTACGTCTGACAAACGTAATTGATTTAACTTTTCGTACATAATCGGGGGTCTGATTTGATCGAGTTATTGAGTAAAATCGACCAAAACTTTATTAATTTTATATAATGTTCTTCCTCCAATGCAAAATTTTCAAAACTATTAAATTTACCTAGAGGATATCGTCCAGTTACTTTATTAGGTATACACTAGTAAACCGCGAATATTTTCAGATGTGCGGGTCGAGCACTTTTCATTCAGATCATCGTTGAATGAAAAACATTCATTTGAAATATTCAAAATATTAAAACGAAAGTGGTATTATTTGTGGCATTGGTAATATACAAATATTGACGGATTATATTTTTATAAAGTTACCGAATTCTTTCGTATTATGTTAATAAAAGTTGGTAAAAATTGTGTTGTGTAAACATTTACTATATCTAAGCCTTTATTTCTTTTAGAAAATGATCGTGTACTGGCGAAGACGCCAGGCTAAAATAACTATTAGATGATTAATATGATTATTAGGTATCTGAATATTTAAGCAGTGACAGCCTACTGGTTTATTATTACACCCGGTTATAGGCTTACGCTTGACCACATAACACCTGATGGGAAGTGATAATGCGGTCTAAGATGGAACGCGCTTGCCTAGAAGATGCCTATTCACTCTTGATATAATTATATATTAAGTATATATATTGAGTTATATTTATTTAATTAAGATTTAAAAGAAGCTGTTCATTAGTTTTAAAATTCAGTAAAAAGATAGAGTTTGGCGTGAAGCCAGGGTGCTTCTAATGTGATCTGAAGCCAATAAGTGCCCATTTGTTCCGCTTATCGAAGAGTGTGTGAAATAATATGAGCGAAGCAACAGGCGATAGTTAGTGAAAGTATTTTTGTTTTATCCACTACAAGTTAGCCCTTGAATGCGATTTCACCTGATGGTAAGTGATGATGCAGTCTAAGATGGTAGCGGGCTAACCTGTTAGGGGCTTAGCAGTTATATTAAACCCATACCCCTATTCGGTTACTACACGGCATCGTACCGGAACGCTAAATTGCTTGGTGGCTCGTCTTTGCCGGTAGGGTGGTAACTAGGCACGGCCGAAGCCTACCACCAGGCCAAACCAGGGAAAATTCAGAAATTATCAATTCCTAAATTGACCCTGCCGGCGATCAAACCCGGGACCTCCGCACGTTAAGACAATAGCGCTCAACACTGCGCCACGGAGGTCGTCAATTAATTACCTTAGTAAGGAACCTTATTGAACCTAATAAATCTGTTTTAATTAATAAAATTATTATAAAAGTATTGTAAAACTATGTGTAATTTTATTACAACCTAGTGGGTCCGGCAGACGTTGTCCTGCCCTGAATCTAGAACCCGATTGTAGCGCCACCTACTGGGTCCAATTTTGAATATAATCCATCCCAGCACCCACTTAAACACAAACAAAAAATTCCATCAGAATCGGTCCAGCCGTTCCGAAATGATGCGCCTACATATATTTGGAAATTGATTTTTATATGTATAATAGATGTTAATTCAAAATGTCTTATTTAAGACATTACATGTTACACATTGTAAAAACGTACGCTACAAAGCTTAGTTTTTACTGTTCAAAAGTAGTATACAAAAGATTTCAGCTCCAATAAGTACGCGCGTTTCATTCGAACAACTAAACACTGCGAATAATTGGTTCAAAAAGTCGACAAGTCGGAAAAATTGTGTTACATTTTTTCTACCGTAAATTTTATTGCGGCGATTTGACAATTTGTGTCCAACGCGTTTGGCAAATGCTGACCAACGTGTGGAACAATATTTGGATGTTTTGACAAGATCTTATATGGATCTTATTTGATGTTTATAAAAACCCAGCTAAAATAAATTGGAAAGTTGGCTAAAATGCTGACCGCATGTAAAATATTCGCCAAATGGGTCTCTACCTACACATTTGGCTTTGGCATTTAAATGATATTTTTTTGTGAATCACTGGATATTGAAATATAGTCTTATATATTTTTGGAATCTACTCATCATTTTCTTGATGATGATAATATAGCTAATCTCATTTTGGAAAAAAAAAGTCAACTTTAGTCTTTGATGCGGGACCATGGTCATCCTATCCGTTTTGTTTTTAATTTTACTAGCCTGCCACCCGGAATAATCTTCGGATTCTAACGATACCTCATTCATCAAAATCCGTTCAGGCGTATAGAAGTTATGGTGGAATATACAAACTCACATACATACATGAACCCTGAAAACAATATACTCCATTTTTCAGGCAGTCGTATAAAAAATAACTTCCAAACACCTTTCCCGATCCTTTTTAAAGTTTCTTAAGAATTGGGTTGTCTGGAGGAGACCACTTTTAGTGATGATAAGACCGCCCTTGCGCACGCGTTGTTTCTGTTTACTGTTTATAATTAAGTTATTTCTATAGTATGTGTGGCAATAAAGAATTTATCTATCTATGCTGCAAAGTCTTCATGCGTCGTTTTTAGTATATTTATAGATTTTTTCAATTCTCGTGGGGACTCGTTCTTTTTTGACATAAAATCAAGGTTCAAGCTATATTCTGTACCAATTTTAGTCAAAACCGGTTCAGCAGCTAAGCCATGAAAAGATTACAGGCAGAAAAACAGACATGCTGACATAACAATCATTGTGGTTATCAATATTGAGTCGAGTAGCTAAATTGTGACGAACGAATCGTAAGACGCCATTCTCTTGGTAAAATCAGCTGTGAAATATCTTTGAAGCGTTCTGGCTACGTGCCTGGAAGCCACTTTCTCTCAAATGGCGTGTTTTTAATGACCACTTGAATCGAGGAGCGCTATTCCTAACCCACTTTTAGCGCTCAAGATACCTGACGACACATGATCAAATGTGTGTCTGTCTGCTACATATACTCGGCTCATATTTGTTTAACAGATTTCGATGAAGAATAGGTAATCCTGGGGAAGGACATATTACTCCGAAAAATAAAATCTTCCCGCGGAAATTAAAAACCTCAATCCAAGCAGACGAAGTCGCGGGCATCATCTTGTTTATCTTGACCCAACTGGAATCGATTTCAATTTAAATTCTACGGATTTTGATAGGATCGTTTGAAACTTTTAAACGTAAGATTTTTAAAAGTGTCAACACTCAACAGCCTCGAGTTCATTCAATTATTCACGTATTGAAATTAAACTTGTTTTGCAGATTTAAGTTTAAATTTATGAAAACGATCAACATGTCTTACTGATAATATTATTCATAATATTTTCTTTTCATTTTATTCAAACCATTCGCAACATTATCAAAACTTTTGCCTAAAGTGCACATAAAATCTTTATAGGGCGACGAATGTAGAGGTCAGAAGGCAATCTCACAAAGGTCAGATGTTATTTGCGCTAGAAACTTCAAATCTAGGTTAGAATACAAAGTAGGTAAGCTGTATAGTTTGCTGTGAGCTGAAAAAAATGCGGCTATTTGAACAAATAATCCGTACATATTATATTCTTTGAAGATCGCGATCGCTTTGATTTCTGCGTGCAAGTTTATTTTTATTTAATTCTTATTTTAGAAAATTACTAGCCAATGCCTGCGACTCTGTCCGCGTGGTTCGAGTTTATTGTTTCCCGCTGGAACTCCTTAATTTTTCGGAATAAAAAGTAGCCTAATTATGTATGTCTTTCTTCCGGACACAACTATTGTACATTTCTGTACCAAATTTCGCTAAAATTAGTTGAAAAGATGGGCTGTAAAAGTAGCAAACTGCCATTCGCATTTATAACATTAAGTAGTTAAGATTTTTGGTATCAAGAGGGAATTTTGGACTTATTATCGCTTAAAAATATCAATGATTGCAGTCGATTGCGCTAGGTACCTACGCAACGCTAACACATGTTGGTAAGTGGATGGGTGTCCAGCAGCTACCTGCGACTCGTTTGAAGTCATCCATATAGGTAGTAGATGGTCTGCATAGTAGAAGGCTGTCAACACTTATACGGTTATTAGTGCGGGCTCGTCATTCCAGCACCTTAGGAACCTGATGCTTATGGGTTCGTTGAACTATGTCCCGCCTATTACCGTCTGCAGCTTGGCAATCGTTTACCCTAGTTCTTCTACATATCTTCTCATCTGATTGCACGCAATAATTGCTGCTATTGCCCTCTTCTTCGGATCCATGGCACAACCCTGAATAAGCGAGCAAATTATTTAACAATACAGCTAAATTTACATTTCCGCCACGCAGTTCCTATTTGTAAAACAGTATTCAAATTCATAACGATATACAAAATGAGCCAACGCCTGTTTTGCCGTAACGCGATTACTCGGCTTCTGCCGTTGTTTCAGCCTGGATGTTTTGCATACAAAAGCCGTACGTACATAAAGAATTCAGGACGTGCGGAAATGAAGTTATCCTTGCCCTGAGCCTACGATGGGTGGACTTGTTTTTGAGTGAAACTGTGAATTCCAAACGAAGTCTCAATATGCCAGCGATTAAAGCGCCAACCATAGCGCGCATTTCTCGTACTTACCCTCTCTAAGGCCGGCGATACACGGACAGCTTGAAGCAGTCAGGATGGTCTTAATTATGTAATTATCATACACAAGAGTTCATTTATTTCCGCTGAAAGGAAATATTTTGAATAAACGGTACACTTGAAATTGTGGTTGAACAAAACAACCAAAGCTTAAACAAAAACAATTTAGTAATTCTTTAACAATGAAACTCGAAACAAAACGGAAATTAAACAGAAATAAAAAATAATTAATTGTTAACTATTTTAATCCACGAATAAACGCTTCGTGAATATTTATTCCAAATATAAATAACGATTTTCAATAAACAAAATCATTTCGTGGCTGTAAATTAAAATTAATTTCCATGAAAATAATTAACATTAATAACAGTTGAAATTTTATTGAAACTCACGAATACGTAATATCAAATGGGGATCGGAATGGCGCGTGTCAGTAAATCAATTATACAACTCATTACGGTTTGGTTTAAAACGAAATTCTAAGTGGCTTATGGCAGTGTAATGCGATTAAAATGCCTCGGGAAATTAGCATACGTGTGAACGGCCATGAACCACGGTTTCATCCGCACCAGTTTCAGAATCTCTCTGTCAGATGTGTCATATTTATGTTTCTCGTTAATAATTTAGGTCTAATATATCTTAGCAATTTTCAGAATATTATCTTTAAATCATACTAGGTATTATTATTATACTGAAAATCTGAAAGTGTGTTTGTTTGTTGATTTGCCCTTCAATCACGCTGCAACAGAGCAACGGATAAACAAGTTTTTGTGCATCGGTATAGTTGAGGACCTGGAGTGTGTTATGCAACTTTTTATCCCTAAACATTTTTTTAAATTTTTTTTTAAAAGAGCCGAACTCGAAATCACATTAAGCCGCCGGTCCTGGTTATCATTAATGTGATAATAGTCGTTAAAGCCCGCCAACTCGCATTGGAGCAGCATGGTGGGTAAAAGCTCTAATTGCCTCTCTCCAGCAATGGGACGTTAATCGGCTGTTATGGGGTGGTGGTTGATACTTTTACTTTGTTATTTTTCCACTCCTAATAAAAAAAAATAACAGCCATCTGGCTCACAAAACACAGTTACAACACAACAATGATGTAATAAGTCTATGGCAATTAAAAAAAATTTCATCTCAATTAATCTGTTTTCATCAAGAAACGGATTTGACTTCCCGATAACTTACCATCTGATACAATCATCCATACACCATTCAGTTCCCGCTTGGCAGTACATGGTCTCCTGTCTAAAACATGTCTGCCACAATAACTATCAGTACTGCAAAATACATCAATGTCCCTTTAGCCTGCTAATCCGGTTGAGGTATCTCGGTCACTTTGGTTCTCCTACAGACTTCCTCTTTACGGATTAATTGTACCTACGTACATAGCTCAGTATTCGATTGCAATTGAAGGAAAATGACCGTGGCATTTTCACCCTGTGTCCGGTTTAGGCTGGTACCCTAACTACCCTCATATAACAACAAAGGATATACGAGTACGTAAGCCTTGTTAGGGAAAATTGTCCTTTGCCTCGTTTTAATATGCTGTAATATCGCTTGGGTGATTTCAGAGCTTAATTTTCTTCACAGTCTATCCGAATGCCAAATACTGGCGCCTTGTCTTTGATTAAGCTCCGAGAAGTCCGTTTAAGTAAAACGCAATATCGTACTTTGTTGGCCATTCTGTAATATCCGGTAAAGCTTTTGAAACCAAAAATTCAGCGATTCAACTAGCAATGAATGCTGAAATGATGAAAATGCATTCCAATATTATAAATGCGAAAATGTGTCCGTCTATCAGTCAGTCTATACTCTATATATGCTTTCACGATCATCTCAATTAGACCGATTTTGGCAAAACTTGTACAGAAATAGTTATATAATGGTCACTAAACGTTTAGATTTTCTTGTTTCACATTGTTGAACATGGTTTTTCTTGTTTCAACTCGGTAGGTACTTGCAACGAAGACGTTGAGTACTTAATAATATTACTTATGCAAACATTACTTAAGTCTATGAGATTTAATTCCCGGTGTATGTACTTACGATTATTTCGGGGAACGTACGTTAAATAAGCTATTTGATGTTGTGCTAACTTGATTTCCAGGTAATTCGGTAGTAAAATAGTAGAATGTGAAACATATGCCAACATTAAACACAAAACTTGCAATTAAAATGTATTTATTTGTGGATCATTAATTACTTTAACGATCGTAATCCGATAGATGCCACAGCGGATATCGAGAATAATACATAATAATTATTAATTTTAATAACAATTAAAATTATAATAATGAAAGGAAAATTAACATTTAGCCCCACCTTCATTATTAGTACGAATACGAATTGTGATTTGAATCCAAAAGGGTTAACACACACAAAGGGATAAGGTTAGCACACTTGAAAACACTAACCATTCTTGTCAATATATTATTTGTGTGTGTGTGTTTGTTTATTCGCTTGTTGATTTTCCACAGAAGAACTTCCACGACTTACTAAAAAAAATCGACGCTCAATATTATGAGGAACACGACAGACAGAGAAAGAGAGAACTTATACGAGTAGACTTGTAATCGTGGCTTATAGAAAATGGCAGTACGTCAATTATTACGAGTATTTACGTTCATTACAGCACAGAATAAAACGAATTCTAAATGGCTTACGGTTGTGTAATGCGATTAAAGTACTCTATGGGATTCTCGCAACATAGTTGTTAGTACACGCGTGAACCGTGGTTTAATCCTCGCTTACTGGGTATTATTGAATTACTGTTTAGAATAAATCTGTGGTTTGACGTAATTCAGTTACAAATTACCTTTAGTTGTAGCACAGAATGCTTAATAGTACCTTTGGTTGTAGTTATGGAGTATTACAAACCCCTCCCAAGTCCAGATAATAATCTGTATATTAATATCTAACAGTAGCGATCTCCGGCGACTAATTTCAGAAAATCTGGCCATTTAATGAGTCAATTAGTGAGGGACTTTTATTGAAGTGAAAACTTCTTTAGCCGCGTTGGGCACTTTTTGGTAGGGGGTAAACTTGTGGATTTGCGTCACCAACATGCTCGTCACCGACATGCTTGCGTTGTTACGAAGACAAAAGGTCTTAAATTTAAATATACTACATTCATAATTAAACTTGAATGCCTTAGTTTTAAGGTTTATATTTTAACTAGCTGATGCCCGCGACTTCGTCCGCGTGGATTGAGGTTTTTCGGTTTTCCGCGGGAACTCCTTAATTTTCCGGGATAAAAATTAGCCCATGTGTTATTCCAGACTATAATCTATCTCTGTGCCAAATTTCATCCAGATCCGTTCAGCCGTTGGGGCGTGATTGAGTAACAAACATCCACACATCCATACATCCATACATCCATACATCCATCCAAACTTTCGCATTTATAATTTTTTTTTTTTTTTTTTTTTTATTATTTTAAATATTCGTTTTCACTTCTGTTGGCAGTCCATAAAAGTGCCAATTTTTTTTTGTGTAAGAGATAACCTGTACACTTCGCAACTTAGGAGTTTAGTAACTTCGAAATTTGTTTCAAAATAATCGGAAACTTTAGTCGGAAATGAAGGTTATAGAAATATCGGATAAGCAAACAAGTCTGTAATACCCTAAGCATAATTTCCACATCAAATAGCATGAAGCATGATATTTTTCATCATACCTATACGAAAAACGCATAATATTGCCTTCAGAGGATAGCGGGAGCAAAGTGTAACTTGTAGGCCCATAGGACTTTTCATTTCTCTCTTCTGATTGGTCCGAAGTCACGTCATCAATTTGTTGATCGAATAAACGACTTTGCATTTCTCTGTTCTGATTGGTCCGAAGTGACGTGATCAATTTGTTGATCGGATATACGTCTTTACATTTTATTTATACTTTAAATATACCTACGTCTAAATAATGTCTATACAATTACATAGAAGGTTGATAGGAGTATCTTCTGATTGGTGCTTAAACGTATAGGTAATGTCCATACAAAGTAGGTTGATACTCCTAGCTTTTTCTCATGTGTAATGATGAAAAATAGTGTGTGTCACTCTGGGCCAAATTTTTTGTTCTCGGGCGGCGTATATTGAATTCCTCGCTACGCTCAGGATTCTACTTTAGAACCCCGAGCGTACCTTCACTTCGCTCTGAATTCAAAATAGCGCCCTCGGGGAACAAAAATTTTCTTTGGCCCCATGTAACACAAATAACTAATACCTTGTTTTGTAATGTTACGTCTAACTAATTAGCTAATTGGTTGAAGGTTGAGTACAAGGTTAATATTTCTCTTTTGTAGTGAAAAAGATATTATCATAAAGCATTCAAAGGGTTAAGTGACACCCAATATAGCAAAGTACCTCGTTCACTCTGAAAGTACTCTACCACTCGAAAGCTGTATCTGATATTCCTTGTGTTTCACTTTTGTTTTATGTTTTACACTCCTTTGTCTTTGAAAGCTTTTTTATAACTGACACCTAGGTCTTAAATATGGAAGAAGCGAGCACTACTTTTGATTAACCAAAACTTATTATTTATATTATATGGAACTAGGTGATGGCTTCAACTTCGTCCGCGTGAATTAGGATTTTTTGATTCCCGTGGGAACTCTTTAATTTTCTGGGATAAAAAGTACCCTATGTCTTTCCCCGGGATACAACCTAACCCTGTACTAAATTTCATCAAAATCGGTTGAACGGGTGAGCCGTGAAAGCGTAGCAGACAGACAAACAGACACACTTTCGCATTTAAAATTTTAGTATGGATTTGACCTTTTATCTTAAGAGAAAATGTGCCTAAAGTAAAAACAAAAAATAGAAATATTTTAATCATATTTATGGAGAAGATCCAAATAAGATTTACGTATTAATTTAGGTGTTTGTCACACAGCAGATGTACAGACTGCCATTTTCGGATTTTATTTATAAGTTAATGTTGTTTAGTTCATAAATAAAGTTATTCAGTTTCTGAGAATCTCAATGTTTTTTATTATTCATTCAATGAATTTTAAATTTCGAAGTATTTAGATAGAATATAAATTGAGTAATTTGATTACAATATATTATTCATCATACCTATTCGAAAAACGTATATTGCCTTCAGAGGATAGCGGGAGCAAAGTGTCACTTGTAGGCCTATGGGACTTTTCATTTCTCTCTTCTGATTGGTCCGAAGTCACGTCATCAATTTGTTGATCGAATATACGACATTGCATTGCTCTGTTTTGATTGGTCCGAAGTCACGTGATCAATTTGTTGATCGGATATACGTCTTTACATTTTATTTAAACTTTAAATATACGTCTAAATAATGTCTTTACAATTACATAGAAGGTTGATAGGAGTATCTTCTGATTGGTGCTTAAACGTATAGGTAATGTCCATACATAGTAGGTTGATACTCCTAGCTTTTTCTCATACGTAATGATGAAAAATAGTGTGTGTCACTCGGGGCCAAATTTTTTGTTCTCGGGCGGCGTATATTGAATTCCTCGCTACGCTCAGGATTCTAATTTAGAACCCCTCGCTACGCTCGGGATTCTACTATAGAATCCTTCTCTTCGCTCTGAATTCAAAATAGCGCCCTCGGGGAACAAAAATTTTCTTTGGCCCCATGTAACACAAATAACTATATCTCGATGCCTTTGTTGCAATTATGAAAGAAAGTATGTTTTGCAATATTGTTCACATTGGAGGAGTTTATATTATAAAAACTTATTTTTAAAAAGTGAACTGACTTCAAAAGCACTTAAAATCATCAAATAAATTTTTAATCCTATTGACAATTAGCCAGTGGCCATAAAATCAAAACTTATAGTTATTTGACCGAGCGAAGCGAAGGTCTCTGAGTCTACTTGAGTGAATTTGCACTTGTCCGTCCGTCCGTCCGTCCATCCGTCCGTCTGTCAGAGCCTTATAACTTCTGAATTACTGAACTTCACATTTAAATATAATACCTATTATGTAAACCGATTTCAGGGGGCTCTCATAGAAGCGAATGCGAAGTAAAATATTTTTTATAGCGTTACATAGGGTTGCGGTATATCATTTTAAATATAATTAGGAATCGAGTCCAAAAATATATTTTTTTTAATTTTTCCCCTAAAATTGACGAAATGGGGGGCTTTCAAAGTGGCGTTTTTCTAACGTCCAAAGTTGACCTCAGAACTCTCAATTTACTGAAAGGCTGAGCCTGAAACTTATCAATTATTTGAATTATATCGTGTACTTGAACAACAAATACTAAAATTAGATAAATATTTTAAGGAAACGAAATTATTTAATTCTTAATGTGCTTCAGTATTTTTAACAGAACTTTACAATGATGTCAATAGATGGCGCTCTGTACAAGTTTATGGATACCGCGAGGTCTCAGTTCGGGACGAACCATTAATGAAGGTAGTTTTTAAAGGTGCCAAAACCTTAATCCACGCGGGACGAAGTTCCGAGCATCACCTTATTCATGATAACCTATCTTAAAGATCAATTCTAGGTCACTATCGGCTTAATTTACAATGCCTCTCCAGATTCCATTTAGTATTGGGTTTCAATAAACGGAATACAAGCTGCATGGTGTGTACCTATACTATACTAGTAAAAACTTAACCGGTCTTAAGATATTTACATTGAAATTGAATGCTATTTAGGACTTAGATTTAGATAGTATCTAATATATATTATTTAGTAAAATGTTTTCTATAAAATATATAACGTTGCGGTATATAATTTTAAATATAATTAGGAATCGAGTCCAAAAATATATTTTTTTTAATTTTTCCCCTAAAATTGACGAAATGGGGGGCTTTCAAAGTGGCGATTTTCTAACGTCCAAAGTTGACCTCAGAACTCTCAATTTTCTGAAAGGCTGAGCCTGAAACTTATAAATTATTTGAATTATATCCTGTACATGAACACAAAATAACAAAATTAGATAAATATTATAAGGAAACGAAATTATTTAATTTTTAATGTGCTTCAGTATTATTAACAGAACTTCACAATTATCTCAATAGATGGCGCTCTGTACAAGTTTATGGATACCGCGAGGTCTCAGTTCAGGGCGAACCACTAGTAATCCTTATTTTAAGAATGTCAAGGTACGTGACATGAAGCTGATGCTTTGAAATAATATTGCTTTAAGCGATGGTAGTAACCCCCAGGGTAACTTAGCGGGCCACAGAGAGAGCTACGATTTTCTTTACGCGATCATAGTAGAAATGAGTAGAGCTGAAGAACAACTGTGGTAACCGTTAAGATACTGACATACGAGTAGGCTGACGTGTTGCGAAGCTGAAGTGGCGATGGGCGGGGCACGTAGTGCGGGGAACCGACAAAGTGCTGGAATGGCGACCCTGCACCGGAAAGTGCAGCATTGGCAAATCCCCCACCAGATGGACGGACGACATCGAGCTAAGTAGTCGCTGGGAGCCGCTGGATCCAGCCGGCGCTCTTGCGCCATGTGGAAGTCACTGCAGGAGACGTATACATAACAGTAGAAGTATATCGATTGACGACGACGACGTCATGGTTTACAGAGTGGACCGCGATCCATAATCGAAGCTCCAAATCTCATCCACAGGCGTATCATAGCGAACACATCTAACGCGTCAGAACAAAACTTCATCTCCATCGACGTCTTACCCGGTTCACTCCCTGGTGTGATTTTTACGCAAGAAACTTCAATACTGGAAGAAACAGACTGTTCAAAAATACAAAACAAACAGATAAGCAAAAAAATATATTAAAAAACTATATGTGTAATATTTGGGTTAGTGCGGCAGTTAAAGAAACATCCCCTATTATTTTCAAGAGGTTGAGACAAGATGAGACGATCTGAAATACAAGCCATAATTTGATGAAATGGAACGATGAAAGAATTTTTTGCATCGATGAATACGTAAATTGAATTGGGATTTTCTACTAAATTCTTATACTTGTCAGCAATCTCCAATTCGATTTTATCTGAACAGCTGGATTTATGCTTTCATCTGACTGTTTAAGACAATTCAAATAATGGATCCGGCTGATAATGTCTAGTGTCCTAGAATGTCTGGTATGCTAAAGTGCCCAGTGTCCTATTACGTCCAGTCCCACAATGTCCAGTATCCTAAAACGTCCAATATCAAGATGTCTACTTATCAAAACGTCTAGCGTCTCATAATGTCTATACTAAAGCCAAATTGCAAGCTTTTATTTAGTTCACCTGTGCCGGAATCCGTCTGTAATCAAATTTCACAAGTTAAATTTGAGTTACGCGATATATAGACATTTTCATTTTATAACATATTGTGTTCTTGGGGAAACATATTGTGATAAAAAAATCTGAAAAAAAATATTTAAAACAATGTAATTCTTCTTTCTGTAGGCTTTAGGTATATCAGTCATAATAGTGACTTTTCCTCATTTAAGCGGAAGAGAAATATCGAGGCTACCTATTCAATTATAGGAAAAATGCCAATAATAAGAACAAACCAATTATATAAAGCGACAAGAAATCAATAACAGCTCGTGACCTTTTCTCCACTTCAAACTCCTAAGAAATTTAATTCTTACTTCTAGTGACTGTTGCAGATCAATATAAAGCCTTTAGAATTGAAATTCCATTTTTTTTTTCTTTTTTAAAAGCTTTTTATTTTTCACCTGTCCCGGTGTCTGTCTGTAATAAAATCTTGTAAGTTAAATTGAACCCACTTCCCCGTTTCCGATTGAGCTGAAATTTTGCATCCACGTTTAGTTTGAACGACAATGCATTTAGCTAAGTGACGTCATTCTAAATCCAATATGGCGGACTCTCAAAGATGGCGGACTCGTTATATATTAGTATTTTTCTACTATCGATTGAAGTAAAAAAAGTGCGTCGAACTTTCATGACGTCGCAATTCAGTATTTCATACAAAATCCCACACTAAGCACGCAATTAGACGTTTGAAAAAAATATCCTGATTTGACTAGAATCAAATACACAATTTCGCTCGTTAAACAATTTTGACTCCCCAGCTGACCCACTACCCACTACTTCCAGCATGTCTGCTTGCAGCCAACCGCTAGTCTATAAATTAAGAAAAAAAGTCACTCACCCAGTGACCCAAGGGTGACAGACTTCGGAGATCCGCCGAATTTGTTCTGCAGTGCATTGCTCCGCGCACTTCGTAATGACTTTTACCTGCCTCGCTGGTTCAGTAGCTAACTCATTCGGCCATAGATGATAATGAGTGCCTGGGGTTCTTTGAAAGAAATTTTTGGGAGCAGACGGGGAAGTTATGTACACTTATCTAAAAGCCGTCGTTTCTTCTTCTGATCTCTCTTCGTTTCCGTCAAATTTCCATTCCATCAGACTAATAGAGTAATTTATCTTCTAAATATATAAAAGGCAAAGGTGACTGACTGACTGACTGACTGACTGACTGATCTATCAACGCACAGCTCTAACCACTGGTCGGATCGGGCTGAAATTTTGCACTCAGATAGCTATTATAACGTAGGCATCCGCTAAGAAAGGATTTTTGAAAATTCCACCCCTAGGAGGGTGAAATAGGGGTTGAAAGTTTGTATGAAACTCCGTCATTTCTCAAGTTATATCCATGAAACTTGGTTTACAAGCTACGGGTAAAAAATTAAAAAATACGTGTTTCACCATTTTTGAAAATTCGACCCCCAAAGGGGTGAAATATAGAGTTTGTTCTTCAATCACGTCGCAACAGAGCAACGGATCAACGTGATTGCATAAGTATAGTTGAGGACCTGGAGAGTGACAGGCTACTTTTTAAACCAGAAAATTAAGGAGTGCCTGTGGGGAAAAAACTTAAACCACGCGGACGAAGTCGCGGGCATTAGCTAGTAGAATATAAAACACCTATGCTTGCGCACTATTCTGTACTCTACAATATACATACTCGTACATAATTACATACATAATATTATATCGCAGCGTACTTTCTGCTTATTTTGACCGTAGCTGAAATTCGGTCGGGAGGATCATTACACAACTTCTAGTTGTTTTACAGTCTGTAGTTTTATCTTAGTGAAAATGCAAGACAAATCCAACAGCATAATGAAAACACACAATTCTGCATGTTTAATTTTAAATGTTCTCCTGTGAACATTTTCAAACTTAGGTATTTGACCTTTGAGCTCGGAAATTTCATATTACCGTGTATGGCCTCAGGCGAAATGCTTTATAACGTGCGTTTTGTAGCTGTGTACCCACATGTAATAACTCCTTTAGTATAAATGACAATAGATTACTACATAATAATTTGTATTCCAGTTTAAATTTTATCTGATGCCTGTTAAATTTTATATTATGAATGCAGGCAGCTTCTGTACTCATATTTTGATAAGACTTAAAGAGGGATATGTACATTATTATATTTATCTTCTTCTAAATATATAAAAGGCAAAGGTGACTGACTGACTGACTGACTGACTGACTGATCTATCAACGCACAGCTCTAACCACTGGTCGGATCGGGCTGAAATTTTGCACTCAGATAGCTATTATAACGTAGGCATCCGCTAAGAAAGGATTTTTGAAAATTCCACCCCTAGGAGGGTGAAATAGGGGTTGAAAGTTTGTATGAAACTCCGTCATTTCTCAAGTTATATCCATGAAACTTGGTTTACAAGCTACGGGTAAAAAATTAAAAAATACGTGTTTCACCATTTTTGAAAATTCGACCCCCAAAGGGGTGAAATATAGAGTTTGTTCTTCAATCACGTCGCAACAGAGCAACGGATCAACGTGATTGCATAAGTATAGTTGAGGACCTGGAGAGTGACAGGCTACTTTTTAAACCAGAAAATTAAGGAGTGCCTGTGGGGAAAAAACTTAAACCACGCGGACGAAGTCGCGGGCATTAGCTAGTAGAATATAAAACACCTATGCTTGCGCACTATTCTGTACTCTACAATATACATACTCGTACATAATTACATACATAATATTATATCGCAGCGTACTTTCTGCTTATTTTGACCGTAGCTGAAATTCGGTCGGGAGGATCATTACACAACTTCTAGTTGTTTTACAGTCTGTAGTTCTATCTTAGTGAAAATGCAAGACAAATCCAACAGCATAATGAAAACACACAATTCTGCATGTTTAATTTTAAATGTTCTCCTGTGAACATTTTCAAACTTAGGTATTTGGCCTTTGAGCTCGGAAATTTCATATTACCGTGTATGGCCTCAGGCGAAATGCTTTATAACGTGCGTTTTGTAGCTGTGTACCCACATGTAATAACTCCTTTAGTATAAATGACAATAGATTACTACATAATAATTTGTATTCCAGTTTAAATTTTATCTGATGCCTGTTAAATTTTATATTATGAATGCAGGCAGCTTCTGTACTCATATTTTGATAAGACTTAAAGAGGGATATGTACATTATTATATTTAAATTGTCACTAGCTGATGCCAGCGACTTCGTCCGTGTGGTTCAAACGTTCGCGGGAACTCCATAATTTTCCGGGATAAAAAGCCTAATGTCTTTAACTGCAGCTATAGGTACGTATGTAAAAACTCACGTCGATCCATTGCTCTGTTGCGGCGTGATAGAAGGACAAACCAACAAACAAACACACTTTCGCATTTATAAAATTAGTATGATGTTTGATTGAAACCTGCATTCTCGAGAGTTCTTCAAAATGTTCTCAAAGGTGTGTGATTTGGCCATCGCGTCGTGACGAACTATTTGGCCAAAACCATCGATAAATATGTAGACGTACTAGATGGGCCCTTTCATAGAAAAATATTGGGCGTCCGACCTGTGGAGCGCGCTCTACAGCCTGTCCTTGTCCCCACCATAGCGCTTTTCAGGCTAGATGGCGTTAGTAAAATACGCCCACATTCTTTGTTTGACAGGGCCCGTCTATGTAAATTGAGGTCATTGGCCAAAACCTATACCTATG
The DNA here is from genome assembly GCA_917051295.2 of Erebia ligea. NCBI lineage: Eukaryota > Metazoa > Arthropoda > Insecta > Lepidoptera > Nymphalidae > Erebia > Erebia ligea. The sequence continues at coordinate 16,980,914 of OU785221.1, read as the reverse complement.
AATACCTTTATTATGAACTTTAATCCAGTGAAACGTTATTTGTATTTTCCTGATCGCACAGTATGTTCTATGTATGTTCAAATTTATTTGTATAGTAGAAATGAGTGGATAGTTAGAATTTTGATTTGCAAACCGATTCAATGTGGAAACTTGAAAATATAGCAACAAAAATAAGTTAAAAATAATTTCCAGTAAAAAACATGCATGCAGATTGTGGGATGGTGTAAAAGCTCGGGAAAGCACTACGAAACATTACATATTCCGTTTAAGAGAACCGTACGTGGAGAAGAAAATACGCTTAATTGTCCGTAAAAAGCCCTCGGACCTGAATAAAGGAAAGGCAATCTTAGTTTTGGATTCAGGGTCACGAAAACAACGCGCAAGGTATTGTCGGAGGCACTGATGTTTTATTCAAACACTTTAGGGATGGCACAAAATGTAAATTTCAGATATTTTAATAATTTTGTAGGGAGATTTCAAACTATTTGAAGTCATCAATAACAATGCTTATTTATCCATATTATGTATTCTTATACTTTTCTAGGTAATACTTTACAGCATAAAACAATGTACAGTTAAGTTACACTACAGTGTAAGCTTCTAATTGGGTTCCAATGTAGTTTTTTTCTTCATTGAGGACATCTTACGAGGTGTATATTATAATCCATACTAATATTATAAATGCGAAAGTGTGTCTGTCCGTCTATCTGTCAGTCTGTCTGTCTGCTACGCTTTCACGGCCCATCTGTTCAACCAATTTGGATGAAATTCGGTATAGTGGTAGGTTACATCCCGGGGAAGGACATAGGCTACTTTTATCCCGGAAAATTAAAGAGTTCCCGCGGGAATTAAAAAACCCTAATCCATGCGGACGAAGTCGCGGGCATCATCTAGTGTTATATTATATTTGTGTTGCATAATAATATTATGAAAGGAATGTAACCATATTAGCCAATACGGGGAAATTAAGACTATCGCATAGACTAATTAGGCATATGCCTAATGGACTTGCAACTCTCTCTATCGCTCGATACGGAAAAGGCAGCGAAGCGTTGTGAAACAGATAGCATTATTGAAAATACCTACTCGCGTCGCGTTTCGTCACTAGACGATAGTCTTAATTTTCCCGTATTGGCTAATATGGTTACATTCCTTTCATAATATTATTATGCAACACAAATATAATATAACACTAGATGATGCCCGCGACTTCGTCCGGCGCTTCGTCAGACGCTAATAACTTTTAACCTAAGCAATATTTCTTTAAAATTAAAACGTACGAGCATAGTTCTTCATTGTATCTGCAACATTTCTAAAAATTATGAAAATTGAACAACTGGGAAGAAAAACGTTATCGCTTTTTGTATGAAAATTTACAACTAGACGATCCTCTTACTTTGTAGTGTGAAGTAAAACTGAAAAATAAAATTAAATATTGGCGCTGACAGATTCAGATAGAAAAAAAACATTAAAATGTTGATTTTTTTTTAAACTTTTTCACATCAATTTCCTCATGGACTGAAAAAGAAACATCACTCGAAACCTCGTGCTGCCTCGAGGCGGTTTTGTGATAACCCTTGCTTAATATAAGAAAAGATGACAGCGACGGATAAAATAAATTTGAGCTTTTTTGCGTGCGTGATACAAATATTTTTTATCTGTAGAATAGAATGCATATTTAGCGAAGCTGAATATAGGTTAAGCTTTACAGTTAGGCATTATGTTATTTATATACCATTATGTATATCCAAATCCATACTAATATTATAAATGCGAAAGTGTGTCTGTATGTCCATCTGTCTCTTTGTCTGCTATACTTTCACGGCTCATCTATTCAACAGATTCTGATGAAATTTTGTATAGAGTTAGATTGTATCCCTGGAAGGAAGTACATAGTTTTTATCCTGCGAAATTATAGAGTTCAAACGGGAATCAAAAAACCTTAATCCACGCGAAAGAAGTTGCAGGCATCATCTACTTTTTCAATAAATACTTCATCATAATCATATCCATAACCTATCTCCAAACAACAAGCCAATTATAGCAGATTAGTAGACTTCATACACCTTTTACCACATGATTATTAAAGAATTTGACGACCCCCGTGGCGCAGTGTTGAGTGCTGTTGTCTTAATGTGGGAGGTCCCGGGTTCGATCCCCGGCAGGGTCAATTTGGGAATTTATAATTATTTCTCAATTTCCCTGGTCTGGCCTGGTGGGAGGCTTCGGCCATGGCTAGTTACCCCCCTACCGGCAAAGACGTGCCGCCAAGCGATTTAGCGTTCCGGTACGATGCCGTGTAGAAACCGATTATGGGGGTTGAATATAACTCCCACGCCCTAACAGGTCAGCCCGCTACCATCTTAAACTGCATCATCACTTACCATCAGATGAGATCGCAGTCAAGGGCTTCTTGTAGTGGATAAAAAAAGAATTCTCAGGCACGCAGGTTTCATCACGATTTTTTCCTTCGCAGATAAAGCAAGCGTATTATTAAAAATAATGGCTTAAAATGCACGTAACTCCGAAAAGCTTGCAGTACCATATTAATCCCAGTTATAATAATAAGATTATTATTTAAAGGTCAATAGATTAATGTTGAATGTCGTCAAAGGTCGGTATCAGGTAACGTAATAGCCATTATGTCTACAATGCACCAGTAATTAATATACGTTGTTAATGTCAATTAGGAGTTAATCCCCTAATATGTGTTAGTATAACATACGTCTAGTAAAAATAAAGTACTGGAATGTCTAAATATTCGTTAGTGTTAATTTTAATTTAGTTCTATATACGAAAACTGTTCAGCCTTTTACATAGAACATCATTGATTCTGCCTGAATAGCTTGAAGGTCAAATGTGATAGATCAACGGTTCAAATCTACTCAATCGTAGCCACTAAGAAAAAGTTTTATCATCATAAATTTTATTGATTTCTCATTTTCATGTACAGTTAGTTTGTCAATGATCATTGATTAAATTGATCATTTAATTTACAACTGCATAATTTAGCTAATAAGTTTTTTTTTTTTAATCTTTATTTTCTTGGAGGCTTTTGTCCTTTTGGACATGTCAGCCCCATCGTACAAAACAAAAAACAAAACAAACAAAAGAAAACCTTACATAAATTCCATACCTAATATTAAAGAGTAAAGACGGACTCACCAACTGTTTTTACATCAAAAATGCATCACTGGTGAGCCACAGCAACCAAATCATAGAATGCAATCGCAATTTCGGATGTGGGACTACTTATTGCACTTTGTGCAGTACACTACCCACATCACTATAACTTAAATTGTAGCGGCTCATCAGCTGAAGTTAGTTGAGTTGAAATTACCAAAAACAAAAAGAAAATTGATACAAAAACAAAAAAATAAAAAAAAACTTGCTCTAAGTACCTTTGTATTTAAGTATGAAAAATGGTTGTAATAAAAGGTACGAGTAAAAGAATAAATACTAAAAAGGCACTTTGAAATCAAACGGTTCATTACGTTCGATGAATTTTAATGCGTCCGTAACATCAAGAGCCTTAATATTGCTTTCTACCTTTGCGTCTTATTTCAATGACCCAATTTACCAGAGGCCGAAAATCGGAAATGCTTCCAAATTCCGATCATTTTATTTTTTCCATCGTTCCGCTCTAGAAGTAGGAAATCTTATTTTAGTTTCGTTCATTTGTGCCTCTTAGTGTCCTTTCTGCATTATTGAAAAAACTGAGAAGTGCTCTACGGTTTTTTCAAATCAATTTAATTCATACAGATTCAAATATTTAAACAAGCCAAAACACACTTATAATATTGACCAGCGAGGCTTCGTAAGGGTCTGCCAGAACTGCTACGTTGGATAATTACGAAGTAAATTGCCTCAATTTGCTTTATGCTGAGAGTTGGAACATTTTTCCAGCTTAAGTATTCCATGTTCATCTTTCAAGAATGAACATGGAAATCTTAACATTATTACTCAAATCAGCTGATAGAATGATTATACTGTAATAATATTAGAGAATGGTTGCAGGTACATACTGTATACTGCGATTTGAAGCTGTATCAGGTCAACTCAAAGCGTTTAGGTATACATTTTTTAGTACCTTGTTCTTTCTTTTATCCTGGAAGATTAAAGATTAAATAAGTTCTGGAAGTTTTTCTCAATTGAATACTCAATTCACCTTTATGCTTCATCAGGCCGCATTGATTTTTTGAAATAACTAATCCAACATAATATTCCTACCAACAAATTTCGATTAAAACCGACAACTTATGTGCATCCAATATTTTATGCCTGTGTTTGCAACCAACATAATTTGTTGGATGTAGGTTCATATTGGTGTACAAACAAAGTATAGGAAACACGGAAATCCAAATTAAACCCAGTCTGAAATATTTTAAACTAACTGATGCCCACGACTTCATTCACGTGAATTTAGGTTTTGTAAAATTGTGCAAGGACGCTCTGATATCCGGTGATAAAAAAGTAGTACTAAATCTTCAGGATGCAAGCCATTTCTGCCGTGGATTTAGTCATTGCTTCAGTGGCTCAGCTATAAAAACGTATCAAGCAGAAAAATAATCGGATGCAAAAGTTTTTTGCATTTAATATCTAACTATGAAATGTTTCCTCTAACTAGGAAATACTTACATACTAATTAATAAATAATAATCTATACTTACTAATATTATAAATGCGAAATTTAGGATGGATGGATGGATGTATGGATGGATGGATGGTTGTTTGTTACTCAATCACGTCAGAACGGCTGAATGAATCTGGATAAAATTTGGCACAGAAATAGATTATAGTCTGGAATAGCGCATTCTTTTATCCCGGAAAATTAAAGAGTTCCCGCGGGAACCAAAAAACCTCAATCCACGCGGACGAAGTCGCGCGCATCAGCTATTATTTTAATACGTACATAAGTTTTTTTTGCTGCACCATTTTGAGAGTCACTCGATCATTAGTCAAACACAAAGTAGGTACATTTTAGACCAGATTTTTCTGTGATAAATTTTGTAAAAACAGTCTGAATGAGTCGTCATCAATCCTCACAAAGTGGCCGTGGTTCTAGATAGAATAGGTGGCCTGAATACCTAAATACAACCTCGTTAAACGGAATATCGATTCAACTCAAATATAACTCTGCAAACCGAATCTGCTACTCAAAGCACATGAGTAGATAAACCTCCTAACGGAACAGAGACATAGCTTATAAGGAGCGAGCAAAATTTACACCTATTTTGGTAGGGTTGACATAGGAGGATACAATTTAATAAACAATAGTTATTTGCGTAAGAGAAATAAGTATTTATTGAAACAATAAGGTAGTTTTATATTTAGGTACATATACTTATTCATTTAATATTACCTATTAATTTAAATTTAGAGGTTTTATAAGCGTACACTATATTAATAAATATTTAACATGAGCCTACGTATTTTAATTTATAAACATTATTAATCAATGATAAACATAACAATTCAATCACTAGGTAAGTAGGTATTACCTACAAATTTCAAATCAAACACCAATCATTTGGCATTAAGTAGTAAAAAAAATTGTGTATGTGCAATTCACACACGGCAGAAGTAAAACTTCAGAAAAGTAACCTATGAGAGAATTAGATAACTAAAGAGTATCAGAAATATTAAGATAATTATTATAATGTTTGATAATTTATAATACTATTGCCAAGCTCAAAAAATAAAGTAAGGAAATTTATGAAAAATTTAAAATTTCAAAAAACTGTACAGTAAACAATATTTACACTTTTATATTAAAACACTATTATAAAATTACATTAAAACACTATTTAAATGATTAAATGATTATCATTAACATTAAATTAAATGAAAACACGACGCGCGACGTGTGCTGCAGCCCCTGAGCTTGAGCACAGGCCGAGCCGGTATAAACCGATTTCTCTCCGTACGCGACGTAGCGCCTGTGCTCACGCACTAACGCGCCTCAAGCTTGTAGTAGTGTACCTATCGTAGCGCGCTTGTATGAAGCTTTGTCTCTGGTCCGCTACTCAGCACATAGCGTAAACACACAATATTTTTGGTTTAAGTTTGACGCGTTGGAGCCTTCCTAAAGTATTGGACTATTTATAATTTAAAAACAAAGCACATCTCTGTCTATTAAATCAGTTTCCATCAAATTCAAAGAAATAGCTTTTGCAGTCACGCAAATATCTCTCAAGGAAATGTCATTTCCATGCAATGTTGTTAACGTTAGGAGAAAATGGATTTTATCAAGGCACTTCACTTTGTTCCAGTCATTACGCAAGCAAAGCTGATAGTAGTGTAAATAAACAGGACAGAAATACAGCATAATGTGGATTTGTAATATTAAAGTGTTTGAAAAACTTGATGAAAATATCGAAATTATCATGTGTATGATTCAAATTCCTATCGGGTCTGCAATCGTCGATCAATAAAATGTAGATATTGGACAAAAAAGTGAAAGTTTTTTATGTTTGTTTCAGAATGATCACGAGGAGGACTTTCTTAAAACACCAAGGAAGCTAACGAAATTCAATCAATAATGACTATAAATTTAAGTGTGTCGAAATGTAACCAAGTTTCCCAAATGTGACGTTCACTAGATTCAGTGCCAAAACAATGTTTTGCTGTAAAGAACTTAAACTACTCTATGCTACTATTGTTCTATTGCTTGAAGCTGAATTGTTAGTGAACACAGGTGCTATGGAGTCAAAGAGGGCTTCCATTTTGGTCACGCAAAACGCGGACGACCTTAAATCTTTGGAACTGTGCACTACAAGAAATCAACAAAGATTGGGTAGTGTTTTTGGGAATTTTACTCGCCATCACAAGAAAGGTAAGGCAACTCATCTTCCAATATAATGTTTATTCAAACATGCTTTCGTATTAATTAGTTAAGAACTTTGATAATATTATAAACTAGGTAACATAAGAAAATAAAAATACCAATTTTAATTAAGTAATACAAGAATTGTCTATTTAAGATTCGATATGCATTTCTTAAAATAAATTTTTGTTGGACATGAAGCGCTTTGTATGTATGATTTGTTTATATAAAATTAATAAATATGGCTTACTTAGCCAAGGTATAGTTTCACTTGTGGTATTTTAGTTTATATATTATGTAATTTTTTTTTTAACTTTTATAGGTCACCGAAGAAGAACTACCACTAGCACGTCATCAACACAAACAACAATAACTTATACAACAACAGACAGCAATGAAGATTCCACGGAATCTTTTACGACGAGTGCCTATAACTTTAGCACAAGTACCACATATCCCAAACTACCAAAACCTCTTCGTCTCTCATCCCTTACATTAGTTAAAGACTTCGATGATAATGTACATAATATAGATAATGTAATAGAAGCAATTAGAGAAATAAGTCACGAAAGACATCACAATAAACACCATGATCGGTTTCAAGATAAAGAAATAATTGCAGAACTGGATGAATCATCTATATCTAAATCTTTAAATAAAGTTAAGAAATTATACAGAGATTCTAATGCGTCAGCAGTTAATAAGTTAAGTGGGAAAGCTAAGAATGGTATATTTTTGACTGACAACTGTACTACTGTTATAGCTCAAATAGGAACTACTGCAATATTACATTGTGAAGTTAGTGATATAACGGAAAACACGGTAAGTAAATTAAATTTATTTCAATAGAAAGAGCCTTTGTACATGAATATTGTTTTTCATATTATAAGCTGCATTGAAAATGCGAGTTTCAATTTCTGTTGAGCCACCCGAAACTAGTCAATTTCAGACGAATGATTTTCTACCCCCTGAATGACGTAGCAGCCCTCCTTCCAATCCTGTCAGAGTATCTTTTGTTTATTTCAAACCTTTATAATAATTGTCATTTTAACCATTTACTAAACTGACAGATATCATATTTGTAAACAAGAACCTAGAAACTAAAATAACTACGAAATACAATTTTAATAAAACTCGCACTTTCAATGCAGGTTATATGAAAAATATAGTGTGTGACACGGGATGAAACACGATTTCAGACTTCGGGTGATGCCAGCCCTCGCTTCGCTCAGGCAGGCAACTTCACCCTCTGCAATCGTCTTGTTTCAACCCTAGGCACACAATATACTATATGTGTACACTTGTCGCCATTGTAGACTGACATTGTAACCTTCGTAGGTAGGTACTTAAATAGCACGTGAAATTATCACCATGTGGAAAAACTCTTCATTAAAGTAATATAAATATTTGGTCACTTAAAATAGTAGTTTATGCAACTGTCATATAATGAAGGGTATTAAAACACGAGTGTGAGTTTATGAAACGAGCGCAGCGAGTTTCATAATAGTAACGAGTGTTTTAATACCCGTGTTATATGCAGTTGCATACACTACTTTATCTTCACTAATGCAATTTATCAAACAACAAGAGTAAAAGCTGACAATAGTTTATCGCGTACGTGTATTGTCACAGTGAACTTGCCGCCATTAAAATCTAACCAATGAGAGCGCAGCTGCGCGCGCAGGGCCAATCAGGAGCGAGCGCGCGCTGTTCGTTTTTTATTTAACTGGCACAAGATCTTACCAAAGAGTTTTGTGTATGTAAGTTTAGTAGTTTCGACGAAGTTTTCACGTATAACCCAACTGTTTTCAAAAGCCAGCCTAATATCAAAATTTTATACAACTTGTATGAGGATTTTGACATAAGGCTCGCCAGGTTAATTGGTCGCGTTTTATTGATGTTATAATGAGATTTTACGATATCGATGTGGATATTATACCATCATGTGAAATTGCTTAAATTGAGTGTTTTGTTATCTGCGCTATAACAGTAGTAATTATAAGTCAAGTATTGGAAACATAAGTAGAATGTTATAACATTAGTGTAGATAAACATAATTATTATATTTTTGTTCACATTATATAACATCTCAGTGTTAGAAATATTTATTGATGTTAAAGATTATCATCAACTTTGAAGCAAACTTTATTCCAGCAGCTAAAGTAACTACGTATCTACGTCTACCACCACTCCTAATTTTAGATTTATAAATTAAAGTCAAAATAAGCATCATAAGTACAAGCAGCATAATTAACGAAGTATCATTTTTTCCTTTTAACATTCTAATCAGCCAAAACTTTGTTACCATTAAATTTTATATTATCTTAAATTTCAAATAACGCGTCATAACGAAATTTTGTTTAACAACTTAGCCGTGTTAGTTCAATCAGATAAATGACATTAGAATGAAGAGTAATTTCAAAACCCTTAATGACTTTATTTGGGAACTTTCCGCGCGTCTTACTGAACTTTGTCATGAATTGGATTTGTTTAATTAAATCATTTTCATCTTTATTCAAATTTAATAAAGTTCTCAAGTAATATGCAAATATTCATTGGTTAACTTTAACAATTCTTTTAAGAACAATATTGCAAAATAAACGAAATCTTAGTAAAATATTTTTATTTAAATAGAATTCAGCCAAATTTCAGACTTTAAATTTGACTAAAAATAAAACCTGATTTGAATTATTAAAAAATATGAGTACCTAGTAATAAATTTTGAAAAAACTTAAATGATACAGGGTAATGTGAAAGAGATGTAAATAAACAATAATGCTATCGTATTTATTCAGCCATTAACAACAAAAGTAAAATCATTCTTTTGTTGTTAATGGCTTGTTAAGGTTTTACTTTTGTTACTTTTTTCAACATTTCATTGTTAACATTTTGCGTTGTTTTGAAGAGAACAATGTAGTTAAAACGCTTGATGTCAGATTTATGCCCCCACTGCAGTTTTTAACTTCTATACTGCTGCGCTGGTTTTTGAAGTGAAAACAGTGGAATTATTTTAGGTACTGACCCCTGAACTGGTTTTATAATTCCTATATACGTACCAGTTACTTTCTGCGATTACGTCATACTCGTTAATTTAGGTTGTTTTATAAAATGCCATTTAGATATTTCAAAATTAATGTAGGTAATTAATAACAATGACCAATGTAAGACGTACAATTAACGATTTACCGATGCACATTCGTGTGGTGTTTTTGTGAAAAAATTTATTACATCGTGACTAAGTAGGACAGTTTTTTTGTGGGATTTCTACAGTATGATCTATCACCTGGCTGATCGATTGTTTTCACAGCTGAGCTTCTGAACTAAAACTAAGACGTTAAAAACTAGGAGCGCTTCGGGGTTCGAACAGGAACATATTTTTATATTTAACTAGCTGATGCCCGCGACTTCGTCCGCGTGGTTGAGGTTTTTTTGATTCCCGCGGGAACTTCTTAATTTTCCGGGATAAAAAGTAGCCTATGTGCTATTCCAGACTATAATCTATCTCTGTGCCAAATTTCATCCAGATCCGTTCATCCGTTGGAGCGTGATTGAGTAACAAACATACATCCATACATACATACATCCATCCATCCAAACTTTCGCATTTATAATATTTATATGGATAGCTGCCATACAGATTCTTATCTTTTTCTTTAGATGCTTCGGATAGTCGAGAAGCTACGCGCTCAAAAAATTGTAACAAATGTGTACCCAGTCTAAAATATACAAAAATAGGCGACTAACTATAATAATAAACTATTAATATTAATCTTTTAGGTGACGTGGATCAGAAGGAAAGATTACTCACTGTTATCCGTTGGCCTTGTCACTTATAGTGCAGACAGCAGATTTTTTTCGGCCCACGGGAGACATGTCAAGGTAAGATTTTTTACTCCGTAGGTCAGTATTGTTTCTTTTATTCCTCTCTAATAATGAAACACTTGACTGCGATACCATTTGCAGCTTATCACAAACTGTGCGACAATTTTTTTAGCTGCAGTTTTCTTTAACCCATTACACAAATTAATTTCTGTGTGGTATCGTACCAAGATCGGGTAACTGAATTAGTTGATGGCATTTTTTTTTACAGTCCAGTCAATAAAAGACATTATTATTAAAGATGATTAGAAAAGGTTCAACTTACTTCTATTATATTGATTACTAGATGATTCCCGCGACTTCGTCCGCGTGGCTTAAGATTGAAGAGGTCCTTCCCCGGGATACAATCCACCCCTATATCAAATTTCATCAAAATCGGTTGAGCAGATGGGCCGTGAAAGCGTACCAGACAGACAGACAGACAGACAGACAGACAGACAGACAGACAGACAGACAGACAGACAGACATACTTTCGCATTTTAAATAATATTAGTATGGATTAACAACAAAAGCATAAGATAATTATTTACGGATTCTTATTTTACCCAAAATATAGCTATCAAATTAATTCATGATTTCAATATAGGTAATCTATTGTTTGATTATTCATATAATGTCCTTAAATTTTTGGGTTTATTTACTGTGTAGTTGGCCTACAAAATTTCTTATCATTAGGTACGAGATCAAGCTTGTGATATTAATTTGTACTAGCCTATAAAAAAAATACTTCATTTATTAAATGAGTACTTAGTTTGGTAACTAAGGGGACACCGATGAACTTGAAAACATACGTTGTACTGCTAAGCATGGGTTAAATTATATAACCGCCATACCCCTACCAAGTAAACCCACTACTATTTTAGTTCGCATCAATTACTTACCATTTAGGTGTGCTCACAATCTGAGGTTAGGTAACTATGTAGTAGAATTTAAAAAAACTCCCGTTTCCATGAAAGAACATGGCGTGACCGCCCATCATTTCATAGAAAGTTATGCATACCATGTGTATGTTAATAAGTCATTATGTCAATTAAAAAGCAAATCATTTGTAGCGCTTTGCGGCCATAAACATGATACGTTTATTTGACGTGCGTGATATGTAAATTATAGCTGATGATAGGCGCTAAATGATATAAATGTGTGAATATTCAAAATATCTTTTCGCTGTGGAAAAGTAAGGCTCATTTCGAATCTCCTGATATGTGCCTTCTGCCTTTTTCCAATAAAATATAAAGTGCTTACTAATATTATAAACTAGATGATGCCCGCGACTCCTTTCGCGTGGATTGATGTTTTTTGATTCCCGCGGGAACTCTTGAATTTTCCGGGATAAATTAGCCTATGTTCTTCCCTGGGATGTAACCTATATCTGTACCAAATTTCATCAAGATCGAAAGATAGACAGACACACTTTCGCAATTATAATATTACCTAGTAGGATACTATGGATATGATGCGAGAGTGTGTTTGGTTGCGGTTTTTATTTCAATCATGCCGCAATAGAGCAGTGGATTCACGTGACGTTTTGCATGGGTATAGTTGGTAGCATGCGAGAGCACAAGACCGTGTCCTGTGGAGATCCATGCGGGAGAAGTCTATCCAGCACTGTAGGCGTCTATTGGTTGAGACGACGATTCCGATAAACATCGCTCTCTATTTCTTAATAGGGTGCTTTTCTCCTACACTGGCACACTTGCTAACACCTGTTTTCCTTCTAGGACTGGGCGCTACACATACGCTTCGCTACGTCAGCTGACGCGGGTTACTACGAGTGCCAAGTGCCAACACATCCGCCTACTAGCATATTTTTTAAGCTCGTTCTTGTCGGTGAGTAACAAACTTCATAAAAAATTTAAGCGAACGAGAACTCCTTAATTTTTTAGGATAAGAAGAACTTAGTCTATGTCTTTCCCCGTGATTCAGCCTAGCTCTGTTCTAAATTTCATCAAAATTGGTTGAAAAGACGGGCCGTTAAGCATAGCAGACAGAGAGACAGACAGACAGGCACACTTACAATATTAATAAGTGAGGACAATGAAATGAGATGGGAAATATACGAATAACTAAAAAATAGACAAGCTAATTGACATAAAAATATTATTGCTACCTTATTGGCTGCCTATTGACGAAAAAAAGTTTTGAAGCAGTAACTTTACAATTTTTTGTTCCCAGTATGTTAGTGTGTTTGTGCCCTTATTCATTTGTCATGTAAGAAGTTGATTGTCAAAACTTTAGTAAGAAACTAACATGAGTTCATAAGTATTTTATAGTAAAGGTATTGCTCACAGCGGCGTACGCAGAGATAATGGGTGAATCGGAGAAGATCATCCACGAAGGTTCGATGCTGAAGCTGGTGTGCGTGGTCAAGAGGTCAACGGAACCACCTTCCTACGTGTTCTGGTACTTTGAGAACCGTATGATCAACTATGACTTGAGTAAGTCTAATAAAACGTTTAATATTTGCAGTACATTAATCTCTCTTTAAGGTGCAGTTATATAGGCAATTTTTTGAGCAAAAATTATTGATTCTAGAAGAAGAAGAAAAAAAGCATCTTTGGAATCCTTAGGGTTCGTGCAGCCTGTCGCTGATATCGCGCGACTTCCAGCGACGAATTACAGTGTAGAGTGCGGACGAGTGGGGACCACCGGTTCACTGAGATTACTCGTTGGAAAATTGCCTGCACGCTGCACGATCATACAAACTCATACAAAGAATATTTGCCGCTACGTGCCCCGCTCCTCTGTGCATCTGCAGTGGGGCTAGACCTTTAATCAGGGACGTTCTATGGACGCAGTGAACTATAACAGGCATACGGCACAGAATACTAACTGTTACTACCTACTAAGGGTGTCGGTTATGTCCAAATAATGTTTTGGTAGTTACCTATTTTGCGATACAAAAGTGCTTTGTTCAATATTCCACCCGCTATTGCAATTTGTATGGTGATGTATGCAGCATGAATAAACCATAGCTTTTCTCATAAAACATCCATGCTGGCGGGAGTCGAAAGCTAGACGTCTTTTTCGTTTCCAATGATTTTTCTGAGTAAGCTCTTTTCATAACTATTTATTTATATTGTCATCATCATTATCTCAAGTCATTGACGGCTAGGCTAGAGAATTGTTTAAACCATAGTTCATCCTGCTGGCCTAGTGAGGATTGACATACTTTACTTATACACCACTAGATGATGCCCGCGACTTCGTCTGCGTGGATAAGGTTTTTTTATTCTTGCGAGAACACCTTAATCTTTCGGTATAAAAAGTAGTAGGCAAATTTCATCAAAATCGGTTGAATAGATGAGCCGTGAAAGCGTAGCAGGAAGACAGACATACTTTCGCATTTATAATTGACCAAGCGAAGCGAAGGTCTCTGAGTCTACTTGAGTGAATTGGCACTTGTCCGTCCGTCCGTCCGTCCGTCCGTCCGTCTGTTAGAGCCTTATAACTTCTGAATTACTGAACGTAATTACTTTAAATTTAAATATAATATCTAAACCGATGGCCTCCCGCCGAATATGGCTTCAAAAGTTATAAAAATCTTTATTTCAGGAGGGCTCTCATGGAAGCGAATGCGAAGTAAAATATTTTTTATAGCGTTACATAGGATTGCGGTATATTATTTTAAAGATAAGTAGGAATAGAGTCCAAAAATTTTTTTTTTTAATTTTTCCCCTAAAATTTACGAAATGGGGGGCTTTCAAAGTGGAGATTTTCTAATGTCCAAAGTTGACCTCAGAACTCTCAATTTTCTGAAAGGCTGAGCCTAAAACTTGATCAATTATTTGAATTATATCCTGTACTTGAACAACGAATACTAAAATGAGATAAATATAATAAGGAAACGAAATTATTTAATTTTTAATGAGCTTCAGTACTGCTTATAGAACTTCACATTGATGTCAATAGATGGCGCTCTGTGATACCGCGAGGTCTCAGTTCGGGGCGAACCACTAGTTTTAGTATAGATTGAAACTGTTATTGAACTCTTAGGCATGCTGGTTTTCTCACAATGTTTTGCCTCATCGTTAGAGTAAGTCATATAAAATAGCTAAACGTATGTACAATGTACAATAGCTTCGAAAAGTCAGAGGTGCATGCCTGAGATTCGAACCTCTGACCCCGAATAGGAGGCCTCTTAACTACCAGGCTTATTTATTCGTCCATATTTTACAGTAAAAATAAACTTTAAAACAAAAGCGACCCTTGAGAGACCTATAAATTTTACAAATCGTTACTAAAAATTTTGTTTACCCATCAGAATTTTCCACGATTCTCTATTTTAACGAAAATAATTTGAAGGGTATATTTTCCAATTTGCAATCCCTTGTTATTTCATCAAGCCCACAACAAGGCTTATGGGCTTTGATCCCCTCAGTGTTATCAAGTTCAATGAACTTAACATCTCTAATGTAATAGATTATGGCCCGTGGGACACCTCATAAAATATTATCTTGATTATGTGGGCTAAGAGCTGAAACAAACAGAACGCGTAAGTGCAGCATGTCTTGAGAAGCTTTTATACCTAAGTTGTTTTACATAAAAATTGTTCTCTATTAGAGCTATATAGATCTATTGGAGCGCTAACATAGTATCCACTACAGCCTATTAATGTCTGCTGGGCAAAGGCCTCCACTCTCATAGGAGAGAGGAAATTAGAGCATAGACCTCATATCACGGAAACAAGGCTTAGACCCACCACGCTGCTCCAATGCCGGTTGGCGAGCTTTAACGACTACTATCGTGTTAGTGAAAGTAACCGGGACCGACGACTTAACGTGCTCTTCGAGGCATGGGGGTGAAACACCGCCACTTTTCTAACTCCGGGCTAGTACTGAGAATTTGTAGTAAACAGAAACCAACACTTAATAATTATGGCCCGACCCGGGACTCGTACCCGGGACCTCGTCGGCCGCAATCGACATGCTAACCACTAGACCAACGAAGCAGTAAACACAAAAAATATCTGGCAGATTAAGGGCCGCTTGCACAAGCACATTTAAATTGATTTAGTTAAATTTTGTAATGATGTCCCTTTTTGGCAAATGCATATTGTAGTTGCCAAAAAGGGACAGCATTAAAATACTTAAGTAAATCAATTTAAGAGTCCTTGTGCAAGTGGGTATAAGTCTTCTAATGATAATCTCCCAATAGGATATTCATTTGTGAATAGAGCCGCACACACTATTGTGACATGATAAATATATGACGTATGTTCTTCCCATCCGACGTGGACGCTCTATAATATACGAGTAATACAATTTTTAAGTGCCCTACCCTACACCTACAAATTGTAGGTACACACTACTGTATATTTTATAGACCTACTTATTGTAATAATATCTTGTTTTATAAAAAGAGCAACTGCTCAGTTTCTTGCCGGCTCTTCTCAGTAGAAATTCTTTCCGAACCGGTGATAGAATCAAAACATGACGTAACATGAGAGACACCTGTACATCCAACATGTTAACATACTTTAATATTATAAATGCGAAAGTGTGATTGTTTGTTGGTTTGTTAGTTTGTCCGTCAATCACGCCGCAACGGAGCAACGGGTCAACGTGATTTTTGGTATGGATTTAGTTGAGGACCTGGAGAGTGACTTAGGCTACTATTTATCCCGGAAAATTAAGGAGTTCCCGCGGGAATCAAAAAAACTAAAACCACGCGGACGAAGTCGCGGGCATCGGCTAGTAAATACATAAACTGAAATTGAATTGAAATTTGAAATTGAAACTTAGAGTGCAATGTACGCTATAGTAATCAGGTCACGAAAGCACAACAAACCAGATTTATTGATTGACAATCCTACAGCTTTTCGGTACACAGCATTCGGTATACAAATTTTCAATAATGCAATTTGAATAGTCGTGCGTTATTAGGCTCGTATACAATTAGCCGATGATTTTGGAATGTATACCGTTCAATTAGTCAAAATTATTTTGAGAAAATGATGACCAAAATTGTAGCGAAATGTTTTGCTATGGTGATACCCGCGTGGATTCAGGCTTTTTTAACAACCCTGTTGGAAATATGAATTGATTTTACAGATATTAATATTAAATTATTTTTAGCTATTTTTAGCTTTAGATTTAAGCTAAGTTAGTTATGGGGTTTGACTTCATTATCGCATTGGAAATCCCTGTAATGATAATGTAAGGTGGTGAACAAATAAATAAAAAAATTGTCTTTCACATAGACAGACCGTGGAAGGCAACGTCTGCAAGATTTCGTCTTTCTAGGTCCAAGGGCTTGGGCTGGGCATAATGAGTTAGTAAGTCAGGACCTCTTACCCCATCCTATAGCCATCTTTAAAACTGATTTTGATAAAATTTTGTAAAGATATAGGTTGCATCCTGAGGAAGTACATAGGCTAAACAGGCTACATCCCGGAAAATTAAGGAATTCCTGTGAGAATTAAAAAAGCTATGATGAAGTCACGGGCATCATATAGTAATAGTTATTGAAATAATAAAAACAATTTCAAAAAAAAAATAAAAACCGACTTCAAAAACCACAAACACTAAAAAGTAAAAAATAATTTAATTTATTATGTATACAAGAGTTAATTTAGTTCTATAATATCATTTTTTGGAGTCGGTGCCAATGTGGAGTCACGTCAACAATAATGAAGAGTAGGTAGACGGTTCATGCTGCTAATTGGCACCGGCTCCAAAAAATGATATTATAGAACTAAATTAACTCTTGTATACATAATAAATTAAATTATTTTTGACTTTTTAGTGTTTGTGGTTTTTGAAGTCGGTTTTTTTTTTTTTTGAAAATTTTTTATTTCACAATTTTTTCTGTATCAGAACCGAACCAAACTCTCATCAAACTACCCTTGAAGTACATCCTTTCCAATAACAAAAGAATCATCGAAATAGGTTGGCTTGATATTGAGTTATGCGTCCATTTGTCACGCACACACTTAATGCAAATCTAAGACTTATATGATTTTCTCATGGATGCCATTGTCAGAACTGGACCAAATTGAATTGGGACCACACGGAAAGCACCAGCTTTCAAATAAAAAAAGAATCATCCAAATCGGTCCACCCAGTCAAAAGTTCTGAGATAACAAACATAAAAAAAAAAAAAATACAGTCGAATTGAGAACCTCCTCCTTTTTTTGAAGTCGGTTAAAAAGTAGGTAAAATATCGTAGTTTATTACTAGTTGAGTGAAATAGGTACGTACGTAAGTAGCATATAAAACGATATCATCCATTTCTAGGTTTATTAGATCACTGCTTATTATCTACCATATTAACATAAATAATGCCACGTCTAAACAAGCAGCTTTGACGTAATAACTCCGCTATTTTCCTTCATTAATCCAACGAAGCCTCTAAACATAATGTGGACGAAATAGATATAGAAGACAATCAATTTGTACTAAAATAGACAGTGGAATAAGAAAATATAATACCCTCGTAACTTTCATACCTATCAATTTATTTACTATCAATTTAGTCTTTCGTTGCCATGTTCTTTGATTAGTTATAAGCGGATTCCCAATAGGGATGATGACAACTCAATCAAATCAGCAACTCTTTATCAAACTTAAAACGCACTTCTAGTATGGAAGTTGTATGAAATTCACAATTTTGACGTCATCAAATTTCAACGCACTTTTTTTCTTTAATCTATATTTTAAAATGGTTATCAAACTAACCGAGGATGTGAATTTTAGGTCTTTTGGAAGTTCTTTAGGTCACTCCATATTTTAGGAATTCATTATATTGAGAATTCATCTTTTTAAGAAGTAGACGTAGGCGACCTAAACGATTACGATCGAGACGATCCTGTATTCTCGCCGTGAATTTCAAAATAAATATAATTCTCCTATACTTGTACACGTATTTTAGGAAACGCGAGGTAACGAAAAGGCCAAATTCAGACTTCCAAATTCGGTAACCCATCCAGTTACCGACTTGGGTCAACGTTGCTTAACAATCGCAATCGACTGATATACGTTGTCTCAACTAGGCCACTCGTCACTCATTTGTCATCTGTGCTCGAGGTATTTTTGACGACCTCCGTGGCGCAGTGTGTAGCGCTGTTGTCTTAACGTGCGGAGGTCCCGTGTTCGATCCCCGGCAGGGTCAATTTGGGAATTTATAATTTCTGAATTTTCCCTGGTGTGGTGGGAGGCTTCGGCCGTGGCTAGTACCACCCTACCGGCAAAGACGTGCCGCCAAACGATTTAGCGTTCCGGTACGATGCCGTGTAGAAACCGAATAGGGGTATAGGTTTAATACAACTGTCATGCCCCTATCAGGTTAGCCCTTCACCATCTTAGACTGCATCATCCCTTACCATCAGGTGAGATCGCAGTCAAGGGCTAACTTGTAGTGGATAAAAAATAATTATTTTTTTTGTTTAGATGGAGTAAGCGTCCACAACGGCAGGCAGACCAGCGAGCTAATTATCGGAAAAGCGGAGCCGCGGCATGCCGGCAACTACACCTGTGTTCCGGCCAACGCTAAAGCAGCTTCGGTGACAGTACACGTTGTACAGAGTAAGTACCTATTCAATGTAATATCGCATGCGAGTAAATTGAACAGCGCGAACAAATTACTTCTATGACAGACTGATGATTCTAGATCATAAAATCAAACAAATGGTGACCATTGACTTGACCATTTTACAATAGTTTACTGAACCTAGACCTTTTTTGACGACCTCCCTGGCGCAGTATTGAGCGCTGTTGTCTTAACTTGGGAGGTCCCGGGTTCGATCCCCGGCAGGGTCAATTTGGAATTTATAATTTCTGAATTTTCCCTGGTCTGGCCTGGTGGGAGGCTTCGGCCGTGGCTAGTTACCACGCTACCGGCAAAGACGTGCCGTCAAGCGATTTAGCGTTCCGGTACGATGCCGTGTAAAAACCGAAGGGGTATCGGTTACATATAACTGCCATGCCCCTGACAAGTTAGCCCGCTACCATCTTAGACTGCATTATCACTTACCATCAGGTGAGATCGCAGTCAAGGGCTAACTTGTAGTGGATGAAAAAAAAGACTAGATTCAATAGAATGGTCTGGGCTTAGTAAACCGTTGTAAACTTGTGTCATTTATTACCTCCATGTTGTTTAAAGTTCAAACAGACACACAGGCAGACACACTTTCGCATTATAAAGTACCTATCTAGGTATGGATTTGTTGTATACTTGATTTATACCTCTACAGTAAAATAACAGTGTTCCTTAGCATTTAAATAAAACACTAGTAATAGTAGATTATTAACCAAGGGGATAAAGCAGTGTCTTCTGTCGCGGGTGACGATTTAAATCGCGAGCGTAACGAAGGACTCGAGGTTTACTCCCGAGCGTAGCGAGGGTGTTAAAAACTTAAATCACGAGCGAAGCGAGGGATTTAAGACGAGTCCTGAGTGTAGCGAGGGATTTAAGTTCACCCAAGACTAAGACAGCTTTATCACCGAGGAAAATACTCTACTTTTCGTACCATTTGCGAAAAAATTAACACAATAATAATATGAGATAAGCATTTATTAAAAATAATGACAATTTTTTTTTTATCCACTACAAGTTAGCCCTTGACTGCGATCTCACCTGATGGTAAGTGATGATGCAGTCTAAGATGGTAGCGGGCTAACCTGTTAGCGGCATGGCAGTTATATTAAACCCATCCCCCTATTCGGTTTCTACACGGCATCGTACCGGAACGCTAAATCGCTTGGCGGCACGTTTTTGCCGGTAGGGTGGTAACTAGCCACGGCCGAAGCCTCCCACCAGGCCAGACCAGGGAAAATTCAGAAATTATAAATTCCCAAATTGACCCTGCCGGGGATCGAACCCGGGACCTCCGCACGTTAAGACAACAGCGCTACACACTGCGCCACGGAGGTCGTCAAAAAGTAAAAAGTCAAAAGCAAATTAAAAGTAAAAGTTAACATTCGAAACATTGGTCCAATTATTATTGATAGAGAGAGTTACAAATAACGTTTATGTACTTATTTGAAGAAAACAAAAACGCGGCAAATTCCTAGACTAATATTTTTTTGTCGGAAAAGCAAAGGCATCAAGCTCATACGGCCTCGTCGGTTTTCGTCATTTTATTTAATAATAATCATAACTGCATAATAAATGCGTATTCCTTTTTCAAAAAGATGTATTTAAATGCTTTATATACAAACTCAATGGTGTAAACACAGATGTAGTTCAGTATAAATTTCGGTAAGTATTCCAAATTTAAATCACATTCTCCCCCTAGAGGATGAATGAAATTCAGTACAATTTTCTTTCCCTGTTTTTAACAGATTAAAAATGACTATTGTTATGTTCGCTTTTTGTGGCATAGAATGTCACTTTTTTGAGCAAGTGGTACGAAAATATAAATTACACATAAAATACCTGCACAATCACTCCCACGAGGCTTATACATAATATTACTTTATCATACATAATATTATTTTATCATAGTTTGTGAATTGCGACTACATTATATAATATGGTACCACTTTTATCAGACTTACGTTTCACATTTGAATTATTTATTACGTCGATACGATTCTATATTCGTTACTTTAGAATAAAAAATAAAACTATTTTTACTTACCTTAATTACTGTATATTTCTGTCTGTCACTGTTCGTACACTACAATCATGTTTTAACTGAAGAGTATCACCACTATATTGCTAATGAAAAGTTTTCATAATATATTATATTATTTGTATCTAAAAGAAGCTGATAGCTATGCTAAAAGGTTAATTCAATAAAGCTCTTAGCTGCCTTAAAAATATAATAACATTTCGCTGGCGGTTTTATATTGCAGTAACCTTATTTAATGGCAAAAAAGTTTATATTTCGATAACAATTTATTTCGCTTAGATACCTACCTACACACCATCAAAAAATTACAAACAAACGAAAATTCTAAAACTCTAAACTAAAACATGAATTTGTTGTTTGAGATGTTGTTTGAACTATAATTGACTTAATTTATTATTCTCTTTCCATTACTTGATCGAGTCGTTGTATAAATACATTTTTACTCTCTTTTCTTCGTTAGCACTTTTTGAAATCAGATTTTTAATTAGAAATCGTCTTTAAGATTCTTTTGTAGTCCTTTAGAGCCATGAAAGACGTCCAGTCCTCTTTTCTACATTATTTGGTAGTTTTATCGATCAATTTTGTTCTTTTAACATTTTTTTTTAGTTTTTTTTAAATGTTATCATCGTAATACCTAGACCCGTGAATAATTTTAATAGATAACAGATTTATGCATGTTAAAAAATGTTTCATAAAATATTTCATCAATCTGATTTTATATTTTAATATTTTTAATGAAATTATAGACATTGAAGATTGAAGAACTATTTATTTGTAGTAAAATTAAAAAATACGAATTTCGTAAAGCTTGTAAACCCAACCGCAGTTATTGCTTCGATCAAAGTATGAACAAAATATAAATTTAATAAGTTGAGTCAAATAGGTATAAAATTTCTAGGTACAGCAATACAGACCATAGACTACACAGAGTTGCGAGTAGAGTAAAATTGGGAGTTTCAGATCACTCGATCGTTCAACCGACAACCGATAGACGTCCACTGCTGGACATAGGTCTTAGGATAGGGATTAGGCCCGCTTGCAGAGACGCCGGGTTGTCCTTTTAACCCAGAGTTAGCTGCTACTTTGACAAAATTCGTGTAAAACTTCATTCAAAATTTCAAATTTATTCCTGGTTTAAACGTAACCCGGAGTGTCTGTAAGCGGGCCTTAAAGAACCTCACAAGTTGTAGACTTTCGCTGCCTGTATTTAGTGGGTCCTTGCGACTTTTGTTTGATGTTTGATGTCATCTGTTCACCTGTTTGAGGAAGTCTGGAAACTGTGCGCTTTCCGGTGCGCGGTCGCCATTTCACTTTTGGAGATCACGGGCTCGATTCTCGTGTTAAGAGGACTTTGTAATTTTTAAACTGTTTATATTTATAAACAGTTTAAAAATATTGAATAAAAAAAATCTAGAGTATTTACTCTAGAATTTTTTTATTCAATAGCTAATATCACCTACTGGTAATTGATGATGCAGTCTAAGATGGTAGCGTGCTAACTAAGAACTTTGAGGAATTATTAGTACCTACATAATAATTCAATGACTAAGAAGAGATAATTATGATCACAGTTAAATTAAATGAAACCCTTACCCCTTTTCATCTCAGTACAGCTGGAACACTAAATCACTTAGCTTTGCCGGTAGGACAACAGAAGTCTTCTGGACTCGAGCTAATTATGAATTACAAATTAACTGTTCTGCGAATCGAATCCAGGACTTCCAACTAATGAGACAATAGCGCTACCGACTGCGTCAGGCGACAGTAAAAATCATCGAATAATCAATGATTAAAAATATAACAATGGCCTATTTTTTGAACAATGCATCCGATTCAAGCATACACTTTATTCCAGGTGAAACGCCAGCCGCAATGCAGCATGGGAATAATTCGTCAGTGAAAACACGAGTGAATTTAGCGCACTCGTTAATACTATTATCGTTATTCGGCTTGTTCGAGCGAAATGTGCGACCGCTTGGATAACGATGTCTTGTATAATAATTACTGTCGCTATTGTAACTATGTTTTTTTTCCTCAAAATGATAATTGATGTTTTCCACTTGAAAATGTATCAATAAATATTTTTCTGTGATAAACTCAAAACATTAAGAAAATATTTAATATTTTTAATTTATTTCATGTCATAACCTCTTTCACTCTGTCATAACTCTGAACTATAATTTTTTCTAGGTTTTTTTACAAGCAGGTATAGCACGCGCGCGAGTTGAATGCAGAGCTTATGTATGTTTCACCATATATAAGCACTGCATTCAAGTCGCGCGCGAACTATATTTAATATTGTCATATTGTATTCTGATATAGTTAGATACGTTTTGTCACATAATCTTGTTTCAAAATCAAAATTATTCGTAAAGTTTTCTGACTAGACTGCTTTGTTCGGTAATATTGTAATTTGAAATACCTTTTGAGGAATTGATTTCTTATTGTGTGTTATAATATTAAGTGTACCTATAAAGTATTAATGTTACGAATGTATTTTATGATATCGAGATAAACTTCTCTTCGAATTCTGAATGCGAAATTATTGATTTGTAAACTTTCCAATTTTATTTAGCTATCTAGAGATTTATTTTGTATTTTTATCAATAAATCATAATATACAAAGTACAATAATTTATTGTTGTTAATCATAGTTCATACAAATTTTAGAAATTAATATTTTTTTATTAAAAAAAAATTGTGACATAATAATATTATTATGTTTATTAAATAAATCTCTTTATTTTTCATGAATTAGTCACAGATCTATACAAAATACGGTCACTAAAGTTATGAAATATTATTCGTAACAATTTATCTAATAATATAATTTATCTAGGTTATTGGTATTAGAAAGCTAACATAAATGTGTTAGCTTTCTAATACCAATAGTTTTTGTTAGCTTTGTAACACCAAATAGATAAAATATAGTCAAAAGTAAGAATATTTTTGTAGAGTTTTCATTTCATCATGGTTTTCATATTCTCTGTAATTCTAAGCTTGTGTTATTATACTATGTGAAATATCCTAAATAATAATTGGACATTGGTATTTAATATCGGTCAAAAATAACTATATTCATACGTTACCGGTAAGAAAGGTGCCATGACGCAAAATGCAGGTAGTTACTAAATTCAATTAATACTATGGTGGATCCAACATTACATATGGGAAAGTTTTTTAATATGTTGTCATACATGCTTTCTGTAACTTGTCCATGCTACTTTGCAAGAATATTAAGAATAAATTTTGTGTTACGTATTATGAGCTATGACACCTTTGTTACCTTTATTGCCTATTACAACATTGTATTATTTTGAAAATAAAAACGATAGGACTAAGTATTAATACTTTTATAACTTTAACTTTATTATCCAGAGTATTGAATAAATAATAAGCCAAATTTTTCTCGTCGATTACGTCTCACTATGATTGGCAGCTGTTGAAATGCTCAGTAATTTTTCAAGCTGGAAAACATCGTAAAGGTCGAACATTTATTACAGTTGATAAAATAAAAAAGTATACTAATTGAGTACAATAATGTTTAATGTAAATAATTGTGAAATATATGCGCATATTAAGTGATATGATATAAGGTAAATTATAAAATTATGTATGTAAAATTACTATCTGTAATGGTTTTAAGAATAAATAAGATTTTGAATTTAACGTGCCAAGTCTAGTTGTGTTTTATTATTATCTATTAGATCTAGGCTGCAACACCAAAGCAAAGCAGAATATAATGCTTTGCTTTGGTGTTGCAGCCTAGATTTTTTTAACTTTGCAACATCTTCGTCTGATCTCATAGACGTCCAGCCAAATGTGGATCCAAATGGGTCCACAAGAATGATTTTGGAAGAACAGGATATTTTCAAAATACCGAATGAAACTAGAACGTAGGAAAACCTAGTAAATCATGTAGCATTAAGTTTAGCATTCACTTTGACTATGCTTGCAAGTACGGCACTCATATCAGGAATTATTAAATTCTGATTTCACGTAATATATGATTGATAAGTTTCTAGAAATATGAATTCTAGACATATAATATGGTTTCGATGTCATAATGATTTCAAGCAATTTCAATCGATGTTAATTAGTAGGTTGGTTGGCAGCCTTCGACTTTGCAGAAATTATTATTTCTAGAGCTCAGAAATAATAATATGTTTCCGATAAAATTTATTATGGCTATGGTAACCAATGATATATGAATTTTAATATGTTACTAATTGAAGGGACTAAGCAGCTGAACACCAAAAATGAAGAACGGTAGGTGGTGAGATCCAGATCCAACTGTTACTAAGGGCATTTCATTTGCCGATACGATATCGATAATAATATCGTAGCTGACACACGGGACACATAAATTATTGTGATCGACGATATAACCAATTTTAGTCGCCTTGAAAATGTGTCTTAGGTTAGGTAGCTACTTGCATTTTAGTTCCTCAATATCGGTGATGAATTAATGACATTATCAGCCAGTGAAAAATACGCTTACGTCTCATTATACGCAGCAGGACCCATAGAGTTAGAATACATTTTGACCACTATGTCATGAGCATAGATAATAAAATACTTACTGGTGATACTATAGAAATCAGAATCTGCTTATAGTCAGGGGTACAAGATCGAAAAGAAGAAACAGTTTTAATATTTTGTATAAAAATCCCCTTGAAAATTTCGTAAATAAAAGAAATTGAATAGGAATTTGATTACCAAACCACTATACTTCTCGGAAGTAAGGACTTCGGTTATTTACTTTGAACATTCCTAAAAGATCTTGTTACATTTTGTTTAAAATTTTGATCAAAACAATACTATTTTTCGTTAGAAGTTTATAGTTTGCATTCTTGGTAATTGAATTTCATACTCAAATAAAATTCGCGACGAAATGATAAAAGCCATAAACACATTTAATTGTATAGAATACAGAGGCAATCGAAAACGCGCTTTTCAATTATCGCCTCCCAGTATCGGTAAATAAAACTGATTTATTTGATGCGAATTTCTAAGCGGTTTTGTTCGGCCGAATTAGGTGATTATTGATTCCATCATTCGACGGTATATTTACATGTACCTATCATTTAGGTTTTATCAAATTCTTAGAGAACTCTTTTGCTCTTCTGGCAGAAAAATCTTGTCTGTCTCCAAGCTATCTCTGTAAAAAATTTAGACTCAAAAATTAAACGTTTGGATTGTAAAAAGGTAGGTACAGACACACAGGTGTAACTTTTTGCATTTATAATATTAGTATACTTTAGATTCATTTTATCAGTAATCTAATTACAGTACATCATTCCAAATATGGTTTAGGTTCTACCAATCAGGTTCATCATGATCATCATTAAACAATCGCCAGCCTATTTTTTTTTATCCACTACAGGTTAGCCCTTGACTGCGGTCTCACCTGATGGTAAGTGATGATGTAGTCTAAGATGGGTAGCGGGCTAACTTGTTAGAGGCATGGCAGTTATATTAAACTCATACCCTTATTCGGTTTCTATACGGCATCGTAATGGAACGCTAAATCGCTTGGTGGCACGTCTTTGCCGGTAGGGTGGTAACTAGCCACGGCCGATGCCTCCCACAAGGCCAAACCAGGGAAAATTCAGAAATTATAAATTCCCAAAGTGACCCTGCGGGGGATCGAACCCGGGACCTCCGCACGTTATGACAACAGCGCTCAACAGTACGCCACGGTGATCGTCAAAAATACTACTACTACTACTACTGAGCACTATAGTCTTCTCTCAGAATGAGAATCTCTCATAGTGCTCAGTGGCTCAGGGTGAATAAGCAGACTCACTCACATTTTAGAACATGGAACAACACTCAAGCATGCAGGTTATTTAGCTTCCTCGTGTGAGCAAGTGAAGTTTAATTGCTTAAAATTCTCCGAAAAGTTAGAATTTGTGGCCAAAGGTATAGAGAAAGCCGACGTCTTAACCACAGCTAGGCTGTCGCCGCTATTTCTAGAATGGTAGGAACTTCACTTGCGTAGCTTGTTATTGTGAACAAGGTGGTAAAAATACTAAACTTACTTATTCTAGAACATGATACATTTTATCAATAACAAAAGCAGTACCTATATATAAAGTAAAGCAATTTGATAACACACGAGCTCCAAATTGATTGCTTTGAAGTTCTGAACAAAGCATTCAAACGTTGTAGAACAACTGGGCCGACGTTATGGCCGAAGTTGTTCCTCGAAATGATTGGAAGGTAACAATCGATGAGGTCAGGGACAGTTGTATGAAAATATACTGACAGTACGACCTGTATGGCATTGGGCTAAAATAACAATCTAAAAATTTCGCTGATTGTACCCTGAGCTAAATTTTGAGCAAATAGGTATCGAAATATTTACCGCGACTCCGTCCGCGTAGTTTAAGTTTTTTAATTCCCGCGGGAACTCCTTAATTTTCCGGGATAAAAGTAGCCTATGTCAGGTCCTCAACTATACCCATGCCAAAAATCACTTCGATCCGTTGCTCGGTTGCGGCGTGATTGAAGGACAAACCAACAAACCAATAAACCAACAAACAAACACACTTTCGCATTCATAATATCCATATCCATACTAATATTATAAATGCGAAAGTGTGTCTGTCTGTCCGTCTGTCTGTCTGTCTGTCTGCTACGCTTTCCCGGCCCATCTTTTCAACCGATTTTGATGAAATTTGGTTCAGGGGTAGATTGTATCCCGGGAAAGGACATAGGCTACCTTTTTTCCCGGAAAATTAAAGAGGTCCCGCGGGAATCAAAAAATCTTAATCCATGCGGACGAAGTCGCGGGAATCATCTAGTATTATATAGGTACGATTCTACATAATAAATTGGGTCAGCCTTATAACGTATCTCTCTCGGTTTTGGAAGATTGTCTTTGGATGATTAAAAAATTGTTATTTGTTATACAAGAGTGAAATAGTACATTGTTACCCTAGGGATGAAAGTAACTTATTTAGTCCCGAGACGGGGTTTGGCGCCCGAGCGTAGCGAGGGGGCCTATAGTTCGAGGGACTAAATAAGTCTTTCATCCCGAGGTAAACACTGTGCTTTTCATTACGAATATAAGGAAAGTCAAAATAAAAAGTCTATGAATCAGTTGTCTTTACTTTATGAATAAAGTCTATCTTTCTTCTTGTCTATGGATGCACTCGGGTATAAAAAAAAAAAAAAACAAAGTCGTGTTTCATTTGAACTCCAATAAAAATTCAGTTGAAAACGATTCTCCCTAGGGCTGAAAAGTATTACTTTCAACCCGCTTCTCAGGCAACTTCAAACCTACTTTCCGTGTATGAGTAATGAAAAGTTGTTTTTTAACCGCGTGCTCAATTTTGATGACCGAGCAAGCGAAGGATTCTAAAATTGAATCACGAGCGGAGCGAGTGATTAAAAAATTAGAATCCTGAGCGTCAACGAGGGAATCAAAAGAGCACGAGGTGAAAAATCTTTTCACTCGAATACAACACGTAACTTTTCATCCCACCTCAGCGAGGAAATGACTAAATGCAAAAAAAATCACAAGATTAAATTCAATTCTGTTAATTTCTTCGTCACTAGAATCACTTATTTTCAATTTTCTTGTTTTTAATCGGTTTTAATTTTAAACAATATGACGTGAAAGAAAATGGTGCGCGCAAAGCAAATTAAAAAAGTACACCAAGAAGGTTACGAGTGTGAGTTTTTAAATAATTAAAAACGATTGTATGGAAATTCGGCACCATAGAGGTACAAGTAAATAGGTTTTAATGATGTTTTGAATTCACAAACTTCATAGACGAGTGATATTTACTAACGTGCACACGATGTTCTAAATTCAATTTACTTTATCCTCTAGAGGATAATAACGGCTTTTACCTTCAGATATCGAAGAGTAAAAATACTCTTTCCGAGATGGTGGGATGAAAAATATATTATTTGGATTTATTGAATTTGTGACAGGTTTACAGGCCTGTGGTTTTACCTCGCTTTCATCACTTGTGTTATAAAAGTGAAAATAATAGTGAAATAAGATTATCGGAGAGTTTTGGTTTTTAGTTGAGCTACGTCGACTCTATCAGCCACGGAAGCTCAACTAATATGAATGACAGTGAGAAACTTGAGAGTCTTGATGTCTAGGTAGAACCGTCAACATTAAAAAAAAACTGTTCAGATTAAATGCAACTGATGCCAGCCAATTGAAAGTAATTGTAATCGTCAACCTGTATGTAAGTATCAATCATCAATTCAATTCAATTCAAACATATTTATTCAAAACTAGCTGATGCCCGCGACTTCGTCCGCGTGGTTTAAGTTTTCTTGATTCCCTCGGGAACTCCTTAATTTTCCGGGATAATAAGTAGTCTATGTCACTCTCCAGGTTCTCAACTATATCCATGCCAAAAGGCACGTCGATCCGTTGCTCCGTTGCGGCGTGATTGAAGGACAAACCAACAAACCAACAAACAAACACACTTTCACATTAATAATATTAGTATGATAGGTACCTACAAAGTACACCTTCTGAACGTCATGCTTACAAAGTATAAGACGTGATGGTGATAATTAACGAGGGTTCCAAACGCGCCCTGGTCTGAGAAGAGCCCACAACAAACTCAGCCGGGTTTTTTTTTAAATTATCATCCATCTCACAAAATATCGGAAATTACTTAATTAGAGTTATAAACATAAATCATTATTTTGTGTTATGCTTCTGGGTGAAATACCATTGCACGAGGGATAAGTACTTTGGCCTTATTGCTTACTATTTAATTCGAGAATTCGATATCGAATGCTTATTTCGTGTTTTCTACTTGAAAATCTATTCATAGAAGTTAATTTAATTAGATCTAGGTTAATTAATTCAAATGTAGGTCATAATATTTAGCTAATTAGAAATCAAACATACGAGTAGGTCTATATCCGCTCTAGCTGCTTGCTGATGGCGGCCAAAATATAGATTAGTTAATCCTGTTTGCCAAGGTTTTCCATGTCGACGAATAAAAATACTATCCGTATTTTTTTCATAAGAAGTATGAAGTAGCTACTATCACCGTTTTTACGAAAGAGCAATTGTAAGGCACGTGATTCGTGACTTGACTTGGAACGCAATCCACGACAGCGCCAAAACTTGGTCTGCACTAAAAAAAAATCAGGATATGCTTGCGGATATCGAAAAGTCTTTATAGTACTTTAATATAATTTTAATTAAACAATAGTACATTGTTACCCTAGGGATGAAAGTAACTTATTTAGTCCCGAGACGGGGTTTGGCGCCCGAGCGTAGCGAGGGGGCCTATAGTTCGAGGGACTAAATAAGTCTTTCATCCCGAGGTAAACACTGTGCTTTTCATTACGAATATAAGGAAAGTCAAAATAAAAAGTCTATGAATCAGTTGTCTTTACTTTATGAATAAAGTCTATCTTTCTTCTTGTCTATGGATGCACTCGGGTATTAAAAAAAAAAAAAAAAAAAAAAAAAAAATCGTGTTTCATTTGAACTCCAATAAAAATTCAGTTGAAAACGATTCTCCCTAGGGCTGAAAAGTATTACTTTCAACCCGCTTCTCAGGCAACTTCAAACCTACTTTCCGTGTATGAGTAATGAAAAATCTTCTCAATCTGAGAGATGACTCGTGCTCAGTTTGGCCGGCAATGGTTTGAAATTATGATGATAGAGGTAAGTAATATAATATTGTAATGTTTAAGCACATTTGCGTTCATCATTTCAATTATTGGTTCTGCCACAGAAATTCCAATTTCAATGGGTTCTGCTTTAATCAATCACAAAAGGTTGAAGTGAAACCTTCTCTGTTCTGTGACAGTTAAGTTTTGGTAACAGGTGCCATCTTTATCTCGGCTTATACATTTCATTGAAAGCAGTGCAGTAACCTCGTTATCCATCGATAGACGTTCACTGCTGGAGATGGTCTCTTGGAAGAATTGCCACATGCTGCGGTCTTGCGCTGTCTGGATCCAGCGGCTCTCTGCGAATCGTTAGTTTGATATAACTCCACGCATGTTATAATACGTTTCATGTTTTGGTCCCGTGCCCTATTTGCTGTAATAATTCATTGCCAGTTTCATTCATAATTAAAACTCATCCATCCTGTATGCATCTGTTGGGAAAAAAATCCTGACAGGCTGAAGGCATAACGTCATCGTCTCAGCGGGTTTGAGGTCGTCCAACACTAAACTTTCCGGTAGATTTCTACGTGGTTCCCATTCCAGAATGCGCTAATGGTAATCAGTAAGAACTAAATAATTATTCTCTTGTTAACCTATTTAATATGCAACGTCACGATCTACCTAAAAACTGAAATAGATACAAACGAGCTTGACCTGTTTCACAAATTAATGAAAATGAATATTAGAAACTTTAAAATTCACAGAAAATCTTTTGCGAGAAAATACCAAAAGCTTTTATATAATTTTGCGTTACTTAAAACTGTGTTTTTGAGACCGTCAAAGTATTATGTGATGAGATGGATTATCTAGCTCTAGTGCGAGTTCTTTATACCTAATTTACAAAATGTTCGTACAGCGCGATAATATTATGGAGAGTTATAAATTCATGAGAATTTCATAGCTGAACTAAACATGACTTATTAGAAATTCTAAATTCTTGTGGTATTATCACCTATAACCACATGAAGCTGCAAGTATTATCTGAATAGAAGTAAACTTGGGACATACCTACGTACCAAAACATAGTCTTTGAAGTACTGGCTTATAATGAGACAAAGGCAAAAATTTTATACAACAAAAAGAGAACTTCTAAGTTATTCAATTGACTGACTGACTCATCAACACCCAGCTCAAAACCTTGGACCTAGAAAGCAAAAATTTTGCAAATGTTTTCCTTATAATGTAGACAATCATGAATATTGCCGGATTTTCGAAATTACGACACGAGCGAAGTCGGGGTATTCGCTAGTGATTAAATACAATAGGTATAATGTCAAGTCAACCAAATCAGTAACTCTTTATCAAACTTAAAAACGCGCTTTTAGAATGGAAGTTTGTACGAAATATATTATAGTTGTGACGTCACAAAATTTCAACGAATTTAAAAAAAAATCATATTCTTATTATGTATTTTGCATTCCAATACAATTTTTCTTATAGGAATTTACATAATGTCAGTAGAATATTATAGTTCTTATTACAATACTAGCTGATGCCCGTGACTTCGTCCGCGTGGTTAAAGTTTTTTTTTAATCCAGCGGGAACTCCCTAATTTTCCGGGATAAAAAGTAGCCTATGTCCAAGTCCTCTACTAAATCCATGCCAAAAATCACGTCGATCTGTTGCACCGTTGCGGCGTGATTGAGGGACAAATCAATAAACCAACAAACCAACAAATAAACACATATTCGCATTTATAATATTAAGTGTGGAATCTATAATAGTCTAGTTGACATTGGTCATCAAACTTTAATTTAAGGTCTTTTGGAAGACCCTCTGTATAGTCAGCTAGAAATAATTTATTTTTGACATACGCATCATCCATAATAAATCCATACTAATATTATAAATGCGAAAGTGTGTCGGTCTGTCTGTCTGTCTGTCTATCTGTCTGTCTGTCTGTCTGCTACGCTTTCCTGGCCCATCTTTTCAACGGATTTTGCTGAAATTTGGTACAGGGGTAGATTGTATCCCGGGGAAGGGCAAAGGCTACTTTTTATCTCGGAAAATTAAGGAGTTCCCGCGGGAATCAAAAACCTTAATCCACGCGGACGGAGTCGCGGGAATCATCTAGTACAATATAAAGCATCACCTGAGCTCCTAGTTCATCTAGGATAAAACACTTCCAATGACCTTGATGGTTTTAAGCGCTGTGGCATGCATAAAATGGTGAATTTTTTGTTGATTACTCGCTCACACCACTGGCTTCTGTGATAGGCTAGGACCTATAATAGGGTGAAACGTAGTTAGTATATTTTGTATTTATGATATTATTGTCTTAGGATTTGTATGATAGAGAGCAGTTAAGAGACACGTATCGTTATTATGTCTTTCATAAGCAAATGTGAGAGTGGAAAAGGGACATAAAGCAGGCTTTTGAGATAATTGATTACTATGCATCGAAATAGAATACCAAAATTCTACATTAATGTTACTATGAGTACTTGAATTGGTTTCTCTGTCGTACATATCTATACTAACTAATAGGTTTGAATTGATGAAGAATTGTATAGGTCGCGTATCTTGTGCTTCCATCATACCTTCTCAATAAGTATATTTTGTTTTCAAAAACAGAAAGTGAAAACAAAACCACCATTAGCATAACTATATCTGTATCATAAGTACTTAGAATAAATTCCTCATACATTTCCAATGATAACATATCAAAGTGGGAATATTCCTGGGCCGCAATATTAGATTGGCCTAATGCCAAATTCTCGCACAACATATTTATATTAAATTCGCCCGCGGGCAAAATGTAGGATTCTGTTTGAATTAATCGCGCACCACGTGCTATATTTGATTAAAATGGGATGTAATGGAATATGGCGGGCTCTATTTCAGTTGTCCTGAAGAGATTTAATCTTAGAATAGAGCGGCTATTGGAAGAATTAATCTCATACTATCCCATGCAATAAATATAAATGGTTTTGCTAAATGATAATCAGGTTAAGTGAAATGCAATAAGGACTCTTACTTATAAGCTGATTATCACCATCATGTTTTTTTATGTAATTGGACGTACAGTGCACCTAAATTAAATAAATATACTTTTGAGTTTGAGTTTTGCTGTCTATTCACTCTTGATTTGAAGTTACTGAATTTACACGCGGTAGGAAATACGGAAACAGTGTTTCATAAAGTAGATGGTATCAGAAACTTGGAATTGAAATTATAATAAAATCATCATCGTCATTTCAGCTTAGTGTTGCGAATTGCTGAACATGTAGGCTTTTCCTAAAGTACCATGTACTTGGTTGTTCATCTAGCTGTAGGGCGGCCCCACACTAAGCTTACTTGTACCACAGAATAGGTAGTCTTGTACGCGGTTTTCTCACTCCCCATTATATATATAGTATCGCCACAATAATATACTTTTTACATTGATAATGCATGTTGGTAGAGATAACGATTCTTTTTGAATTAACCGCACATAGATACCTTCCTATGTACATCACACATTTTGAGTTTCAGTTCTTATTTTTAACGCGTTGTCCTATCTATCCATGATATTATATTTTAATATCATTGGTCCTAGCAAATCATTTGCTCGTCCCTTCGAATCACTTCTGTTTAGATACGATTTACTAGTTATTTGTACTGATAGAGTAGATAAGTATTTACCTGAGAAAACCAATATTTGAAGGAGATGCTAATCATTACTATATATTAATATTATGTATAATGTGAATGATAGTTAAAGTATTCTACAGTATAATTATGTGTAACTAGAGGATGCCCGCGACTTCGTTCGCGTGCATTAAGTTTTTTTTATTCCCGCGGGAACTCCTTAATTTTCCGGGATAAATGTAGCCTATGTCCTTCCCCGGTATGTAAACTACCTCAACACCAACATCATAATCGATTGAAAAGATGAACTGTTAAAGCGAAGCGAAGCGAAGACAGACAGACAGGCACGCTTAGTAAAGGAAAAGTTTTTATAAATTTCGTTGACAATGTTATTAGGTAGTACCAGCATCGATTTGTTCGGTTTTTTCAAAACTATAATATTAATGGAATATTCAATGGCAGGATATTATACAGATTCCTAAATAGCTGGAAACGCATAAATGGCTATGGCGTGATTTCATGGGCGGCTTAAGTTAATAAAATAGTGGGTGAAACGCGAAAAGCTACATACCCGAGAGTGAAAATTAAATAACTTGTTTAAAATATAACAACCCCTAGATTTTACAGAGAGAATATACTATCTATTAAACAGCTGACTTAATCTGGACTGGGTATAGTCATTGAGTTACAGACTGTAGAGATGCAGAGATCAGGCGTCAAATCTTACCATTATAAGTTAATTAAACTTCTACACTATTTACTATTCCGTAAGAGTTCCTTCATCTACGTTTAAATGAGGAGAAACTGATTGAATGACATATTATCAATGCATTTTTTGACGACCTCCGTGGCGCAGTGTGTAGCGCTGTTCTCTTAACGTGCGGAGGTCCCGGGTTCGATCCCCGGCGGGGTCAATTTGGGAATTTATAATTTCTGAATTTTCCCTGGTCTGGCCTGGTGGGAGGCTTCGGCCGTGGCTAGTTACCACCCTACCGGCAAAGACGTGCCGCCAAGCGATTTAGCGTTCCGGTACGACGCTGTGTAGAAACCGAATAGGGGTATGGGTTTAATATAACTGCCATGCCCCTAACAGGTTAGCCCGCTACCATCTTAGACTGCATCATCACTTATCATCAGGTGAGATCGCAGTCAAGGGCTAACTTGTAGTGGATAAAAAAAAAAAAACATAGCCCAAGCAACTGGTTCTTTAACTTTAAGGCAGAAATATACCAGTTGCGTATGCGTGGACGTACACGGTACGTACACGTACTAATACGTTGTAATGTATGCGCACATGCGCGTAATTTCATACAGTTCCATACATTAAACATTACAACGGAGTGGTACGTGCACGTGCACGTCTACATCAAGGTATGTTTCGGTTTTAAGCCTTTGCAAGCAGGTTTTCTTTAATTTTTTGTAATAAAACATGCATACAAAATCGAGTAGTTAAAAAATAAATAAGTTTCAGAAATTCTACTCGAGCAAAGCTTGTTAAGATTGTAGTATTATTGACACACATTGAAGATAGGTCATCAATTTCCTAACTCAAAAAGCACGATATTCTGTGCGATCAATATGATTGAGGCCTTTTTGCGGGTGGTCTCTACTCTCCTCCTCTAGAATAATGGTACCTCTCTGGGGTAAAGTAATGAAAATGTCGCAAGAAGTCGTCGCAGGAAATGTATCGAGAGAAATTTATTCACCAATGAACCACGGGAATGGTCTTCGGGATTCCCGTATTAGACTAAAAGCAGTTTAACCCTTAGAAGACCGCCTAGTGCACAGGTATTATGCAGAAATACATGTACTTACTTTCCTTACTATCTCAGTTTGATGAGACAACGATTACCCGATATAACAAAGACTTGTTTTCTGAGTGTATAAAGATACACCCTCCAATCGTCCAACTCAGGGGCAGGCTGAAAGGAGTAGGTATGTCTTAAAAACTCTATCGCTATTTTGAGCCGATTCTTGGACTATGCACGTCATGATGATTACATGCATACATCATGATTCGCTGCTGAATTAGCTAAGCCCGTTATGTTTTTAGTATAGTAAGATCACATTGAAGTGCTAACTTGTCGCGTAGGTTGAAACAATAATCACATAATATTATAGAGTTATAATGAATACAATGAAGATTGATGATACAGTGATGATGCCCCATAGTATTTCATTTTCCTAACCTAACCAAACCCTGATTGTATCAAATTTCTTCAAAATCGGTTGAACAGACATACCGTGAAAGCGTAAAAGCTAAGCATACATACACATTTATTAATAGTAATTCGGATTTGCAAATTCAGATAAATTCGCATCGATTATCTGTATGAAAGATATCTGTATAAGGAAACGCTAAGTTGAAATCCATTGTATCCTGTCTGCCTCGTTTCGGGAGTTGGCACACACATTTATCACGGGATTCTGGCACGAACAAATGGTCGGAAGAAATCGCAGAGAAAGAAAATGGGTTAAGCGTTTCCTTTAGATTTCTACCTACCATTACCTATATCTTTCAGATTTCGCACATGATTAATCACCTTAATTTTTCGTTGTGAAATAATAATTATGGAGTGAATTCGGAAGCCACTTCTAACCATTTATCTCTAACAGATTTTTTTTAAACTGTTTAGATCTTAATTTGATAGATGTACGGTTGGTAAGTAGGTTATAGGTTATGGTAGGTATTCACAAAGGCAAAAGGGTCCCACAATTTTACTATAGGTCTGCGAGGCATCACAAACGTCTGTACCCTTACATAGTTAACATTGCATGGACACGTACACGTATGAAGCGATTTGCTTTCCGTTTGTAGCACATATACTACAATAATTTGAAATATCCTTCCATTTTTTCTGACAACTTCAATACTTGTATGTACTCTCAAAAAAAAAAAAGCAAAGCCATCATCCAGGTAGGCGCGCTCCATCTTAGACCTAAACTGAATTAAAATCAAGCGCCAGCCTGAAAGAAAATGGCCCAATAGCACTTTCAAGATGTCGTATCGCCTGCTTATCGGTGTTTTACCGGATATACTTTGGAGAGTGTGCTCAAGAACTTTTTAACCTAGTTTCTCCGTCACCGTTCTACCACAGAACAGCAAGAAACCGTCAGCGTTGGCATCCTTATGTGGTTGACGTCCAGTCTGCTCGAACGAAACGGTTCTGCTCTACGTTTCAGATTCGAACCGCCAGGATGTGGAATACCCTTCCAGCGCATGAATTCCCTGCCACGTAGAACTTAAGTACCTTCAAGGTAAGAGTGAATAGGCACTTCTAGGCAAGCGAGCTCCAACCAAGACCTCATCATTGCTTTGCCTATTCTTTGAAAAAAAAAAGTATCGCTTGCTTACAATACGTATCTCTGCCTCCCGAAAAGCTACTAAAAGTTTGACTGTAATCTGAGATCTTTTTATAAACAAACTTTAACAAGTCGTTAAGACCCTAAAGACCGCCTGTTATCTCTGCTTGAACATCAGATTGCCTATTCAAAGGGTTAAAATGCTGACAGCATTTTGGTCACTTAAATAGCTGACTTGTTCCGGCCTCCCCACCTCGAAAATGACGTAGAAAATGAAGCCTCATTTGTCTGAGAACCTTTGAAAATGTACTACAGAGAACCCTTACTAAAATTCCTAACTTAATAATAGTTTTACTGAGTTACATCTCAGTCAAAGGAATGGTTTTATAGAGCTAACATTGTTACATTATATTTGAATGCTTTTATAGTCCCGGTATTACGGCTTACCTTAGTAAGGAGGGTATAACTACGTGCCAAGAGTATACGAAAATTTTTGGGATTAAGTGGGAACCAATCAACCGAAAAAGTATAAGTAAGTATCCCTCAAAATTGGTACAGGTATAATGAGAGATCTTATTTATCATATTAAAATAAACCAAGTTATTCATTTACCTATCTAAATTTTATTATTAGCCATAGAAGTATAATTACAGTCCTTGCCATTTGAAACGCTATGACGAAAGTAACAACACTTCATTTATCAAAAAAATAACGAGTAACAATTGGCATAGTTTGAATAAACCGGTGAACCAACTAACACACACACATTGCTAAGTCAAACACATCTTCTCTTCTTCACTTCATTGTTTCTTCGATACAATATATTCGTAAAATCGTCTCAAAACATTGACAACGATTGCGAAAGTAGGTTCTATTTTAATGACGCAATTCAAAATAATGTTGCTGCAATACGTTGTCCCAAGTTACGTCATTACAAAGTTGGGAACTAGTTAAGTGCTGTAAGTATACAACTATTGTATATGTATACTCGTCTAACTGTAATGGTAACAACTGTTCCGAACAGGAAGCCGGCAAAGTAACGTAACAATTCCTTGAAAGGTCACACCTCACACCCCCAATTTTGTCATGGTAAGTAAGCTATTTTATATCTAACTAGCTGATGCCCGAGACTTCATCCGTGTGTATTGAGGTTTTTCGGTTCCCACGGGAACTTTTTAATATTCCGGGATAAAAAGTAGCCTATGTGCTATTCGAGATGATAATTAATCTATCTCTGTGCCAAATTTCATCCTGATCCGTTCAGCCGTTCTGGCGTGATTGAGTAACAAACATCCATCCATACATACATCCATCCATCCATCCAAACTTTCGCATTTATAATAAATTGTTTCTATACTAATATTATAAATGCATAGATTTATAAACTTGCAATGTTTGTGGGTTTATTTAGATCAAATCTTGCAATTGAATTTTAAAACCAACCGATTTACCTACACACAAAGTGAGTGAAGTGTTATCCACATCTTGTAAAAACTTACATCTAAGTGTATGTACCTAAACAGACGCGGAAGTTTCGCCGTGAATCTGTTTTATCTTGATTAAAAATCCCACTTTTCTATTTTGTGTAATTGTAACAAAGATTTATGTTAAAGCTTGAATTGAAAAGGGACAGTGTCATGGGTAAGAAACCCTCATTAATAACTGAAACCCTTTAAACATTTGTTTCGTGGCTTGACAGTATTTACAACTGGTGCGTTTTTTTCTGATTATGTACTCGTAAACTGAAATTTATGCTGTTCTAGGTAGGTATGCTCTAACAAGAAATTCACTCTTCACACTAAACTAAAATTACTTCGCATTTCTTTATTCCTCAATAACTCTGCCGAGTTATTGAGAACGAAATGGTAGGGTACAATATGAGACGGGTTCTTTCCATATAAGATTCTCGTAAGGCGAATCCCACGAGGCGCCGATTTGCGGTTGACCGTAAGTATATTAGTTTGTATACAAAATACGCGCAATACCACACCTTAAGGGCGGTTTCAGATTAGCGATTTTTCTAGTACCTAGCTACTTTACCTACGACAAATAAACAACCTACCACGTGCCTAGCTTGGCGGCTTGTAGCTGTTTACGAATTTTATTCGGAAAAAAGTAGACCTCAGAACAATGAGAATGAGACTGCAAAATCGTTTTTCCTGATAGCCGTTCAATCAGATCGCTTTTTGTCAATCCTACCCTTTCTAAATCACACTCATTCTTAGTATTTTGTCACTATCAGTTGTATTTAATGTATGACTGAGTCATATTGATTAGCCAATTTAACTCAATCTCAATGATAGGCAATCTGCAAGTGTAATTTTTGAAAGCTATTATCTTGCAACTTATCTTGCGAGAGCGAAGCTAAATGCAAAGTAGAAATCTATTGTATCTTGTCTTCAGTACTTGCCTTAGAACGAGTTAATACAGTTCGCTAGTGTTCATAGATTTTGAGTATTGAAACGATAATATTATAACGAAATGGCCATAGGCGATGCCCCAGCGGCTTCCTAAATAAATAATAAAAATAGAAATAAAATGTATAGTCTGTGGGAGGCCACAGGTTTGATGCGCGGCGGTAGCAAATATATATTATTATATCCGCCGTCTTGTCTCCTTGTGCCGTTGTGATTTGTTTGACTTTTCCAGCATAGTTGAGCATAAAGCTCATTTCTACCTTAGACTGTATCATCCCTTACAGGTGAGAAGGCAGGTAAAAGTGAATTAAAAAAACATTATCAAATCTATTGCCAGCAACTTCTAAGCACGGGTCTCCTCTAAGAAGCCCTGAGGCCATTTTAGGTTCCACTTTACAAAAACTTTGAGGAGA
This sequence comes from Erebia ligea, assembly GCA_917051295.2. Taxonomy (NCBI): domain Eukaryota; kingdom Metazoa; phylum Arthropoda; class Insecta; order Lepidoptera; family Nymphalidae; genus Erebia; species Erebia ligea. Next base: position 16,940,260 of record OU785221.1, on the reverse strand, counting down.
TGATAATAATAGTGATAGCTTTTCTGTAATCGTTGTGGATAGTCGTGCTAGGTGATATTGCGAAACCAAAGTTTCTTTTTTATTAATATCATCAGAGGATAATAATATTATATTTTGTTTAAACTCGAAATCGATCAACGCTGTTGATAATATGTGAAAAGTCATGCTAACGGTTTCGGAGTTGGCACAAAGCTAGGCACTCGCATTTATCACAGGGATTTCGGCAGGAACGCAACAAATAGCCGGAAGATATTGCGGAACTAGTTTCTTATTTTACATCGTGTATCAGCTTACCCCTTGCATCCGGTGTTTAGTTCGTTTTTCCGTTTGCATTCAAGTTCTGTTGCAAACATTTTCGGCAATTTCAAATCTACAGCTTTATTAATTTCTCCTAGTCTAAGCATAATTACAACGTTTTGTCTATGCGAAAAAGAAATGTGTAGGTACCTAACAACAATTATGTTTCTGCTGGTGACGGAAGACCACTTTTGGGCGCAAATGATGATCAGCCACGTTGCATTAGCTAACTACAGTTTATACGTTTCTAACCAACGGCACCAATTGGTTTAAGCAAAGATATAATAAAAGTTATTATTGAAAATGACACAATATAATCCGTATTAATCCATACCATACTATAGTATAATATTATGTATTCGATAGTGTGTATGTCCGTCGGTTTTTGCGCTACGCTTTCAAAGCCTATCTGTTCAACAGATTATGACTTAATTTAGCACAGAGACAGGTTTCAGGATGTAGGGAAATACAAATCTTTGACGACCTCCGTGGCGCAATGTGTAGCGCTGTTGTCTTAACGTGCGGAGGTCCCGGGTTCAATCCCCGGCAGGGTCAATTTAGGAATTTATAATTTCTGAATTTTCTCTGGTCTGGCCTGGTGGGAGGCTTCGACCGTGGCTAGTTACCACCCTACCGGCTAAGACGTGCCGCCGAGCGATTTAGCGTTCCGGTACGATGCCGTGTAGAAACCGAATAGGGTATGGGTTTAAATATAACTGTCATGCCCCTAACAGGTTAGCCCGCTACCATCTTAGACTACATCATCACTTACCATCAAGTGAGATCGCAGTCAAGGGCTAACTTGTAGTGGATAAAAAAAAAAAAAATTAAGGCTACCACGGAAGTTTTCCAAAACCCTTAGTCCCCGCGGACGAAGTCACAGGCAATAGTCTAGTATACAAGATTTAATTAGAACAAGTTCCAACACAGCCCGTCTAAGTTGTCTTGTTAACTAAAACATACAGCTATCCTGTTTATCTTGAGTTGTTGCACTTGTGGATAATAAATCAAGTAGGGTGGGAAAGTGTTTTGCGCCTCAAAGTGTTAGGAACTAAGCTAATGTTAGTTCTACGTAGGCAATAGCTGTTATCACGGGTTATTTTAATCATTATGTTTTTATTAGGGTACCTCAAAAGGAAAAAACGGAACCCTTATAGGATCACTTTGTTGTCCGTCTGTCTGTCTGTCAAGACCCTTCTTCTCAGGAACGCATGCAGGTATCATATCAGCAGGCAATACTCAGGTCTACTGTCCCTTGGAGCTGTGAAAAAATCAAACTTCTAAGCCAACGCAATCAAAAGATACAGCCGTTTATAGTGCAAATTTTCGACACTCGCAATGGTATCAAAACCTACAGGGTACCTACTTCCCGTGAACTCAGAATCTTGAAATTTGGCACGAAGTAACGTCTTATAGCATAGATAAAGGAAAAATTGCGAAAAGCATAATTTTTTAGTAACATCATTAAAAATATTTTTAGTAATTTTAAACTTACTAACTTACTTACTACCCCTTTCTCATGAACGCGCATAGGTATTCAATTAAAATTAAAATAGATAAGTGGAATAAAAATAACTTTTACTTATATACCTACAGGTTTGTACGGAACCCTTGGTGCGCGAGTTCGACTCGCACTTAGCCGGTTTTTTTTTAAATTAGAAAGTAAGTTCTTTAAGGCAGGGATACGCGGTGGCTGGAAAAACTGTACCTGACAGAAAACCGTTAAGTCTATGACTCTCTCTCTCTAGTAATTATAATAGATGGAGAGATACAATAGTATATTGTGATACAAGGGTGGAAAGTAGGTTATTGCAAACGAGCTGTCATTAATAAGCCCGAGCCGAAGGTGAGGGTTTTTAATGTCACGAGTTTGCAATAACCTTCACACCCGTGTATCACACAACGTTTTTCAATACAGTTGTGGGAAATAGTAATAAACAAATCAAAGAATTACAAGTTTATTTCAACATACTCGTACATACGTACATAGTAATTAATTCTGAAAATTGAGATAGTTTTTAACACAGATGGTTTTTAACATGGAATAACTTGACCACAATGTAGATGGTTTATATTTTCCACTCAATTCATGAAAATAAGCTAACAAAACATTTTCTGAGAATGACTTAGTTTTTTTATGTTTTTTCCATGAAATAAAATTATTGTAAGCCGTCATAGGTATATCTTTCTCGAGATTTTGCCATCTTGCGCAGTTTTCGCCTCAGATAAAATATCTGGTGGAGTTAATTCCATTTCATCATAGTAGGACTAGAACTCATATTAACAAAAATATAATCAATTTATCACATAAAAAATTTCAGCAAATGGCGCGTATTTACACCTGGACATATTTTTATTTTTTCAACGAAACTAGGCTACGGGTTCGTACCTACGCGTATACAGCCTATTCGATTTTTTCAAATATTGAAAATAATTAAATTAAAACTGGTAATTAAATATAATCAACAACAATTTAAAAGAATTTTGGAAATTCAATGCTAAAACATACGGATTCATTCATTTTTCCTCGTAAAAAGCCTATCCGATTATATTCTATGTATGAAAACTCCTTGCTACTAAACTTTTTTAATTGACTTGGAAAAGGACTTGTCCAAAATTGGGCCTTGAACATGAACCAAGATGATTTTAATACACGTGAATAGAGATCCTAAAATATGGCTTTTAGAATTATTATTTACACATTTTTAAAGGACCCCAATTTGGAGAAAAATATATTTTTATTTTGTGGCTTTTTTAGATCTTTGTCTGAATTTTATCAACAGTAAAAAAAAAACTTGATTTTTTTTGTCACGTATGTCATTGGGTGATTGTCAAATGTCACTGTCAGTTTTGTTTATCCTAATTTATTGGTGATTTATTGCTGTCTAATAATTATTTTACGAATGTCTCAAATACTCAATTATTATTTATTAATATTATAATGTTGTATGTACTACCTATGTAGTAGAAAATGGGTAGTTTATCGAAATGGAATGTTAATAATCACAATTAATGCGCATTACCCAAGTTTTAGTGTTGCCATCCATCGAAAAATATTTTCTACAAACGATATTTTTCATAATTAATTTTTAAAAAAACGGGGTTTTCTAAAATTATTATTTAAATGGCGTTTAATGTTATATTTTTTTCTCTTTCACGTGATGGCAGTTTGGTTCTGGTTCATTGACACTCAGAATAAAAAACCACCCTCCATACTGAACTGGGACATGTCCTTTAAAACTAAACTGCAAAAGTAAGTGTCGAGCTTGTAAAAGTAAGTCACGACCGTGTAAAAGTAAGATGCCTATGCGAAAGATTCAATTTTCGAATCTTAACTACAGCCTCTGAAAGTGCGCCATGTTTGACAACTGTATTGAAAAGTAACTATTTGTAATTATGGAGTGAGAAGACGAGGTGAAGAAGATCTACTGAAGCCTAATAAAACGTAAAGTACTGTCAAGCGGTAACAAAAACGTTTACAAACTTTTTAGTTTTTTTTGTCATGAAGAATGATGTAATACCACATGAGTAGATAAACTTAACGGAATATACTCATGTGGTAATACGAGACACCTGTATGCCCTATTAGGAAATAAACGAATTGAGTATTTGATTAATCGGCTTTCCATCCCGCTGCCTGATGATTTATTAAATTGTTATAGCTAAGTAATGTAAGTTATAACATTTTCCCTTTTAAAAAGAGCAATTTCTGAAAATTTTGCCGGCTCTTCTCAGTAGAACCGGTGGGCTTGTTTTGGTATAAGCGGCTTACGTGAAGTAAATAATTATAATTTCATAAATTCTATATTGTGGTGCAATACTAAAGCTCTGAGGGTACCAAACAAGCTCTGGAGCCTTTAACCAAACTTTTTAATTTTCTCCTAGGAAATTATAGAGTTACCGCGTGAATCAAACAACCTAAATCCACGCGTATACATCATCTAGTTTCCTATAAATTTATCACCAAATTACTTTGACCTTCCAAATAAACGTATATCAGTAACAACGTTTCAAGGATGTCTTATTAAGAAATTTTTCATCCTGTTATGTTCCAGTTAGCGGTTCAGACGCCTAAATGGAGAATAAAAAGTGAAAAGTGCAAAACATTCGAAACGTTGCGCCTACAACATCTCGACGCAAAACGCCATCTACGAAAAACTCGGCTGAAGCAGACTATACACAATTAGGTATGTGCATAACAGCGATCAACTTTGTTGCGATCTGCGCACACTCCAGGAAGTAGAGCCTATTGATGGATACGTTATGAGAGGAAATTATCTCATAGATAAGTCTTGGGTTAAGCCTTGGTAGTCTATGCAAGGAAGCTTCTCAACGGGAGTACGAAATTAGCCGTTTAATAATAGGTACTAATTGTTAAGATCGGATAGCCAATGTTTAAGTGTCCTTCAATAATAAATCAGTTAAAAGACATTTTAATCTTCATTGATTAAATTGTATAAGGCCACCAAGGACTAATGTAATTGACTCACATTCAAAGTAAATGCGCTTAGTGTGTGAGTTGATTAGATTGCTTGCAAGTGTATTATGGACCCCCACGGGACAATGCCCAGACCTTGAGCTTGCGTGGGTTCGAGGATTCACGAGACAATTATTCAAATTAATTGTGAGATTGATCTAACAACTGTATTAAATCCTTCAGTACATTGATACGTTAAAGTTGCAAGACAGATGCCGTTGCAGGCGATACTCCCTTTGAAAGGGTAACCCAAAATTGTTTTCGACTCTCTCTTTTCATGTTCAAGTCGAACCAACACTGGAATTTTTATTTTTCAAAATTTTAATATGACCGTCAAACGGTGACAGCTCTCATAATTGGACAGACGGATGGACAGACGGATAGACGGACAGATATTATGACCGGACAAACCTAAATAACGGTTTCATGTTTTAGTGCAGAGTTCTAAAACTATGGTCATTTTATATTACAGCGCAATAGCTCATAATAAGTCAAAAGCGTATATAACACACAATTCACATTACCCACAACATCTTATTTCATCATCCCCTTTGCCTTATCTCTTCATCTACGTATTACGTATTACGTTACGCTAAGCGATTAAGACTTCCAACAATTAATAGGAAATTGCTGTAGATTATGTGGTCAAGGCAATAGGCAGCCCATCTGTAATACCACAGGTAATACGCTTTGAAAGTAGGTCGAAGTAGAAAACTGTTGCTACGAAGCCTACGAAGCCCAAGTTTAAGAAAACTGGCCGTGTCTTTACATAAATAAAGTGTACCTACATTGTTATCTCAGAACGTGGGCGGAAATTTAAGCATAACATGCGAGGTTACGAAAGTTATGAAAGGAAATATAGAAGTAACATAAGATCACGCTTCGTATTGTAGGGTCGCGGTGGTTGAATTTTTTTGCCAAATCCTTAAACCTCCCTAAGCTAGTTTAAAAAGTACTCTCTGCCATTGCCACTGCATTGATAGTACCTCTCATAATTCACATTCTCTCTCCACTGTAATAGTTATTTGTTCAACAAGATAGCAATTGGCTATTGTGTTATAGCTACATACCTTTACATAACTTTTCACCTCTATAGCGAGAAAACATGAACTGATTCTGAAAGTTTCATGAACTTTGTAAAAAAAATTCCCAATCCACAGCGTTCTAAATTTAAATTGCTATTGCTCACAGCTTAAAACCAGTGAGCGAAACTCGTTTTTTCTCACTGGTTTAAAGCGCAAAGGCGTAAAGGCGCGTTTTCGAGTTAGAGAGGTGAAAATTATTAACTTGCACTTGCTTTACACCGCGTTGAGGAGGTCGATAAAACCTGTGTTTATACAAGGAAGTCAGTTAAAATATTATATTGACGAGAGGTATCGACATAAAGTGCTGAAAACATTCTACTAATAACCTACTTTATTAATGCGTTAAGAATTCATGCTTGTTAGTTTGTCCTTCAATCAGAATGACCAAGCAATATACCCACGTGATTTTTTGCATCCATAATAATTGGAGAGTGTTAAAGGCTGCCTATACCTTCTAAAATAACAAAACTTCCACAGGAGTTTAAATAAAGTTTTTTTTAATCATTGTAATAATTATTCACGTTGAAGTTTTAAAAACCACAATCAACACATCACAGTCGAATATAAAGATCACACGATTCAAGGATAGCTCTGATTGTCGTCAATTTGACGCGTCATACGAATACGCAATTAGCGGCATGCGAGCCAATTAGAGCGTCATTGACTATGGCAGTTAGATTTATGGAATACCATTGAAATATAGCGTGAAGCCTCGAAAATGTGTGCTCCGGTGCCATTAAATTCATAATTGTAATCCGTTATATTTTTTTCAATTTGTACCAATACCTACTGGTACCATAATATCATACCTACTAATATTATAAAGTAGTTGTGTACTTTATTTGTTGGTTTGTCCTTCTATCATGGCGCAACATTGCTGTTAAATTGCCGAGTTTCTTGCTGGTTCTTCTCCGTAGGAATGGCATTCGGAACCAGTGGTAGATTCATTCGACTATTCATAAGCACTTGTAAAAAGTCTATTTGAATAAAAAACTTTTGAATTTTGAATCTTGAATTTTGAATTGCTTTTTGGAGTGAAAACTTCTTTAGCCGCGTTGAGCACATTTTGGTAGGGAGAAACTTGTGGATTTGCGTGACCGATATGCTCGCGTACACCTACATGCTCACGTTGTTACGAAGACAAAAGGTCTTAAATATAAATATACTGCATTCGTGATTAAACTTTAATGCCTTAGTTAATAAGGTTTATATTTTAATTATTTTAAATTTATTTCTTTATATAAAAAAAATTCGTTTTACTTCTATCGGCAGTTCCTATGCCTTCTAATTTTTTGCATTGTTTGTTGAAAAATTGGTTTTTTTCATTGGCAAAGTGAGGACCTAAAGTGCGATACATTATGCTACTTTAATCTCGGGAAATCCAAGCTCACATTTTGGAACATAAATCAATTAATGATCACGTCCGTATTTGAATTCTGGTACAAATTTGCATCCTGCAAACTATCTTTGTACCAGGATTCATTAAAATCAGCTTAGGTAACGGGTGGGCAGTAAAAGGTGACAACCGAACAAACAAACGTCGTTTTAATAAGGATTTGTTAATAGCTGAATATTTCATTATTATTACTGTTTTTTTTTTATCCACTACAAGTTAGCCCTTGACTGCGATCTCACCTGATGGTAAGTGATGATGCAGTCTAAGATGGTAGCGGGCTAACCTGTTAGGGGCATGGCATTTATATTAAGGCCATACCCCTATTCGGTTTCTACACGGCATCGTACTGGAACGCTAAATCGCTTGGCAGCACGTCTTTGCCGGTAGGGTGGTAACTAGCCACGGCCGAAGCCTCCCACCAGTCAAAAGATAACATATTGCATTCTATCTTACCTTCAAAGAGCTTAATGAAATACCTGGAAATTTAAAAGCTGACTTGAAAACCCGATCTCATCCGATTTATAAAAGACTAATGATGCAACGAAAGCCTTAATCCGCCTATCCCGAGGGAAAAAAACTTTGATTCTCTTGAGAGACAGCGAAATACTAGAACGACATTTTGCAACGTAACAAAATGCAAATACCAAAAACATAGGCTGTTAAATAAAAAGTTTATGCATTTAATTTTGAACTATAGCATTAATAAGTACCTACTTACTACAGTGTTTTAGATCTATTAAAATATATCTATCAAAGTATTTATTACGGTTAGTAGTAATTATTACCTACAGTTGTTTAAGCTCAGGGAGGTCACTACCATCGCTTAAAGCAGCATTATTTCAAAATGTCAGTTTCTTTAGCTTGACGTCCCTTAAATAAAAAATTTGAAAAAAAACGAACGTCAACAATATCCTCCGTAGAATTTGACGACCTCCGTGGCGCAGTGTTGAACGCTGTTGCCTTGACATGCGGAGGTCCCAGGTTCGATCCCCGGCCAAGGTTTGGAAATGTATTTATGAATTTTCCCTGGTCTGGCCTGGTGGGAGGCTTCGGCCGTGGCTAGTTACCACCCTACCGGCAACGACGTGCCGCCAAGCGATTTAACAATCCGGTACGATGCCGTGTAGAAACCGAATAGGGGTATGGGTTGAAATATAACTGCCATGCCCCTAACAGTTTAGCCCGCTGCTATCTTAGACTGCATCACCACTTAAACAATCAGGTGAGATCGCAGTCAAGGGCTCCCTGTCTTGTAGTGGATTAAAAAAAAAAATGCAATATGGCTTTATGCGATGGTAGTATGCGCCTGGTTTTAAACTAAAAGCTAGTCTGGGCCAAGTTGACCTAATATAACATATTTTTGCAATTATGAACAACTAGCTGATGCCCGCGACTTCGTCCGCGTGGATTGAGGTTTTTCGGTTCCCGCGGGAACTCTTTAATTTTCCGGGATAAAAAGTAGCCTATGTGCTATTCCAGACTATAATCTATCTCTGTGCCAAATTTCATCCAGATCCGTTCATCCGTTGGAGCGTGATTGAGTAACAAACATACATCCATACATCCAAACTTTCGCATTTATAATATTTATTTGACTAGCTGATGCCCGCAACTTCGTCCCCTTGGATTTTGGTTTTTGGTTCCCGGGGAACTCTATAATTTTCTGGGTTCTCTTTAATTTTATGGGCCTATGTGTTATTCCAGACTATAATCTATCTCTGTGCGAAATTTGACACAGAGATAGATTATAGTCTGGACCTGTATATGTCTGGATTATTTTCCAGTCCCGTTCAGCCGTTCTGGCGTGATTAAACATCAATCCATCCATCCAAACTTTCGCATTTATATTAGTATCTATAGATATAGATAGATTAATTAATTATTAAAGGTGACGAAGCATTATCTCTTAAAGGAATTGTCGTGTTCCGTGGTCTTACTCAATATGCTCGAAGTCTATTATTATAGCAATACTTCACGCCACATAATAATACTCGTAAAATTCCTCAACTCTTATCTCAAGTGTCAATTAAAACGATGCTTATCAAATGAAAATCAACATTAGCCCGATTATTATGAGCAATAAAGCATTCGAAATATAGCCATAAAAAAATCCATCATTGCAGTCGTAGATCGACGCTGAAGAGCGGGATCGGTCGTAATACCTCTACAGCAAAAGACCCGCAGAGTGTACATAATATTTTGTACACATAAAAGGATAAATTTAATTTAAAATCTAAGGACTAGAAGTATATGTAGTAGTAGTATAGTACTAGTAGTATGAGTTGTCACCCTTCCCTTCTACGACGTAGGTGTAACTAATTACCTTCAAGGCTAGAGTGAATAGACATCATCTAGTTAAGCTCGTTCTAACCCGGCTCTGATAATTGCTCTCCAATCATAAAACTTATTTAGCCACGTTGAGCACTTTTTGGTAGGGGGTAAACTTGTGGATTCGCGTTACCGTCACCGACATGCTCGCGTTGTTACGAAGACAAAGGTCTTATATATAAATATACTACATTCGTAATTAAACTTTAATGCCTTAGTTTAAAGGTTTATATTTTAATTTTTTTTTTAAATTAAATAATGGTTTTCACTTCTATCGACAGTCCCTATGACTGCCAATTTTTTTTTGCAAATAGAATGCGATGATGGGTTGACTCGCTATTCATACTTAATATTACAATATCATAATAAATGAACACGTAGGTAATGGCAACCTTTAGCGATATGGAGACTTAGTAAATGGAGTTATAGTAAATCATTCAACTCATTATAGCTTTTACTGAAGATGTCAATTATCTTAACTTTAAGAGTCATCAAAAATGGAGGTTACCCTTTTGTAAATTTTTATTTCTTTAGCTTTACTACTTTTTTCTGCTAAATTCAAATCGATTCCAATACTCCAAGTTCCAACATGACTAAGGCTCAGACCACAGAGAGTTAAAGTTAAACTGGCCTATCTAACATTCCTAATTACTGATTAGGTGTTATAACTTATAATTAGTATTGTGAAGGGTGGAAATACCTTGACATTTGATTTCAAAGTGTTTTAAGGCGGTCAAATCTAACGTTAACTATGCAATGCAATCGACCCTTAACTACCACAATTATTGTAAAAGACAACGTAATTTACCATTCAATTAACTTGAATTATGTCAACCAACTTCAGTGTTTTTTTAATGTAATCTATTCAAGCTATTTTTCAAACAGCTTCAATTCCAAATAACTTTCAACCATAAAATGAGGTAAATAGACTTCATTTCTGTATAAAAGACAATGTTCGTAAAAGCCTGATCGGTTCCGAAGTACTCATAATGTAGGTATTGCGTGCGGTCAAATGTTGCGTCGATGTGATTTAATACCGTTTACTTGGTTTATTGGATTTTATTGATGACAGGCTTTGTCTGCAGTACGGTATCAATTACGCCTGGTTAAAAAAACATTGATATTATCATGTTCTTTTGATCTTGTTTGTAAAAAGGTTTGTTTAGATTAAGTAAGTAAAAATTTGGCTAATTTTTACCCGACTATGCCAAAGCCAAAAGGAAGGGTTCTGGGGTCACGGGAGTGACCCCGCCAAAGCGAGCCAAAGGAAACGGGGGCACTACCTACCTTTTCTCGAAGCGTTTCGTCGGATTTTCGAACCGTCATAGCTTAGGTCCAGATGATGCTAGAAAGCTGAAATTTTCAGGATAAGGTGTTGTTGGCAAACTTACCAAATATACCAAGTATAAATTTTCTAGCATATATAGTTTCAGATTTATTGATACCTGAAATACGTCGATTTCGTGACTGACTCACTGACCGTCATCAACATGAAAAAGGTACTTCCTGAAGTGCTAGAAGGCTGAAATTTGGTATGTAGGCTAGAATTTGCATATAAACAACAGGAAAATTAAGAAATCTGAAACTTTTCCCCTCCAACCCCTCCTATAGGGGGTGCAAATCTGACAGCATTTCCTCGTATTTTAGAACAGTCATAAGTTCGGTACGGATGATGGTAGAAAGCTTTAATTTTCAGGATAACATGTCGTTGGCACATTTATTAAACATACTAAGTTTCAATTATCTAGCATTTATGGTTTCAGATTTATTGATACCTGAAATACGTACTTTTGGGGGTTTTTTACTTTTACTAAATCACATGAAACACGAAACCTCTAGGGTACTTCCTAAAGTCCTAGAAAGCTGAAATTTGGTATGTAGACTAGGAATTGCACATAAACAATGGAATAATTAAGAAATCTGAAACTTTCTTTTTCCAACCCCTCTTATTGGGGGTGCATATTTGACAGCGTTTCCACGTATTTGCTAACCGTCATAGCTTCAGTCCGGATGATGCTGGAAAGTTGAAATTTTCAGGGTAAGATGCTGTTGGCCAACTTATTAAACATACCAAGTATCAATTGTCTAGCATTTATAGTTTCAGATTTATCGATAACTGAAATACATCGGTTTCGTAATTTAGCCTTATAAATCGCTGATGAAAATCAAAACCTCTAGGGTAGGTACTTCCCAAAGCCCTAGAAAGCTGAAATTTGGTATGTGGGCTAGGAATTTCATGTAAATAATGGGAAAATTAAGAAATCAGGAATTTTTCCCTTCCAACCCCTCCTATAGGGGGTGCATAATAGCTGCACAGTCGGTACTAAAAGAAATATGTGCAAAATGCCGTATACATACATAATACCGTACATAAATAATATATATATAAAATTCATGACTCAGGTACAAATGTTCTGAATACAAACATTATGCCCCTAGCAGAATTCGAACCCGCGACCTCTCCCTCAACAGTCATGGTCTGTAACCAATCGGCCAAACAGGTCGCACATAATAATCACGTAATCTTGTCATTTTTATTCTCATTATTTTCATTTTATTACTGAAAAATTATAAAATACCTATAAGTACTTACAACATAAAATATTTTTCAGAGGTAAATATACCTATAGTAATCATTGGCGAAGAGTCCACGTATGACCCGGCATCCCTTTAGGAATTGTTCAATAAGTAATCAACGATATTTTCGTCTAACCCTGTTCTTCGAACTAAACACTGTTCATTGGTTTGAATTAAATAAACGCGTGACAATTTATAGAAAAGTAGATGATGCCCGCGACTTCGTCTGCGTGGATTAAGGTTTTTGATTCCAGCGGGAACTGTTTAATTTTCCGAGATAAAAAGTAGCCAATGTCCTTCCCCGGGATACAAACTATCCCTGTAAATTTCATCAAAATCGGTTGAAAAGATGGGCCGTGAAAGCGCAGCAGACAGACAGACACACTTTCGTATTTATAATATTATATGGATCTAAACTAATATTAAAAAGAGGAAAGATTTAACCGTCAAGTTTGCTGTGGATAAAATAAAAAAAAACTCAACCGATTTTAAAAATTCTTCCGGCACTTCACGTAGGTCCATTCCAGTGCTAATGTAAAATCTTATGTGCTGCTCAGTGCCCACTGGCTTTAGTGGGTAAAAAATAATGGACTATTATCATGATTAGTGCTACCCTTGCGAAGCGGGGCGGGTCGCTAATCAACAATAAGTAGATATAAACCGGCTGGCCCATACAACCAAATATCTTTAATACTGAGCACCAGACTCGAAAATAAGAACTAACTTAAGTATGTATGGATTTGCCGCTCATTACATACATATACAGCAAACCCACAAAGAAAAGAGGCAACGATAGAGAGTGGGCAATGAAAAAAGGAATAACTGTAGTGCGAGAAATAGACTCCAAAAAATTAAAAAATCTAGTGCGCCTGCCAAAAAGAAATGAAATCCCACCAAAACCATTTCATGGATAGGCTGCCAAAACTCGCATACAAGTCCAAATCATAATGCTTTCACTGTTAAAAAGTTATGAGATCTCTAGTAGAGCCAAGCCCCTAGTTGAGCTCCGATTTGTGCTGCGCATCATCATATCCCATGGGGCCAGTTCCAAGTCCAAAGTGTACAGGTTTAAGTACTTTTGGCTGTACCACATTTACTACATAGAAGTCCTGACTCTATAAACTCTACATCTTGATAAAAAGATGTGGCTTGGCTGTTTCGTGATCCAATCAATCATTTAATGTTCGTGGAATAGGTATAGTTTGTGCGAGAATCACGAAACGGCCAAGCCACATCTTTTTATCAAGATGTAGAGTTTATAGAGTCAGGACTTCTATGTAGTAAATGTGGTACAGCCAAAAGTACTTAAACCTGTACACTTTGGACTTGGAACTGGCCCCATGGGCTATGATGATGCGCAGCACAAATCGGAGCTCAACTAGGGGCTTGGCTCTACTAGAGATCTCATAACTTTTTAACAGTGAAAGCATTATGATTTGGACTTGTATGCGAGTTTTGGCAGCCTATCCATGAAATGGTTTTGGTGGGATAAGACTTATTTTAGAAGGAGTATGTAAGTAAGTACCTATGTATTTATGTATGTTCCACCGTAGCGCCTAAACTACTGAACCGAATTTCAATCGATTCATTATAATGATTAGGTAATAATTATTACGGTCCGGGTAATATAGGCTACATTTTACATGAACAAAATTTACATGAAGGATGTTACATCCAAAAATAATTCTTTGGATTCTAAAATTTATATGTACCGACGGTAGTCGGGTTATAAATTTTTAATTAATACTTATTGTTTGTTGATCGTTGCCGGACGCCACCGTCCTATATTCAGCGGCTCCCTGCGACTATAGTTTGTTGTCTTCTGTCTATTTATGTCTATATCTAACTCTCCACTCGCCCTCAATGTCTGTATGCGCTGCTGGGAATCACTGCTCGACTCTCCTCCATATGTTACCAAACGGCTGCTCTCTTATTTCGGACATATCATACGACGTGGAGACAACAGACTCGAGAAGCTGCTCACCAACTTGGTGGTCTGACCAACTGAGGAAGTCGAACGCGTCTAAATTTCATAATATAGTGAGAATAAAACGAATAAAAGAGAGTAAAAAAAAACAAATAAATCCGTTTGATGTTAGGATCTAGCCAGGACCACAATCTTCAGCAATGAAGGAACGACCGAAGAGAGAGATGTCTGTATCCACCTGTAGGGGTTAGCGAACGATGTGCTTTCCCGTGCGAGGTCGCAAGTCCAGCACTTTGGAACAATAAAGTCAATAGTTACGAGTAAGTTGAATAAAAGCTGTCTACGTCTCTACTATAAAGTTAACTTAAAAAATGTAGACAAAGCGTCGCATGAATTTTGTTGACGAATCTTGAAATGAGCTCCAAGTTATTCCAAGTTACGCCATAACAAAGTTGGTAACAAGTTAAGTCAACTAATTGTAACTATTGTTCCGCTATGAAACGGTAAAGCAACAGTCCCTTAAAAGGTTTCAGTCCCAAATTATTTCGGCCGCTTTGTAGTTATATAACGATTAAATTATAAAGGTCTAGATGGAAATTCATTGGAAATTTGTGATTTCTGTACTTAAATAACTATAAACCTAAAAATATACTTCTGACAGTTTGTCGATCAGTTTGAAGCACTGAAGTTACCGGGTAAAAGGCTTGGTGGTTTCGGCTGTGGTGGATGGTAACACCCTAGCGCCCGCGCCGCCATTTTTTATCCCGGATATATTAAAAGTTTCCATTAGATTTTAAAAAACCAAATTCCATTTGCATCAGATCGCGGCTATTATTTAGTTTACAATAACTATAATCTATACTAATATTACAAAGAGGTAGTTTGTGAGTTTGTGAGGTTGTAGGAGGTAATCTCTGGATCTTCTGAACCGATTTTGAAAATTCTGGTACCAATAGAAAGCCACATTATTTGTGAGTATCTTAGCCTTTATTTATACTAAGCCGAAAAATTAGGGAGTTCCAGTGGGAATTTAAAAAACTTATTTCACGCGGACGAAGTCGCGGGCATTTGCTAGTATACCATAAAACTCTAAGTATTCTTCGCGCGACATATGAATGCTCCCGCTAGAAGACGGAGGACATTCTGGATTAAAAGGATAAACGTCGTTTCTGCAAGCGGGCCTAATTCAATTAATTTGCTAAGTGGCATGAACTCGAACTCACTAATTTTTGGAAATTCTTTGTAATCTGCTTTTAAATAAGTAATTTGTGCTTCAATTAAACGGTTTTAAAGTGACTTCTCGTTTTCATCAAATCTCTTAATATGTGCGACCGTGACAGGACCATTATGGACACCATCGATTCATCAAATGTAATGCAACATATTTTACTGTTACAAGCTTCATTTTCCAAAATATACCTTGTTAGTAATTATACCTATAGTACCGTTACACCCATAACAACTGGCTAATTTATGTCAGTAGGTAATTATAACAAAACAAACTATGTTTGCAATGAAAACATCCTTGAGTATGTTATGTTATGCTAAATGATCTTGCACGCTTTGTACAATAATTATTTGTGTACAAACTGTTAATTAAGTAGGTACATAGTTTGTAGATACTAAGTTAAAGATCTTTTGCTATGGTTTTTCCATATAAAAGTCATTTGTTAAATCAGTAATTCTTGACGATAGATAGAAAGAAAAAACATTTATTTACAGCATTGTGCCACACAGAACAATACCTTAAGATTAATGTTACCTTGGCGCCTCCAGTACCTGAGCATTAGACTCATGATCAAGTCATAGAAGCACCAAGATGCCAATAGACGTCCACTGCTGGACGAAGGTCTCCTGAATGGATCTCCACTGAAAACGGTCTTGTGCTGCTTGCTTACAGCTCCCAGTTATTTGCTTGAAATCGTCCGTCTACCTTGTGAGGGGTCGTCCAACGCTACGCTTTCCCGTGCTAGGCTGCTATTCAAGCACCTTGGCACCCTAATACCATAGCATCATCGCAAATCCCTCAAATGAAAACGTGCAGCTGTTTCCAAGTACTGGCTGTAGTAGGTACGAATGTACATCCAAAGCGCGGCTTTTCACACATACCAGTGTTTCGAGGCTCGAATAATATTATGTTTAACCCATTGACTTATATGTAATGGCTTAACCTTCAAAATTACAGTTTAATGTCACGAACGTGCCTAAAATAAGGATTATAATAAATTTCTAAAGCATGAACCTCAACAATATTAAAACAATACGGCTTTAAGCGACAGTAGTATGCCCCTTCGTGTGATTTAAAATCGCGTACGCTATTTTTATTTTATTTCAGTCAATCAGTGTCTCCATTTAAAAATATAGAATTATCATTCTCATAGTAGAATTATCATACATATAAATTGATTTGAATATTTGATTCGAATGCAAAAATAATATGCAATAATATATACGTTTCTGGTTGATTAGACGCATTATCGATATGATGCTTGTTCAATTAACTCCACTCATTAGTGATAATGGAGATAGTATCGAATTCGAGCATTGATTAACTAGATAATCCACATACGCTTACATTACGCTCTGTTGGAACTTTAATGGCGTTATGCAGTTAATATTAATTTATACTTACGTGATTATCTTTTCCGGCTCTTCGTCAACTGAACGTTCACTCCTGTACAATGGACATAGGTCTCTAAAGGGAACTCTCTAGGCTAGCCGATCCGAGTTGAACCTTATCGCAATAATTCTCCAGGTATATTAGGTAGGTATATTTTTTTAAATATGTAACTGCGTCGATTTGGCGGCAAATTGGCATCAAAGTGGCGTCGAGTAGCGCACGATAGACCAAAGTGGCGGTAACAAGAGGAGGTCTTTGCCAACAGGCAACTTGAAACGCGAATAATTATATTCCTTAATCTATACTACTACTATTACCTATTCTGTGGTATAACTATATAACGTTAGTAGGTATGTGAAAGCTGTACTTACACATTTTCAAATCTTAGGTCTGATGTTTCTTGCAAAAATATTTTTGTATTTCAAAGTGTTTTCAAAACTAAGCTAAAGCCATTTTGTGTGAATATGACCCCGCTTGTTGGTCGCTTGTCCACATTATAGGATATTATCGTGCAAGTTTACGTTTCTTTTATAGAATAAAATCTTTTGAAGGCACCACGTAAGCTGCGGTTCGTAAAAGTTTATACATTTTATTGGGCACTTCAATGGACTTTTTATATCTCGTGTTTTCTCTGGTACCACATTATTATTATTATATTTTACAATA
The DNA here is from genome assembly GCA_917051295.2 of Erebia ligea. Taxonomy (NCBI): domain Eukaryota; kingdom Metazoa; phylum Arthropoda; class Insecta; order Lepidoptera; family Nymphalidae; genus Erebia; species Erebia ligea. Next base: position 16,922,887 of record OU785221.1, on the reverse strand, counting down.
AATTTGCCACAATCACTATTATACCTACTGTGATTTTATGAATGAATTTATATAAAAAGTAAAGATCCAAGAAAAGATGTTTAAGTTATATTATATAGTAATAAATTACTATAAAACCCCTACTTTATGCCGATTATCCACTACATGTTAAGTGCTTTGTTGGTTGGTGTGCTAAACAAGTCTTTCCTTTACTGTTAAAAAACGATGTTTCTAGTAACTCAACTATTGAAAAATATTTTCTTTATCTGTCAACTGTTTTCTAAATCATACAACCCTTGTAATAATTGTGTAGAACTAAATGTTTCAATCTAACAAAAAACATAGCCTTAGGCCCTTCTGGAATATTTTGTCTTTCAAACCCTCGTATAAGAAAACAAAATCATACATATTATTTTATTGAATGATAATAGTTAGGTATTATTTTTACTAGTGTGTTATTTGAGCAAAATGAAACTTATGAAATATATTATTTTTAATCCACTACAAGTTAGCCCTTGACTGCGATCTCACCTGATGGTAAGTGATGATGCAGTCTGAGATGGTAGCGGGCTAACCTGTTAGGGGTATGGCAGTTATATTAAACCCATACCCCTAGTCGGTTTCTACACTGCATCGTACCGGAACGCTAAATCGCTTGGCGGCACGTCTTTGCCGGTAGGGTGGTAACTAGCCACGGCCGAAGCCTCCCACCAGGCCAGACCAGGGAAAATTCAGAAATATAAGTTAATACTACCAAATAATAGTTATTTGTTATACAAGAGTGAAAAGTTGTTTTTTAACCGCGTGCTCAATTTTGATGACCGAGCAAGCGAAGGATTCTAAAATTGAATCACGAGCGGAGCGAGTGATTCAAAAATTAGAATCCTGAGCGTCAGCGAGGGAATCAAAAGAGCACGAGGTGAAAAATCTTTTCACTCGAGTGCAACACGTAACTTTTCATCCCACCTCAGCGAGGAAATGACTAAATGAAAAAAATATCACAAGATTAAATTCAATTCTGTTAATTTCTTCGTCACTAGAATCACTCATTTTAGGTTTTTCACTTATTTTCAATTTTCTTGTTTTTAATCGGTTTTAATTTTAAACAATATGACGTGAAAGAAAATGGTGCGCGCAAAGCAAATTAAAAAAGTACACCAAGAAGGTTACGAGTGTGAGTTTTTAACAAATTAAAAACGATTGTATGGAAATTCGGCACCATAGAGTACAAGTAAATAGGTTTTAATGATGTTTTGAATTCACAAACTTCATAGACGAGTGATATTTACTAACGTGCACGCGATGTTCTAAATTCAATTTACTTTATCCTCTAGAGGATAATAACGGCTTTTACCATCAGATATCGAAGAATAAAAATACTCTTTCCGAGATGGTGGGATGAAAATATAATTGTTTTGGTAAAATAAATAAAAATAATAATATTATTATATTATAATATATTTTTATCTATAAGAACCACTTTTTTTTAACTTATTTATTTTTATCTTTTTTTTAAATTTATGTTTCCCATCTTAATTATATCCTTACAGGTCACCTAATGCGATAGAATAAGTCTTACATTATTTACAATTAAAATATACTAATAATAAAAAATATACTTAATTAACTACATTATAAAATACCTACTTATAACCTAACTAAATTCAGATTCAGATTCTTTATTATATACAGAAATACAAATAAACTGCATTTCAAGATGATAGGTTTTTGCATATCAGTATGAACAGATAAAACTGTTATTACTCAAGTTTGTTTAATTGTATGAATCTCTTTTTTAGAAAAATATACAAAATGAATCATCTATATTCTATAAATTATATAAAAATGAATGCCTATTTCCCTTGGTCACGGCATCACGCATAAACGGCTGGACAAATTTCGCTAATTCTTTTTGGAACGAAAGTTCCTTATGAGACGATGCGGAGGGGTACTCTACCCGGAAAAAAACGTCCGTAACGAAAATGCGTAAGATGCAAAAAACGTCCGTAAGGAAAATGCGTGGAGTAAGATTTTTTACGAAGACAAAAGGTCTTAAATAAAAATATACTACATTCTAAACGTAAATGACGTACTTTCTAGGGAAGGGCGTTCCATAACCTGATTGCAGTAACTGTGAAGGAATCTGAATATAGTTTAGATTTGTGATGCAGGTATAATAATCATAATCTTAATCATAATAATATTTATTTGCTGATTGTAGGTGCTAGGTTGCTATCTAGCCACTATCTACTAATTATATTATGGTGTGCGAATTATCATAAAATACAATTATTATTATGTACTTATACAATTATTTAAGAAATTTAATACAATTTAATAAAATATTATAGTGGTATAATATTTTATATATCAATAACAATCATTATTATAGAATTTATTAATGGATTTGTGTTTTAGCAGGGTTAACGAGAAGTCCACGGGTTTCGATCCAGATACGGACGCTGTTGGTTTATCAGTGGAGTCGGACATTCTCAACATTGAAAGAAATGTATAGCTGTAAATCGTCTGCATACAGGTGATAGGAACTGAAGTTTAAAACTGAAACTAATCATACTAATATTATAAATGCGAAAGTGTGTTTGTTCGTTGGTTTATTGGTTTGTTAACCAACAATCACGCCGCAATGGAGCAAAGGATCGACATGATTTTTGGCATGCATATAGTCGAGGACCTGGAGAGTGACATAGGCTACTTTTTATCCTGGAGAATGAAGGAGTTCCCGTGGGAATTCAAAAAAACTTATTCCACGCGGATGAAGTCGTGGGCATCAGCTAGTGTATTGTTAAACACAGAAAAAAGTAGACAAGTAAATGAATTTAAAAATGAATTTTTGTTAAGAAATGTAGAAAATTGATGATGGACGATACGCTCTAAAATTTTCGAGAGGAAAGGCAATATTGAAATTGGTCTGTACATCAGTGGGTTTTATTTTTTTTGGTATGGGAATAATGTGTTCGTTTTTCCACAGCGTGGGAAATACCTCCGTAAAAAATGACGAATTTTAAATGTGCGTGTTAAAGGGAAACACAATATCATCACTAAAAATAAAATCATTTTACGACCAATTTAATCACTACCTACTGCTTTACTTGTGACGGAAGCAATGCTTGGTTAGAATCTTCATAAGTGTGAGTGTCAATATATGTCCTAGAGCCTGTTCCAGCAAATAAGAGGAGTCGTTGCATTGCTGCTTGTCTTAGCTGGCCTATCGGGACTAGTATAATATACTTCACCATTTTGATAATTCAGTGCATTAAAATCACTGGGCTGTTCCTATTATGCTCATCATCAGCACGAGAACCCAAAAAGAAAACTGTTGCAATGATTGCTACTACTAAAATTATTACAACTGCTACCATAACCCCTGCCACTAATCGCACTTGTGCACCTACTTCCTCACCAACAAATGAGGTTTCAAGTACAGATCCAGTTCTCCCATATATAATGCTACTCAATCCACCCCAGCCCCTTTTCATCTTAGTTCTAACTCTTATCCCATATTCTGTATCTCTTTTCAAACCACTTATAGTAATATGTGGTTCTTTAGTTATTCGAATTGTAGCATTTGCACTTTTCTCTAAATTATCTTTTGGAAAACATTTAACTTCATAACTTTCTATGATATCATCAGGGTCAGTTAAATTTATAGGTGGTGGGTTCCAAGCCAATGACAACTTATCACTTTCAGCACTTACAACTCTCAGCTTAGTAATAACACTCACAACAGACGCCTTAGTCACAGCTGTTATCTCTACCTTCTTTGTAGGTTCACTTGTTAAATCGGTAACACCATTTAGAGCATTATCTGGTTCAGAAGGTGTTTGTTTACAAGGTACATTCTTGGGATCATTTTTAGCTCGGAAAAATCCAGGTACACATTTACATTCATCTGAGGCATATGCTGTAGATTCAGAATAATCCGGACATGGAATGCAATGTTCATCACCTGTGTGTGATTTAAATTTTCCAGGTGTACATTCATTACAGATCTGGTTACTGTGATCAGGTTCATAACCAGCACGACATTTGCATGAGCCACTTGGTAGTGTCCATTTTCCATCACCGTTGCACAGATAAACTGGTGCTGCTTCTCCATAAGCAGATTCTGAATGTTCTACACATGTGCCATTTGCTTGTTCAATAACAGTTACTTCACGGCCAGTCGGAGTGGCAGGGAAGTTTGCAAAATTTATTGTCACTTCTGGACAAGTTATGTAATAAACTTTAACAGCTAAAATAGAAATACATGCACCCTGATCTCTGAATGCGATAAATACTCCACGTTTAGTTACTGCTATACTCCTCACTTCTGTATTTATGTCTACTTCTTCATCTGCAGCAATCCGGCCAACTAATTTATAACTATCAGGTTCCCATGGGGGTTGTTCTCTAATAGCTTCATCAAACTCATAATACAATAGACTGAATGTTTCTTTACAACTTAGTGCATGGTTTAATATTGAGAATAGTGAACAATCGCGGATAGTGAATTTGATTTCAATGTAAATACGGTTCGCATTTCTTCGCTCTATGAATGGCGTCCATAACCAATTATTGACATTATGGTGCGCAACATCACAAACAACATACGATGGCCAGTTTATATTTTTCTCAAAATTAGTGTACTTTTCTTCAAGCCAGCCAGGTGTACTTGATTGTGGACCATACGGATACCGTGTCCATCCAAGTGTTTGTTCAGTCGTGGTGTCCAGAAGAATTACTTGCTCGCCTCGGACACTGAAAGCGGCGATCACGGCGGCCACCACCGCTGCGTACACACACATCATCTCGACGACATAACAATAAATAACCGAACTTGTTAATTATACTATATTTAACAAAACAAGTGTTCACGGTGCGATAAAGTATGGTCGGTTATTCTAAAAACTGAATAATTACAATAACTTTATTGATCACACGGATTCACATTAACACAAGTTACAAAATTATTAGTAGAATCAACATTTTTATTTTATATTGATCCCGTATACCAATTAACCAAAACTCGCAAATTTTCTTGACATGGACACGCAGCACTTTTGGTATTGCCAAAAATAATGAAATCAAACAAAAAAACATTTAAAATGTCCTTGGTTTGCTCAGTATCTATAGTTCCAGTAGATGTGGGCGTAGGCAGAGTTTCAGATAGACTAGCTATCAGCGTATATAGGATGCGATAGCGATAGTTTAACATAACTACATGTACTATATTATGTATTTAACAACTAGCTTGTTGCCAACAGTTTTTATCCTATTTTGTGAGAAAACTGCTAATGCTTATTACTACTTGGGAGTATGGCAAATAAGTGTCAATGGTGTTTAAAACGCACGAACATGATTTTAAACTATCGCTATTTTTATCGCAAACTAAATGCAAATTGAATGTATTTTTAGTCAATATGTTTCGGTTTTTATATACAATTCAAATCACTTCCGGAGCGGACGCCCTAATAAGATAAGTGCGTGTTGTAATAAAGGAAATAACTAGTGGTTCGCCCCGAACTGAGACCTCGCGGTATCCATAAACTTGTACAGAGCGCCATCTATTGACATAATTGTGAAGTTCTGTTAATAATACTGAAGCACATTAAAAATTAAATAATTTCGTTTCCTTATAATATTTATCTAATTTTAGTATTTGTTGTTCAAGTACAGGATATAATTCAAATAATTAATCAAGTTTCAGGCTTGAGAGTTCAGAAAATTGAGAGTTCTGAGGTCAACTTTGGACGTTAGAAAATCGCCACTTTGAAAGCCCCCCATTTCGTCAATTTTAGGGGAAAAATTAAAAAAAAAATACTTTTTGACTCTATTCCTAATTATCTTTAAAATGATATACCGCAACCCTATGTAACGCTATAAAAAATATTTTACTTCGCATTCGCTTCTATGAGAGCCCCCCTGAAATAAAGATTTTTATAACTTTTTAAGCCATATTTGGCGGGAGGCCATTGGTTTACATATTATATTTAAATATGTTATAAGGCTCTGACAGACGGACGGACAAGTGCCAATTCACCCAAGTAGACTCAGAGACCTTCGCTTCGCTCGGTCAATAATATGTCATATTAAAACTAGATGGTGCTGTTTTCAATTTTCATGTCATGTTCGGAAGGTGGACAGCGCGGCTGTGGCGCGGCGCTCGGGTGCAAAAAATCTGGGTACAAGCCATAGAGTATTGTATACCTATTCTATCATAAGGTACCGTGTAAGCACAGAATGTTAACCTCATAGGTAGGTACCTATAATTTTTACTTGTAGGACATACTTTCCTTAACTCTGTTATGTACCTACAGGCTAAATTATTACTAGTGGTTCGCCCCGAACTGAGACCTCGCGGTATCCATAAACTTACAGAGCGCCATCTATGTGAAGTTCTGTTAAACATAGTGAAGCTCATTAAAAATTAAATAATTTCGTTTCCTTAGAATATTTATCTAATTTTAGTATTTGTTGTTCAAGTACAGGATATAATTCAAATAAGTGATCAAGTTTCAGGCTCAGCCTTTTCTTTTTAAGCACAAACGAATAAATTTGTACAGAGCGCCATCTATTGACAACATTGTGAAGTTTGTTAAAAATACGTGTGCTCATTAAAAATTAAATAATTTCGTTTCCTTATAATATTTATCTAATTTTAGTATTTGTTGTTCAAGTACAGGATATAATTCAAATAATTAATCAAGTTTCAGGCTCAGCCTTTCAGAAAATTGGGAGTTCTGAGGTCATCTTTGGACGTCAGAAAATCACCACTTTGAAAGCCCCCCATTTCGTCAATTTTAGGGGAAAAATTAAAAAAAATATATTTTTGGACTCCGTTCCTCATTATCTTTAAAATGGTATACCGCAACCCTATGTAATGCTATAAAAAATATATTACTTCGCATTCGCTTCTATGAGAGCCCCCCTGAAATAAAGATTTTTATAACTTTTTAAGCCATATTCGGCGGGAGGCCATCGGTTTACATAGTATATTTAAATTTGAAGTAATTACGTTCAGTAATTCAGAAGTTATAAGGCTCTGACAGACGGACGGACGGACGGACGGACGGACGGACGGACGGACAAGTGCCAATTCACCCAAGTAGACTCAGAGACCTTCGCTTCGCTCGGTCAATAAAAAGTAAATACAGATTAAAAGTAGTTTAATTTAACAGATAATAAGTAGTAGTAGTAGATAATAGTAGTAAGTAGTTTAAAGTCGCTGCTCCAAAAGTCACAAACGACGTTAGCAAGAAAATTTTACAACTCAAAAGGCACAATCACAATAAATCCAAAACACGCGTTGAAGAGGCATGATGCTACTTATGGTTTAAGATCCCGCGACGATCAGACCTACGTTATTTTAATAAAGCTGAAATTTTTTGTATGTATGTTTCTAATAAAGGTATAGACGATCCCCGACTATGAAGTTTGGATCGCGGTTGCTTTGAAAGCTATCAGTCCTCAAATTCGTTAAAGCATTAAGCTCCGTTTTTTTATATTTTGCTTTGGAATAATATCAGAAACCACGTTGTCCATTGTCAGACACCTAGTACGATTGCAACCCCCAATCGTCAGACACCCTGTTGTTTTATAATTTAAGAGTGTCTGACAGGGGGTTGCAATCGTACTAAAACGGAGCTTAATGCTTTAACGAATTTAAGGTTTTTTACCTGATAGCTTCCAAAGCAACCGCGATCCAAACTTCATAGTCGGGGATCATTTATACCTCTATTAGAGACATACGTACAAAAAAAATCACTTTAATAAAATAACGTAGGTCTGATCGTCGCGGGATCTTGCTCTATTATTTTAAGCATAAAAATAAATAATTCATGTTGTTCCTAAAAATTCCACAGTCCAAAAATAAATAATAGTAATATTTTGGTCTTTGTTTACCAAGTTGTATCTTTTTCAAAATTCAAAATTCAAATGTTTTTTATTCAAATAAACTTTTACAAGTACTTTTGAATCGTCAAGTGAATCTACCACTGGTTCGGAATGCCATTCCTACCGAGAAGAACCAGCAAGAAACTCGGTGGTTGCTCTTTTTAGATAATTCATTTACAATTCATCATTATTACTTATATCAATGTGTACATAAGTAACCGCTGTCCTTAGCATTGCTGGAGCGATCAAATCCAAACTCCTCTATCATTTACATAATCTTCAATAGTATAATAAGCTTTTTTCAGGAGCATACTTTTAATAGATTTCTTAAACTTGTGTATAGGCAAGTTTAAAATAGGTTGTGGTATTTTGTTATAGAAAAGAATGCTCATTCCTACGAATGACTTTCTGACTTTTTTGAGATGGAGCGATGGAGTCACGAGCCTATTACGGCCTCTAGTTTGCCTATCGTGCAGATCGCATATTTTTTTTTAAATTATGGATGTGTTGTTTTACAAAAATTATATTACTGTAAATATATTGCGAGGCTACTGTTAGAATACCAATTTCTTTAAATTTCTCTCTAAGGGAATCACGCGGTTTTAAATTATAAATTGCACGTATTGCCCTTTTTTGTAGTACAAAATTTTTTTGAATATCTGCCGCTTTACCCCACAGTAAGATTCCGTAAGACATAATGCTATGAAAATAAGCAAAATATACAATCCTGGCAGTTTCCATGTCAGTTAACTGTCGAATCTTTCTGACAGCGTAAGCAGCAGAACTAAGCTTGCCAGCAAGTGTTGATATATGGGTGCCCCATTGAAGCTTTGCGTCTAAGGTCACCCCCAGGAACACAGTAGTATCTTCTATTTTCAACATATCATTATTCACTTGTGGATCTGGTATTCGGCAATGCGAACTGAACACATTTAGTTTTTTTTGTATTTAAAAGTAGATTGTTTACCGTAAACCAGTTCGTGACTTGAGAAATTGCAGTATTTACGTCGTCAAAGTTGTCCTTATGTCTATCGACTTTAAAAATCAAGGACGTATCATCAGAAAATAGTACAATATCGCAAGTGCTACGGACAAAATATGGTAAATCATTGCGTACACCTGGAACATGAAGGGACCCAAAATGGAGCCTTGAGGAACACCCATTATCGAGGCTGACCCGGATGACTTCACATCGTTAACACATACTGTTTGAATGCGATTACTGAGGTAGGATGCAATGAGGCCAAGCGCAGTGTCTTTGACTCCATAGTAGCTCAACTTAACTAAAAGCGTCTCGTGCTCAACGCAATCGAATGCCTTAGACAAATCACAGAAAATACCAATAACATTCTGTGATTTCTCCCACGCATCGAATACATGTTTTAAAAGCATTGCGCCCGCATCAATTGTTGATCGACCCTTAGTAAAACCATACTGCTCAGAGTGAAGAAGTTTATTTGAATTAAAGTGCTGAAGCAGTTGGTTGAGCATAATTTTTCCAAATATCTTGCTGAGTGTTGGCAAAATTGAAATTGGTCTGTAATTATTTGGATCGCTTTTGCTACCCGATTTAAAAAGTGGAATCAATTTACTACATTTCATAAGGTCTGGAAAGGATCCAGAATCTACAGACTCATTAAAAACTAAAGCAAGATATTATGGTGCAATAACATCAATAATATTGCTGATTATTTTTACGGATATCCCCCATAGGTCTCCGGTTTTTTTAAGTTCCAAAGATTTAAATACTTTAATAATTTCATATGGGGTCACATGTCTAAACTTAAACAGCACACTGCACTCGGTGACATTATCCTTGAGAAGTTTATGGGCTTCTGTTTGCGAGGAATTAAGGGAACTAGTAGTGGTGACTGGAATATTTCGAAAAAAAATTTCAAATGTGTTTGCGATTTCCGTTTTGCAGTCAATAATACGGTCGTTAATTTTGTTTTGTATGAAAGGGAGCAACTCCATTTATTGCGCTGGCTTCAGGTCGCGTGCAGTACTTCTCGTATTTGTGCCACCATTCGCAGGTTCCCGCGAGACTTACGTTTGAGTAATAAGTCGTTTCGTTCCCTATTTTTTGTTAAATTATTTTTAATTGATGAATGAATGAATGAAAAAACTTTATTGCACACCAAATAGTTACATGAAGAAATAACAAAATATATAATATCTAAAACTAACATGGTAGTACGCAAAGGCGGCCTTATTGCTGCAAGCAATCTCTACCAGGCAACCCTTGGCTAGAGAGGAAAAAATAAAGATAACAGGATAGTGCAAGTAAAACATAAACACATAGATATAATAATAATTATTAGTCAAAATAAAATATATATGCCTACTAAGATACTATAAATAAATATACTTACTCAATACTATGCTCAATATGTATATATACACTCATACGTACGTATATATATACATAAACATATATTATATGTATATCTATCCATAAATACTTATAATATATTTTTAAATAAACATAAATATGGGTACACGAATAGTAATAAAAATATATGCATAAATAGTTGAAATAAACTAATGTTAACTAGGATTGTATAGACAGGTAATGCTTATTCAGACGATCTTTAAATAAAGGGAGCGATTTAGAATGGCGAATCTCAAATGGAAGGGAGTTCCACAATACGACAGCCTTGAAGGTAAAAGAATTACCATGGAATTTAGTAAAGTGTGTAGGAAATTTAAGGCGATTATCAAAGCGAGACCTAAGATAGTGACCCGACGGGTGATCAACACCGAGGAAAATGAAGCGTTCCTTGAGGTAAGAGGGAGTAGAAGGATTATAAAGGATTGAGTAAAGAAGAGTCAGGACATGTATGTTACGCCGCTGCCTAATCGACTGATGTATAAAATGATGAATGATGACATGCGTATAAAATTTCAAATGCAAAATATCCATAATTAAAACAATAGTATATGGATGCTTTAATACCTACTCGCCGCAACATGCCGTGCCTTTGTAGTGGGACTAGACCTCAGAGCACGCTTATCAGTAATCGCTTCCTCGACGCTAGAAGAGGTCCCCGCTGCTGCAACTTTGTTTACTGCGGTACTTACCGCTTAACTCTTCTTACCCTGCTTTTACCGCACAAAAGGGTATTTCAGCGCTCAAACTGAAAATTTTTGCTAGAACGTTTAAGAACAACTTTAAATTTGTTAGGAGTAAGTTTAACAAGTATAAATTACTAGCTGATGCCCGCGACTCCGTCCGCGTGTTTTAAGTTTTTCTGATTCCCTCGGGAATCCCCTTAATTTTCCGGGATAAAAAGTAGCCTATGTCACTCTACAAATCCTCAACTATACCCATATCCCAAAAATCACGTCGATCCGTTGCGGCGTGATTGAAGGACAAACCAACAAACCAACAGACAAACACACATTCGCATTTATAATATTAATATGATAGTATGATTAGTATGATAAATTTGAAATAACCCCCGACATATTGAAGAACTGCCTCATTGGTCCGTTAGTGGTTAGCGTGTTTGACTGCGGCCGACGAGGTCCCGGGTTCGAGTCCCGGGTCGAGTCGTAATATTAAGTACCTATTGGGTCTTTCTGACTAGAAATTCTCAGTACTAGCCCTGAGTTAGGAAGTTGGCGATGTTTCACCCCCGTGCCTCGGAGAGCACGTTAAGCCGTCGGTCCCGGTTATTATCGCTAACATGATAATAGTCGTTAAAGGCCGCCAACCCGCATTGGAGCAGCGTGCTCTAACTCTAATTCCCTCTCTCCTATGAAAGCGGAGGCCTGTGCCCAGCAGTGGGACGTTGATGGGCTGTATTGGTATATTGAAGTAACAGGATACTAACTTCGATTCGATCAGACCTGTGGAAGTTACTCACATCCCTTCTATTATCTAGAAAAGAGCTGATGATCTTCAAACGGCTGAGCCGATATTATTGAATCATAGTTAAGAACACTATCGATCAAGATACAGTAAAGACAAAAAAAAAATCAAAATCGGCTCAGCCGTTTGTGAGCTACGATACCACAGAGACACGTACAGATACACAGACACATACCACACGTTAAACTTGTAACAACTTATAACTTAAATATTTTTGCGTTAGGGGTTTAAAAGTAGGTAAGTATATTAAGCGGGGGTATATAATAAGGGGGTTGGAATGTTTTAGTAATAAATATAATGAAATACTTTGTTAAAATCTGTATGTATGTTTCACAATATGTTTAGCTAGCTAATATCGCGACTTCGTCCGCGTGGATTGAGATTTTTTGGTTCCCGCGGGAACTCTTTAATTTTCCGGGATAAAAAGTAGCCTATGTGGTATTCCAGACTACAATCTATCTGTGTGCCAAATTTCATCCAGATCCGTTCAGCCGTTAGAGCGTGATTGAGTAACAAACATCCATACATCCATACATCCATACATCCATACATCCATACATCCATACATCCACACATCCATCCAAACTTTCGCATTAATAACATTTATTTGATGAGCCAGCTTACAGAACTTGATATAAGTACTTACAAAATAATATTTTTTAATCCAATCAGCTTTGAAAATGAAAAAATGAAAATGATTTATTTCATGTAGGACCACTAGTGTCACTTATGATAAGTCGTAAGAATCTACCCATCTAGCCCAACGGCTAGCCTTGCCATTCAACGAGGTAATAGCGCCAGTGTTTTGGGCACCATGCCCATTAACGATCACTTGAACGGCGTGTATTTTTTGTAAATATGTATAATTAGTTTTTAATTTAGGTTTTAATTTATTTCTTAGTTTTATTTAAAATAATATGCCTAGCCTTAGTTTCATATAACTACTTTATTTTACAACGAATAATTCGTCAAAAAAATATTTTTTTCACCGTCAAAAACCGTAAGTATAGATTTTCCGTTTAAAGTATTACTCACCAAATGTTTTAAAATAAAAACGAATTAATTTTAAATGCAAAATGAAAGTTTAAAATTAAAAAACGGTCCAGCCTTTCCTCTTCGTTAAATTTACTGTACTGAAACGATACATTGGATTTTATTCACGTTTCTAGGTAAAAATATTAACGCTCCAATTTATTGTTGAGTAAAAATTTTACACAATATAGTAAAAGTTGTTAAAACAAACATACAAGATTTTTATTTATTTTATTTCAACAGTTTTAATTATTGAGCTTTCTTTTTCTTTCTTTAGGTTATAAAAACGATACTGACTTCCCGACGTGGCACACCCGAGTCTTCACTAAAATTAGCAATCTACTGGGATATTTGACCGAGCGAAGCGAAGGTCTCTGAGTCTACTTGAGTGAATTTGCACTTGTCCGTCCGTCCGTCCGTCCGTCCGTCCGTCCGTCCGTCTGTCAGAGCCTTATTACTTCTGAATTACTGAACGTAATAACTTCAAATTTAAATATAATAATATTTAAACCGATGGCCTCCAGCCGAATATGGCTTAAAAAGTTATAAAAATCTTTATTTCAGGGGGGCTCTCATGAAGCGAATGCGAAGTAAAATACTTTTTATTGCGTTACATATGGTTGCGGTATATCATTTTAAAGATAATTAGGAATAGAGTCCAAAAATATAATTTTTTTAATTTTCCCCTTAAAATTGACGTAATGGGGGGCTTTAAAAGTGGAGATTTTCTAACGTTCAAAGTTGACCTCAGAACTCTCAATTTTCTGAAAGGCTGAGCCTGAAACTTGATCAATTATTTGAATTATTTCCTGTACTTGAACAACAAATACTAAAATTAGATAAATATTATACGGAAACGAAATTATTTAATTTTAATGAGCTTCAGTATTTTTGACAGAACTTCACAATGATGTCAATAGATGGCACTCTGTAAAAGTTTATGGATACCGCGAGGTCTCAGTTCGGGGCGAACCACTAGTATAATTGAGTGCGGAAGTGCGTGCGCAAAACACAGCCTGTGTTTATGCACACACTTGTGTACTATAATAGAGACTTGTGCACTCTTTATTCACTTACTCTCACATTCAGATGACGACCATAAAGAGATCAAGCTTATGCCGCCGACGCCTTTTCAACTTCTCCTCCTCTCGTCTCCTTCATGTGATATGCCTATCTTTGCTCGTTAAGTATCGAAGATCTGCCATAAATATTCTCAGAAAAAACATTGGTTTTAGCTATTTTGGTTTATAACTAAGGGTCTACAGGTTTGAAACTACTTGAACTTTCACCGAGTAATATAACTGAAATATCTAAGCAGACAGAGTAATAATATTATAGTATAAATGAGCCTCTAAAAATATATGGCTTATAGATATTATACCCAATGGGGATAATAAAAAAAATAAGTATGTCTCAAAAATCTTTTTTCAGAGGTGAATACAAAGGAAACCCAATAAATACGAGGATTATGTCTAACTTCAAGTCGATACAAAACCCCCGTCTATTCTCAAGACAAAGGTGTACTAAAACTGGGACAAAATGTATGGAAACGGCAGGTAAGCCTGAAAAAACTGTCCCATACCGTATCAGAGGAAACGAATTGTCAATAAAGCTTTACCGTTCCCCAGACGCCTACTCGGTGATACAATCTCACGCCCTTATCACTTGTGGATACAATATATTATAAATCATCTTATTATTTATTTCTACATTGCTCAATAAATAAATAAATAATCTTAATTTGCTAAATTACAAGATTCACAATTATTATTTTGACGACCTCCGTGGCGCAGTGTGTAGCACTGTTGTCTTAACGTGCGGAGGTCCCAGGTTCGATCCCCGGCAGGGTAAATTTGGGAATTTATAATTTCTGAATTTTCCCTGGTCTGGCCTGGTGGGAGGCTTCGGCCGTGGCTAGTTACCACCCTTCCGGCAAAGACGTGCCGCCAAGCGATTTAGCATTCCGGTACGATGCTGTGTAGAAACCGAATAGGGGTATTGGGTTTAATATAACTGACATGCCCCTAACAGGTTAGCCCGCTACCATCTTAGACTGCATCATGTCTTACCATCAGGTGAGATTGCAGTCAAGGGCTAACTTGTAGTGGATCAAAAAAAAAAATTGACCTCTCTCTCGCCTTAAAACTGTGTTAGGAGAGTAAGTGCCTTCCCTAGTAGATACATAGGTGCTGTTTTTGCAATTATTGGCTCAGGTTTACAATAATTATTAATTATTAATTATTAATTATTAATTTTAATTATAATAGCATAAGGTTGCAATAATAGTATAGAGCTTTACAGTTTGTTTGGATCCATCCATCCATCAGCCTGCGTTCATCCACTGCTGGACATAGGCCTTTTGGAGAGCGTGCTACCACACACGGTCCTCCGCCTTCAACATCCACCCACTTCCCGCAATCTTTTTAAGATCGTCGGTCCAGCGGACTGGAGCGGGTTGGATAAAGGATGGCAAGGGTCCAGGAAGGGTGCCATCAAAATGAAACATATTTAAATAATAAGTTGTCAAGGTACGAAAAATGTAATGTTAATCTCTTTGGATATAGGCCGCCGTAGCCGAAATTCGGTCGGGACGACGAGAGTAGAAAGTATTTATTAATATTTAGAATAATAAAATAATTATTCATGCTGTAATAGTACATTACTGCAGCGGCCATCAAAACAGGCATTGAAGGACGAACGTGTAAATGTGGGCCGAGGCGAAGCCGAGGCACACATACGTAAGTCCATCAATGCCTAGTTGTGGCCAAGGCTTGTATAGTGCTTTTCTCAAATAATGCGCGGAAATTAAGTGTTCATCACACTCATTGTCTTCACTTGAACTCATTTTGTCAAAAACATTTCAAAATCAATGACGAACAACGAACAACAAAAATTTGTTTTTTTTTTCAATAAACAGCTTTCTATTTGCAAGCTAGTTCGAAATTTAAATAAAACCTTTGATAAGTTACCTCCTTGGTTGCCATGTTTCGGAGTAAAAGATCGTTCCACTTTTAAACTACACGACA
The DNA here is from genome assembly GCA_917051295.2 of Erebia ligea. NCBI lineage: Eukaryota > Metazoa > Arthropoda > Insecta > Lepidoptera > Nymphalidae > Erebia > Erebia ligea. The sequence continues at coordinate 16,907,083 of OU785221.1, read as the reverse complement.
GATCATATGAATTTAGTATGTAATTTATTTGGCCGCTAAACCACGACAATATGGATTTTCATACAACTTTAGAAGGCCGCTGCTCGCATGTATTTGGCCAGTACAGCAATTTCGATTTATCTCGAAGAAGGTTGTCAAAATAATGCTCAAATTTCCAAGCATGTTTGAGAAAAGTAATATTAACGTAGCACGGCTATGCGCTTTGAAGTTGAAAGGGTGCGACTTTTTGACAAAGTATACTGAACTTTCTCTAACTGTACTAATATATATGAAGCAAAATTAAAGAAGGCGCACGAAATCGAGTGAACTCAACTTTTTATACGACTGCCTGAAAAAAGGAGTATATTGTTTTCAGGGTTCATGTATATGTATGTATGTATGTGAGTTTGTATATTCCACCATAACTTCTTTACGTCTGAACGGATTTTGAGGTATCGTTAGAATCTTATTACGGGTGACAAAGGCTAGTAAATTTAAAAAAAAAATTTGATAGGGCGACCATGATTGTCCCGCATCAAATTGATTTTTTTTTTTCCAAAATGAGATTAACTATATTGTCATCATCAAGAAAATGATGAGTAAATTCCAAAAATATGTAAGACTATATTTCAATATCCAGTGATTCACAAAAAAATATCATTTAACTATGGCAGTCGTATTTTTTAATTCTTTGAGTTATATTCACTTGTTTACACATAGTGCCTAACAATTATTGCGGTTGTGAAGCAATGGACATAGATCCAAGTTGTTAACTGGATAGGTGATGTTTTGGTACTTTTGTTAACTCCAAGCCTCGATGCTGGATGATAAGGTTAAAAACCTAAAAGTTTTTAACAATTGAAAAGTAATTTTATAATTTTATTACAGTTCTTCACACACGAGGAAAGTTACTAAACTTACTTAAATACATATCAAAAATTTTCGGAACCGGCAGGATTTGAACCTGCGTCTCTCTGGGAATCGCGCCCTGAGCGCCTTGACCACTCGGCTCGGGACTGTCTATGCCATCCAGTAGCGATAGATTAAAGTATCGAAACTACTTTCAAATGCCCATATTCGATGGAACTCTTTGAACGAGGAATGACACATTTTGCGTTATACTAATTTTTAATATGTATTTAATTTTTGATATGTATTTAAGTAAGTTTAGAATTGAAAAGTAGTTGGAAAATTACTCTTAGTCATAAGCGTGATAGAGCTCTATTGTAAGAATGTGTCGCTGCACTTCGACTGCATCAGTAAAATATGAGCTTTATTCTACTTATCCATACTCAACTCCGACGTCATTATAATAATAAAATCTATGAGTAACGAAACAGTCTTGTTATAAAATATAATATTCCCAAGGTAGCGGTTGAAGCATGCTTACCTGAATAGGCTAGATTTTTGATTTTGATCATTATTATTGTGCTTGACACAACAACAAATAAAAACGAAACAAATCTTTGAGGAAAACCAGTGGATGCAGGTGATTAATAGTTAGAGATTGTAGAAAGTCTTGAGATTCCATATTTTATTTGTAAAATATCTATGGAACACTATAACTTTTCCACGTTTTACAAAAAACGAGTTACCTAATAATTTATTCTGAGGATCTTCTGTGTATGTTCGATTTTTATTTCCAACTTGTTTAACTAGACAAATATTTTGCTGGAGTGAAATGAAACTCTTTGAAAACGAGCATCTTAAGGTTATTTTTAGCATCGGCAGAGGGCAGAGACAAACAAATGGTTTTCTTTTGTCGTTTTAACCATTCTGCCATAACCTGAGGCTAGACTGCCTTTTGTTCGATGCTTTTGTCCATTCCGGAGGTACCTAAACATTTTGATTTGACACTGGACTTTGTAGGGTAGGTAAATTATACGAATTAAAAGTTTCTTCAAGCCTTGACCTTCGATCATCGACCATCGATCATCGACCTTGCCTACCATCTTAGACTGCATCATCACTTACCATCAGGTGAGATCGCAGTCAAGGGCTAACTTGTAGTGGATTAAAAAAAAAATCTTTGGGTAAATTGAAGATTTTATTTGATTGAAACTTCCTGATCTGCAAATTCAAAGTTGTATAATTATACATAAGCTTATAGTTGTACTTATAGTTGTATATAAGGAGGTATTTGTTAAGTGTTTCCTTGAAGTTGAAGTTCACAGCTGACAACGCCAACCACTGCTGAAGCAGCAAGCTGAAGTTGCTACTTCAGCAGTGAGCAGGGAAAGCTTGTCGTATCGGAAAATTGGCGCGAAAAAGTTCTAAAGCGGAAACCGCGTATTCGTAAGTGAAAATGCTCGCTGGACTGGCAACATGGTCATTGGAGATGCGGAATGGAACTCCTCAAAAAACAAAATCTAAATATCACGCCCAATCGATGCATGATACAGTTTTGTATTATGCATTGTATACTTGTAGCCAACATAGCGGATCCCTGTCCTGTGGTTTCAGTCATACGAAACATAGTAGGTAATAATATAACTTACGAATAAATTGAAGTGTGTTGCTTTTTATTGTCTTTTTTACTGATATGGAAATGGTGGTATGACACCATTGATGTAGAATTTTAGTAGTTATGACACCCAAAAAGTAATAAAAAAATTCATTAATCGACACGTATTGTCATTTAAAAATACCTCATTAAACAACACTATCATGATTCGTCAGAAATATGCCAATGACTTCAGAACAATAAAAATTAATAACCCCAGGAAATGAAATCAGCCTACGCAATTTGCGCCTAAATGCGTTACCTTCAAAACAATCTCATTGTACTTTTGATAATATTCAACCTTCGAAGTTTCTACGCCAATAATATGGGCTGCTCAAACAACACTTATAGCCCAAAAATGACTTCTTTTGTCGTCAACAACAAAGCATGATTTATCATCGGACACCCGCGAGCCGTGACCTCAAATTCATATTAGAATAGGCCGTCAAAGAATATGCTATACCCATTCAGATGTGACTTTTACCTATTGTTTAATCTCTACTTTAGTAGGCAATAATCTTTAAGTCTACATCACAATTTCAAAAATAAGTTCAAAATTCCTTGGTATCTGAAGAGCTGACATCTTTGAATAGTTTGTGCCAGTAATGATGACATAAATGCATTCAAGACATGATTTCCAACTATGGGCCTCATAAGAAATTAGAGTAACTCGGCGGGCTCTCGATTGTAAACCATACTCAGTATTTTTTTGCATTAATTAGTCAAAAATGATGAGATTACTAGAGTAACCTTATCTCAACGACTTGTGAAGCCGAAGTAGCAGTAGTTCAAAGAACCAATAAGCTTTGGTCCCGAGTTACTGGAATGGCGAACCTGCACAAGGAAATGGTGCTTTTCGCCTCCGATATCAAGCAAGTCGCAGATAGCCGCAGCTGGATCCAGGTGGCAGAAGACCGTGGAGAGTGGAAGATCTTACAAGATCAGGTATCTTGTAAGATCTTCCACTCTCCACGGTACTCTCTGCGTCTACTCTGTGCTGTGACTGTGTACTGCGGATGTCTAATGGTTGCAATGTTGACGAAGTTGAACACGAAAAAACAAAACGTCTTTGTTTTGTTTTTTCCTATCCTGCTACCCTGACCAGTAATGATAATATTTTTCTATCTTAACTTTCAGATTGTATCTAAACTTTGATAAAACATCATAAAATATTCAACCAATTAGAATAATTATAAGCTCTGATAATGGGTTCGTATCAAAAGTTCTTGGGTCAAGTCTCTTGTGTATTCTATCCGAGCATTGTTCCCAATAAATAGCTATTCGATATGAACAACGCTGTTGAATAATTTGATTGTTTTGAAATTGTATGAATACGAGATGAGGTTATTAGAATATCAATATTATTATTGTTTTATGCCAAAATCAAATAACAAACCTCTCAATTACTACTGTAACGTTACTTCAACAATAGAATATAGATACTCAAAAGAAACTAAGCCTACTAGTAGCTACCTAACTATTTAGTATCTTTCTAAATATTTACTAGTAGTATTTATAGATAGTATAAGAAATAACATGATTCAACGTGACATATTTAATCAATTTATTTTTATATTTTGCGAAAAAAATTAAGTGTAAAAATCTTGCAACTTTTAATATGATAGATTTAAGAATTTTGCACGCCATTGCATAACTGATTGTAATATTTTGCTCATCTTATTACTTTGTAAAACCGTACCTTCCCACAATCATGGAAATAAATATTATATTATTCTATACAGCTGTTATAGTCAACATTACTTTAATATACACTACATAATGCTCGTGACTTCATTCACGTACATTTAGATTTTAAAAATCTCGATAGAAATCTTTGATTTTTCGGGATAAATCGTATAAGTGAATCTTTGAGCTGCGTGCTATCTCTGCATTTACAACCATTTTGGTTAATATCAGTGAAAAGGTAATATAGACTGACATACAACCAAACACACTTTCATATTTTAAACTGATTCCCATTGGATATGAGTTCTATATTTGTGATCTACCTATACCTAATTTTATAGTAAGGTATAGGAAATCTCTCATACTTGGTCACGAGTTTGTTCACGTAGGTATAATTTTGTACAAGAAAATCATATTTTTCAGTAATCTGTGACAAGTTTCAGCAAGATTGGTTCAACGGTTCATGACTCGCTAATAAAGAAACAGACACAGGTACGAGTACTTCTCGTTTAGTAATATTAGCTGTTTGGAATAAAGAACTCACCAAGTCTCGAAATAATCTGTCAACAATGTGCCTATGAATTATTTAGGAGTGGACCATCTGTTCACAATATTTTATTCTACATTCGATAGCGTATACTCACTTCACGTTAGGAGTCACGTTGTTATTGCGAGGTGTAAAATTTATGGATGTTTTCGCGTTATAGCACTCGTATACGATAACCTTTTCGAAACTGACAGGCTGTTTTTATGCGTTTTTAATTTGTTATCTTTTACATTTACGAACATATTATGTAGTAGGTACCTACTTAATAATATTGTAAATATCTAAATCCTTGTTTCCTCGTCCTCACACATGACACTGAAACGACAAAGTACACTTTTTTCTAAGTAGAATCTGAACAGGTGATAGAGTCAAAACATGACGTATCATAAAATACACTATTATGTCCTTTAAGAAATAATAACAGATTGAATATAAGCAGCCTGATCGATATTTAATTTAAACTCGCACAATGGGCTGAAAGGACAAGGCTTTAAGCGTTTCACCCTACTTTAAACCCTATTTCCACCAAAGGGGTGGATTTTCCAAAAAATGTTCCTAGGCGCACGTCTAGATACGTCATAAAATATAATCTACTATTACAAAGTCAAGTTTGAAGATATATTATCAAGAAGGCAGATTGATGACCACAACATATTTTCATTTGAACGACCTTCCTCCAACACTGGGCAGGCTTTCGGCAGGCCATATTGAACTGACGTTGAGTATCTATTGTCCCTTGCATGTGTATAGTAATGGGCAAAATATACGTTTATACTATATCGTTAAAATACAAGGTCTATCAATTTTTACGATGCTCTTTTTATCTAACACCAACAACGAAGCTCCTAATAACGATGTGTGGGTAACAAATAACCATCCAAAATGTCAAAGGTCAAAAAAACACCGACCCTTTATATAAAAGGGCTTAATAAAGTCAAAGCTCGGAATTTGCTAGCAAAAAATTGATCCTGTCCAAAGTGACCGCTGCTTAGTTTGCCCAAAACCTAACAGTTTCGTGTGGGTTAAGTGATAAACGGAACACGTTATATACTCGTAACTCTTTTATAATTTTTAAAAATATAGAAGCTCTTTTTACTCTTTTTTTATTCTACTAAATTAGCCCTTGACTGCGACCATTGCCTCGTGTTGCATTTATACCTTTGGTTTTATTAAATCCATACCATAATTGGGTTAATCACGGTTTTAATATACGAAATACGGTGTTTTACTGGAACGCTAAATCGCTTGATTGTGGATACGTTTTTGCCAGATTACTAGCTAGGGGCGAAGCCTCCTACCAGACCTGAGAGACAATTTCCCATTTCCCAAATTAGCCTCTGCCGTGGATAGAACCCGAGTCCTTTGAGCACAGCGCTTACCACTGCACCAGGGTGCGTGCAGTCGTCAAGTTTTTAGATTCACCAGTTTAGGCTGTGGTTTTGTCAGTCGCCATACATAATATTATGTTTCTTCAAAAAAATTAGATAGTAATTTTAAACATAACAAATATTCTAAGTGTCAATAGTGTGTAATAGTCTTTTCACTTTGGAGTAAAATAAAAAAATAACAAACAGACCGAGTAACGTTTTGTGAATTATTGTAAGATGCTAATTTTTCTGTAGAACAATACTGTAAGAATAAAAAGCAAGAAAGTAAAATTATCGAAGCAATATACATAAATTACTTCGTGAAAATACTCTTTCGTAAGTAAGTTATAGCGGAAAAAGTTTACACCTAATTTGCCTGTAAATTGCGCCACTCAGGCACCAAACACAAAACTCGGCACATTAATCTCCGTTCAACTCAGATTTTGCAAAGTTGGGAGGCGAATTCAACACAAAATCGGAAACAATTTACGAATAACAACAAACCTCATAATTTTGCCCTCGCACCTTTTGGCTATTGTTACTCGACTCTGAATTTGGGGCCGTTCATAGGATTTTGTATTAATGCCTCCATATTTTGATGGCTCAAGCTGACTACGTAATTATTGGCACTTTACTAAAACTGGATACAGACCCTTGTAAGCCAATAGGCCTTAAAAAATACTCGTTTAATGAGGAATGCGGTAAAGGTGTGACTGTGATCTATTATAGTAGCTAAGGAGATATAATAGGTTAGGGAAATACTTTCTTTGGTGCTACCACAGAATATTTAGGTATTACCTAAGATAGGTACTAGTCATCCGAAGGTGTCAGACTACTGACGACCTCCCTGGCACAGTGGTGAGCGCTGTGGGCTTATAAGTGGAAGACCAGGGTTCGATTTCCGTCAGGGTCAATTTGGGAATTCATAATTTCTGAATTTTCTCTCGTCTGGCCTCGGTCGTGGCTATAGTTACCACCCAACCGGTAAAGACGTACTGCCAAGCGATTTAGCGTTCCGGTGCGATGCCGTGTAGGAACCGACTAAGGGTATGGATTTAATATGACTGCAGTATCCTTAACAGGTTAACCCGTTACCATCTCAGACTGCATCATAGCTTACCATCAGGTGAGATCGCAGTTAAGGACTAACTTGTAGTGTAAAATGTTATTAACTCGCAGTATAAAATGCAGTCATTTTAGAACAAATTTGTAATCCATGGGTGGTCAGAATAAATATTATTTTTGTAAGAGCTAAAACAAAAAGGTTAAAACCAATTCGGTTGGGGGCAATTAATCGAGGTTATCAGCTCCCTAATTTGTTTAACTAGGCGGGCGTGCGCTAATTTAATTAATCCTTCCAAAATGCCAAATAACTTAATAATATTTTAATTATCTTTTCATTTATTGACAGCGTTCCGGTACGATGTCGTCGATATAACTGCCATGCCCCTAATAGGTTAGCCCGCTACCATCTTAGACTGCATCATCACTTACCATCCGGTGAGATCGCAGTCAAGGGCTAACTTGTAGTGGATAATAAAAAAAAAACAACGAGATGATGTCCGCGACTTAGTCTGCGTAGATTAAGTTTTAATTAATTCCCGCGGGAATTTCTTAATTATCCGGGATAAAAAGAAGTCTATGCCCTTCCCCGGTACACTCTGTACCAAACAAACCAAATTGCAAAGTGTTTTATTTTCTAAATCTAACTATCCACATGTACTTATTATATCAACTAGATGATACCCGCGATGACGAAGTCGTCCGCGACGTTCGCATCGAAAGGCGGTCACTGAAAATCAGCGTTGGGACACCTGGCACCTCAGACGCGAGTCCTGGCGGCATCGCCAGTTTTAAGTCTGAGAGGCCAGGAGCCCCAACACAAGCTGAGTGACTCACCTGTTGGTAGTGTTGCACTGCTGTACAAACTTACTTATATTTTATATTATGTATGTAACTCATTGTTAATTTTGATTTATTTTTTGCATCTGTGTTTATTGCTGCCAATAAAGATTTTTCTATTTCTATTCTATTCTAAATTCAGCTTTTTTAGGGTTCCGTACCCAAAGGGTAAAAACGGGACCCTATTACTAAGACTCCGCTGTCTGTCTGTCTCCAGGCTGTATCTCATAAACCATGATAGCTAGAAAGCTGAAATTTTCACAAATGATGTATTTCCGTTGCCGCTATAACAACAAATACTAAAAATTATAAAATATATATATATTAAGGGGGGTCCCCATACAATAAACGTGTTTTTTTCGTATTTTTTTGCTCAATATTAAAAACGGTAACAGGTAGACGGTTCAAATTTTCACAGAATATTAACTTTTATATTACCTTTCAAAATAAATAATTAAATATCAATAAAGTAAATATTAAAGGGGGGCTCCCATACAACAAACGTAATTTTTATTTTTAATACGTCATAAATCGTAAAACTTACTACAGGTTTGTACGGAACCCTCGGTGCGCGAGTCCGACTCGCACTTGGCAGGTTTTTTTAATACCGCCTAATTATTAGGAACGCCTTAATTTTCCGGGATAAAAAGATATTATTATAATACTCTCCTCACTAGTCCATGCTGCCTTTCCTTATACTCGTAAGTAACTAGCTTATGCCCGCGACTATGTCCGCGTTAATTGAGGTTTTTTGGTTCCCGCAGGAACTCTTTAATTTTCCGGGATAATATCCTTCCGCCTATGTGTTAGTCCAGACTATAATCTATCTCTGTGCGAAATTTCATGCAGATCCGTTCAGCCATTCTGGCGTGATTGAGTAACAAACATCCATCCATCCATCCAAACTTTCGCATTTATGTATATTATGTTTATGATTATGATTGTTTTTTTGTTAATGTGCAAGTGATATACTTAGTATAATAAACCTAATAAATAAAAATAAAATACCTTAAAATATTCAACGGACATGTCAGAAAATTTCTTTGATGTGGTTCGAATATCTTTTATGATAGCATCATAATGTATTATGGTAGCATACTCCAAGTATCCAATTCAGGTCACAACTCAAACCCTCGAGTATAACGACGATATTCACTTGGGGAGACATATTGAAGGACTTTCGTATGAGACCGTCATTTTTCTAACTCTGAAGAAATATTTTGGACCGCCCGCCCTTTGAAATGTATGAAACTTAGTGACTTGATTGTTAACCTATATTATAGGCCCGTTACTTTTTTCCTTGTACATACTTAATAGTAATATTTCGAAATCTTATTTGGTTTCAATGGATTAACTATACTAGGTAGTACCTAGTAGGTACCTATAATTTATTTAACTAATTTTTGGGGTTCCGTAGTCAACAACGACGAAGAAGAAGAAGTCAGCAAGGAACCCTATAGTCTATTTCTTTTCTTTACGAGGATAGGCTTGCGCTTAACGAATATTATGCTTAATACAAAGCAATGATGAGGACTAGGTTGGAGTGCGCTGGCCTAGAAGATAGTGTGTATTCACTCTTGCCTTGAAGGTACTTAAGTTTCGCCATATCCTTGCGTCCGTCCGTCCGCGGCTTAGCGCAAAGGCTGTTAGTACTAGAAAGCCGGAATTGGGCATGGCTATACGAGTACATTATTAATCATGCCGACATAGTGGTAGTCTTCTCCTACAAGTAATGTGGGGATATTTTTTTTTCTCGTCTTTCCTATTCAAAAAAATTGTGGGTGGGTAAGATCAATTTTCGATTTAGGGGTCCGTTTCCGAAATATTCTTAAATCAATTCACCAATTATTAAAACTAAATTAAACTATTAATGTACTAACAGTAATTAAAACTTAACTATAAAATAAATTAAATTCTAAATTTAAAAAGAAAATCTTAAAAATGTTGTGAAGTTTAAATTGGATTACCCTGAAGGATTAACCTATCAAAATAAGGATAATAATAGGAATCGACATACTATGTATACATCGACGAAACATAGATAAAAAGGTAGAACTAAAACCATACGGCTCGAATTTTTTCCACATAAACCTATATTTGCAAAAAAATTTTAGCATACGCACAATTTGGTTGTAAGTTGAAGTTCTGTCTATTTCAATGATATATATTTTCTGTAGCAAATAAGGGTCAAACCCTTCGATAACGATGATATTTGCTGCGGGCGACAGTTTGAAGAAGTGAAACTGTCATGTCTCCTTTCTGCCGTTTATTTTCAGGCAAAAAGTCATATTGAATTGGTAAGATATACCTATGTCGATTTTGCTTAAAAATATTATGTGACCTTTATAAATCACTGAAATGTTTGGAATCGTCAGAAAATACAATTTTACTGCATAATTTATATGTAGACATAGAACTGAAAGCTTGAGTCAACAAAAAGTTACAAAAGCAACCTGGGTACAGTTGCCGTCAATTTTTTAGACATAGTAATAATAACTGTACCTATTCAATTATCTAACACTTATTTTAGTTTACTTAAAAAGATCGAAGTTAAGAAATTCTAAACGAATACACGCTCGTTCTATAGGTACTAGTATTACCATAGTGTGTCTTTCTGTCTGCTACGCTTTCAGGGGCCATATTATTTTCAACCAATTTTGATGAATTTTGGTTTCCGTGTTCCAGCGGGATATTTCAAAAATCTAAATCAAAGCGGACAAAGTCGCGGGCATCATTTAGTCATATTATACGCAATAGCGTATACGATACGATTATTATTGTATTTTTTCACTTAAAATTATTTCTAACTGCAACTTTGAAATTTACACTATTTGTGAAAGAAAATATGAAATTAAGAAATTATTTAACCAATTAACCATAATATCTTTCATATTATTACAACTCCTCCTAAATCTAAACACAAAATAAAAAGCGATTTAAAATTATTATTATGAGGTGATAAAGCTGAACTATAATGTTTTATATGACATCTAAAAACCCGGCTATGACTCCCTAGGGGATCATAAAAGAAAACATATAAATTCAACTCTGTATGTGTCACCATTAAGAGTAACTTCCGGGTTGTTAAACTTTTTATGAGATAATTCAATAAAGATTACGGAAATCGGCTTATAAAAATTTACTGTGATGAATTTCATCCTAAGTTTTACGTTTTTCTTACGTTAAGATAGATTTTTTTAAATAAAGCTTATTATAACCAAACCTAAATAGGTACCTACGAGCTATACTTATAACAATAATTATACTAACTACTACAAGAACTAATAGCTATTACCTATTCTGTGCTAATAGGTAGTAAACTACCTTTACTAAGACTACTGGTACGAAGCACTACTGGTGATGTTGTTTAGTACCAGTGGTGGTGTGGTACTAAGACGAAACAGCAAGAAACTTTAGGGGAAAGAAGATTTGGTTAATGACTAAACAGATCGGTTTCGGTATTCGGTAATCGGTATTCTATAGGATATATTTCGGAGAGTGTGCTCAAGAACTATTCGATCTGGTTTCTCCGGCACCTTTTTATCATCGAACCGCAAGGCATCGACAAAGTCTGCACCCTTACGCAGTCGAAATTCCACGGGCTCGTACGAAGCCATTTGCTTCCTCGTTTCTAATTCGGATCGCTAGGATACGGAATGCCCTTCCGGCTTCGATTTTCCCCTCCTCTTTTAATATAGGTACCTTCAAATCAAGAGAGAATAGGCATTTTCTAGGCAAGCGCGCTTTAGGTACTTTAGGCTGCATCAGCCAAACAAGCACTTGCAAGCAAGTCTGATTGCAGCCAAGCGCTAAAAAAAGAACAAAAAAACCAAAACAAAAAAAAAGATATGGTCGTAATGTTATCGTTAAATAGTTCGTGTATCTCTTAGTCATCACTAAATGATACCCACGATTTTGTTTGCGTTGTTTGAGGTTTTTATTTCCCCGGGAACTTAATTTTCCGGGATAAAACGTATGTCCTTAACCGATACCAAATTTCATCAAAATCGATTGAAAAGATGGGCCGTTAAAGTGTAGCAGACAGACGGACAGACACACTTTTGCACACGTATATCGCTTACAATATTGATTTTGACTGAAGGAAAAGTTTTAAGGGAAATTTTCCTTCTCTTTTGTACGGTTAATTATGAAATCCGATAATTATGAAGCCATTTACAATTCATATAGCCAAATCTCAAGGCGTACCTACCATTTCCGTTTCTCTAGGTACTTTCTTTAAAATCAATGTGTAGATGGCGAGATGGAATCATAGATTCCATGTAATTACTTATGCTTAATTGAATGTACAATGCCCTTCAAACTCAACAAAGCTTGACACAGAAATAGCTTGCATCCTGAAAACATGCATAAAAGCTTTTATTATCAAGAAAACTATGAGTTCCCACAAACCTTTAACCCACGAAGTTTAAATAATGTAGAATTTGAAAACATTGTTTTCAATATTGATTTGAATGGCTCAATGTAAACCAAAAGTAGATTCAAAATTAAAGTAGAAGTTTTGCTTAAGCCTGTAATTAACTTGTATTAACAAATTCTGATTCAAGTCTCAATTTATTCAACAGTTCAAAGAAACACGGATTAGTTATTCAGGGTTCATAATTGTACGTCTAATTTTACGAAATTAAAGGATAGGACTGTTTAATATATTATTTTAACAAAGACGGCACCATAAATAATAATTATATCAATTATGTGAAATAGATACATTGATTAGAGATAATTATGTGATCGATAAAACATGGCGTCCTCAAAACAGCTGTTCAGTTTGGCGTCCTTTTTTCGGCGGAAACGTCGTTACTTCTGTTCGAAAAAAAAAATCTGATCTAGTCAGTCCCAGTTAAAGTTCTATTTCGAAATTAGTTACTAGACTGTCGGAGAAAATGGCGTTAAATTCGCTAAACGTGTTTGTAGCTTGCTCTACGATCCTGTTTAAAAAGAGTAACTGCTAAGTTTCTTGTTCTCGATGAAAGATCTTTCCGAACCGGTCTTGAGTGTTTAATTATCATAAGTGACACAAGTTGTCCTACGTGAAATAAATAAATAAATCATTTATCATATATATATCACATTTTGGATTTAACTTAAGGGAGCTTAGAAGTTGTCCCCGATTTTTAATAGGTGCCTAATCTTTGGCCATTCATAACTAAAAACGAAGCACCCTCAATTACAGATGCTCTAAACTTTGACAAACTTCGTCCATTACAGCGACGCAGACCTTTTGATCGTTATTCGTAATAACCAGTTTATTTGGACACCGCCTATCCTAACTTCCATTACCTTCATTTAGGTTTCGTACGGGTCATCGTAAATTGGTGTTATCACGGCATCACTTTGGAATCTATTAAGAAAAGAGCATTTGTTTTGAATGACTTTCGGCTCTTGTGTTGTTAGAAGAAATTATCGAGAAGTTAAGATTCTTAATAAATGATGAGGAGTTTTGTAATTATGAAATGTTTATACAGATAATATATTAAAAGAGTGTCAATTGTGATAATTTTATGAAATTATTTCAATATAGTTGGATTGATAAAATAACACTGCTAACAAGTCGGCCAATCCCTAGACCCTAGTCTGCAGTAGTGGGCTGGTGATGGATTGAGCTTATTAAATAATTAATATAAGTTGTAAGCACCCTTGCCCGCGGAGAGCTAGAAAATAGCAGTAGAATTGCGAAAGTAGCCGGCAAATGACTCGCACCGTGACCCTATACATAACTTGGTGAAACAGAAACAGCAGCAGAATCTACAACTGAAAAAAAATTACTGAACTCATGCATGGATGTATGTTTTTTAAACCTTAACACTTATTTCCCTGTGTCAATCCAAAATAGCAATTCACGTGAGTGTGACGACACCTTAAAACGCAATTAATCAACTTTTGCAAGGGCAACACTCTGGAATTGCGGTGCAAACTAGAAATACCTAGTTTTATACCTATGTCTAGGTTTAGAACACAATCAAAGTTTGTTACTTAGTTTTCAGCTCTTAGATGTCACAACTTTAAGAAACTTAACTCATTATGGCTTTTGAATAAATATAAGTTTTACATTTAAAAATTCAAAATATTAATCGAATTTCGACTGCCTCGTTGGTTTTGTGGCTAGTACTTTCGAGTGCTGATGATATTAATAAACGACAAGGTTTCACCCCAATTATGATTATTTAAAGAACATCACTGCCATTACCTCAAAGAACACGTTAAGTCGTCTGTCCTGAAGTACCTATCTATTTACCTTATTTTAAGTATCCTATCTTCATTGTGGTCTTATGCCTGATCGTTCCAGTCGTAGTCGTAGTCGTATCACGATAGTCGGTAGCAGAACTTGATTTTTTTAACCAACTAGATGATAATAATGTAACTTTCTCGGCGTAAATTTAGGGTTGCCCATAATCCCGCAGGACCTCTTTGATTCACGGAACCAAAAAATAGCAGCATATCCGCTCCAAAGATCCAAGTTATATCTGTATCTCGTTAAAATAAGTGGAATAGATGGGACGTCACAAGGTAACAGACAGGCAGGCTGATACACATTCACTTTAATAGCGGATTGGAAATTTCCATAAATTTTCCCGCGACTTTAGCAGATCAGATTTCCTCCCTCATTTTCCACATTATCATTAACGCGGCAAGTGAAGTGCTGATTCTTATTTTATCCAGGGCAAGGTGATTAGGACCGCCCATCTCGGGGGCATCGCACTAATGAAAGCGTTTTCGGAAACAAAGAAATCGTTCAAGAAGCAGCATGCGCTTTTTATCTATAATATCATTTGGAATTTTCTACTGATACTTCCAACAGTGTTTTTTTTATCCATAAATGGCTTCATATTACTTTGTAAATAAGTAGGTATATATACATAGGTTTGTATTTTTTAAAATTTTTAATAAATTATTATATCACTTTTTTAGCGGTGAAAAAAAAGTTAGGTAACCTGAATGCCCGACAGTTCATAATGTTCGCAAAGCTGTGTGAAATCTTGCCTATCCACACTTGGCCTGCGTGGTGATAAATATTTTGTTATTTCAGTCTTCTTCGTCCAAATGTTGAAATATTTACAGCACATCTGAAAAAAATGCTTGAAAAAGGTTACGTCAACCAAAATCCAATTTAGAATAGATCGCCATTTATATCTCTACTATCTGTTAGCAGCAGACTGATTCCAAATAAACCCTCCAAATAACCCTCATCCATAAACTAATAAGTACCCTAAAGATAATCACAGTGAACGGCAGATATTAATGAGGCGTCGCAACGTCAACTAAATCAACTTAACTACAGGCGATTTTGGTAACAGACCTACGAAGACTTCAAATAACTGCCCTTTTTCTTCTTGTTTTGTATAATTACCCAGTGTTAAAAATGAGACAAATATAATTTTTTAATTTTATTACAGTGCATCACACACGAGGAAAGTTTCTAAACTTATTTAAATACATATCAAAAATTTTCGGAACCGGCAGGATTTGAACCTGCGTCTCTCTGGGAATCGCGCCCTGAGCGCGCCTTCGACCACTAGGCATTCATTCATTAATTTTTTTCATTTTTGATATATTGTATTTAATAAGTTTAGAGATAAATATATTAGTTTTCACAATAAATCGCTTTTTAAACACGTGGATAACGCTGCCGCCAGGCGGCACGGGACACTCAGTAGTTTTTATGACGTATGCCGCGTCGCGTCGCGGGACGCTCCTGTGGATGCAACAACCACTTCAGTCGCGAAATATGAGTTTTGTGAAAATTACACCGTGGTGTTTTGGTGTGTCGATATTTATTGCTATTTAGTAGATATTTTAGTTTCGACGAATAAGTTTTCTTAAAAATCTTTTGCGACTAGCAACGACAAAAGTTGTAGTTTAATTTTTATGTAAATACTGAACATTGGTACCTCCAAAGCTGCTGGTGAAGCTGGTTTTGCCCTAGCACAAACAACAGCATACAAATAACAGCGTACAAATAACAGCATGCCCGAATCAGGAGATGTCAAAGTATGCGTTTAGTATGCTGTCACAGAATATATAATAGTACTGTGGTTATACTGCCAACGCTTATAGCTATATTGTTTCATTATTGTTAACTTTCGTGTTTAAGAATTATAATCTAAATTTTACGTTTTGATTGCTGTGCATCATTTTTTAGGGTTCCGTAGCCATTTTTAATATACATAGCGAGCAAACGAGCAGGCGGGATATTTGTTTATCCGCCTTTTGAAGAGCCCCATATTATAATCATAAGGGATAACAGAAGATGGAAGCTGGTTCCATAATTTGCAGGTATGTGGCATCGTACTGGTTGTATGTTTTTTAATTTAATAAATACATAAATAATAATAAAATCCTTATTTAAGGAATGTTAAGGTACGTGATATCAAACTGTCATTTTGAGTATTAATGCATAAGTATTGCTTTAAGCGTTGGTGCTGTATAGCCCTACATGTTGGTAAGGATTTCCCTTTTTTGCTGCTATTTTCTGAATATAAGGACGGAGACGGTCGTCATGATACTCCTAACAGGCGTCATTTACCTAAGAGAGCTGTACAGCCCCAAAAGAAACAAAAAAATATGCCTCACCTTTAAATAATAATGTAAACAAAACTATAGTCCAACAAACTTATCTGACCCGGTAACAGCGTTGCTAGTATGATCTATGAAAAATAAAATAAAAACAAAAACTAAACTGGCAAAAATCAAAACTCAAAATCAAAATGTTTTTAATTAGTCTTAATAACTATAAATAAGATTTAGTTGTTTTTTTTTCTTTATATTGTAATGCATGAATTTATTTAGTGTTTGTTTCTAGTTTCAAGTTGTAAAAGAGCTTACCACTAAAGCGCATGCGGTGTTTATCATTTAGCTAGGTGTTTACATATTTTAGTAGCTAGTCATTTTGTTTTAGTACCTTAAATATTGTAAAACTGCTGATGTATGTTTTAAATGATGTAGTTGTTGGTAGACCAAATAAAGGAAAAAAAAAAAAAATTTTTTTTGTTGAAATAGTACCTACTTAAAATAAGTTGGTAATTTTTTTTTAATTTGTAGGAACACTATTTCATAGGCGTACAAATATATACATAGGTACGTAATATAGGCATAAATAGTAGATTGTATTATAAGGGAGCAAAATAATATTTTTACGGCGAGGGCGTTTTTTGAATCCAGAACGAAGTGAGGGATTCTAGAGTAGAATCCTGAGCGTAGCGAGGGATTCTTTAGTAGAATCCTGAACGTAGCGAGGGATTCAAAGTACGTCGCCCGAGCCAAAAATATATTTGCGCCCGAATGATACACTCTACTTTTCATCACCCTGTATGAGAAAATTTGGTTCCCGCGGGAACTCTTTAATTTCCCGGGATAAAAAGCATAATATGTGCTATTTCAAGACTACAATCTTTTTTTTTTTTTTAATCTATCTCTGTGCCAAATTTTATACAGATCCGTTCAGCCGTTCGGGCGTAATTGAGTAACACACATCCATACATCCATACATCCACACATCCATCCAAACTTTCGCCTTTATAATAATATTTATTTAATTATAATTTTTTTTTTTTTTTTTTATTATATATATATCCATATAGCCCTTTCGTTAGTTAAAATTCAGAAATTATAAATTCCTAAATTGACCCTGCCGGGGATCGAACCCGGGACCTCCGCACGTTAAGACAACAGCGCTCAACACTGCGCCACGGAGGTCGTCAATTTGCGTTGGCGCTGAACACTAAGATGTTCCAAATTCAATAAGTGCGCGGCAAAGATAATTGCGGCGCACTTACGAGTATAAAGAGGATTAAAAACTCATTACTGCCCGCTAAAAGTTTCATAAAGAAAACACCACCTTTGGGCGCACATAAAGGCGAACCAAGTCGTCCTTTTCGAATACATGGGATGAAAAATTAGTTCCAATTTTGGCCACCGGGCCAGAAATGTTGGTAGGACTGTACAAGGTTTATTGCCCAGATAAATTTAGAGTTGGTTAATATAACACATAGCGCAATATCATAGCGCGCTATTGATCCATAGAGCGGATAACGTGCTATGTGAGGAGCCGCCATGACGCTACGGCGCGATGAATATCACGCGATCGCGCGCGGCGCTTCGTAGCACTTGTAGCGGCGCCCGCCTGCCGGTAGCGCGCTGCCGTTGGCCGATGGCTTGTCTCGCGTAACGCGCTGTTGTGAGTGAACGTCATATTTGCGTGTTGCAAAATTTAGCGCGCTACGAAATTTAGCGTACTGCAAGACATATCGCGCCTGCTGGCCGCCCGCACGCCTTCTTATAACAAGCGCGTTATAACATAGCGTATTTAAAAGCATGCTAAAAATTTATAGTTTATAGTCCGTAGCGTGCTATGGATTTATAGCAGTTTTGAACAACTCCACACGTAATAGACAGCTCTTTTTGTGGTTGCAGTATAGTGCTTTTAAAGCTTATTACGACCAATATACGAGTGCTACATCAGCGAAGGAAGAATTCACCTCTATGCCACCTTCATAGCTCTACGGTTTGATACACTTAGGCCGCCATTAATTTGACGTCGAATTCAATTACAAAAGATCACTGCACCGGTTCAGCTCGTTTAAACAACGATATAAATCTGATTGCTGCGGCCGTCGCTCCTAAAGTGCGCCGATAGCATCTTTAACCTTTATCGGTCGGAAAGTAGAGTGGTAGTGGTAGTGGTGGTTACGAATTCATGAAGCGGGTCCGATCCTCGGGAATACCTCTATCTTTTCGGATCTACGTATTTATGTACGTTTCCTATTCTCTCAATAGTCGATCCTAATATTGGATAGAATCAGGCATTACTTTGCGGAAGTTCATGATTTTGCAAGTAAAGATTACAATTATTTTGCTTTAATCCGCCAACAGAAAAAATCTGTATGGTCAAACATGCAGTTACAAGCGAAGCACCGCTTACCGTCTGTTGGCGGATTATAGCAAAATAATTGTAATCTTTTCTTGCTAGATCCTAATATTATAAACGCTAAAGTGTGTCCATCTGTCTGTCTGCCTACATCCCATCTGGTCAATCGATTTTGAAAAATATATAGATAGGTTGCTTACCGGGGCACACTGAGAAAAAAGACCTTCCGAAATACGGAAGGTATTACCGTCCCTTTTGACTCAGTAGGAAATTTACCTTTCAACTTGGAAGGATATTATTACCGTCCAAAATTTCCTTCCAAACAATGTCTGCCTTCTATTTTGGTGGGTAATATGTACCTTCCAAATTTCGGTCGGAAATTCCTACTGAGTCAAAAGGGAAGGTAATTTTTGGAAGGAAAATAATTAATTTCCTTCAAAATTTGGACGACATATTTGATCGGTAAATTTAAATAACCTTAAGGCAAAGGCATGATATATTACCTACCTAAGGCGAAGGAAAACGGAGCGGGCTTTTGCATTTTTGCAAGGGTGGAAGCAGGGGTCTGTATACCACCTATGATTTATGCTCTGCTATGCGCTTTCAATGAATGTCCCAACTAGGTGGAAGCACCATTTGCCACGATGCAGGTACCGATACAAGCGGATTTGGCGATATATATGTGTTTGACCGGCGCCAACCTATACCGCGAGCCAATATACGCGTAGCGACATCTAGTGGTCGGGCCGGGTACTACATTCGGTGTTATAATTTCTATTTAATAAAACTTATTCGTTTCCTTCCGATACCAATTTGTTTGGAGAGATATTATTATCTAATTTAGAAAGACGTTCCTTGTGTTCTTTTCTCCAAATGTGATCCATCTAATTTGGATGGTAATTCCTTCCAGCGAGCCTTTCTAATCCCTTCGTTTTTGATGGAATAGTAATGTCACTTCATTTCCTACTAAATAAGAGGGTAAATATCCTTCAATTTCGGAGGGTAAATATGCGTTTTCCTTCCGACACTGTTCCTACCGAAAAATCATAATTGATTTAGAAGGATATTATCATCGAATTTAGAAGGATATTCCTTGTGTTATTCCCTCCAAATGTGATCCATCTAATTTGGATGGTAGTTCCTTCCAGCGAGCCTTTCTAATCCTTTCTTTTTTGATGGAATAGTAATGTCAATTTATTTCCCACTAGTTAAGAGGGTAAATATCCTTCAATATCAGAAGGTTAGCTGCGTTTTCCTTCCGATAACTTTGGATTTAAATTCAGAAGGACATTAACATCTAATTTGGAAGGATACATTTGGGAGGAATTATTATAATGCATCCTTATTTAGTAGGAATATTTAGCTGGAAGGAAATTCCCTCTTGGTTAATTCCTTCCAACAAATTTCCTTCCTTTATGTTCTTCCGTATTAGACGGATAAAATTCATTTCCTTCTAAATATCGGTAGGAATTTGGCAGTTCCCCGATTCAGAAGGTAATCGGTGGAAGGAAAAGACCCAATTTTGGAAGGAATCGGTTTTAGAAGGTAAAAATCGGAAGGTAAACAAGGAAATTTTTCTCAGTGCAGAACATGGGCAACTGGAAATATATATCCGGGAAAATCAAGCAGTTCCCACTGGATTATTCATTTTCACTACTGATTATATTCCTAGATATCTGTATATTTCAAATAGTCTCCATATCTTCGCATGATTCCAGGGAATCATAATATTCTAGAAATTCACGCTACTGGAAGTCAGTACAAAATTACATGTAAGTGGCAATATAAGATAAATCGATGCTCTATCGTATCCTTCCATTAGGTTCCGTGAAATTTGTTTTCGAGTCACAAGCGCAAGCAATATTTAAAAAGCATTTTTTTTTTGCAAACCAATTTTTTTTATAAAGTATGTAAGTACTTGAAATATTGCGACTTGCACAAAATACTTAAACAAGGGTAAGCCTTGTATTTCTTTCAAAACTTTCAAATAGTCGCTTAACATTTTGTTTTGGTAAAGCGGTGATCTGAGTGATTAATGGTTTAAAAAAGGAAGGAAAGGCTTAAGTCTTCAGTATCATGTACAAGGTCATAATCAATTAATACCATCAAATGCAGACTGTCGTATGCTTCTTGTCTTTAGTCCTACATAAGTATGTATAATTTGTATGATTTGTGTTGGCAATATTAACGACTTTTCGCTTATGGCCTACACCACAGCACACGATACGGTAAGTTCACCATGAAATTGAATTGCAGCGCTAACTCGGTGTTGGACTTTTGATGCACTCCGCGCCCCGCCAAAGATATACATTTTCATTGCTTATTGCAGCAATATACCTAATGGGGTTTCCAATGCAATGTATCTATTTCGAATAATAGACCATTCAAAAGTTTTACAGAAGGATATTCAAATTACTTATATAGCGGGTAAGTAAAAATTTAACTATACTTACTCATCGTTGTCTGCATCCTATTTCTCCTTGCTGTTTATGTAGGAATAACCATTCATATAAAATCCTACATAAATGTAGTAAAGGGTTTCGACTGTGCTTTTGGGAGCAATTAGAAATAATTAAACATAATAATAAAGGATTTGAGTTGCTAAATGAACAAATAAACGTATCAAATTCACCTTTACTCAATTTATACAGTAATAGGGGGGGGAGGGTACGGGGCTTCGGTATGAGTCATGCCAAAAAGGTATAAAAGCCGGAACTTTCGACACGATCGTCACTTCACAGTCGTGCATTGTCGAGTCAACATCTCCTGAGGATGCTCCGGTTTCGGAGTGAAACGTACGTAGAGAGTGATTTGTGTGGTGTGGTGCTGTGCCGGTGCGAATTTCTGGGTGGTGGGTGTTCGCATGCTGTCGGTGGAAGACACGCACTGCACCTCATAGATTTGTCTACTGTGGCGGATTATAGCGAATTAAGCATCTGGTTCATTCATTAAACCAATTCTATTATTTTCTATGCCCTCTTTCTTCTTCTTTTCGACAAAAATAAAATACGTTCTGAACATGATGTGTTAGGCAAAGGTACTTAATACATTTAATAACTTTGATCACACGGGTGACATCATGTAATTAAATTAAAATATACCGTGGGCACAGAGAACAGTCGTGAAGAGTTTCTAAAACAAACTAAAATCGATTTTAGTAAATTTCTCTCAACTTCACAATTTATTTCGACGTAGGCTTACGCAAAAACACCAAAATAATTTACCCATATTGTTTTTAGCAAAGGTTGGGATTAACCGGGTGTTAGAGCCATATTAAGCGTTAAAAGCTATAAATTAGGACCAAAGCGGTAAAGACCCTGTACTCCACTCGGTACAATAGAGGCTCCTATTAATTAATTATAAGGTTTCGGGGCTTACCTTGCCGAGACGTTTAGTTGGGAGATAGTTCAGTTAGTATAGCACCTAGACACAGAATAGGTTAACAATGCTAAAATAAAATAAATATTAAATAGTTACAAATAAATTTTATAGTATTTAATAGTGCAGTATCGCTTATAGGTAGTATCTGCCACATTATGCTCTGAAAACTTTAACTTACAACTCTCTACTCTACCTCTAATAACCGTATCGAGTACTCAACTCGTTTCAGTTCTTAGAGGTTCTATTAATTCATTATAATTTTGGGGTTTAGTTTGCCAATACGTTTTGGAAAATAGTTAAGTTAGTATAGTACCTAGTTACGCTTTATAGTCAAAGAAATACTTATTACTATTGCAAACAATATTTAGAACCTCCTAGCTAGCTAGCTTCAGTTCTATATCATAACTTAAGGCATGGTACGATGCTGTGTAGAAACCGATTAGGGGTATGGGGTTAATTTATCTGCCATACCCATAACAGGTTGGTCCGCTACCATCTTAGACTTCATAAACTCTTACCATCAGGTGAGATTGCAGTCAACGGCTAACTTGTAGTGGAATAAAAAAATATATAAAATCCATACTAATATCCATATCCATACTTATATTATAAATGCGAAAGTGAGTCTGTCTGTCTGTCTGTATGTCTGCTACGCTTTCACGGCCCATCTTTTCAACCGATTTTGATGAAATTTGGTCTAGAGATAGTTTGTATCCCGGGGACGGACATAGACTTACATACTTTTTATCCTGGAAAATTAAAGAGTCCCCGCAGGACTTAGAAAACATCAATCCACGCGGACGAAGTCGCGGGCATCATCTAGTCAAGTTATATAAAGTCAACAGTCTTATAAGCACAGTCATTTTCAAAATCCAAGCCGATTGTAACAGCAAAAGCGTTGCGCAATAAGCCTTCCATCCCCGAAACGTTACAAATATCGGGGTGTTCGGCAAAATCCGGGCAAATATTTACCCACCGGCAGCCGGGTGTGGGCTAATTTATCTTGCAAAGTCGCAGCTCTCCTAAATATACTCCGTTTAAAATATCGGCTGAATCGTCTTACCTACCTAACTTTTACACAGTGAGAAACCATAGTAAAATATTATGTTTATTTATCCGTAGGTATATTTACGCAATAACTTTTCAAAACAAAAATGGTGGAAGCCTAGTGATAAAAATTTCAGCTCCCTAATTGTGAGGTCTAGGGTTCGAACCCCGGGCAAAATGATACGAGTTAAATTAAAGTTTTTTCGGAGTTAAAATATCCGTTTTTACTTCCTTATTTTCAAAATGACGTTTCATCAATAATTATCTACATTCGAAATTTTACAAAATTATGTCTGAAGTCTAATCCCAACGGTTTTAGGGTGGAGTGCGCCGACTTTTACTTAACCGATGTTCAGGTAATCGGGTCAACATCGTTTATACAACCGTTTTAATATTTACTGTTCACGACATTATTTTGAACCACGATCAATAAATCAGGCGATAACAAATCGTTCACAGCAAAAGGACCCAAACTGAACGAATGATAAAAGCCAAAGCATTTGCGTAGTCACATCGTCTTAACTATTCAACATGACGCACTGCGACGTTTGTTTTTAGTAGCGTAAAATAAAATGCTGTCAACTTGAAAAGTATAACGACGCCATTGGGGAGGATAAACAACGTTGTAGTTCTACATTTGGGCAGGTATCTAATAGTGGGTCGTGGCCTCTATTGTTTTGCACCCTAGACAGAAAGAGTAGAAAGAGGAATTCTCTTTCTACGTTTTGCACCGACCAGATGTTTAGAATTGTGAGATACCAATGATTGGGACCAGAAAAAAGTAATTATTTATGACGCAGTCAAGCATCTGTGAATTAATTATTGTAAGTCTCGGATTTGTGTGTTCAGTTTTATTAAAATTTAGTAAATATGGATGACCAAAAGAAGTGCATTCTTTCTGAGTTAGTATTAAAATACAAAAACACAAAGAGTATTTTTTAAATTACTTTAATTTAAAAACACAGACACTTAATTGATAGAAAGAGTACCTACCGTACTCTTTCTATCTATTAAATAAGAAATAACCTAAAAACGAGCCTAAAAATAACACAAACGCAAAAATTCAAACGTCAGAATGTGATAAACGACGGTTAAACGACCCCTCCGAGCTCGGTTAAGATAATCGGGCGTTCAGGCGCTTTAACCATTGTTTAGGTTGTGGTGAACACTAAAAAGTATTTAATCAGTCGTTTATTTGATAATCAGCCGATTTAAAAGTCGGTGAACTCCACCCTTAGTAGGTTAACATAATCTATGTTATTCAATCAATTAAAGTTAATGAAATGCCAAGAATGAGTATTGCATATACATAGACTTACAGGCTCGTAAATTTTATCGCGCTAACTTACCTTTACTTTTTCAACAATTTTACGATCTTGAAGTATGTGTGCTAGAGGTTTGCAATATTTTTTTACTATCGCTCTTCTAAAATGCTTCGTCTGCTACGTTTTCACGATACCTTTTATCCGAAAAAATCATTTTTTCCCACAGGATTTCCAAAATTTAAACCCAAATCTACATGGACGAAGTCACGGGCATCTTATTTTAGTTAATCATATTTTATTTTGGGTGGGTAGTTATGCTTATATTTTTTCTAATAGTTCTTGCAGTTCACGAATGCGCGTGAACTTTACCTGTAGTTGTGCACATTGTCTTAGTGTTTGTGCTCTCGGAGCGGTCAATCGTAAGCAAAATCACGTACACGCACACTTTTACACGTATTCAAATGTATACAGATATAGGACTATAACACATCCATGAGCCAAGCGCACTCGTGAATTGCAAGAACTATTCATATTATTTTTCCATTCGAAACAAATCAACTGAGCAAATTACGGGTTTATTATACCTCATGATAAACAAAACGCCTATTTCCCATTCCAATTCAAATAAAACAAACACAAAAAGGCAACGTTTTAACGGTTGATGTTTTGCCATTGAATGGGTGGGATCTGTATTTGTGAAATACAATCCTAGTATATTATATGCGCGGATCACGCTTATAGCAGTGGGTCACGGCAGAGTTATTACCGTAGCTACGAACTTACTAGTGTATCCGATGAAACCTAATATTATTGGTAGTGATACACATTGCCTTCACAAATCATTGGTGTATCACGATAATCAAGGTTTAGAGTTTTTTATATTTTTCAAATTTGGTCTACAAGAATGCTTTACTAGCAACGTTGATTTTACCGACATAGTATTAATCCTTATCTAAATAAATGTTGGTCCTTTCAAGTATTTATTTTAAACCAAAATTGCGCTGTATTATATTTAACTTAGCTGATGCCCGCGACTTCGTCCGCGTGGATTGAGGTTTTTCGGTTCCCGCGGGAACTCTTTAATTTTCCGGGATTAAAAGTAGCCTATGTGCTATTCCAGACTATAATCTATCTCTGTGCCAAATTTCATCCTGATCCGTTCAGCCGTTGGAGCGTGATTGAGTAACAAACATCCATACATCCATACATCCATCCAAACTTTCGCATTTATAATATTTATATATATATATATGACCAGCTGATGCCCGCGACTTCGTCTGCGTGGTTTGAGGTTTCCGCGGACGCTCTTAAATTTTCCGGGATAAAAAGTAGCCTATGTGCTATTGTGTTTGTTAGTTGGTTTGTCCTTCAATCACGCCGCAACAGAGCAACGGATTGACGTGATTTTTTGCATGGGTACCTATACCTAATTGAGGACCTATAGAGTGACATAGTCTACTTTCTATCCTGGAAAATTAAGTTACTTAATCATAATCTTACTATTATTATAAATAAATGCGAAAGTTTGGATGGATGTTTGTTACTCAATCACGCCCGAACGGCTGAACGGATCTGGATGAAATTCGGCACAGAGATAGATTATAGTCTGGAATAGCACATAGGCATAATATTTAGTTCTTCATTTCTATTTATTTGTATATTGAAAATGTACCTATATTATAAATATATATTCATATATATGTTATATTTGTATGTAATATTATATGTATTATCTTTTAAATTATATTTGTGTATTTATATATATATACATATGTATTTATATGATTATATATGTAGGTATATGCTTTTAAATTATGTATATTATTTAGTTTTGTTTATAGTCTCTTGTCGTTTCTGTACCTGCTATGCATCTCTAGACATCAATTGTTCTCACACCTAGGGCATCTGGAAGAAATCCACATTTGTAGCGATAAGATGTCCTTGTACACGTCCTTTTTATATTTAAGTTTAGTTTTAATTTGTATTTTGTACAGAATAAATAAATAAATAAATAAATAGGCTACTTTTTATCCCGGAAAATTTAAGAGCGTCCGCGGTAACCTCAAACCACGCAGACGAAGTCGCGGGCATCAGCTAGTATTATATACATGCTCCTACCGAGACGCTAAAGAGCTGGAGGTCTTCGAGCATCTAACCAATTCTTTCAATGGGCTATGAAATTTAAAAATATGATGAAGTTCGAAACACATATTATTATTTTGTCATTTCGTAGCTTCCACGCGGACAAAGTCGCTGGCATCATCTACTCGTTACTAATACAATTAATGTCCTGGCTATTGTAGCTAATGAAGTAGTTTTAAGTTTAATATACCAACAGATCTAAGAGAGCTTACTTTATATAAACTAGAGGAAGTTTTCATGGGCTAAAATCCATTATTATTCTATTAGTTTCAAATACTAACACAAAGTCGATTTAACTAAGATGTTCTTCGCCGCAAAGTTCGCCACTGTTACAGAAAAAGCCATTGAAGTTTAAATTAAATTGAAAACAAACCGATATAGTCTCTCGCCGGAGCGATCAACGCGGCACTTTGCAACCAACACCCATTCGATCTCCATTATTGCGGAAAACACGACAAACTGTGCCAATTTCAGTTTATCCGTCTACACTTAATAATGTTACTTCATTATCAAACGTTTCGAGTGGAGTTGAATAATAATAATGCCCTCCCGACAGACCTTCGGTTACGGGGCGGGATATAATATTATGGATGCACATTAGTGTGTGCGTATACACATTGCACAGGCGCACTCTCTTTCTTCTTACTCTTATTGCTTATGGGTTGTAAAATCCAACACAACTGGAGCTTCTGACCGACGGCTTTACGTATTTCCCAAGGCACAGGGGTAAAACACCGCCAACTTCCTTACTCCGGGCTAGTACTTACTGAGAATTTCTTAGATAATAGAAACCCTGCTGATACTGATACCCAATTATGGCCTGACCCGGGAATCAAACCCAGGATCTCACTGCCAAACAGCAAGCGGCAGTTATCTTGCTGAATACTGCAACCGGTAGGTAACCTAAATGTCTGTTACGGCAATAGTCAATAATACAAAACTAGGCTTTTGCTTCGAATAACCGACTAAAGTTGGGGTTCTATTGTGAAAATATAGTTTTGGCAGGCTCCCTACTAGGTGGATAGACGATATCAAACGTGTCACAGGGAGTCAAAGGACTTAACCTATGCAGGAACACGGCATGTGAATAATACAAAGAGATCTAAAATGTCCAGCAATGGATGCCTTTCGGCTAGCGACGCGACGGTAGTGACATATATGGAAAGAAAGGTTAAAAGGTAAAATAAAGCAAGATTAAATTTGCCAAAACATGTTTTTATTTTTATTTTTTATCAAGTTCAAGGTAAGCCCTTGACGGCGATTTCACCTGATGGTAAGTAATGATGCAGTCTAAGATGGTAGCAGGCTAACCTGTTTAGCCGGGTATGACAGTTAAATAAACCCATACCTTAGGGGTATGGGTTTATTTAACTGCCATAAATTGCCGTATTGGTTTCTACACGGCATCGTACCGGAACAAATCGCAGGTCTTTGCCGGTAGGGTGGTAACTAGCCACGGCCGAAGCCTCCCATATAAATTTTTCGTTAAATCTCTACTGAACTTAAGGAAGTTTATTTGCACAAGGTGACAATTACTTAATTCGACAATGAGGCCAAGTTCTGCTATACTAAACTAATCAATATACTAAACTAATATACTAAAATAATCTCTACACTAAACTAAAATAAACTAAAATGACAGCTGTATGTCTATAGGCTTAATGCTTTAGCTGTTATTTTAGTTTAGTCCAAACTAAACGTGTCGTGAAGACTAATTCTTCTTAATAGATAGTAAAATCTTAGGAATCTTAGGTTGATATCTATAGAGCGTATATACTTTGCTTTCAGACTTTATTAAAAGTTAAATTAGCACATAAATCTGTCCCATTTTTTAAGTTAAGACTGAGAAAACGAAAGAAAGCTTTATTATGGGTCTCTGCTTAGTTATTATAAAACTCATTTCAATGTACTTACCCAGTGTTTGCACCTAATAAAGAAATTAAGAAAGTTACCTTTATTTTTAATTTTAAAATGAAAGTTTAAATTCTAATTAGGTAATTAAAAACAAGTAATTCCATCATTATATTCGCCACTCCCGGATTACAAAAAAACCTTGTGGGTTAATGTGCTTTATTCAGGTTCCCTGTGCTACACCACGCTACACTATGATAAATTATCTCTTATCATATGTGTAACTTACAATACAAGGACACTGACGCCCCGCGTACGATTACCGTACGATATATCATTGTCTACGTATATTGCGACATAATAATGCCATGCTACGTGCCCTGTGATTAATAGCTTCGCCTCAGTAATCATTGGCTTAGCATATAATGTTTGAATCAAATCTGATGAACCTGGTTGACCAATTAAAAGCCAACTTCATTTGCCGACTCAATGAGTAAATAAGGCTTTGCTGACATTGCTTCCACAGAATTAAAAGGTTCGCCAAAAGTTTTGCGTACCCATACTTATTTATTATACAGACACTAGCTTATGCCCGTGACGTCGTCCGCGTGGGCTTCATAAATTTCAAACCCCTATTTAACACCCTTAGGGGTTGAATTTTTAAAAATCCCTTCATAGCGGACGTTTACGTCATATTATCTATGCCTTTCAGCCCGATTCATCCAGTGGTTTGAGCTGTGCGTTGATAGATCAGTCAGCCAGTCTTTTTTCTTTTATATTATATTTAGAAGAAATGGACACGGCGAAACTATAAGTTATAACTTGCTGACTACGGAACCTTAAAACCCGATTCATATGAGATCCATCGTTTTGGATAGTCATAGCATGGTAATAATTGATAAGCGGTTTGGCACTCTATCAAACTAACTATTGCTGCAGTATAAAATACTAACATTTTATTTCGATATTCGTATATTTCCAGCTGCCACTTGATATAATGTTTCTCGGTGCTATCACTACCTTTGAATAGCCTAACTAGCTAGCAGTAAAGTACAGTAAAGACGGTTAAGCTTTGGAATGTCCTACCGAATGACATTAGACAATCGAAATCTATAAATATATTCAAGAATCGTTTAAAAGATTATTACTTATCTAGTACTAGTATGCTATAGAATATTTAAGTATTGTATATGTAGGTTTATAGGTATAATATATTTATGTTTATATGTATTTATTAAATTATTTATTATTGGTATGTAAAGTTTATGTAGTATATTGTATAGCAGTCTATATTGTTGCACTATCCCGCTCCTGTCATAAAGGTTCTTAATTAGTGGGTTGTCTGGAGGAGATCACTTTTAGTGATAAGACCGCCCTTGCGCACTTTGTTTTGTTTTGTTTTATTTTTAATGTGTTTTTTTATGTCTTGTGTAGCAATAAAGAGTTTATCTATCTATCTATCTATCTATCTAGCTAGCTGTATCTGGTGAGTAGGCTACTTAAGAATAAATTCACAACACTACTGTGATCTGTGATATACATAGATATATACTATCTAATACTATAAACGAGCAATTATTCTTGTATATATATAAGTATATAATCTGAATCTGGGAAACGGCTTCAACGATTTTCATGAAATTTAGTATGCCGCGGGTTTCAGGGGCGATAAATCGATCTAGCTAGGATTCATTTTTTAGAAAATGTCGTTTTATCCGTGTTTTCAGGCAATGAAAAAATGCTTAAATATCATTAGAATACGAAGGTAAATAACGCCACTATCTAACTATAAGGTTAGCTCAGGTGGGAAACGGGGTGGTCCCGAAACCAAAGACCTCGGTTCGAGTCCAGATGTCTCCAGTCCGATTTTTTTTCTTTTTTTCCGAATAATATTATTATTTTTTTATTAAATTTTAATTTAATTTACCAAAAAAAAAATACCGAGCAAAGCTCGGTCATCCAGTTATCAATCTTATATAGAAGAGCATCAATTTATTTTTTGTTACTGTTCAATCATTTTTGGTTGAACGTTTTTGACATTCCCAAAATAGAAAAATCAAAAAAATGTCTTTATATCTATGCATAGTACTGCTTCAGTCTGTCTCACTCTTGTCCTTCACTATTGCTATTCACCTCTCGTCTGTCAAAATTATCATCCTACATAAGACAACCCTTTCTTAACTAACAATCTTGGATGTTATTGGAACTTGGTTCCAGTACTTTAAAACTAGTGTTAGAAATTGATAGTGAATTGATAAATTGATAGAAGTTTTATTAATTACTAGCTGATGCCCGCGACTTCGTCCGCGTGGATTGAGGTTTTTCGGTTCCCGCGGGAACTCTTTAATTTTCCGGGATAAAAAGTAGCCTATGTGCTATTCCAGACTATAATCTATCTCTGTGCCAAATTTCATTCAGATCCGTTCATCCGTTGGAGCGTGATTGAGTAACAAACATACATCCATACATCCAACCTTTCGCATTTATAATATTTATTTGATTGTTGTATCGAGATAGGTACTACAACATTACGCCGTGATAAATGGTAATAAATATCTTTTTCAACGCAAGAATATCGATTACCATGCGATCTATCATTGTCTGACGTCCACACTGATATAATAATGTTGCGTAACATTGTCTATGATTAATAGCTGGACTATTATCACTGGCCTAGTGAGTGACTGTTTAATGGCTAAATGATTCGAATCGAGTTTCATTGTATCCTTCTTTTCTTTCTTCCTTTATCCTTTTCAATAAATTATTTACCTACTGACCAAATTGTGTTATGTTATTTTGTACTACTCCGTAAACTTTTACATAAAAACTTTACTAATAGGTATTATTAATTAAAAAAGATTATTGTCTGCTAAAGAATACTTATAAGAAAACAGCCTGAGCGACCGTTTTTGGACGTGAAAATAATATTTTCTTAATAAAAAATTTTACAGTATTTGTATCAGAACATCAACTATTATTAGTTCGAAATAATTTATTATATATATGTAAAGAAACTGTAGTTCTTTAAAGTACATTTTGTATAACGCTCTATGGTCGGTAATTAAAAATAGAATAATCTTATATATAGGCATTATTCCTACTCATGAGACTTAATGGTCTGTTTTATCAGTTAGGAACTCCTATGTACGTCCTGTGGTCAAGTACAACAAAGGAAATGGACAATAAACTTTCATCCACAGGGACAATGTAACAAATTCAAACTATGTAAAGTAATAGCCGTTCAACGGGTGAATTACTGCCGTGAAACAAAAGTAATGTAGCATTAGACCCAAATGGATGACCATTGGGATCCTTTAGACTAGTGTTACAGATAATGTAAAATTATGGACGTGATTATGAGACATGCTGGAGTTTCAGAGTACTTATAAGTAAAAAAAAATGTTCTCTGAACTTTTTTTCTAAACTGGTTGTCACCAGTTAGCTTTGGTCAGTTATCTTCTAAGGAAGTAGACCAAATCTATTAGGGATAATTAATTGAGTGCAAGAGAGCAAATTAGTTATTGGATTTACCACTGCATCTGTTAGTCGAGATCATTAAAATAACTATTGACGATTTTCTTAATGACCAAGTTGCATGTAAGTTTCTGCTTCGCATCCGGTAACCCACAAGTCAGTGTAATATTTGTTACGTAACGTATTTTTTTTACACGGCATCGTACCGGAATGCTTAATCGCTTGGCGGCACGTCTTTGCCGGTAGGGTGGTAACTAGCCACGGCTGAAGCCTCCCACCAGGCCAGACCAGAGAAAATTCAAAAATTACAAATTCCCAAATTGATTCTGCTGGAGATCGAACCCGGGACCTCCGCAAGTTAAGACAACAGCGCTACACACTGCGCCACGGAGGTCGTCAAAATGTATGCATTGTAGGTATTATTTTTTACAAAGTGTATCATTTTCTTTTTATGAAAAGAGCAACTGTTGAGTTTCATTGCCGGCTCTTCTCAGTAGAATATACTTTCCATACTTGACTGCGATCTCACATGATGGTAATTGATGATAAGTTGATAAGCTGAGATGGTAGCGGGCTAACTTGTTAGGGGCATGGCAGTTTTAATTAGCCCATATCCATAGTCGGTTTTACACGACATCGTACCGGAACGCTAAATTGCTTGGCGGCACGTCTATGCCGGTAGGGTTGTAAGTAGCCACGGCCGAAGCCTCCCACCAGGCCAAACTAGGGAAAATTCAGAAATTATAAATTCCCAAATTGACCCTACCGGGAATGGAACGCGGGACCTCCGCACGTTAAGACAACAGCGGTCAACACTGCGCCACGGAGGTCGTCGGAGACTGTAAGGCCGGCCATACGCGGACAGTTTCAAGCAGTCAGGATGGACTGCTTCAAGTTGCGACTGCATGGTGAACTACAGTTTTCTACGTACACACTTATTATGGAACCGCTCGAGCAGTTGCGACTGCTTCGGGCGGTTGGCAGCAGTTAACAATCGTAGCTTCGACTATGACTGCAAGAGCGGTCCATGTATGTTGATCACAGACTACAGTGTATGTTGATCACTGGCTAACTGCTCGAGCAGTCCGTATATGTATTAGATGATGTAGTAGATGGCTTTATTTATTTAAATATTGTAAAACAAAAGATTAGCTTCACCATCGAATACGTCGTTGTGGCATTTTAATTAATCTGTAAAATTCTTGTACAAAATAGTAGGTAGGTACCTACGAACACTTGTGTAAATAAAATAATAAAATCACATTAGGTAAAGAAAGCGCAGAAACTACAGTATTTATAGCTCTTACAAAACTCTTATTTGCTGTAGCTGAAATTTGTGGCCTCGTAAATTTTATCGAGCAGGCTTGGGCCCCGTTTTTTTACATTTTACGGCTCTTGTACCGGAGTTTGCCGGAGTATCAGAAATAACTTAGCCAGAATTTCCCGCTTCGCTGATCACTTTTCAGGGTTCCTGTGCCGTTGAGCGAAAACCGAATGCGTATTTGTTTAAATCTAAGTACATTGTGATTATTATTTACTTATTCCGTCTAAAAAGTAAAAGCTTACTCGGAAGAGAATTATATTAAGGCAGTTTAAAATTCTCGTAAAATAGCTACCACAATAATATTAATTATTTATTTGCTCTTACTATTGACGTGGCAATAGTTAGTACTTACCCCGTTCTACTGCAAATATAAAATTCGTTCGAACTTTGCATTAGTTCGGTAGGTTTATGCTAAGTAATAGCTAACATTACTTACTTTTGAATCACACCTTGTAAATTTAATCGCCTTAGGTAATTAATATAATTTAACTAGCTGATGCCCGCGACTTCGTCCGCGTGGATCGAGGTTTTTCGTTTCCCGCGGGAACTCCTTAATTTTCCGGGATAAAAAGTAGCCTATGTGTTATTCCAGACTATAATCTATCTCTGTGCCAAATTTCATCCAGATCCGTTCAGCCGTTGGGGCGTGATTGAGTAACAAACATCCATCCATACATCCATCCAAACTTTCGCATTTATAATATTTATTTGATTTAAAACTTTTTTTGGCCAGATGTAAAGCTTGAAATGAGTATGCAGAATATGTATAGGTATAATGTAATATTTAACGTCACAATCTCTGCTTTAAAATGTAGAAATTGTCTAACTTGCTAAAGAGTAACAAGGAAAGCAACCTAGCTAGCTGAACTAAGTACCGACCTAGAACAGTCTTCGATCCCCATGTCGAAGGAAAAAAGGGAGGAACACATTTAAAAAAAAAAAAAATGAGTATGCAAAAATACAAATAAAAGCCACACCTAGCACAGTGATAAAGCTAGTACACTGACCAAAAAAATAAGCCTCATTTTTACCTACTTTAGTTGTATAGGTCAAGTGAACAATAGCCTGCACGTTATCTTTGAAGGCCAACTTTATGGTATCCCTGAGGAAAAATTTGTGCGAATAGATTAGAGTACATCCATATTATATGCCTTAAATCGTGCGATAATGTGAATCTCTGTCAGACATTTGTTTGTTTTAGGGATCTTTATGGGTTAAATGCCTCTTAAGGTTTCTTTAAATTTATTGGGTCTCTTTACTTGAAACTTTAAAGGAGTTTGATACAATTTTGCTTCAATATTTATTTGTCGGTTTCTTAATATCGTGGTAAATGGATAATAATATTATAGTAATTTTAATATTTCTTTTTATTATTACCTGTTTCTCTTTTATAATTGAATATTTTTTTCGTTCTTTATCAATTTTCTGAACTGACCTATTATACTCAATCGACTACACACCCGTCTTCTTTTGTACGTAATTACTCCAAAGTTAAAGAAATTCCTTCAGATGACGTATCATATTTTACATAATATATAGACTATATCTACTATTATGCTCATTATCGTCTTTTACTCGACACCTAATTAGGGTTCCGTAGCCAAATTTGGCAAAAACGGAACCCTTATAGATTCGTCATGTCTGTCTGTCTGTCTGTCTGTCTGTCTGTCTGTCTGTCCATCCGTATGTCACAGCCACTTTTTTCCGAAACTATAAGAACTATACTGTTGAAACTTGGTAAGTAGATGTATTCTGTGAACCGCATTAAGATTTTCACACAAAAATAGAAAAAAAACAATAAATTTTGGGGGTCCCCATACTTAGAACTGAAACTCAAAAATTTTTTTTTCATCAAACCCATACGTGTGGGGTATCTATGGATAGGTCTTCAAAAATGATATTGAGGTTTCTAATATCATTTTTTTCTAAACTGAATAGTTTGCGCGAGAGACACTTCTAAAGTGGTAAAATGTTGGTCCCCCCCCCCCCCCCGTAACTTCTAAAATAAGAGAATGATAAAACTAAAAAAAATATATGATGTACATTACCATGCAAACTTCCACCGAAAATTGGTTTGAACGAGATCTAGTAAGTAGTTTTTTTTTAATAATTTAAAACTTACTACAGGTTTGTACGGAACCCTCGGTGCGCGAGTCTGGCCGGTTTTTTTTTGGATTGGACAAGTTGCAATATTATGCAGCCAAAATCATGGTAAAAGCTAGTTTTAAAATTATATGCGTCAAACTATACGATAACTCAACGCCAAACTATTAAAACTTTGTCCTCCACTCAAAATGAGAGCGAATTTAAATTTGCTGAAACTTGGCCGGCAAAAAGAGAGTCTGCAACTCAATTAACAACTTCTGATATATGCTATCATGGTTATTCACATTAAGCTGTTAGGCAAAATATACTAGTTAGAAGTCTAAATATTACTTTGAGATTTTACTTTGAATATTGCTTCTGAAACAAATTTAATATAAATCCTTGTAAATACCAATGGTCATAAGAATGTATCACTAATTCATTGCCTATCTAAAGAATGTGTGAATTCTATGGGGTACACTAAAATAAAACAAAAATCTGAACAATATAAAACAGAGTTGCGATAAATGTGACAAAATCGTCGGTCAATTTTTATCACCATCATATTGATAAGCGTTTGCCGGTTTATTTCCCGCCATTTGTCTTCGAAAACCAGATAAAGCAAATCTTTTTAAAAGTCTCCCAAGCATTTAACTACTAAATTACAATCCTTCTAAATTGATCCCTTCTAAAAATTAAGGGGAGAAAAAAGTGTATACTAAGTACATCTACTGAAAAAAAAAGTACGGTTTGTAAAGAAAATGTCAGCATGAAATAACATGTCGCAAACGCATGTTGACTGATACAGGATAAGAGGTCGTTTAGTCGGTAAAAGTCTGTGGTAAAAGTCAGACTGCTATAAACTACTAGGCACTGAAGATCTGTCACGGTCTTTTTGCCCACATCAAAAAGTTTATTTCTTTGGAAGTGTAAGTACTCGCTGAAACAACTTTGTATTAATTTTTTGTACACTATGTAAGCTTATGACTTACTAGCTGATGCCCGCGATTTCGTTCGCGTGATTCAATTTTTTTTTATTCCCGCGGGAACTCTTAAATTTTCCGGAATAAAAAGCACGTCAATCCTCATCAAATTGCTTCTTTGCGGTGTGATTGAAGAACAAACCAACAAACAAACACACTTTCGCATTTATAATATTAGTATGATTGTCACCATCTGAGATGTAACTTCTACCTTACGCAGTGAGGTTTTGGTGAGACTTTTTAAATCTATCAAAGTGACATAATATTCTGTAAGGTATGCGTTGATTGATCAAATATAACTGCCATACCCCTCATAGGTTAGCCCGCCACCATATTAGAGCTAGCTTCTGAAGAAAAATGCACTTGAACACAATATTATCTTTTTTACACGTACTCGTAATTCTGCAAAATAACTATTATGATTGAACTACTCACATAATAGTCATCCATATAAAAATTATAATAAAACTGCTTTTGAATATAAGTTCTACTTACTTTGTCTTTAAATATTTATTGGTTCGATATTTTCGTTTTAGGGTCCTAGTAGGAAAATATTACGGCCATAGCAATAATAGTTATTTAGATTACAACATAATGAGCGTACATAAGCTAATTTCAGACATCGGTTTACCAAACATTCTATTATCATCATCTCAAGCCCCTGGCTGACTACGGAGCACCGATCTCTAGCCACGGCCGAAACCTCTCCCCAGACAAGAGAAAATTCAGAAATTGTAAATTCCCAAATTAACTTTGCCGGGGCACAAAATAGGTAATAGTGCCGGGGATCGAAATTAGGACCACCCACGTTAAGACAAAAGTCATCACTACTGCGCCAGGAAGGTCGTCCCTATTGCTCGGACTGAAATATAGATGGCAGAACTTACTTACTTAACTACTCGTACCTACTAGGCTACCGACACATTCGATGATAAGTTACAACAATCAAACTTAACTCAATTTAAATCTTAAATTTCAGGAATACAAAAGCAGTTCCAACTTATAACTTCTAAACTACTCGTATGTCAAAGTTTTGACAAGGTACTAAACAATTAATTGGGTGTGTGTTCCGCTATAAGCACTGCGAGCACTGGCAGTGCTCTTTACTGGGGACTTTCAGTGCTCTCAGTGTATTTCGGAACGCACCCTGGATTGACTGTTCTACTAAATGGACAATCCCTTTCTAAACTTTAATTGTTCAAACAAATTAGTTTGTTACTATACTTAGAAAAAAGAGACGCACCCGTCTTATTATATTCTGTAGCTCTAATCTACATCTAGGAAAAATCGTTAAGTGAAACACAGTCAAGACCTGTTCCAGTCCAAGTTCCGAGGAACAAACCCGGCACCTGCGTATAAGGCGACAAATCTTTACTTGTGTAACTCTGTAATAACAACGTAATAACAGTAATAAACAGGACAGTTCTTCTTCTTCTCAGTCGTGCACTCTTGACGAAAGTGGTCGTGGCTGCTGCGGTGCACCTCCGCTTGTTTCGGAGCTGTTAGCGTTGCGGAAGCACTCCACAACAGTTTTCTGGTTCACTGTTTTTATCAGAGGTCCAATTGTCTAAGCAAATCGCAATCATTTTGACAGCGTAACCCGTATTACTCGAACTGTTTAAGGAGTTCATACATGCTTTTTGGCGTACAGGTGGTACAGGCATCTGTGAACTCCTCAAACAGGTCGAATTATCCGTTTGACAAATGATTAAGATTAC
The DNA here is from genome assembly GCA_917051295.2 of Erebia ligea. Lineage (NCBI taxonomy): Eukaryota > Metazoa > Arthropoda > Insecta > Lepidoptera > Nymphalidae > Erebia > Erebia ligea. The sequence continues at coordinate 16,868,947 of OU785221.1, read as the reverse complement.
GAGTTCCTTACACAATCGGGGGTAGATCTCTCCGTCGAGTAAGTGAACGTCCTCTGGCTCGCTTTTCTTCCACCTGGCCCTGTACCACCAGACGCTCCATCACACTTCATTTCTGAAGATGTGGCCAAACAGGATAGTAGCACAGTCAACAAGACGCATATTATTTTATCAATAAAAAGACCGCAAGAAAACGTTGTCATACCTACTGATTGCGCTAGCCTGGAGAAAAATCGTTTTAGTTTATGAGTTCACTATCGTTCAATAAACTTTCGTGATTCAGCATATCTATGTTAAACAGAACAAAAGTCGTATCGCGATTATAATTTTTTATTCGCTTGTTTTAACACTGTTGCATTTGCAGTGGTCATGAAACCGCTCATGAAATACTATGATAAATGCAGGTACCTACTATGGTTTGATATTACAGTGCAGTACAATAAGCTGGAATTTAAATTATAATTAAACCCATTTTGACTATATTTTATATAATTTAATTTTATATAGTCTATCTGTATCTCTATCTCTTACCTTTTCACGGCCTTTCTAACCAAGTATTACGAAATTGTGAGCATTGATCGATTTTGGGAACTACTTAGGGACTTTAAAAAACCTTAATCCAAGCGGACGAACGGCCACAGGTAGGAAAAAAGGTAAGATAATCATTATTTCGTTTAAAAACATTAATGATTTCTTATCGCTAGAGTGCGTATAGCTTTTTACCCGCACCAACATACACGAGGGTCACGCGGCACCCACCATCTTCGCGACAGACCAAAAGTTACGAGGAAAAGCTTCCAAACTCTGAAATCTGATTTGTATATTCTTTACTAAGAGTAGTGTTTCAACTGCGTTTCTAACGATTTTTATCACATTTTAGTGATAATAACTGGGACTGAGGGAACGAAAACGCCAAATTTGGACTTCCAAATTTGGTCATCCATGCTATCGACTTGGGTCACCGTTGCTTAACAATCGCAATCGACTGATACGCCCCTCTGTAGGTTAATCTATCTTCTAAACATATAAAAGCGAAAGGTCACTGACTGACTGACTGACTCACTCACTGATTCATCACGATATGTCAGGAACTATAAAACATACAGCCTTGAAATTTGGAAGGTAGGTTCCTTCTATGGTGTAGACGTCAGTTAAGAAACAGTTTTGGGAAAATTTACCCCTAAGGGGTTGAAATGGGGGTTGGAAGTTTGTATGAAAGTCCTTTGTTTTTGAAGTTAGAGACATGAAAATTGGCATTTAAGTTATTCGTTTAAAATAATAAAAATCTGTATAAGCAGTTTTACGAAAATCTACCACAAAGGGGGTGAAATGGGGGTTGGAAGGTTTCATGAAGGTTCTAAGTTTTTGAAGTTAGAGACTAGAAAATCGGGATTTATATATAATAATAACCTCTTATACAGGTTATTATTATTTAAAACTTAAAACCTAAATCCCGATTTTCTAGTCTTATACCCATTTTCCGAAAATCTACCTCAAAAAGGGTGAAATGGTGGTTGGAAATTTGTATGAAAGTCCTTTGTTTTTGAAGTTAGATACTTGAAAATCGGGATTTGGGTTAAGTGTAAGTTTTAAATAATGAACACCTGCATAAGCTATATAAAAAGCCTCTTTAGATAGACTTTTTGCAGCGGGAAAATTTCATAATCTCATAGGAAATCAAAAATTGTACGCGGACGAAGTCGCGGGCGACTTCTTTAAACCCTGTGCACGCCACTGTCCATGGGTATGAACTACGAAGTGGCGATATTTACCAACTAGCGGTATTACCGCGACCGAGATATTTTTTTTAATATTTCAAAACGCTACTCCGATGGGAAATTTGATTCTCTGCAAAAAGTTTCAATACAATATATCGAAATTTTGCTTTGTTTAGGAGATATATTGAAAAACCCAAAAGGGTGCTGTTTTGCCCCTATCTTCAATTTCCACCCTCTAATTTAATAGCACTCCGCGGTTTTTTCTTCTTTTATAACCCATTGAACGATCCTTACAATAAAAACCCGTGAATGTCTTAGTTCATTACTGCCCAGTTTTTTAAGTTATAATCAATAGCCTATATTATGGCGGCTATCCAGATTGACCTGGGTGAATTATTCCTTAATTTACTCATAATATTATTTCCATGTAGATAAAATAGCAAATTTAATAATCTGTAATCTAACAGTTGTAAAATAGGGACCGTTCTAAGGGTGCCCTACTTTAGTGGATGGACATACTAATAGCCCAATAAACCAAAATAGCAACAATACAATCAAGTATAATTTGGCCGCCATATTAAAATCGTAATACCGTATTATTAGCGAAAGCCTTAAATAACAGAGGTGACATTATCGAGTGGGATCGGTGACCGGGTCAGTGTAATAAATAATGAAAATTACCCCCGCTGATAAGGGCTCCATGCTAATGAATGGACGTGGATGTTTGAAGAAAGTATAAGGGTGCCTTCAAGTTGGAGGCGTGAAGAAGCGCTACAGACGCCCGCTACTCATTTTCATACAATAATATAATTTCATCATACTAATATTATAAATGCGAAAGTGTGTTTGTTTGTTGGTTTGTCCTTCAATCACGCCGGAACGGAGCAACAGATCGACGTGATTTTTGGCACAGGTATAGTTGAGGACCTGGACATAGGCTACTTTTTATCTCAGAAAATTAAGGAGTTCTCGCGGGAATCCAAAAAAACTTAAACCACGCGGACGAAGTCGCGGGCCTCAGCTAGTACAATAATAATAGAAGCGCAGTCGCACGTGCGCGTGTAAAGATAGTGGAGCTGCGACCGCGTCTATTGATTATTGTAAACGACAGGGTCGATGACGACCCCAGAGAAGTCGACAAGGCTTAAGGGGTGCTAAGAAACCATGTAAATGTAAACATTTCTTTGTTAAGTAATAAATAAATTGAAAATTCTAGATAGTTGTTGTTGTATGAAAATGAGAAGTGGCGCGGCTAGCGCATTCATTCATTCATTGGCTCCTGCAGCGCTTCTTCACGCCTCTAATAATTTTAAGGTGCTCTGAGCGTAAACTCACGTTATAAAAATTTAGACTTAAATAAATTCTAGATCATCTAGATTCTAGGTCTTGATTTACTGTCGAGTGTCAAATAATGCAAAATATGGGACATAAACGGCCTTATCTTTTAATTGCGTTGACTTAGAAGCTTGATTTTTTTACGTCCGTAGACGTAAGTATTTGATATTAATTTCAACGTTATACCCTTAACGCGTTCCCGAGAATTAAAGAGTTCCCGCAGCAGATTATTCAAAAGGACAGAAGATTATAAAATTGCTGGATAAGTCAATTCCATTGATCATATCTTGTTATTGATGACGTTTGACACTACGAGTAGGTGTAGCAGAAAGAATAGGTACTGTTCAGCAAAACAAAATTTTGTTTTATGCCGCATCTGCATTTTAAAATGGTTGGATCATTGTATTATTATCCTGAAAGATCCCAAAGGTCTTTTATTTGGGTCTAATGTTGCATTACTTTTGTTGTTCAGCGGTAATTTAACAGCTAAATGGTCATTACAAAGTTCGTTCTTGTCGCTTTTACTGGCTAAGTAACTCCCTGGATAAAATGTAGTTACCCATTAAACTCTATGTTTGGTACAATAATAGTAGTGTATTTTTTTCTGGAATATATTGAGATGTTATGCACAAAATTATGACAGTTGTAACAAAATTATGACAGTTGTAGTAAATCATACTTCATATCATACTAATATTATAAATGCGAAAGTGTGTTTGTTTGTTGGTTTGTTGGTTTGTTGGTTTCTCCTTCAATCACGCCGCGACGGAGCAACGGATCGACGTGATTTTTGGCATGGGTATAGTGTAGGACCTGTAGAGTGACATAGGCTTCTTTTTATCTCGGAAAATTAAGGAGTTCCCGCGGAAATCAAAAAAACTTAAACCACGCGGACGAAGTCGCGGGCATCAGCTAGTATATAATAAATCTTTGGTTGTAGTAAACCCATAGCTTAACAGTTTCTGTGCGATACCGTCACTTTAATACGAAATCGCTGGGTGGATCCTCACAGGTAGAGTAGTTATACTTTAGTTGTGACAGAAGCCTATCAGCCTAGACAAGGAAGATGTTTATCAATGTCATCGTCCTTAATCACTTAAAGTCCACTGCTTGATACTTCCTCCTCCTGTATCCTGTAGGGATTTTCACAATACTTTGACACTACAACTTTGCAACCCATTGAGTTATATCGGTTCCTGCTCGTATGCTCTACTCATGACTCAGAGCCATAAAACAGTTTATAAACTAACCGAAACTGCAATAAAAATTCTATGGAACAGAAAGTAATCAAACTTATAACACTTATCCACGCTTACCAAGAAAATCTACGAGGCACCGACGTATATTGCAATGAAATTATTTACGGCATCTAAAGCCTCTTTACGGACGTAACGCACATAGACTTAAGCACTTCAGAAATAAGGACTATTTTTGTTGTAGTGGTGAGGAAAGCCAATAGTTGTATGAAATACTGAAATGCGCCACTCTGATCTGTTACTAAGCTCTTTTAACAGATTGCGTAACCCTCATATAAAAACATGTTGTGGCCTCTTTCTACTGTAGGATAAATAAAATATGGATAAGTTTTACTTAGTTTGATTCGTAAAAAAGTTTTCAAAGGTCTGCACTCAATCAAGAATCTATGTACAACTCACTGACTGCCTAATCACGACTATCCCAGGAAATATAAGACATACAAACTTGGAATGTGGAAGGTAGTTTTCGTGTATGGCGTCGGTGACATGGGGATTGCTAGTTTGTATATTGTAAGTCCTATGTTTTTGAAGTAAGACGAAATGAAAATTGGCATCTAAGTTTTAAGCAATTAAACGAAATCCTAACACTAAGTGGGTGTAATAGAGGTTGGAAGGTTACATGCAAGGCCTAAAAGGTTTTTAAAGTATAGATGGCATTTAAGTTTATTAGTTTAAATAATAAAATATTTATACTAATCTGCTTAAGCTACATATAGCCTCTATAGATAGGTCTCATGCAGCGGGAAATTTTTTTCATAATCTCATAGGAAATCAGAAATTGTACGCGGATGAAGTCGTGGGCGACCTCTAGTTTTACATATGTTTTGCGCTTACTTGTGCACCATTTAATATCATACTTAAATCACACGTCACTAGCACAAGCATTAAATAAACTTATCGAGACGTTCTTTCGAATGGTCAAATGAGTCTGACACTGGTTAGGAATGACAATGTTTGTTCAGAAAAGAACTAGCAAGAATTTTAGCGGTTGTTCGGTGTTGTTGATGGTAGCTAATGCCCCCATCTCACGAAATTCTCGATAATTTTATAAAGTGATCAATTCTGCGATATGGGTAAGTACGACTTAAATACATCTGCAGTGCTAGCATGGGCCGGAGATAAAAAAATTATCCCCCGATTTTATCCACTGACAAGAGATAAAATTAACTTATCCACTCCTCAGAGCACGGCAACAGGGGAGAGTTCTCCTCTCCCCGTTTGACATTTCACGGGGACTCGGGGACTATTTATCCACCGTTATTTAGCGTTTTTATTTATTTATTTATGAATAAAAATTTTATCCTTTCCTCGGGGAGAAAATTGTCTCGGCCCATGGGGGGCTGAAATTATAATATCCTGCCACAAAATGTAAAACTTGCTTGCAATTCCCCAAAGTTCTGTCACAAATATTCTACTCTACAAAACCTACAAAATAGTTGACAAATACTAAGGCATCATAAGTTTACAAGCGTCCAACCTGTTGCTTTGAAGGGAATTTATGCGGTACAGTGTGTGAGTGCTGACGTATTTATTACCAGGAATTGACGCGTGAAAGGATGAAACATTGTTTAGGAGACGTGGGGTGAATTTCCACGTTGAGTTGGGACCCCAAAGGATATAACGGTAGTTTGATATTGCGGAATTACTACCTCATGCAGCCCTAGTATCTTTTGAAACTATGAAGAGACAGTTTTTGGCACAATTGATAATTTTCTTGACGGATTAAACAATTCTGAACTGAGGCTAAATGGGTGTAATTTACGACACGCCCCTAAATTTTACGTTTTATCGACATTTACGTCACACCCCATTTGGCACTCCTATGAATATTTAACAGAATAATAAACACATTCATAATACCCAAAAACTGGACAATTTTCAAAGGTACTCTGGCCATAACTTTTCGGTCCCAAGGGACAGAGCTGAGATCTAATTTTGAGGTACACTCAAAGTGTTTGAAGCGTGATAATATTTACACATCCCATCCGTACCAATTTTACTGAAATTTGGTACTCAAATAGCTGGGTTCCCGTGGATGGACTACTTCTTTCAACCTAGAAGATCAAAGATTTCCCGAGGTATATTTACATAAATCTAAATTCACGCGGATGACATCTAGTTATTCATATTTTAGTGAGAACTTACCGGCTTTATCATAATATAATCAACTAGCTAATGCCCGCGACTTCGTCCGCGTGGTTTAAGTTTTTTTTACCCACAGGCACTCCATAATTTTCCGGGATAAAAAGTAGTCTATGTCACTCTCCAGGCACCTCAACTATACCCATGCAAAAAATCACGTTGATCCGTTGCTGCAGTGTGATTGAAGGACAAGCTCTATATAACGCCCTTGGGGGTCGAATTTTTAAAACTGGTGAATTACGTAGGTACTTCTTCATATTTAACTGGAAGTCCAAGTGCTAAGTTTCACGGCTATAACTTAACTTTCATACAAACTTTCAACCCTTATTTTAACCCTTTGGGGGTAGAATTTTGAAAAACTGTGACACATGATCTTCTTTATTTTTTAACCAAAGCCAAAATACCAAGTTTCGTTGATATAATTTGAAAAACGTTCCTACAAACTTTCATCCCCTATTTCACCCCTTTGGGAATTTTCAAAAATGTTGAAACACGTACTTTTTCATATTTAACCAAAAGCCCAAATGCTAAGTTTCATGGCTATAACTTGAGAAATGAAGGACTTTCATACAAACTTTCAACCCCTGTTTTACCCCTTTGGGGGTGGAATTTTGAAAAACTGTGACACACGTACTTCTTTATTTTTTACTGGTAGCTCATATATCAAGTTTCATGGATATAATTTGAGAAATGACGGACTTTCATACAAACTTTAACCCCCTATTTCACCCCTTTAGGGGTAGAATTTTGAAAAATCCTTCCTTAGTGAGCGCCTACGTCACTAAAGGAACCTATTGTCAAAATTTCAAGTTTCTTACCCCAGCGGTTTAGGCTGTGCGTTGATATATAAGTCAGTCAGTCAGTCAGGACTTTGAATTTTATATATTTAGACTAGAGGACGCCCGCGACTTCGTTCGCGTGGCATAAGTTTTTTAATTCCCACAGGCACTTCATTTCCGGGATATTTTCAATATTTTGACACACGTGCTTCTTTATTTTTTACCGAAAGCCAAAATATCGAGTTTCGTAGATATATAACTTGAAAAATATCTTGTAAAATTAAGGACTTTTTTACAAACTTTACTCCCCTATTCCAGCCCTTTGGGGGTAGAATTTTCAAAAACTGTGAAACACGTATTTCTTAATTTTTAACCGGTAGCTCATATACCAAGCTTCATGGATATAACTTGAGAAATGACGGACTTTCATACAAACTTTCAACGCCTATTTCACTACCTTAGGGGTGGAATTTTGATAAATCCTTCCTTAGTGAGCGCTTACGTCACAAAAGGAACCTACTGTCAAAATTTCAAGTTTCTAACCCCAGCGGTTTAGGCTGTGCGTTGATATATAAGTCAGTCACTCAGTCAGTCAGGACTTTGAATTTTATATATACTTATAGATATATAACAGAATGCTTCCACCACCACTACAGCTCATTAACGCCCCACTGCTGGGCACAGGCCTCCACTCTCATAGGAGAGAGGGAATTAGAGCTTAGACCCACCACGCTGCTCCAATGCGGGTTTAAGGACTTTAAGGACTATTATCATGTTAGTGATAATAACCGGGACCGACGCGACGGCTTAATGTGCTCTCCGAGGCACGGGGGTGAAACACCGCCAACTGCCTAACTCCGGGCTAGTACTGAGAATTTCTAGTCAGAACAACCCAATACTCAATTATGGCCCGACCCGGGACTCAAACCCGGGACCTCGTCGGCCGCAGTCGAACATGCCAACCACTAGACCAGGCACCAACTAGGCAGAATAACTGCTTGCACAGCTACGCAACGCTTGTGATACATATTGTGAAAGCATAGTAAACCTAAAAAAGGCTTGTTTTTGAAAAATTACGTACATAAATTAGAGGATCTCCACTACAAGTTAGCCCTTGACCGCGATCTTACCTGATGGTAAGTGACGATGCAGTCATTTACCGTCAGGTGAGATCGCAGATATTGAAGATATTGTTTCATTATTGTTGACTTTCGTGTTTGATAATAATAATTAATTAAATTATTTTAGGAACGGTATGGTATGTGACATCAAATTGTAATTTTGAGTTAAATTGCTTAGGTATTAATCTATTAAAAGCGACAGCTAGTCTAAATGATTGTTACATTATTTTAAATTAAAACCCTATCTATTGATTACAGATTTAATTGGAGTTATTATACGTCAAGGCAAATTATAGTTTCCATTTTATTTTTTGGATCGATCGGCACTTTAAATAGAATTAGTCGTCTACCAAAATAAATACAACTAGTGTTTAATAAATAATTGAAAGCAATTTTTTATTCCCATAAGTGTCTTATATTTTGATAATATCAGCTACACTAAAAGGCATTATTGCTAATAAATATTTTAATTCCTGCTTTATTATCATTTTCTAAATTGAGTCAATCAAATAATCGTTAACCATTGATCAGAAAATTACCCATGCCAATCGACGAGTGTTTAATAAATAAACTATCCCTATACCAAATTACATCAAAATCGATTGATACAAGCAAGCAAAGCAGCGCTGATTCCCGACGTTTGCACTGCAACAATTTGTACTTCCATACTAATATCCATATCCATACTATCCATACTTTATTAATATTATAAATGCGAAAGTATGTCAGTCTGTCTGTCCGTCTGTCTGTCTGCTACGCTTTCACGGCCCATCTGTTCAACCGATTTTGATGAAATTTGGTATAGGGTTAGTTTGTATCCTGGGGAAGAACATAGGCTAATAAAAAAATAATGGTTAAAAAAACTTTAACCACGCGGACGAAGTCGCGGGCATCAGCTAGTCACTTTATAAATATTTGTGACATCATGGAATAGAACATCTGTACCACCCACAGGCTCTACCGATACTAGCCAAACTAGATTATAAAACCAATACTATATAACCTAACTTATAATATGCACCTAAATGACCTACTGATTTCGCAAATATATCTAACCCTTACACTCTAAATGTAAATTTGCACAGGACCACATCTTTCGATGGATTCAAGGTTAATTGATCCATTGGCCCTTTAAGGATCTTATCGACGATTTTCAAGACTGACTATCGCAGGAATCTGATAGATCACGTTGTCCAACCGAGCTGAATCGGCGCAATGATCTTTTGTAATTGAATTCGGCGTTAAATTAATAGCCGGCCTAAGTGACCGAAACCGCTGTACTTAAGTTGATTTAGGGTGCGTTCCGAAATACACTGAGAGCACTGAAAGTCCCCAGTAAAGAGCACTGCCAGTGCTCGCAGTGCTTATAACGGAACACACACTTAGTTAGCGTCGGAACGACTGAATATGTTCACCATTTTCCCGTCATTATCTTTTGCGAATCTGACGTGGAAGATTGCCTATAATTTATTTGGGGCAAACATGGGACAAAATTGTATAGCTTACTAGCTGATGCCCGCGACTTCGTCCGCGTGGATCGAGGTTTTTCGTTTCCCGCGGGAACTTCTTAATTTTCCGGGATAAAAAGTAGCCTATGTGTTATTCCAGACTATAATCTATCTCTGTGCCAAATTTCATCCAGATCCGTTCAGCCGTTGGGGCGTGATTGAGTAACAAACATCCATCCATACATCCATACATCCATCCAAACTTTCGCATTTATAATATTTATTTGATTTTCAGTAAATCAAGGTGTAGAGATTTAGCAAATCAGTCATTGAGTCATGGTCCAAAACGCTCACAAAGTGTGTATTGGCAGACTTCACAAATCATTAAAAACAATTCGACTCAATTCATTTTAAAAGATCTTAATTAAAATTTTGTTTTCTTGAACCATTCTTATTATAATATTAATGTCCTCCCGACCGAGTTTCGGCCACGGTGTACAATCTCCAGAGAGATTAGCCATCGGCGCGGGAGATAATATTATAGTGCTAAGTGTGTTCGCAAACACACTCTCTGTTCCTTTAATCTGGTAAGGGCTAACTTGTAGTGGATAAAAAAAACCGACCCGGGACCTGAACCCGGGACCTTGTCGGCCGCAGTCGAACATGCTAACCACTAGACCAACGAGGCAGTCGAATTATCAAATAAATATTATAAATGCGAAAGTTTGGATGGATGTATGGATGGATGTTTGTTACTCAATCACGCCCGAACGGCTGAACGGATCTGGATGAAATTTGGCACAGAGATAGATTGTAGTCTGGAATAACACATAGGCTACTTTTTATCCCGGAAAATTAAGGAGTTCCCGCGGGAAACGAAAAACCTCGATCCACGCGGACGAAGTCGCGGGCATCAGCTAGTAATATATAACGGCCAGGCATGCGGTTCCTCCACAGTACCAAATAGTATTCTGTGATATTACTATGCAAATTATTATTTTTTTTAATCCACTGCAAGTTAGCCCTTCACTGCGATCTCACCTGATGGTAAGTGATGATGCAGTCTAAGATGGTAGCGGGCTAACCTGTTAGAGGCATGAGGATTAATTCATTCAATTATTTATTTTGCTCAGTAATCGGTTATTTCACCGCCACTATCCTAGTCTATACCTAGTCTTATTATATCCTAGAAGAGCTAAAACATTCAAGAAGAATTCACCTTGCAAGCAACACGTGAACGAATTCCGGGTTTCGATGGAAAACGTGACCTGGTTCATAATGCGTTACGTCTAGAAATTTCTTGCTGACTGCGGATCAAGAACATCAATATTTTACTGTATTTTTTTAACCGATCGGTGCCTACAATTTCGCCTGAGTTTTTCCTTGCGTGGTATTTATTCATCTATAGAATATTGCATAATGATCTACATCATCAACATTGGAGGTTTTATTGAGTCATGATCATCATCGTAAGCGTAAGACGCTTCAAGGACTGTCCAAATAATTTATTTTCCAGTGGCTTTATAGATGTGACATTCAGTACTTACAACTCCGCATTTTTACTTACATCTATATATATAAAATTCAAAGTCCTGACTGACTGACTGACTGACTGACTTATATATCGACGCACAGCCTAAACCGCTGGGGTTAGAAACTTGAAATGTTGACAGTAGGTTCCTTTTGTGACGTAGGCGCTCACTAAGGAAGGATTTTTCAAAATTCCCTCCCTAAGGGGGTGAAATAGGGGTTGAAAGTTTGTATGAAAGTCTGTCATTTCTCAAGTTATATCCATGAAACTTAGTATATGAGCTACCGGTAAAAAATTAAGAAATACGTGTTTCACAGTTTTTGAAAATTCTACCCCCGAAGGGATGAAACAGGGGATGAAAGTTTTTATGAAAGTCCTTCATTTCTCAAGTTATAGCCATGAAACTTGATATTTGGGCTTCCGTTTTAAAATTATGAAATACGTATTTCACAATTATTGTAATTTCTATCCCCAAGGACGTTAAATAGAGAGTTTGTCCTTCACTCACTCCGCAACAGAGCAACGGATTAACGTGATTTTATGCACGGGTATAGATGAGGACCTGGAGAGTGACATAAGCTTCTTTTCCCGGAAAATTAAGGAGTTTCTGTGGGAATTAAAAACTTATGCCACGCGAACGAAGTCGCGGGCGTCCGCTAGTAAAGTATAGGGCAGCTGAACCGAGCTCACGTGAAATGTACATACATAATATTTTGTCATACAAACCCAGAATTTAACCTGATTCCTAAGTGGGCCTCAGTCAAGCGGCCTCGTCATTTCCCGCCACTGCGTCAAAGTGCCGAAAACTTTTGTTAAAAACCTTCCTATTTTTGTTTTCAAAAATCAAACATCAAAAATTCCAAATTATTTATTTGTGAATACAGTAAGTAGGATAGATGTTAGTTTTACAGAAGGTACGAGTATCATGTATTCTACCACAGTGTGGTGTACAAATCTATTAGCTTAATAATTACAAATTACAATCGAGCATATTATAAGAAAGCGTATCTCGCAAAGTGCTAGTCTAGTACTTACTATTATATATACTAGCTGATTCTATATTAGTTGATAAGTCGACTTGTGTGAATTTGTGTCTTATATCAAAATAGGCATCTAGATTGCTTAATTCATACGGCGAATAAAGACTTAAGAGGATCGTCTAGTGACGAAACGCGACGCGAGTAGGTATTTTCAATAATGCTATCTGTTTCACAACGCTTCGCTGCCTTCTCCGTATCGTGCGATAGAGAGAGTTGCAAGTCCAGAAAGACGTAAGAAATTAGACCATTTTGGTATCATTAGATTCAGTACACCATAATCTAGGCTCGTACGTTTTATTTTTTAGTATTTTAGTTTAGTTAAATTTTTATAAAAATTAAAATACACTAGGAAGTTTTTAGGTCAAAAATATGGATATTTAGACGCTAATAACTTTTAACATGCTTTTTTCTTTAACCCATTAGAGGTCAAATGAAAAGTATAAATATTTTTTTGGAACAAACTTTACTTATATGTTAAAATAAGAACAAAGAAACATAAAATCAAAGAAAAAATTATAAAAACATAATTTTCAGGAAATTTCAGGGGTGTACTCAAATGAGTACACTGACCGTCTAAGTATAAACAAAATTTGAAAAATCGAAGTGTTTCCGGCACTTCTTACATTGCCAACGAACTCTTGAATGACATAGGACACCACAGCTGTTTTTCAATTTTGATGGGATAGTATCCTATTCCATCTTGAGATAGTTCTGGAACCACTAATGCAGACTGGCGCGATTTTCTTTTTTCACCTTGGCGTAGATAATATCCGCAAAATGACGGCGGAACATGAGTTGATCCAAGGGAGCATCATTAGTCATTGCACGCAAACGCCAGGAGTTAGCAATAGCCATTTCCAACATTTATTTATCTAAATAACAGCCACCACCACTTTTTATCATGAATAACAATTCTATATACTGAGATGGACTGATCCTGTTCATCAGTTATCAAAAATATCTTCAACGAAGAGTTTTTAAATGTTTGTACAGGGTTTAGGCCCCTTGGCTCTTCACGAATGGCATTTGTCTTACCACAGATTTCTGTCAGAAGTACACTGAGAAGTTGAGGTATATGAAGGGGGACATTTGCAAGGTTGGGATTGATCGACGGGTAACATCTTGTCTTCTGTCTTTTCGACGCCACCAATTCATCGTCACTATCATCACAACCACTGTCTTCATTACCACCATCCTCACGATCCGTCATTCTCAATAGTAGGCACGTCATGCGGTATGAATGACGACGCCATATCCTCCTCGGCCACTTCTACTTCATCAGTCAATGCACTTGGATCAGGTGGTCTGATACCCATATTCAATTCATCATCGTCACTATCATAATATATAATGACATCAATCGCTTCTTCAAGTCCTTTGTAGCTGTTTTGAACCAAAAATTGTTGTTTGCTCATTATTAGGAATCCGAAGAAATAAAAGTTATTTTACTTATGTATGTTGTCATTGTACTCAATCGAGTACACCAATATTTATAAGGCTATAGTTTCGTTGTAATTATAGCTATTTGATTATATTGTTGTTTATAACATACGCTGACATGTATTTTATGGAAATTGAATGTGAAAAGCCAATTATTATACCGTAATTATTTTATTATTTCCTAAATAATTCACTTACCTGCACAGTGCTCCCGTGACACGACTTCAACTGATATTTTTATTTAAAAAAAATCACAATACCCACATAATAACTATCTATAGCTTTGATCAGTATTGTAATGATATAAAATAACAAGAAAACTACCGTCAATTATTTGAAATATAAAATCTACACTTAATTATATGGCTGTACTCAATTGAGTACGGCGACCTCTAATGGGTTAAAATTAAAACGTACGAGCATAGTTCTTCATTGTACCTATCTGCAACATTTCCAAAATTATGAAAATTGGACAACATTTACGGGAAGAAAAACGGTATCGCTTTTTGTATGAAAATTTACAACTAGACGATCCTCTTAAGTCGATAGGTCTATTTTTAGTGATTCTTGTGTTTTTGAGATCGCACTTATTTTTTTTTTAAATTAGGGTATATTTCTTAGGTGAATAACTCAACAAATCATTGGTGAACAACTTGATATGTCATTCATAAATATTTTTACGTTATCTGAAAATTCCAATCAAAATAATCACATTCAATAAAAAAAATTATAAAAATAGTATTAACCAATAAAGTGTAAACTTAAAAATGGCTGCGCTGAAAAGTATGCATTTTCGACTTGTTAACTTATTCACGCCTTGTACGGATATATTATTAAGGTTAAAATATAAACCGTGAAAAGGTAACAGATAGACAGTCAGACAAACTTTCGCATTCGTATTATTGTATGTTTTTTTTTTTAAATTACTATACAACGTTACTAAAAAACTCAGAACGCGCCATAATCTTTTAAAAGGATTTTTCAGGAGTTTAGATGCGTAGGTCAGAATCTATTCCGATCACGATAAATCCCGATATTTGTCTTCAAAGAACTGACACAACTTTATTAATCAAAATTTAAACTAACACTTAAACTACACTTGTTTTTTTTGTGTATGCACCGATAATATATTGTACATGCTAAACCAATTATATCTAAGCTTCACTATACTGTTCAATATTCATCTGGACTTGCAGCACTATGTAGATCATGACCACTCCTATTGTCTTTATTACCATAACTGTGTCTAAGGAGAACATTCCGTACACAGAAAATCGCAGTTTCCTGAATTGTATTGTGTTTTGGACACTTTCCGCAACGTCCACGATTTTTTCTGAAAAGAAAAAAAAAGATTTTAGTGGATGTTAGTCCCAAAAACTTACTTGCCACAAAATTGGAACAATTTTTTTATGCCTGTTTAGTATCTGTTTTTATTTTATTTTTATTTGACGTTGACTCTGGGTCACATAAGTTTGTTTGGACCATGGAATTAGGAATTACCACGGAATTACGACTTAGTCTTCCTATTTCTATGGTTTGGAGTATAGTATTTATCAAATAAAACTTTTTGATGTTTAAATAAATTGTTTTACTTTTGTTCACATTTTGTTACAAAGGTTTACACATCATATCTATACTAATATTATAAAGAGGAAAGTTTTGTTTGTTTGTTTGTTTGTTTGTTTGTTTGTAATGGATAAACTCAAAAACTACTCAACCGATTTTAAAATTTCTTTCACCTATAGAAAGCTACATTATCAGCGAGTAACATAGGCTATATTTTATTTTCAAAAAATTAGAGATCCTTACGAAAATTGCAATTATGTGAACCAAGTCGGAAAAAATCCTCTCTTCTGAGAGCTTACGTGGCGTGTGCTGCGTAAATAGTTAAAGTTACACGAAAACAATGTATGGTGGAATTGTTCCTCTCAAAAAGTTCTAAAAAAGTCTATGATGTCCATATATCTATCTTTTAAGGTTGACTCACAATAACCATTTTTATAGCTATATTGGGTATAGACTATTAGGACTATTAGTGCTACCCGTGCGAAGCCGGGGCGGATCGCTAGTTTATAATAATACAATCAATTACGTTTACAATTTAGTCGACATCTTGGCTGTCGTACCAAAGACACACGAAGCATGGAAGCGTTTACCACAGAGCATGAACACATATATTAATTACATGCTACAGGAGATACTGACCAGTGATATTTTTAAATTCAGAATATTATTACTAGATTACCGGACTCAGTTTCACACGGAGGGATTAGTACCTACATATTTTTAATGTGCAACCTAAATCGTTAAAACTTTTCTTGTTATAATGCTGTTACACTGTTCGCGATTAGTTTGATTGCTGATGATGATTTGTTGTTAGCCATTGAAGAGTCCTTCCATACAGTTACATTACTGAGCTACTCATTTTCACAAAATTTACAAAGGATCAACATGACAGCATACACTTTGTATAGAATGAAACGTTCCCAGTTTGTGGATAATGGGAAATAGTTTTGTTGATGTAATGTCGTATCTGTACCAAATTGTTTTTTTGCCTGCAAAAAAACTACCTTATTTTTTTCATCAGAGGCCCGATTGTCTAAGCAAATTGTCATCTTACTCGAACTGTTTAAGGAGTTCATACATGCTTTTTGAGGTGCAGGCATTTGTGAACTTTTTAAACAGTTCGAATTACCCGTTTGAAACGATTACGATTTCCTCACAAAATCGGAGGGCAGGTTGGCTTATATATTATATAGAAGGAAAAGGTAACTAGCTAAAAAGGTAAAGGAAAGGACTGACTAATCTATCAAAGCACAGCTCAAACCACTAGACGGATCGAGCTGAAATTAAATATACATAATATAACCATGATCCCAGGCAACCGCCAAACTTCAACCCCTTATGGGCTTAAATAGGAGCTTTGAATATGTTTTAAAATCGAATTTAACGTGAGCGAAGCCGCGGGAAAAGCGAGTTACATAATACAAATTTCGTGAAGTTTGGAGATGGAGGGTGGAACTCGGAGGTTAACAGAAGATCAATCGCGGTCAGTGCATTAGGCTAATAAAACGTAATTTCAAACACAAAATAAGGTAAGCCCACCTGTGCGAGGCCGGGGCACGTCACCAAGTCAACTTAGACAGTGAAATCTAGACCCGCAGAAGAGATATAAGTAAAACGCGTAATGATGGCTAGATGATGGCCGCGAATTCGCACACGTGGATTGATGTTTTCGATTCCCGCAGGAGCTCATTATTTTTTCGGTATATAGTGTCCCACGTAGCCCACGTCCTCCCCTGGATGCATTTATCTCTGTACCCAATTTCATCAAAATCAGTTGAAAAGATGGGCTGGGAAAGCGTAGCCGACAAACAGACGGACAGGCAGATATACAGACAGACAGAGATTAATATGGATATTATAGTATTCATGATAGAAATAGTCTAAATTTTTCAAAATTGTGAGCTTGATACAGGGAGTGTATTGTATTTATATCAGTCAGCTTACTTGCCATTGAAGACTTCAGTTGTATGTAGGTACATATCAGATTAGTTTGTTCGACCTGTTCCTTCATGAAATCTTGTTGCATGGCGCAAAAGAAGTATATGATCCCACTGCTGCTGAGCATTAGCACATTTGTTATTGTTCCCAACAAGCTTCTATTCTACGAAATAATATGGTTTTTAGTTGTTTGAGGAAAACGTGTAAAGGTCTCCAACATCTATTGACGCGGAACTGGCTTGAGCCGGTAAGGAAAAGCTCTATGTATACGGTAATAATAGTGAAAAAGACGTCGCCCAGCCTGGCCGAAGTGACGCGACGCGACGTTTAACGACGGCTCAACGTCGTTTTCACTCTTAATACCGTATATATATAGCTTTTCTGACCGGCTCAAGCTGATTCGACAGATGTGGGGAGACCCTAAGGGACATGTATTAGGTACTGGGGCTTCGCACATTATAATAAAATAGCAAAATGAAAAAAACGAAGTTCCTTATGGGACGATGCGTAGGGGTACCCTAGCCGGCAAAAAACTTCCGTAACGAAAATGCGTGGAGTAAGACTTTCATGTATAGTTTATGTACTACTCTGTCAAGAAAGTATCGGGAAAAGGTGTATAATAGACAAAATGTTAATTATTATTCCAAATTTATTGTATCTTCTTCAAAGTAGGCCCCTTCGGAAATAATACACTTAAGCCAACGAATAATCCAATTTTCAAAGCATTTTTTAAAGGCATTTTTCGGAATCGACTTCAGTTCTTGCCGCGAATTCTCTTTTATGTCTTCTATCGATTGAAAACGGGTGCCACAAAGTGGTAATTTGAGTTTTGGAAAGAGAAAAAAGTCGGGCGGAGCCATATCCGGTGAATACGGTGGTTGTTCGATGGTATTTGTTGAGTTTTTGGTCAAAAATTCATTTACAATGATGGCCTTGTCCGATGGCGCATTGTCGTGGTGCATCCAAGAATTTTCTTTCCACAAATCTGGCCTTCATGGTCGTTTAAAATGATACGAATCGATTCTTGAGACACAGAAAGTTCAGCAGCTATCTCTCTCAAACTTGAATGAGGATTTTCAGTCACCATCTCTTTCACTTTAGCGATGTTAACTTTAGTTGAAGACGTTGATGGCCGACCAGAGCGAGGCAAATCTTCCACCACATCTCGACCACTTTTGAATGCATTATATGCACGTGTTTTTGATAAAGTCGATTCCCCGTAAGCTTTCTGCAAAATTTCTAGCGACTCTGAACACGAAATTCCATTTGCGATGCAAAATTTGAGACAAACTCTCTGTTCGATATTTTTATTCATTGTAAAAATCGCAAAACACTATTGAGATGAACTGACAAAATGGCGCACTGTAAACAAAGTAAATAACAATTGACGCTCAAACTTTGCGGCGATATAGACGACAGTTGTGCCAACTTAGCGACAAAAAAGAATTTTTGAATTGAATTTGGAATTAGAAACAAATGATGATTTCCTGGTACTTTTTTGACAGAATGTATGTTCGGTATACAGTGTCTAATGTATAGTCTACGTGATGACAGTTATTATTATTATTTCAGTTTGCTATTATTATTATATCGTTCAAAATTATATATTTTTATGAATCATTCATAAATAATATAAAAGTTCTAAGATAATTTGTAAAGTATTTTTTGATTTTTATCGATAAAAAAATTATAAAGAAAAATTTATAACTGAATAATTATTTTCTTTGTACCTCGACTAGAACTTTTAATTAATATTTATGTAATAAGGAACTTCGTTCCTATCTGGTGTCCCCACGACACCTTTTTTTCATTAGCATGATAAAACGCGGGGATTTGCCTGGCAAAATCGTGCGTGTTAAACTTTGTCTCTCTCCCTCTGGTTTAGATGGAAACCAACTCCATGTATACCAAAGAAGTTAAGATACCTGCATTACTCCATTCGAACGATACCAATTGAACGAACCTCCGCCTGGTAAAGCGTGAGTAGTGACTTAAAATGCCGAGTTAGTTTGTTTTATATAGTGTTGTTATACCAAGTTTTTTCAAGCGGCCAAAACCGCTGCCAAAAAGCTAGAAACCGATTAGGGGTATATAACTCCTGCGGATGGACTAGTACTTTTCATCCCAGAAGATCAAAGATTTCCCGAGGGATTTGTAAATAAACTTAAATTCACGCGGACAAAGTCGAGGATGACATCTAGTTGTTAAAATTTTGGTAAGAACTTACCGGCTTTATCATATAATCAATAACTGCTTGCACGGATAAAAATGCAACGCCAGCGAAGGTTATTGTGAAAATAAGCTTAATCTGAAAAATACTTTTTTTTAAAATTACTTAAATAAATTAGAGGATCTTACGAGGTCTTGGTAAGCACTTTTTCGTTGCGTACCTAAAAGGTAGGAAAGCAAATGCTGCGACTTTGTCTGTTTGGTCAAATTTTGCATATTTAATTTAAAATTTAATTTTTAATTAAAAATTTGATTTTATTAGCTGCAGACTTGACATTTGGAATAGTATTCAATAATACTTACCCAACCAAACAAATGAAATAATTCAATTGAATATTATATGTAGTTACTATTACAAAAGGGGCTAAAATGGGGGATTGAAAGTTTCTAGTTAGATTGAGTGAGGTGATTGAGGGCTTTATTTGCACATTCTAAAACATATTGTTTTAATTATTTTTAAGGTTTTTGGCTTAAAGTGAAAAATATCAAAAACAACACGCACGGATTTTTGTAAACTTTACAGGAAAAATAAGAAAGGAAGTCTTTAGCTGGGACATTCTTTTATAAATCAACGGAATACCACTAAAACATAATATAATTGCTATAGTCTGTTTTTTTAATTTAACTTATAAAATTTGAGTTTCATAATTTCTAAATTGCCTCTGGTCTATTCTGGTTAACATTCTGGAGCAATGTAGTGTAGATCGATAGAGGTATTTAATTACCTTTGATTAATAATATGGTTTCCAACCTAGGCTATATCTGCTTTCCATAACTATCATCAAATATTAAAAAAAGTATACGTACATCAAATTCGAAACATTTGTGTACACGATGTGCTTGGAGTAATATCATCTTATAAGCCTCAACAAAATCCTTCAAGACAGCACGTTTATGAAATGTAACTAAATCATCGAACTTTGTCAACCAAAATATATCAGTAAAAGGGAAATGTCTTGGAAAATAAGTCGGATTCAGCTTAGCTAGTTTAATTAAAGCAACGTTTAAATAACGAATCCGTATGGTTTGAGAAATGTAAAGTGTGTGGTATAACGACATTTCATATACAGGGATATAAATAATAATCCAAGCTTGAGTGATGAGATATAAGGACCAAGAGAAATCATTCCGCCAAAACATTAAGCATAAACATAACATTGTCATAAATATACACAGAAAGACACTTTTAAAGGTTCTGATCGCAATATGTCTCATAAATTTAGTTTCGGTAACGTCTAGAAGAATATCAAGATTGATACTATCCTTTATGAAATCCATGCCAGCATTCCTGGTGAGAATACCGACATTTAAGAAGCAACCCAACTCCCCGATCCACATAAAAACTAAAGAAACCAAATCTATATATGAGAAGTGACTGCCATCATGAACTATCACATAATAGAAAAAGTAACACATTAGTAACATGTTGACAATGAAGAGAATGAAGCTATTCATGAAATTCGATAACGTAATTTTAACAAATTGATCGTCTTTAGTATTAACTCTAAAAAATCCTGTAGTTTTATGAGGCCATAAATATAAACTATTGAGCATATTGATGTATTCCTTGACAAGCTTTTTTCTGTCAGAGCTCATTTTATCCCGACGGTGCATGTCCAATAAAATTGACCTGAACTAGAACTGAAATAAACGTTTGGAAATTCAAGAGAGTCTTAAAGCAATTACTAATCGAAATGACAGACTAACTTGGATTGTTACCTTGTTTTATACTAAACCCCTCGCTTTTAATTACAGGTTTAATAGGAGTTGTTGTAAGTCAAGGCAAATTATGTTTTCCATTAAATTTATTGGATTGATCGGCACTTTATCTATATAATATTACTTCTAATAAAACTAAAATTGGACGATAATAATTAAACGGGGCTGGGTACAACGAGCGTTTAGTAAATAATTTAATGAAATCTATTTTTAATTCCCATATGTGTCATATATTTTGATATCAACTACACTAAAATCCATTTTTGTAATAAACTAGCTTTTGCCGCCGGTTTCGCTCGGGTTAGGTTCGATTTTCATACCAAGGAGTGAGAACGCTTGAGTTTTTTGTTCACGCAATAGTTTTAATTTTGCGATAACTTCTAATATATTATTTGAAAATGAAAATGAAATGAAAATGAAAATGAAAATGAAAATGAAAATGAAAATGAAAATGAAAATGAAAATGAAAATGAAAATGAAAATGAAAATGAAAATGAAATGAAATGAATGAAATTTGAAATTGTATGGTGGTAAGGACAATTATTATGTGCATGAAATGCTTGAGGTAACTGACGTATAAAAAAATATTTTGATTAGATTTTAATATCGTATCCATAAAAATAGTTTTCCAATTAAAGAATGAAAAAAAGAAAGAAAAAACATTTATACTTCTACCATACCTTTACTACTGTTTTAATCATACTTTTGCGGGTCTAAAGTCAGTCTTCATGCCCTAGGGCCGTAATCTAGTCGATCGATCGCCCAACTAGTTGACCAACCCCATACGTATTGTAAATATGCACAACAGAGTCTAGGCTCCAGACTGGTCGACCAAACGACCGTACCATTTGACATAAAAGTTTTTAAACCAAGGAGTATGTATACCTGCATAAACACTGGCAGCATGAAAAGCAAAAAGTTTGAATATCAAAGCAGCGGCGCCAAATGTGACTCTATCGAACGTGAACATTCACTTTTAATTTGTCTTTTCTTTTTATTATTTACTAGACCTATGTATCCTACTTACTATGATTTGCAATAAATATCTAACCGTTACAGTTTGTTTTACTGTTATGGTAGAAGTATAAAGTAGAGTATACACCACCGGGATAAAGCAGTTTTTTTCTTGGGCGCTTGAATCCCTCACTGCACTCAGGACTCAATCTTAATTCCCTCCCTTTGGTCGGGAATTAACTTATAACACCCTCGCTGCGCTCGGGAGTTAAATTTGGAGTCCTTCGTTACGTTCAGGATTCAATGTAGCGCCCGTGACATAAAACATTGCTTTATCCCCTTGGTGTATAATCTACCACATTATAATATGTGAAATCGCTTGGCGGCACGTCTTTTATGTAGTATCTGAATTATTCTATACACCTATAATAAAAGAGGAATAATTCTACTGTACACTGTTTAGTTAAATCTCAAAGGGATTAGGCAGCGTTTTCGATGAAAGCTTCCAGTCGGCTTGATTTTTTCGACATGTTCACTCATCGTCATATTTCAACCAATTTACACAAAACGTTTATGAATTATACACCTAAACCTTTCTCTTTAATCACTCCGTCTATTGCTGTAAGCCGTATGAAAATCGATACTGTAGTTATTGATTTTATCGCATTCATATAGACAGACAGAGACGGCAGGAGGACTTTGTTTTTTGTTAAGTAGTGATACTTTAAATCCTGCTCCAATAACATTGTCTAAATTGAATCAATCAAAATATCATAAGTTGATTAAAATCATGAACAATGGATAAAAAAATTACCCATGCCATTCAATGAGTGTTTACTAATTAATTGAAAGCTATTTTTTAATTCCCATGAGTGTCATATATTTTGATATCAACTACGCTTAAAGCCGCTTTTGTAATTAATATATAATTCCTGCTTTATTATCATTTTCTAAGTTAAGTCAATCAAAATATCATAAGTCGATTAAAATCGTAAACAATGGATTAGAAAATTACCCAAGCCATTTAGTCCAGCCGAATTAGCTTATTTTGAAGCGAAAAAAAATAAAATTGTTAACAGGATGGGAACAGTTGGAAATGGTAAAGTGGCGTATAGTAAAGGTAAAAAAAAAAAATGCGTGAGCAGGTGTGTTTCCAGATAATATACATGGTGGATAAAAAGGGGTGGAATTTTGGATTATTGCGATTTCCGGCGAAAGTTAAAGTCGGAGAGAAAAGTGTACAATAGAATTTTAGAAAAGTGGTAGATCATAAAAAGATCTACAACTTTTGTATGAATGATTTTTTACCAAGAAAACTCCAAGATTATGCCAAGAAAACTCCTGCCATTATGTGATTAATG
The DNA here is from genome assembly GCA_917051295.2 of Erebia ligea. Lineage (NCBI taxonomy): Eukaryota > Metazoa > Arthropoda > Insecta > Lepidoptera > Nymphalidae > Erebia > Erebia ligea. Next base: position 16,845,373 of record OU785221.1, on the reverse strand, counting down.
CAAAGGGATCTTGACCCTCAGCCCCCCTAGCATGGGCCGGAGATAAAAATTTTATCCCCCGATTTTATCCACTGACAAGAGATAAAATTTACTTATCCACCTCTCAGAGCACGGCAACAGGGGAGAGGAGAAGTTTATCCCCGTTTGACATTTCACGGGGACTCGGGGGACTATTTAACTACCGTTATTTAGCTTTTTTATTTATTTATTTAGGAATAAAAATTTTATCCTTTCCTCGGGGAGAAAATTGTCTCGGCCCATGCTAGGGGGGCAGCAATGAAGAATACGATGCAGAGAGAGAGAGAGAGAGATGGAACATTTATGCCTCTTCTTTTATCCCTTACAAACAAACACACAATATGTACACAAGTGCCTACAATTAAGTAGGTACTTATATAAATGTGTGAACAATATTATAGCATGCAATCCCGCGTGTATTATTTAATTGATTTCTGGATATCAGATATCTACCCGCACGAAGTAATGGCCCACATCTAGTACAGTAAAAAGTTGATTGTTAACCATATGTCGCGTCTTCGTCGTCAACCGATAGACATCCACAGGTATATACAGGGGACATTGGTTACGTCGCGTCGTCAACTCGTCATGGACCGATAGACGTCCGATGCTGGACATAGGTGTCTTGCAAGGATCGGTTCTTCGAACTATGTTAAGAATAAGAATAAGAATAAGAATATTTTATTTGCGTAATACACGTTGTACAGGATAGTTTTACAAAAAAGTGTATTGCCATGCAAGGCGTGCAAATTTGGTATGTTAAAAGTTACATAATATTTTTTAATATAAATTTATGTCAAGTAGTTGTAGTATAAAGCAGTATAAACATCACATAGAGTGGCTAGTACTTATGAAATGGCTCATTTTAGTCCCTTGATGAACAATCTACTATTGTTTATAGCTACATAAATAATAGTTTTATTTATTTATTTGAAAAACCCCACAAGTCCACTGACTTTAATCTTTTTTTTTTAGTAGAAGATGTAGGATTTTGACTCTGGTGTTATGGTACCTAGTGTAGAATGATCCTAGTAACAATTCAGTATAAAAATCTTAATTAACTTAGTAAGAAATTTTTTCAGTACAATGTTTTTTTATCCTCCTGTAAAATGGACCCTTATAGACTTGTGAGGTTTCTGAAATAGTCGATTCATGTTGTAGTATGATTTTGTATGAAATACTAACTTATGACGTCATAAAAATCAACGCACTCTTTTGACTTTAATCGATAATTTAAAAATGGTTAATCTATACTTATAATAAAACTGTAACAGGTCCAATTCTGTACATTGAAGATATTTTGAAAATTTTTTTTGGAGGCTACTCATTATTCGATACTGAAGCCAAATCTGTAATTTTTTTCATTTTTGTCTGTCTGTCTGTCTGTCTGTCTGTCTGTCTGTCTGTCTGTATCTTGGCCGCGCATCACGCCGAAACTACTGAATGAATTCAAACGAAACTTGGCACGATTTGAGCCTATACTACGAGGTAGGACATAGGATACTTTTTATCCCGAAATTCTACCCCCGAAGGGGTGAAATAGGGGTTGAAAGTTTGTATGAAAGTCCTTAATTTCTCAAGTTAAAGCCAAAGTTTTTGAAAATTCAACCCCCAAAAGGGTGAAATAGGGGATGAAAGTTGGTATGAAAGTCCTTCGTTTCTCAAGATGTTTTACAAGTTATATAAACGAAACTTTTTATTTTAGCTTACGGTAAAAAATAAAGAAGTACGTGTGTCACAGTTTTTCAAAATTCCACCCCTAAGGGCATGAAATAGGGGGTGAAAGTTTGTATGAAAGTCCGTCATTTCTCAAGTTATATCGATTAAACTTGGTATACAAGCTACCGGTTGAAAATGAAGAAATAAGTGTTTCATAGTTTTTTGTAAATTTTACCCCCGAAGGGGTGAAATAGGGGCTGAAAGTTTGTATGAAAGTCCTTCATTTCTCAAGTTATAGCCATGAAACTTGGAATATGAGCTGCGGGTTAAAAATGAAGAAATATGTGTTTCACAGTTTTCGTAAATTTCACCCCCGAAGGGGTGAAATAGGGGTGGAAAGTTTGTATGAAAGTCCTTCATTTCTCAAGTTATATCCATGAAACTTGGTATATGAGCTGCGGGTTAGAAATGAAAACATATGTGTTTCACAGTTCTTCAAAATTCCACCCCCAAAGGGGTGAAATAGGGGTTGAAAGTTTGTATAAAAGTCCGTCATTTCTCAAGTTATTTCGATGAAACTTGGTATATCCACGCGGACGAAGTCGCGGGCATCAGCTAGTAATTAATAAATGGTTGGGTAATTCAGCTGTTTACCTTACAAAAGGGAAGAATTCGTCAATGGTTTATGCTGATGCGATGCTTGAATATTAAAAGGGATAGCTACGTTAAAAATGCAGACGATAACGCTTGGAACTCCTCTGGTTCTCTTGAAATTCGCTTGCCTGAATATCTTGAATGAATGTAGTTTGTGATATAAGGGCGGCCGTAAGTAACTCGTGACTATGGTCAGCCCTCGACTGGCGTCATCGGGCTGACATTAGTCAACTCGTATGTAAAAACCTTAACGCCCGTGTATCACACAATATTTTTCAATACATTTCTGAGAAAACTTGAAAATAAAAATCGAGTAGGTAGATACTAGGTACTCACTAGGTACTATGGCTTTTCACGCCCATACTTAGTAGAGATTTTTGGCGGCTATATTACAATACAAGCTCGATTTTTTTTCTCACAGCTAAAATACCTAATTGTTGATTTAATTTTATGATCCCACTTAAATACCATTCGTAAAATTTAAAAAAAACTGCAAATTTACTGCACTAGGGCAGTAAATTCTGCAAATTTACTGCGCGAGGGCAGTAAATTCTGCAAAATTACCGCACGAGGGCAGTATATTTAATTTACAAGCCCTGTTTACTGCCTCTGTAAGTGCATTTTTCGAGCAAGTATATTGAAATAGTAGTTTGTGATATAAGGGCGGTAAATAGGTTTTTACATACGAGTTGACTAATGTCAGCCCGATGACGCCAGTCGAGGGCTGACCATCGTCACGAGTTTGTTAAAACCTTAACGCCCGTGTATCACACGATATTTTTCAATACATTTGTGAGAAAACTTGAAATTAAAAGTCGAGTAGGTAGGAACTAGGTACTCACTAGAAAATGGCTTCTCACGCCCATACTTAGTCGAGATTTTCGGCGGCTATTACAAGCGCGACTTTTTTCTCACAGCTAAAATACCTTATTGTTGATTTAATTTTATTATTACACATCACTTATACCACTCATCTTATTATTTAATAATTTATAAGAAAAACTCAATGAAACTTTTAAAAATAGCGCGCACAGATTCAAGATTTTAGTAGTACCTAATACCTATCTATAGCGGAGTTGTTGTAATTGCGTTTTTTTTAATTGGCTTCATGGCTCTAGGTTCTAGCTCTTTACTATCAGCCTGGAATACTCAGCCTTTACTTTTTTGATTTATAAAACTTAAAACAATTTTAATTAACTAAATTAAATACAATTTTTAATTTCATGAATTAATTTCATCAATCCACATCTAAATAAATGTTATTATTTTTTAAGTTTTCTACATACAAAGTCAATATCATTATGAACCTTCTTTCAAGAAAACTTTTTATTTAGAAGTAAAGTGGCCTTACAAAAATTAAAAAAAATTGCAAAAAAATAGCACGAGGGCAGTAAATTCTGCAAAAAAAAAGCACGAGGGCAGTAAATTTAACTTACAAGCCCTGTTTACTGCCTCTGTAAGTGCATTTTGCGAGCAAGTGTATTGAAAAAAATATTGTGTGATGCACAGGCGTTAAGGTTTCTACATACTCGTGACGATGGTCAGCCCTCGACTGGCGTCATCGGGCTGACATTAGTCAACTCGTATGTAAAAACTTACTTACCGCCCTTATATCACAAACTACTATTTCCATTGGCTTTATAGATGTGACATTTTCGTACTTACTACTCCGCATTTTTACTTACATTATTATAGTATAGGGCAGCTGAAACGAGCTCATGTGAAATGTACATACATAATATTATTTTTCAATACACTTGCTCGAAAAATGCACTTACAGAGGCAGTATACAGTGCTTGTAAGTTAAATTTACTGCCCTCGTGCTTTTTTTTTGCAGAATTTACTGCCCTCGTGCAGTAAATTTGCAGTTTTTTTTAATTTTTCTAAGACCACTTTATTTCTAAATAAAAAGTTTTCTCGCAAGAAGGTTCTTAATGATATTGACTTTGTATGTAGAAAACCTAAAAAATAATGACATTTAGATGTGAATTGATGAAATTAATTCATGAAATAAAAAATTGTCTTTGATGTAATTAATTAAAATTGTTTTAAGTTTTATAAATCAAAAAATTAAAGGCTGAATAGTCCAGGCTGGGAGTTAAGAGCTAGAACCTGGAGCCATGAAGCCAATTAAAAAAAACGCAATTACAACAACGCGCCGTAGATATTAAATCTTTAATCTGTGCGCGCTATTTTTAAAAGTTTCATTGAGTTTTTCTTATAAATTATTAAATAATATGAGTGGTATAAGTGATGTGGAATAATAAAATTAAATCAACAATTAGGTATTTTAGATGAAAGAAAAAAGTCGCGCTATTAATAACCGCCAAAAATCTCGAAATAAGTACGGGCGTGAGAAACCATTTTCTAGTGAGTACCTTGTACCTACCTACTCGAGTTTTATTTTCAAGTTTTCTCACAAATGTATTGAAAAATATTGTATGATACACGGGCGTTAAGGTTTTAACTAACTCGTGACGATGGTCAGCCCTCGACTGGCGTCATCGGGCTGACATTAGTCAACTCGTATGTAAAAACCTATTTACCGCCCTTATATCACAAACTACTATTGTCATACAAACCCAGAATTTAACCTGATTCCTAAGTGGGCCTCAGTCAAGCGGCCTCGTCATTTCCCGCCACTGCGTCAAAGTGCCGAAAACTTTTGTTAAAAACATTCCTATTTTTGTTTTCAAAAATCAAACATCAAAAAATCCAAATTATTTATTCGTGAATACAGTAAGTAGGTTAGATGTTAGTTTTACAGAAGGTACCATGTCTTCTACCACAGTGTGGTGTACAAATCTAATAGCTTAATCACAAATTACAATCGAGCATATTATAAGAAAGCGTATCTCGCAGAGTGCTAGTCTAGTACTTACTATTATATATACTAGCTGATGCCCGCGACTTCGTCCGCGTGGATTATTTATTTTAAAAGATAAAAAGTAGCCTATGTGTTATTCCAGACTATTATCTATCTCTGTGCCAAATTTTATCCAGATCCGGTCAGCCTTTCTGGCGTGAAAGAGTAACAAACATCCATACATCCATACTTACAAACTTTCGCGTTTATAATATTAGAAATGATTACTAAAACATCATGCAATGACCCATGATACATCCTTAATGGCGCCGTTACGTCCAAAATTAAAATATATAATATAACATAAATAATATAAATACGAGAACGCAACCATGTCAGTCTATATACCTCATCGAGGAGTGCGACAGGGAGATTTCATCTCCCCGAAGCTCTATAACGTTGCGTTGAGAGACGTCTTTAAGCTTCTGGATTGGAGCGGACATAGCGTCAGCGGTTAGTACAGCATTCACCTTCGGTTATCAGATGTCCCTGTGGCACAGGCTCTGGGAGACCTAAATGCAATGGGCAATGATCTCAGTAGAGTTCATAACAGGCGGGTTCTTTATTTACATAATAGAAAGATCTCGGCATATCTTAATAAGATTTGGTTTTACAAACGACTTTGTGAGTGCACAGTAGGGAACCGAAGCGTAATTCAATTCATAGGGCGGTTGAAATTTCAAGCGAAATTTAATATTCACGTGTCTGTAACGAAAATTTCTGAACGAAAAGTTAGCAACTAAAATAAATAAGAATTACATAATTAATAAAACTCACTTTTAACGCAGATTATATGAAAAATAGTCATGTGCGCCACGGGATGAAACACGATTTAAGATTTCGGGTGATGCTTCACCTTCGTCTGAAATCGTCTCGTTTCACCCCTAAGCACACAAAAAACAATCAAAATATCCAGTGTAGATAAGAAGCAATTTTCCCTGAAATTGCAGGAGCAGGAAAAAATCTCTAAATTATTAAGAAAATTGAAATTTGGTTTAAAAGGTTCGAAATGTAAACGGTTTGAACAAGAATCATCAATGTTGATAAATGAATAAATAGACTACAAAAATACAAAGCAACATAAGCTTTCATAAAAGTTTACTTTTATGAAATCTTGAACAATAACAAGAAAAACAGTAGAATAAGCCCTTTGACATTACAACCATCTAGAAGAAAGAAGATAGGTACATAACAGACGTCAGAGTATGGAAACTTTTTCTTTTGGTCTGTCGCGAAGTTGTTGGGCGCCGCAATTGTTATTCGTGTGTCTTGTGACGCCTGGTGGAGAGCGTGCGTGCGGGTTAAAATGCTTTGCGCACTCTACCGGTAAGAAACAAAATAATGATTATCTTACCTATTTTCTTAGAGAATGCCAGTTTTGTAAAGCTCGTAAGAATTTCACCAAATGCAATCTATCTATGTTCAAAGTTTCGTAATAGGCATTACGAAGGTTTTATATTATATTGTTAAGGTTAAATAAACCGTGAAAAGGTAACAGATAGACAGTCAGACAAACTTTCGCATTCGTATTATTTTAGGTTTTTTTAAAAAATTACTATACAACGTTACTAAAAAGCTCAGAACGCGCCATAATCCTTCAAAAGGATTTTTCAGGAGTTTAGATGCGTAGGTCAGAATCTATTCCGATCACGATCAGTTCCGATAAAATGTATCTTGAAAGAACTGGCACAACTTTATTAATCAAAATTTAAACTATTCAAACTTAAAACTGCAATTTTTTTTGTGTTTGCATTGATATATACCTACATGCTAAACCAATTATATTAAAGCTTCACTATACTGTTCAATATTCATCTGGACTTGCAGCACTATGTAGATCATGACCACTCCTATTGTCTTTATTACCATAACTGTGTCTAAGGAGAACATTCCGTACACAGAAAATCGCAGTTTCCTGAATTGTATTGTGTTTTGGACACTTTCCGCAACGTCCACGATTTTTTCTGAAAGAAAAAAAAATTTTTTGTGAATGTTAGTCCCACAAACTTACTTGCCACAAAATTGGAACAATTTTTTTATGCCTGTTTAGTATCTGTTTTTATTTTATTTTTAATACCTATATATTCGACGTTGTCTCCGGGTCAGATAAATTTGTTTGGACTATAGTATTATGAGATACCTACTAACCAGTGATATTTTAAAATTCAGAATATTATCACTAGATAACTGGACCCAGCTTCACACGGGGGGGACAGAGATTATATGAGATATGGATATAGTATTCATTGACCGAGCGGACCGAAGGTCTCTGAGTCTACTTGAGTGAATTTGCACTTGTCCGTCCGTCCGTCCGTCCGTCCGTCTGTCAGAGCCTTATAACTTCTGGATTACTCAACGTAATTACTTCAAATTTAAATATACATGTAAACCTCAATATAAATCAATATAAATTATAATATGTAAACCGATGGCCTCCAGCCGAATATGGCTTAAAAAGTTATAAAAATCTTTATTTCAGGGCGGCTCTCATAGAAGCGAATGCGAAGTAAAATATTTTTTAAAGCGTTACATAGGGTTGCGGTTGCGGTTGCGGTTGCAATTTTAAAGATAATTATTAGGAATAGAGTCCAAAAACTTTTTTTTTTAATTTCTTGCCTAAAATTTACGAAATGGGGGGCTTTTAAAGTGGAGATTTTCTAACGTCCAAAGTTGACCTCAAAACTCTCAATTTTCTGACAGGCTGAGCCTGAAACTTGATCAATTATTTGAATTATATCCTGTACTTGAACAAAAAATACTAAAATTAGATAAATATTATAAGGAAACGAAATTATTTAATTTTTAATGAGCTTCAGTATTTTTAACAGAACTTCACAATGATGTTAATAGATGGCGCTCTGTAAAAGTTTATTGATACCGCGAGGTCTCAGTTCGGGGCGAACCACTAGTGATAGAAATAGTCTAAATTATTTAAAAATTGTAAGGTTGATACAGAGTGTGAACTATTATTATTAGCTTACTTGGCATTGAAGACTTCAGTTGTATGTAGGTACATATGAGATTAGTTTGTTCGATCTGTTCCTTCATGAAATCTTGTTGCATGGCGCAAAAGAAGTAAATGAGCCCACAGCTGCTGATCATTAGCACATTTGTTATTGTTCCCAACAAGCTTCTATTCTACGAAATAATATGGTTTTTAGTTGTTTGCGGAAAACGTGTAACGGTCTCCCCACATCTATCGACGCGGAACTGGCTTGAGCCGGTAAGAAAAAGCTCTATGTATACGGTAAGTATTAAGAGTGAAAAAGACGTGGCCCACCTTGGCCGACGTGACGCGACGCGACGTTTACCGACGGCTCAACGTCGTTTTCACTCTTAATACCTAATACATAAAGCTTTTTCTGACCGGCTCAAGCTGATTCGACAGATGTGGGGAGACCCTAAGGGTGCATGTATTAGGTACCGGGGCTTCGCACATTATAATGAAATCATCAATAAACTTCATTTTTCATTTTATTTTTCACTAGCTGATGCCCGCGACTTCGTCCGCGTGGATCGAGGTTTTTCGGTTCCCGCAGGAACTCCTTAATTTTCCGGTATAAAACGTAGCCTATGTGTTATTCCAGACTATAATCTATCTCTGTGCCAAATTTCATCCAGATCCGTTCAGCCGTTGGGGCGTGATTGAGTAACAAACATCCATACATCCATACATCCATCCAAACTTTCGCATTTATAATATTTATTTGATTAGCATGATAAAACGCGGGGAATTGCCTGGCAAAATCGTGCGTGTTAAACTCTGTATCTCTTTCTCTGGTTTAGATGGAAACCAACTCCATTTACCATAGAAGTTAAAATACCTGCATTACTCCATACAAACGATACCAATTGAACGAGTAAAGTGTGAGTAGTGGCTTAAAATACCGATTTACTTTGTTTTATATATTATGTGTTTTTATATCAAGTTTTTTGCAGCGGATACATTCCCTCTTCAGTTACATATATGATATTATATACTAGCTGATGACTGCGACTTCGTCCGCGTGGATCGAGGTTTTTTGGTTCCCGCGGGAACTCCTTAATTTTCCGGGATAAAAAGTAGCCTATGTTTTATTCCAGACTATCATCTATCTCTGTGCCAAATTTCATCCAGAGCCGTTCAGCTGTTGGGGCGTGATTTAGTAACAAACATCCATACATCCATACATCCATACATCCATACATCCATACATCCATCCAAACTTTCGCATTTATAATATTTATTATATTATTTGATGCTCTATGGTTACATGGATATCTTTCGCTGGTCAGGTGGGAGGCCTTGGCCGTGGCTAGTTACGACTCTACCGGCAAAAACGTATACCGCCAAGTGATTATGCATTCCGGTACGATGCCGTGTAGAAACCGATTAGGGGTATGGGATTAAATATAATTGCCGTACCCCAAACAGGTTAGTTCGCTACCATCTTAGACTGCATCTTCACTTACCATCAGGTGACATCGCAGTCAAGGGCTAACTTGTAACCTTTTCACATTCCATCCGAACCAATTTTTATGAAATTTGGTACTCAAATAATATCTGGGTTCCTGCGGATGGAGTAGTACTATTCATCCCAGAAGATCAAAGATTTCCCGAGGGATTTATAAATAAACTTAAATTCACGCGGTCAAAGTCGAGGATGACATCTAGTTGTTAAAATTTTGATAAGAACTTACCGGCTTCATCATATAATCAATAACTGCTTGCACAGTTAAAAATGCACCGCCAGCCAAGGTAATTGTGAAAATAAGCTTAATCTGAAAATAACTTTATTTTAAATTACTTAAATAAATTAGAGGATCTTACAAGCTCTTGGTAAGCACTTTTTCGTTGCGTACCTAAAAGGTAGGAAAGCAAATGCTGCGACTTTGTCTGTTCGATCAAATTTTGCATGTTATTTAAAATTTAATTTAAAATTAATTTTTATTAGCTGCAGACATGACATTTGGAATAGTTTAAATAATACTTACCCAACCAAACAAATGAAATAATTCAAAAAATATTATAGTTACTATTACAAAAGGGGCTAAAATGGGGGATTAAAAGTTTCAAGTGGGTAAACTAGATTGCGTGAGATGATTGAGGGCTTTATTTGCACATTCTAAAACATTTGTTAATTGTTTTTAAGGTTTTTGACTTAAAGTGAAAAATATCAAGCCAAGCGATTTAGCGTTCCGGTACGATGCCGTGTAGAAACCGAATAGGGGTATGGGTTTAATATAACTGCCATGCCTCTAACAGGTTAGCCCGCTACCATCTTAGACTGCATCATCACTTACCATCAGGTGAGATCGCAGTCAAGGGCTAACTTGTAGTGGATAAAAAAAAAGAGTTTCATAATTTCTAAATTGCCTCTGGTCTATTCTGGTTACCATTCTGGTGCGATGTAGTGTAGATCGATAGAGGTATTTAATTACCTTTGATTATTATTTTAGGCTATAATATTATCTACTTTCCATATCTATCATCAAATATTAAAAATGTATACGTACATCAAATTCGAAACATTTGTGTACACGATGTGCTTGGAGTAATATCATCTTATAAGCCTCAACAAAATCCTTCAAGACAGCACGTTTATGAAATGTAACTAAATCATCGAACTTTGTCATCCAAAATATATCAGTAAAAGGGAAATGTCTTGGAAAATAAGTCGGATTCAGCTTAGCTAGTTTAATTAAAGCAACGTTTAAATAACGAATCCGTATGGTTTGAGAAATGTAAAGTGTGTGGTATAACGACATTTCATATACAGGGATATAAATAATAATCCAAGCTTGAGTGATGAGATATAAGGACCAAGAGAAATCATTCCGCCAAAACATTAAACATAAACATAACATTGTCATAAATAAATATAGAAAGACACTTTTAAAGGTTCTTATCGCAATGTGTCTCATAAATTTAGTTTCGGTAACGCCTAGAAGAATATCAAGATTGATACTATCCTTTATGAAATCCATGCCAGCATTCCTGGTGAGAATACCGACATTTAAGAAGGAAACCAACTCCCCGATCCACATACAAACTAAAGAAACCAAATCGATATAAGAGAAGTGAATGCTATCATGAACTGTCACATAATAGAAACAGTAACACATTAGTAACATGTTGGCAATGAAGAGAATGAAGCTATTCATTAAATTCGATAATGTAGTTTTAACGAATTGGTCGTTTTTAGTATTAACTCTAAAAAATCCTGTAGTTTTAAGAGGCCATAAATATAAACTATTGAGCATATTGATGTATTCCTTGACAAGCTTTCTTCTATCAGAGTTCATTTTATCCCGACGGTGCATGTCCAATAAAATTTACCTGAACTAGAACTGAAATAAACGTTTGGAAATTCAAGAGAGCCCTAAAGCAATTATTACTAATCGAAATGACTGACTAACTTGGATTGTTACCTTGTTTTATACTAAAACCCTCGCTTTTAATTACAGATTTAATAGGAGTTATTGTCAGTCAAGGCAAATTATGTTTTCCATTAAATTAATTGGATTGATCGGCATTTTATCTATATAAAATTACTTCTAATAAAACTAAAATTGGACGATAATAATTAAACGGGGCTGGGTACAACGAGCGTTTAGTAAATAATTTAATGAAAGCTATTTTTAATTCCCATATGTGTCATATATTTTGATATCAACTACACTAAAATCCATTTTTGTAATAAACTAGCTTTTGCCGGCGGCTTCGCTCGGGTTAGGTTCATACCAAGGAGTGAGACCGCTTGAGTTTTTTGTTCACGCAATAGTTTTAATTTTGCGATAACTTCTAAGATATTATTTAAAATTGTATGGTGTTAAGGACATTTATCATGTGCATGAAATGCTTGAGGTAACTGACGTATAAAATTTATTTTGATTAGAATTAATATCGTATCCATAAAAATAGTTTTCCAATTACCACATTTTATGTGACCATTAAAAGATAGAGATGTATTATCTGAATTATCCTGCAGACCTATAAAAGAGGAACAATTCTACTGTACATTGTTTTTTTAAATCTCAAAGGGCAGCGTTTTCGATGAAAGCTTCCAGTCGGCTTGATTTTTTTCGACATGTTGACTCATCGTCATATTTCAACCAATTTACACAAAACGTTTATGAATTATACACCTAAACCATCCTCTTTAATCACTCCGTCTATTGGTGTAAAACGAATGAAAATCGGTACGGTAGTGGCTGAGTTTATCGCATTCATACAGACACACTGAGAAAAAATTCCTTGTTTACCTTCCGATTTTTACCTTCTAAAACCGATTCCTTCCAAAAACGGGGCTTTTCCTTCCACCGATTACCTTCTGAATCGGGGAACTGCCAAATTCCTACCGAGATTAGAAGATATTTAGAATTTAATGAATTTTATCCGTCTAATACGGAAGAACATAAAGGAAGGAAATTTGTTGGAAGGAATTAACCAAGAAGGAATTTCCTTCCAGCTAAATATTCCTACTAAATAAGGATGCATTATAATAATTCCTCCCAAATTTATCCTTCCAAATTAGATGTTAATGTCCTTCTGAATTCAAATCCAAAGTTGTCGAAAGGAAAACGCAGCTAACCTTCTGATATTGAAGGATATTTACCCTCTTAACTAGTGGGAAATAAATTGACATTACTATTCCATCAAAAAAGAAAGGATTAGAAAGGCTCGCTGGAAGGAACTACCATCCAAATTAGATGGATCACACTTGGAGGGAATAACACAAGGAGTATCCTTCTAAATTAGATGATAATATCCTTCTAAATCAATTATAATTTTTCGGTAGGAACAGTGTCGGAAGGAAAACGCATATTTACCCTCCGAAATTGAAGGATATTTACCCTCTTATTTAGTAGGAAATGAAGTGACATTACTATTCCATCAAAAACGAAGGGATTAGAAAGGCTCGCTTGAAGGAATTTCCATCCAAATTAGATGGATCACATATGGAGAAAATAACACAAGGAACATCTTTCTAAATTAGATGATAATATCTCTCCAAACAAATTGGAATATTTCGGTATCGGAAGGAAATCGAATAAGTTTTATTAAATAGAAATTGTAACACCGAATGTAGTACCCGACCCGACCACTAGATGTCGCTACGCGTATATTGGCTCGCGGTATAGGGTGGCGCCGGTCAAACACATATATATCGCCCAGTCCGCTTGTATCGGTACATGCATCGTGGCTAATGGTGCTTCCACCTGGGACATTCATTGAAAGCGCATAGCAGAGCATAAATCATAGGTGGTATACGGACCCCCCACCCTTGATGGGACAGGGCGTTTTGAAAGCCTATAATTTTGGGGAAGGGGCCGCTCCGTATTCGCCTTCGCCTTAGGTAGGTAATATTATGTCTTTACCTTCTAGATTTGGAAGGTTATTTATATTTACCAAACAAATTGAACAAACAAAACAAACAAATTGAACAAAGAAGGCAGACATTGTTTGGAAGGAAATTTTGGACGGTAATAATATCCTTCCAAGTTGAAAGGTAAATTTCCTACTGAGTCAAAAGGGACGGTAATACCTTCCGTATTTCGGAAGGTCTTTTTTCTCAGTGCAGACAGACGCGGCAGGAGAACTTTGTTTTTTAGGGTTCCGTACCCAAAGGGTAAAAACGGGACCCTATTACTAAGACTCCGCTGTCTGTCTGTCTGTCTGTCTCCAGGCTGTATCTCATAAACCGTGATAGCTAGAAAGCTGAAATTTTCACAAATGATGTATTTCCGTTGCCGCTATAACAACAAATACTAAAAATTAAAAAAATATATATATTAAGGGGAGTCCCCATACAATAAACGTGTTTTTTTCGTATTTTTTTGCTCAATATTAAAAACGGTAACAGGTAGACGGTTCAAATTTTCACAGAATATTAACTTGTATATTATTACCTTTCAAAATAAATAATTAAATATCAATAAAGTAAATATTAAAGGGGGGCTCCCATACAACAAACGTAATTTTTATTTTTAATACGTCATAAATCGTAAAACTTACTACAGGTTTGTACGGAACCCTCGGTGCGCGAGTCCGACTCGCACTTGGCCGGTTTTTATTAAGTAGTGATAGTGATACTTTAAATCCTGCTCTAATAACATGGTCTAAATTGAAAATCAAAATATCATAAGTTGATTAAAATAATGAACAATGGATCAGAAAATTACCCATGCCATTCAATGAGTGTTTACTAATTAATTGAAAGCTATTTTAATTCCCATGAGTGTCATATATTTTGATACTAGCTGATGCTCGCGACTTCATCCGCGTGGTGTAATTTTTTTTAATTCCCGCAGGAACTCATTCATTTTCCGGGATAAAAGTAGCCTATGTCACTCTTCAGGTCCTCAACTATAGCCATGCCAAAAATCACGTTGATTCGTTGCTCCGTTACGGCGTGATTGAAGGACAAACCAATAAACCAACAAACAAACACACTTTCGCATTTATAATATTACTAGCTGATGCCCGCGACTTCGTCCGCGTGGTTTAAGTTTTTTTGATTCCCGCGGGAACTCGCTAATTTTCCGGGATAAAAAGTAGCCTTTGTCTTATTATAAACTATAATCTATCTCTGTGCTAAATTTCATCTAGATCCATTCAGCTGTGATTGAGTAACAACCCATCCAAACATTCGCATTTATAATATTAGCTGTCTACGCGGGTGCACGCTTCTGCGTTTTAACTTCTAGGAACGACAGTTTCGTGTTTTAGAGACCATGACGAACACATACATACCAGTCGTAGGTATATAAAGTTCGCGCACGAGTTGAATGCAGAGCAAATGTATGGTGACACATATATTTACTCTGCATTCAACTCGCACGCGAAGTATAAAAGAGATTGCTACGAGAATCGTGAAGGAGACGACATTTTGAACATTTGGCTATAGACTAATCAGTCGCATACAGTCAATCTGGATCGCATTTCGGTGATCAAAGATCAATAATTATCACGATCAATATTGATCGTATGTATTGATGTGCATTGACGTCAATCCACCGTTAATGCAATCTCTATACGATCCTTGATTTTGATCCGCGGATCGTAATCTAGATTGACTGTACACAATGACATTCATAGGTACTAACTTAGTTTAAAATAAAACTTTCGTCGTCGTCAACCGATAGACATCCAGTGCTGGACTTAGGTCTCCTGTAGTGTATTCCACAAGAACAAATCTTGCGCCGCCTGGATCTAGCGACTCCCTGCGACTCGCTTGATGTCGTCCGTCCACCATGTGGCGGGATCGCCATTCCTGCACCGTGGGATCCATAGGTACAGAACACGAAACAATATTTTACTAACTTTTGTCTGTTGGCCTTTTAACGCATAGGTCGCATAATCGGATTTGAATGCAACACGGCATGTAACATACATCTAATACTTCTGGTTAACGTAATATAGGCTAATATTAATAGAGTTTCTTAAGGATAGGGGATGAAAGTTTTAATCCCTTATCCCGAAGTGTGGTGGGTCACCCAGAGAGATAAAAGGATGAAAGCTTTACTAGAAAAAGCTAGTGAACAATATATCCACACCAAGTAGAACAATGTATCCTAATAAAGACAGAATATGACAAAAACCCATCTCATTTGGCGTCACAATAACCACATGGCCTTTGTTTATTTTAAACGCAGACCAAAGGAAAATTGTAGAAATAACAAAATGAAAAGAAAAGCCATTCGTATTTCATGGACCACCCAAAAAGGCGACAACTGCCGAAGCCATATCTGCTCCGTGTAGCCATATCCCCATATCCATATTTTCCCCACCGCTGCAGGAGGGGATATGGATTATATTCCAATAACGGTTTCAAAATAATACTGTTTCAGGTAATCCCACATCCATTTTAGACTGCATCACATACCTCGAAGTAAGTTCGCAGCAAAGTGTCTACTCGTATAATTTATGAAAAAAAGTTATTATTTTTTCATAAAGTTTTACGTAATATTCGACGTTTTGTAGGAATTGCTTAAGTTGCTTGAAATCAGTATTAAGAGTAATTCATTTTATCTGATAAAAATTAGCGTGTGTCTCTCTCTAGGTTTTAACTATATTGATCCGAAAAATCATGTCGATTAGTTGCTCCATTGCAGCGTAACTGAAGGACAATAGTTAATCAACAACATCTTTTCGAATATTGGATAGAAGCAGGCGTTACTTTGCGGAAGTCCATGATTATGAAGGAACTTGAAATTTAATTCGCTATAATCCGCAACAATAGGCAAAAATATGTGGTACAGTGTATCCTGCACTTGCAGCTTATCTTGCACTTGCAATATTCACCACACCACATAAATCTTCCAAATTACTCTCAACGTACGTTTCACTCCGACACCGGAGCATCTTCAGGAGATGTTGACTCGACAATGCACTATTGTAAAGTGACGATCGTGGTCTTCGCACACACCCTGCATGGGTGCGGGGAAATCCGTTCGGGGCGATTTGCCCCCTGCGGATGGGTTCTTCCGCGTGCCGTCAAGACGGCACGGTCATTGGGTCGACTTATCGTCTAAGGACTATTTCCCCGCTGATGGGCGGGGGAAGAGGGCGGGGGGAGCGGTCCGTCCGTGCGCGGTCTACCCTTTCTTCCCTCTATCCGACGCACGTATTCCGGCTCGAAGCCGAGCCGACGGAGCTCCTCTGTGATTTCATCCGGAGGCGTATTGTATGGAAGACCGCGGATGGCAATCTTCAAACTTCGCTGGGCCGGCACGGAGTATGAGAACCACGAGATTCCTTCCTCGTTCTCCAGAGTGGTGAGGTACCGCTGGATGAGGCGGTATTCGTGGTTGTCCTTCGGCGCGAACTTTATTCCTTTTCCAAAAGGACGGGCGGCTGGGTTGCGACCGAGCTTCTGTTGGATGCAACGGAAGTGGTGTGCCCAGTTGGGGAAACTCTCGACTATTATCGGCGGGTACCTTAGCTTCCCGGTGTTAGCGGTCGGCGGTGGCGGCGGCGGCTGCGATGACGGACGTCCTGACTTGTTCGTGCCGTCGGAAGGGCCGGCGGCGGGCTTCGGCGAGGGAGTCGCTCGCGCACGGTCCGCGTACGTGGGCGGGCCAGACGACGGAGCCTGTGAGGCTACAACGTCGTCCTCCGCGTCCATCGCTGCGGCGGCGGGAGGCGTAGCGGCATGCTTACGCCTGGGCGCAGGGCTCGGGGTGGGTGAAGTTAGGGCGAGCCTCTTAGGCTCGGCATCTTCCTCGTCCGAGTCGTCCCTCGGACGGCGCGTGGGCAGAGGTCGGCGCACTAGGGAACTCCGCGGTTCGGCAATGTCGTCGAGCGACGGCATCGATCGCGCGGCGGTCATCACGGCCGTCGGCGCACGCGTAGCGAGCGCGCGCGACGGCGGCGCGGCTCCGGCTGGCGGTGCGACGGAGCTGGCGGGGCGAGGTAGGGAGGGCACGGCGGGCCTCTCGGCGGCCGCACGGGCATCGGAATGCGACGCGGCGGGGCGAGGGGCGGCGGCGGATCGGGCGCTGGCGGTGACGTCATCACTCGCCCGCGGCTTGGTGGCGACCTGGTTCTTGCGAACGCGAGGGTCGCGTGGGTGGCCCTTAGAAGGGCCTTTGGAGGTAGATGGACGCGGGTCCATCTACGGCGCGGTAACACTCACGGCTCGACGCGCGGGATGCAGTCGAAGCGCTGCCTTCGATCAACCACGGACTCGTGGGATCGGGCAGGCCATGGGAACAAGGAGTGACACCTCCGCGCGGAGCGCGCGGGCGAAACTGATCGCGGTTTTAAAATTAAAACTGGAGCAGTATTCTCACAAAGGAAGAGGCACGTGCGCGTGGACGACTGCGAGCTGTTATACCCGTGACGATCGTGTCGAAAGGGCCGGCTTTTATACCTTTTTGACACGAATCATACTGAAGCCCCGCCCCCTCCCCCCCTATTACTGTATAAATTGAGTAAAGGTGGTTTAATAGAGGATTTGAGTTATTAAATGAACAAATAAATGTATGTATGTATGTACAAATTTTCGTACCCGATCACCTTTATTAAATCCGCTTCGAAATCACAGAATTTTTGCATGTAACTTATTAATAATACTTTTACAACATTGCGTGTCTTGTTCATAATATAAATTGGCTTTATTTTTAAGAAAATCGTTTGTTCGGATTGTTTCCATTTCTTAAGTCTATGCTTTCAACATGATAATATTCCTTCTTTATCCGTTTTTTTTCGTGAGGCAATTATTTAGAGGCATCTAAATAATGTGAACGCGGGCCGCAATTTGTTAAACTAGCTATTTATTTTGTTTCATACTAATATTATAAATGCGAAAGTTTGTTTGTCCTTAGATCACGCCGCAAGAAAGCAACGGATCGACGTGATTTGCTTGGGTATAGTTGAGGATATGTAGAGTGACATATATGCTATTTTTAATCCCGGAAAATGTAGGAGTTACCATGGGATTTAAAAAAAACTTATTCCACGGTATCAGGTAGTCTTTAATTTTTTTTTGGAAAGAATTTTTCAAATGACTTTTTGTATAGGCAAGAAACGTCATCGAGGCATTATTGTTGCCCTATCAATTATCATAATAGAAATAAATTCTATTGAACACTTGAATTCAATAGATAAAAGAAGAAAAGCATCTTCCGACCGTTGGAAAATGTTTCTCGTTTATACAAGAGCATTGCGACCATATTTTCCTTAAATATAGAATAATAATGATGACGGACGAGTGGCACGCATAGCAGTCGATTGCGATTGTAAAGCCACGTTGATTCAAGACGGTAACTGGATAGGTGACCGAATTTGGTAGCCCAAATTTGGCCTTTTCATTTCCTCCGTGCCTCGGAGAGCACGTTGAGCCGTCGGTCCCGGTTATTATTACTAACATCTGATAATAATCGTTATAAATTTTAGTCGAGTTGTGAGGAAGGACCTGGGAACCCACCGCATTATTATACCAAGAAAACTCCTGCCATTATTTGGTTAATGGAAAGGGATCAAGACCCTCAGCAATGAAGAATACGATGCAGAGAGTCTCTCTTTCTGCATCGTATTCTTCATTGCTGAGGGTCCTGTTCTATCTCTCTCTCGAGAGAGAGATGGAACATTTATGTATTTTCTTTTATCCCTTACAAACCAACATACAATATGTACACAAGTGCCTAGATTTAAGTAGGTACTTATATAAATGTGTGAACCATATTATAGCATGCAATCCCTCGTGTATTATTTAATTGATTTCTGGATATCGGGTATCTACGCGCACGAAGTAATGGCCCACATCTACTCCAGTAAAAAGTTGATTGTTAACCATGTGTCGCGTCGTCGTCGTCAACCGATAGACATCCACAGGTATATACAGGGGACATAGGTTACATCGTGTCGTCATGGACCGATAGACGTCCGATGCTGGACATAGGTCTCTTGCAAGGATCGGTTCTTTGAACTATGTTAACCATACAATAGGTAAGTACCTAATAGCTGTAGTATAGGTACGAGTAAGTCCACTTATCAAATGCTCGGCTATTACTTCTTCTGACGATCTCCCTGGCGCATTGTTGTTGAGCGCTGTTGTCTTAACGTGCGGAGGTCCCGGGTTCGATTCCCGGCAGGGTCAATTTGGGAATTTATAATTTCTGAATTTTCTCTGGTCTGGCCTGGTGGGAGGCTTCAGCCGTGGCTAGTTACCAGCCTACCGCCGAAGACGTGCCGCCAAGCGATTTAGCGTTCCAGTACGATGCCGTGTATAAACCGATAATAGGGGTGTCTGTTTGATACTGCCGTACCCCTAACAGGTTAGCCCGCTACCATCTTAGACTGCATCATCACTTACCATCGGGTGAGATCGCAGTCAAGGGCTAACTTGTAGGGGATAAAAAAAAACTAGTAACATTGCGAAGCCGGAACGGGTCGACTAGTAGAAAAGTATTTAAAATGCTTTTGCAATACTGTATTCAGTGTGCGTAACGTGTACATATACCTACACCTATAATATATTTGCCCGAGGCTTATATTATTCAAAAGCAACGAGAATCTTTTTAAAAATGAACGTATCTGCAGTATAAATAAAGAAGAGGACACGTTGTTTCAGAATTTATTATAGGATTTGCAATCTTATGCGATCTTGTTTATGTTGAACCACTGACACGCCCCAGGTTCGCACTGGTGGCTTCAAATATTATAAAATACATTTTAGGAACCCTTTTATACGAGGTATTTCAACCCTGAGAACTGTACTCAGTAGGGCTCGAGCTTACGCCATAGTCCACTATACTGATCAGGTGTGACTTTACACTCCTATATGAAGATTATGGGGACCTATCAGCCTTGCAATTCCTTCACTGATAAAGCAAGAAATATTTAATTTCTTGATAAATTGTAAAATACTACTAGTCAAAAAGGAACTATTTTTCAAATTTTAAAACGCTTGCTTAGTACGAGTATGTATGGTTTTGTATGAAATACTAACTTGCGACGTCATAAAAATTGACGCACTCTTTTAATTTAATCGATAATTTAAAAATGGGTAATAATTAATAAATGGTTGGATAATTTAGCTGTGTACCTTGCAAAAGGAAAGAATTCGTCAATAGTTTATGCTGATGCGATGCTTGAATATGAAAAGGGGTAGCTACGTTAAAAATGCAGACGATAACGCTTGGAACTCCTCTGGTCCTCTTGAAATTCGCTTGCCTGAATATCTTGAATGAATATATGAATTTAAAGCGAAATATTGACAAATAGAGTGTGAACATGAATTAATGAACCGCTGCTGTAAAGTTTATATTTAATTTTTCACCTTTACAAAGCACAGTTTGGCAGAATTCACATACCAAAAAACATGGCAGCCTCTCAGGCATGCCGGTTTACTCATGATGTTTTCCTTCCCTTTTACAAAAAGGTTGGATCTGATCAGATCTGACTCTGAAAAGCAAGACTGCGTGCTTGCTGCTTGCCCTGGACCTACCGAATAGGAGACAATGAAAACGTCGCTGGTGGACAGACAGAGAGACAGATAATTATATAGACGTATTTAGCATTTTATAGTATAATTAGTATGGATTCTATGTAAACAATAGTATTTTTCTACTTTATTTGTTTGAAATCACATGCAAGCATAACTAAACATTTTTTTTTCGGACAAGAAGATTTTTATAATGTCACGCGTCAGGTGACGCAAAAACTAGCGCTCATTTAGCAACACAATCACACGTACACGCACTTTCTTTGAAATAATAATGTCCTCCCGACCGAATTTCGGCCACGGCGGCCAATCTCCAGAGAGAATATTGCACAAGTGTGTGCGCAAACACAGGTGCACTCTCTGTTCCTTTACTCACATAGCCCTATGGGACGGAAAATCCGACACGACCGGAGAGAGATCAGCCGCAGGACCGACGGCTTAACGTGCTCTCGTGCACGGGGGTGAAACACCGCCAACTTCCTAACTCCGGGCTAGTACTGAGATTTTCTTGTCAGAAAAATCCAATACTAGTTATGGCCCGACACGGGTTCTTTGACATAGGTACAATTATTATGGACGTATGGGTACCTACAGAATATAGATGAGTTCACTTCACAGACTTTTCACAAAAGAGTTCACACAACACTTGCCGAAAAATAAGACCTAAGGAGAATCCCTCAAAAGAATTTATGCGTGAAAGTAGACATAGAAACAAGTACTTAGATTGTAGCACCTAATGAATTTATTGATGGTAATTCTCTTATTCAATCGTTGCTTCAAGCAGAATAAATTCGTCAATCCGCATCGGCTCCCGGCAATTTA
This sequence comes from Erebia ligea, assembly GCA_917051295.2. Lineage (NCBI taxonomy): Eukaryota > Metazoa > Arthropoda > Insecta > Lepidoptera > Nymphalidae > Erebia > Erebia ligea. The sequence continues at coordinate 16,823,422 of OU785221.1, read as the reverse complement.
ATTAAGCAAATTATCGACGACTACATTGAAGGGAACACTCAGAAATTTTCACAAGTCAGTTCAGTCTTAAGTTTGAAACAGAAACAACACGTGATTGTAGGCGTGAAAACACACGTGACACATAAAAAAACTTCCTATTAGGAGGTACCGGTGTTCAAATTTCGGGCACGCGCCTCTTTTGTACACTTGCTTTAATGTCGAAGGGACACTGAGACGAATCCACTGCATGGCTGTAAGTTCTCCATTACATTCAAAGGTGTGTGAAGTTTCGAATCTACACTTTGCCAGCGTGGTTGCTCAATCATAAGACCTTATTTTTGTAAGAGGAACCTCAGATTCTCAGTGTTATGCCTGTTGTAATGAATTAAGATGATGAAACAACAATAATTAGGAGCTACATTAGACATGTAGTCGTCGCGCGTTCTTTTTGTCTCAAATCTTGCAAGAAAAATACTTTTTATCTTCAAGGTAATTCTTGTGACTTTCTATGTTTGAATTAGGTAATATATAGCTGTTGTTTACTTAGAAGTTACAACAAAAACCACAGTAGATAGAAATTTAAGTTTATTTACCGTCGCAAGTCGTCCTATCCAAAATGTTACCAAATGTAGTTGCCTAGAATCATTCTCAGTGATTTAAGGGCTGAGTATTGTATTTTTTTCTTTTGTTGTGTGTAATTTAGTTTATAGTCATAAGTCATAAATATTTATTCCATTTAGGTACACACACCACATTGACGTCCAGTTACATAAAAATATGATGGTGATAATCTGTTACGGTACCTATCTTAAAACTAAAGCTACGAGTGTTCCAAACGCGCCCAGGTCTGAGAAGAGCCCACAACATTAGAGAATATTAAAGAATTCCTCCTTGGATTATTATTAAACTTCTGATATATTAAAATTAAAATAGAATTATTGTTTTCATTTAAAAACACAATTAGCTAAACCAACTCTACTTTGCAGCTGTACCTACACAAAATATTATGTTACCGTCGTATACAGTATTTCCAACAGGCAAAAGGTCAAACAAAATTCTCTTCGAAATATAGTATATGCGCAAAAATTACCTTGGCATATATTATTTCAATTAGATAATTGGACAGCGGAATGGTCTGTGTTTGGGATATTTTCATAAATCTAAATTTCACTCTCACATTTACGCGTTGCATAACGGTGATATAATAGTTTGCATTGCTTTAACGCTATTCCACCCGGTAATATAGTGTTTACTATTTACAATACAGTTGGTCTATCTATTTATTATCTTTTTAGAAAATAGCTTTTAGCAGGATTTAAAATTCTGGGTTAGAAAATTTGTACGTTATTGCTCGCCTAGAATGTGCCTATTCACTCTTGCCTTGAAAGTATAGTAAATTCGTGCCTTTGTTAGCGATGCGAAGATTTTTCTGTAATAGAGATGCAAGTAAAGTTTTATGACGCTCCACTTTTAGACAAGTTTATTCCAGGTTTGACATGAAAAGGACAGAACTAGGACATCCTAAATTTAAGCAAATTAACTCGAAAAACATAAAATTAAAATTTAACTTAACTGCAAGTGGACCTTAATGTCAAATTGTCTACTTGTAAATAGTTTTTGGTACTGGTCCACAGTACCACAACACATTAAGGTACAGATCATAATATAGGAAAAGTCACGAAAATTTACTAGAATTCACGAAGTCACAGTCCTATGATTGCGATGATGAGCCTACATTGGCAAATACTATTGAATTTTTGGCGAATTTCGATGCAAATACACCCAAAGGCTAATTTAATTTCCCTTACTTTGCGCATTTATGCCTATTCATCCATAATTTTACAACATCAAATAATATTATTGTATAACCAAAATTTTGCATTTATACCTAACAAGCTGAGCCCGCGACTTCGTCCGCGTATTTTAAGTTTTTTTATAGCCGCCAAAACTTATTAATTTACCGAGTTAAAATAAGTCTATGTTCTTCCTTGGGACGCAAACTATGTTTGTAACAATTTTCGTCAAAATCGGTTGAAAATATGAATCGTAAAAAGGTGCACCAAAGAAACTCAGATTTGCATTCATAATTTAGTTAGGATATAAGTATATGTATTTATGAGTACAAGAGTTATATAAGCCTACCCAACCCACACCTCGCACCCAAGTGCGAAGTTGGGTTGAATCATTTAATACCACAAAAAGTTATCATTATTTAAGTCAAAAGCCTTAGAATAAAAGCTCCTAATGGACATCTTAAGTTAAACAGCAAAGACATTACGAATTGATCAAGTTAGATATCTTATTTCGTTAACTTTGCAATTTTTATTATCGTCGTCTTTATTTGAAAAAAAGAACAGACGAGACTTTTTTGCGCTATGAATATTTTATTACTGTTTTGTTTGCTTTTTTGTTGAATTTTCAATCTTACTTTAGCCTCGAATTTTATATTTAAATCACTACCCATATCATAAATACGAGAGTGCGTGTTGGTTTATTGTCGTTTGTTTGTTGTCCTTCAATCACGCCGCAGAGGGGCAACAGTTCGGATTGTTTATTGATTGGATAATATAGTTAAAACCTTGAACATAGGCTTTACCTTTTATAGCGGAAAATCAAAAAGTTCCCCCAGGGAGTTTTAAAGGCCGTTATTACGCGGACAATGTCGTGGGATATTATCTAATTAATCCATATAAATATTATAAATGCGAAAGTTTGGATGTATGTTTGTTACTCAATCACGCTCCAACGGATGAACGATTATAGTCTGGAGTAGCACATAGGCTACGTTTTATCCCGGAAAATTAAGGAGTTCCCGCGGGAACCGAAAAACCTCAATCCACGCGGACGAAGTCGCGGGCATCAGCTAGTAATTCATAAATTGATTCATTATGTTTCATTATGAACATCGCCATACCCATCAACCCATGGGCGTGCACTACAGTTGAAAATAGGTCTGCATTCTTAACATTTATGAAAAACCTTGGGTTTATTAATTTGCTAGTAATTACTTCGGTGTCTGGTACTATTAACATAGGTCCATCTATTTTTAGAGTTCAGTTTGGTTTTAAGCAATTACAATACAATTGTCTTTAACGGTGAAATATAATATAGACTTGAGTAAATCTACACGCCTGGTCCTACCCTGAGTTTCAATAATATGATTTCCCATTTTATTTACTAGCTGACGCCCGCGACTTCGTCCGCGTGGTTTAAGTTTTTTGAATTTCTCCTTAAATTTCTGGGATAAAAAGTAGCCTATGTCACTCTCCAGGTCCTCAACTAAGCCTATGCCGAAAATCACGTTGATCCGTTGCTCCGTTGTGGCGTGATTGAAGGACAAACCATCAAACCTACTAACAAACACACTTTCGCATTTATAATACTAGCTGATGCCCGCGACTTCGTCCGCGTGTATCGAGGTTTTTCGGTTCCCTCGGGAACTTGTTAATTTTCCGGGATAAAAAGTAGCCTATGTGTTATTCCAGACTATAATCTATCTCTGTGCCAAATTTCATCCAGATCCGTTCAGCCGTTGGGGCGTGATTGAGTAACAAACATCCATACATGCATCCAAACTTTCGCATCAAATAAATTTTTGAATAACCAAATCTTTTGAGGTGCATAAGTCCGAAACAAAGAGTTCGCACTTGGCAAAGTTTAATTCCAAACCAATCGCCTGGAACTCTTTAACAAGACTGGCAAGATCGTCTAAGACGGTTTCTGCATCACCACCCAAGGTCCCATCGTCCAAGTACCAAACATTAAGTTTAGATTGAAGGCGTTGGACGATAGGATGGATGGCGAGACTAAACACTGCAGGTCCTAGAGGATCGCCTTGCTGGCAGCCAACAGCAGATAATATTTTGTTACCAAAATATGTTAATTTTGAGGGACTACTATAACACTGCCAAAGGAAATTATATAAATTTGGGATTTTGTTTTTCACCTCAGTTAGCAGGACACCCCTATCTACGGAGTTAAAAGCATTCTTCACGTCCACCTTCAGCAGCACCTCACCACAGTTTTGATCTAAAAAGGTCCTGACCGAATGGACGGCGGCTTCACAGCCACCCCGCGAGCCAAAGCCTAGTTGGACAGGCTGGAAATAATCAGTTAAGGCTGGCGCAATTTTTTTGCAACAAATTTTAGCTGCGAGGCGGCGGTAAGTTGTGCCAACTGCGATAGGCCTAATGCCGCCATCTTTTTTCTTCAAGGCACAGAGATTTGCACCGTATAGTACGTCAGTAATTTCAGTGCTGACTCGTCCGGACAACATTAAATTCACTAGCGCTGTCAGGTCCCTAAGAAGGGCCACGCCGGCTTCACCGTTTCCACAGCAAATGAGATCCTTTAAATGTTGTGGTGCCAGTGAGTCTGAGCCACCAGCGGAGCCCTTCCGAAATGACATAACAGCTTCGTAAACGTCCTGGCCGATAATTTCAATACCCGTAGTACCGTCAGGCTGACATGGTGCCGGGGGGAGTTGAAGAGAGGCTGCTGGAGGTAGATGTCTTTCTTCCAGAGCTGAGAGTGTTTCTGGTGATGCAGGAGCCACCGTGTCACTGGAGAAGAGGATACGTGCAGCACCTTTAATATCACCATCACTGAGTCTGCTTTCCACAAGTTTGTAAGTTGCAGACTCAGAGACAGGTTTTGTGCAAAACCTTAAATTTTGAACGTGGGCCGAGACACTGTTCAGAGAAGGTGCAGATTCTCCATACGCGCCATATTTCACGCAATTTTCCTTTATTCTGGTTGTTAGAGAGCTTTTGTTGTTCTTGTCGAAACTGACGTGAAGCACGGCATATGGAAAGATCAGAAGATGCTCCCAGGCGCGCTGTGTGTTGTGTTGAACCACCGCCTTAATTGAATGTGTCAGAGCGGTAGCCACGGAGAGACGAGCACCGCGTGGAATGCGTTTTATTACAGGTTTGGATGTCTTGAAAGAAGAAAGTATCTGCCAAAAGGGATGTTCAGGACAAGAGATGCCTGAATTTTGGACTTGGTTAAAGTCAGGAACAGAAAGAGGAATGTTTTTGTGAGACTTACTCTGGTGAATTTTTAGACCTCTCTGTCCTTTAAAAAAGCCAGAGCAATCAGGGCATTGTACTCGATACTCCAGGGACACAGTAGGCTGCTCATGAAGATCACCTGCCCTGGCGCAACGCTGCATTACAGAGCGATTAATTAATAACTTACTTAAAAAATATAGAGCTAGTATAAAAGTAATAATTAATAAAATTAACATAAATATTATAAATATTAAATCTATCTCTATTATTATTTATTATTTCGTATTTAAATATTTATTCTTCGATACCAACACTCATACCACAACTGACATCACGGACTTCACTGCCAGAATGTGTTCATTTTGCGAACGACTGCGACCTTGCCCAGCTTCACGCCATAGCAAAAACAAAACATTTGTTTATAACGATCTCGCTACTTCCAGCCATGTATTCATCAGAGAAGACGCGATGCGAAGTACATTCCATCCTGCATACTCCGGTCCGTATGAAGTGATGCAGCTGATGCCGTAGAACTTGGTTGGTAACTCTACCAATTGGTATAAGTATAAGAAAAGGCTTCCGCGCTACGAATTTTCCATAAGAGCTTCAAAAATATGGGTACTGGATATTGTAATTTTCTATTAATTATCAAAATTATTAATGTTTTGCAAATTGAAAATAAAATTAAAAATACGGGAAAAATTTTTTTTTTTTTTTTTTTTTTTTTTTTTTTTTTTTTTTTTTTTTTTTTTTTTTTTTTTTTTTAATTAATTATTTAATAAGTTTAATTATTTAATGTGCCTTGTACGGGAGCAGGTGCTATGGCTCGACCGTAACAATAGGATGATCATCCTCCGAGCGAGTGTTGTGCTCGGGGACCACTGGTCCAATATTTAATAATATAATAATAATTATTTAATAATAATAATAATAAATATTTATCTATCTATGTTAAGAGATAGATTATAGTCTGGAATAGCACATAGGCTACTTTTTATCCCGGAAAAATAAAGAGTTCCCGCGGGAACCGAAAAACCTCTACCCACGCGGACGATGTCGCGGGCATCAGCTAGTTTATAATATTTATTTGATTAATTGAGTTTTTCGTTTATTTTCTCGATCAGATTCCAAGAACATTTCAGTAACCCTCAAGATAATAAAATGTAAATGTGCCGAAAGACCGTTTGCGGTATCAAACGTGAGTGCGAAGTTCGTTTTCGGCCGCAATTTATTTTGGAAAGTTTCTCAAACAAAGATAAATTTGAATCGACTTCGCCGAAGATTAATGCGGTAAGTTTTTAGGCCCGAAAAGCGTGGCAATGAATCGCGTGCCAATCAATACAAACCTACTCAATAGAAAAGTATACTAATTACCTATTCGTCTGAAGTTGGGATGTAGGGTGTTGCGTCGTAGTTAAGGTGCCCTATTACCATGCATGCCATGTCCACTAGAAGACTCAATTTTATATATCTCAATATTGATTTGGCAATAGGCAATTGTAGTAAGTTTTGTGGACGATATAAATAAAAAAAAAATGGAGATGTTTTATCCCCGTCCCCGAGCACACGTAAAGGCTTAGTTATACTGCACCAGTTTGGCTCATATTTTCCTTCACCGTTAAATCAAGATATTTCATTGCTAAAAATAATCGGTGGTGTGTTTGAGATGCGAACCCTAGCCCAATAAATAGGGGTGGAAATCTTAACTATTAAACTATCTCCGGTTCTTCTATGTCACTATGCAGTTGCGTATACCTCCAATTTTCAAGCTTTCCAGTTCAGTCCTAGCTTTTAAACCACCTCTATTACCGAAGAACAATTAATCTCCAAAAGCACGTTTCATTATTAAAACGGCATTAAACGATTGCTTCTCACTTCGCCGCCCCAGTTATCGCTAAGTTTTAATACAGTGATAATTCTTTTCATCGGCCGAGAGGAGAGACATAAAGTAAAGCCGGTTAAGTGCGAGCTTAACTAGCTCACCGCAGCAATTAAAAACTTTTATCGCTATTCCGACTTGGGAACTACGTTATGCCGTTGAAAGAAAATACCATTTATTATTTTTCGCTGGCAGATATATACTTGGTTTGGTTTGTTTGCTAATTTTAAGTTAAATTTTTTGAAAGTTGCGTCGAATGGCTTCGTATTCAGCGTTTCGCAAGTCAGTATGATAAGTTTCTTGCCAGCAAGCAACTGCTTTCTCAGTAGGATCTGATGCCGAAACATTACTTAGAGTCCATGCTTATACAGAAGTTGTCTTACATGAAAAAAAATTCAGCATTTCATTTTCTATCGATTGGTAGCATTAAGGTCCGCTTCGACGTACTATATCAACAATCTTCCGTGAAAATTGGTTCATAAGTATAATGTTCTATATTAGTAAAAGTTTGATAACAAAAATCGTAAATAATCTTTATGACAACTTTTCTATGATATATACAATATTACTATGATATTACAATTTAATGTCGAAAAAAACTTTGACTAAAAATTTTAATAAAACTGACTTATTGAACAAAAACAATTTTCGTTTTTCCACCTGCCCTAAAAACGTACTTTAGTAGATAAAAATCGAATACCGGATTTGATAGCAATATTTTTCATTAAATTATTTTATACGTTACAAAGTTTCCACAGTCCCAGTTACTCTGCGAAAATAATGTCTGAAACATTCTAGGAACGCAAAACTTTTTAAAGATAAAACTCAAAGGAAACGTAAAACAGTCGTAAGTCACAAACACGAAACTTGAACCAGCACTGTAAACAAAGACAGCACCATAAACAAGCCCTATTATGTTTCATAAGTTCAAATTAAATTTTCATTTGCACTCAAATCTAGACTAAGCACAGCGGGACTTAAATCCTAGACACCCGCGTGCGGGTAGCTTATTATTTCATTTGACACCGCTGACACTCATGTGAAAGACCCGTGATTCATACCACACCGCTGACCCAAATATGGCGTAGACCTGTGACACTGGATTCAAGTCACAAGCGTTAAGCGTGTGTGAGAAAATCCCCAAATAAAGTACGACAAACGCCGCATACCACAGCTTATTATTTCATTTGACACCGCAGACACTCATAAACGAGCATCGAGATTTATACCACGCAGTTGACACATATATGGCGTAGACCTGTGACACTGGATTCAAGTCACAAGCGTTAAGCGTGTGTGAGAAAAACCCCCGAATAAAGTACGACAAACGCCGCATACCACAGCTTATTATTTTTTTTGACACCGCAGATACTCATATACGAGCATCGAGATTTATACCACGCAGTTGACACATATATGGCGTAGACCTGTGACACTGGATTCAAGTCACAAGCGTTAAGCGTGTGTGAGAAAATCCCCAAATAAAGTACGACAAACGCCGCATACCACAGCTTATTATTTCATTTGACACCGCAGACACTCATATACGAGCATCGAGATTTATACCACGCAGTTGACACATATATGGCGTAGACCTGTGACACTGGATTCAAGTCACAAGCGTTAAGCGTGTGTGAGAAAATCCCCAAATAAAGTACGACAAACGCCGCATACCACAGCTTATTATTTCATTTGACACCGCAGACACTCATATACGAGCATCGAGATTTATACCACGCAGTTGACACATATATGGCGTAGACCTGTGACACTGGATTCAAGTCACAAGCGTTAAGCGTGTGTGAGAAAAACCCCCGAATAAAGTACGACAAACGCCGCATACCACAGCTTATTATTTCATTTGACACCGCAGACACTCATATTATAATATGCGAGCAGCGTGATTTATACCACGCAGGTGAACCAGATATGGTGTAGACCTGTGACACTAGATTCACGTCACAAGCGTTTTGCGCTTATGAGAAAACTTACTGCCAAGTACTACAGCTTATAGTTTCACTTTACACCGCTAACACAAAAATAAAATCATCAAGTAAGAGCATTTAAACAACGCATATCTGGCTAAATTTATAGCGTAAACCTGTGAAACTAGATCCAAACTGGTGACTGGCGATTTAGAGATAACACCGTGACACCGACACAACTAAATCCCGTACTTTGATGGCAATGGAAAATAAATTACGCTTTTACTTTACAACTTTTCCTTTACTTTTGCGCGGTATCAATTAATGCCAAAGTATTGTAACACTTTGTGCATTTGATGCCACGAGAGATTAAGTCTTTTTTTTCACTGTTAATTTAATTGTGGAATTCCTGATTCAACTCTCCAAAGTTTATCCATTAAATTTTTAATGTAAAATTGTGCTGCAAACTTATTTATTTTGGCTGAGCTGTCAATCAACACCATATCAACGCATAATATTTTTTTGAATCTACTTATTCAACCATATCCTAAAAAATATAATAACCGCTTATTTGTATTGTTTGTACCGCATTCTCCCCGGAGCTTCGCTCAGTTTTCTCGAGGGTGCTCATATATGCGAGGCTAGAATGAGTTATGAACAGCCGCGTGAGAAAAGTTCCTATATGTTTGCTCTATTTAGCACTTATTAATTTGCATTTAAATACTTGCTTACTTTGTGTGGTATACGTCACGAATAAATTTACTTTTACTTTCAATAAAATACTAAAAAAATTGATGTAGGATCGTCTAATCTTAAAATGAACGAACTCACTGCTTATTAGCAAAACACACAATTTGACCACGTCTTTGGTCATTCAGTCACCGTTGTCCATTTAGACATGAATTCTATGGCCGGAATTGTTGGCCAACCAGTGCGTAAAAGACGCGCGACCGTTTAGTTAGTCGCTTTCATGAAGACATGAAGACTAATCACAAACACAAAAACACACTCGCATGTAAACATATACACATACACACACATGCTCACACAGAAACAAACACACATGCTATGTAGTTACTCACGCCAGAACGGCTGAACGGATTTGGATGAAACTTGGCACAGAGCTAGGAATAAGCATAAGCTACATTTTAACCAAAAACACCTTAATCCACGTGGACGAAGTCGCGGGCATCCGCTAGTATTTCATATTACGTTTGCCTACGCATATGCCTAGTGCCATTATTTCCATCCAATGCCTTCCCAACTCAGACCAGTACTAAAGACTTTAAATAAACAATGAGAATCAAATATCGAAAGAAAATTAATAATTTAATCACATTAATTTCGATGTCCTTAATATTCATGCGGGAAAAGGAATTGCGTGCATCGGCCCATCTTCCGTATCTTTACATCGGTACCTTTTAGCGTATTCAAGCAGTTCATCTTACACAAGTTTGTGTATGTTTTATTATCGAAGCCACATACTGGGATGTATACCCTAGGGCAGTCTTCACAATTTCGAATCGTTTCCATGAGTGGTAGAGTGTCTTCTACCCGCTCAAAGTACCACTTTTGAAATTGTACAGCCTGTGCGTAGTTGAGAAGTGGGTTCATGGTCTGGCTGGTGGTTAATGTTAGTATGACTGCAGTTATTGCGGCTGTAGACAATGTTAAAGGACATATTATTAGTTAAAAAAATTAGCAGTCATAGGGACTGCCGATAGAAGTGAAAACGAATATTTAATTTTTTTTTTTAATTTAAAAAAAAAACAAAAAAACTTAAAAAAAATTAAAATATAAACCTTAAAACTAAGGCATTAAAGTTTAATTAAGAATGTAGTATATTTATATTTAAGACCTTTTGTCTTCGTAACAACGCGAGCATATCGGTGATGGTGACGCGAATCCACAAGTTTACCCTCTACCAAAAAGTGCTCAACGCGGTTAAAGAAGTTTTCACTTCAAAAACACAAATGTACCTACAAGTTTTTTTTTTGTTGATTCAGTTACGATGCATTACGACTAAGTCTAAATGTCAGAGCACAGCACTATTATTAACTAGATGATGCCCGCGACTTCGTCGGCGAGGATTAAGGTTTTTTGATTCCCGTGAGAACTCTTTTATTTTCCGGAATATAAAGTAGCACCCCGGGTTCCCCTTCCCCGGGTTACAACTTACCCTGAACCAAAAGGGGTTGTTTCATCTTGGGCCAGGTACTTGTACAGTATTCCAAAAAATAGTATAAAATCATAGAAAACTAAATAAAATATGCTTTTTTGCAGTTTTACAGTGATTAAGAGGTACAAAAATAAAATGTTTAATTAAGTACATTTGTAGAATAGCAACTCTCGCAGCGCATCCATCCATCCATCTGCTGCTGTTGGATATTTGAAGGTTAATTCTCATTTCTCAGGTTATTTTTATGTCAAATGTCATCATGGACGCATGTTGTTGCGCTTTTATTTTGCAAAATAATTTCGCATTGTACCTCGTAAATTGAACTTTTTAGTAAGAAATAAAGAAAAAAATGTTATTATTTTATGACCCCGAACATTTTAAAATACCGTACAAATACCTGGCCCAGGCTCCATATAAATTTGATACAACCCCTTTCATCAAAATTGGTTCAACAGATTGGCCGTGAAAGCGTAGCAGACAGACATACGTACAGACAGACACTTTGTGTCAGTCACATAGAAGATTTGTGTCGTATAGTATTATTGTGGCGCATATTGCTTGATTAAGTGTATTAGAGAGAGGGTAAGCGATATTTACTGTACCTACTGCACTTTGTGCCATAAAAATTATTTAGTTTAGCGAATTAATTAACCTTGTTCTTCTATGCATAATATTATGGGCATACAAAAATCCGTAAAGTAACGCGCCTACTTCTATCCAATGCAAAATTTGACATAAATTCATTTCAATATTGTAACTTTAGTTGCGTAAACGTTTCGAAGCCCTAAAATATATTATGGTTTACCAATGAGACTGTATTAATATTATTAACAAACTGTAGAAATTATATTGTTAACTTCAATAATAATTATTCTCGTCAAACTATTTCACAACTTGAGAAACTTTTGGGTCACGAACTTATTATCACGTTGACCAGTATGTCAAACTTTCCTATGTCGAAATTATTATGAAGATTAATAGATGAATATTTAGTTGCTTACAAATAAAAGTTATTTTTCCCAATTTTCAGGGTTACTTTACTCTTAATAGAATTACTTTGTTTTCTATCTGGCTGTGTGTCATTTTTCTCAGAAACGGATAAGTTATACAGTCTTCATTTCAGAACGGATGGATGAAATTTGGCACAGATAAAGATAATAGTTTGGAATAACACAGGCTTTTTAGCCCGGAAAATTAAAGTTTCCGCGGGAAACTAAAAACCTCAATCCACGCGAACGAAGTCGCGGGTATCAGCTAGTAGCGATATAAAACAGTAAAAAAATATTAAGTGGAAGGAAGATGAGCCTCGAAAGGTACTTATTTTAACACTAAATTTATCGCAATTTTGGGCGTAACTAAATAAGATTAGGAGTTTGAGAACTCCAAAATATTTTGCCCAGACGCATAGTTTATTTATTCATCAGTTAAAATAACTCAAACTTTAACAGGGGCCATCCATACCTATAATATTATACCTCTATGGGCCATACTATCAACGCATAAAGCAATATTACTCAAAATGACAGTTTGATGTCACGTACCTCGACGTTCCTAAAATAAGGATTATAATTCTAAAACACGAAAGTCAATAATAATGAAACAATATGATGGCTTTAAGCGTTGGCATTTTGGCCCCTGAATTTAAATAATTTATAAATTCTTACTCACTGCAAACTACGTAAAACATTCTGGTAAAACCAACAACAATTATTATCCTTTGTAAAATTCTGGAATTTTTTAATGAATTGTTACCACAAGCCTAGGGTTGCCCACTTGATTTATTCCGCGATAATTCGGAAATCTCATTCATTGGATTCGATATCGATTAATTAATTATTAATTGTTTTGGAACCTTAATTTATTTGTATGAGAAATATTTTAATCGTTTTAAAACTATTATATTTAAAGTTAAGTTAGTATAAGAACTGTTTATATTTAAAGTCATCAATGAAACCTATTTAATAGTAAAGAAAGCTTTTTAATATTATTCTGATACTATAGTTTTATTAATGAGAAAAATAGAATGATTTCTAAGTCACACTGGCTTAATGACTTTCTCTTATACGCAGAATTTATTTTTATTTTGTGCTTTATAACAATCTAGGTACTATTATAACCTTACAAAAGCACACAATTAGGATTATTGAATAAAAATAAATTGATTTTAATCTGACACCCCTATATGGTAACCGTAAACTTTGCATTTTATTATGCGCTTCAAATTGCATTTTTAATGCAGATAACTTTTTTAATTGCGTATACTTAGTTGTCATTTTTTTAAAGCTCAATAAATTAGACGGAATTAGACTAGTAATTTACAATCATTTAATTTAGAGACAGAAGATAATAACATAATTATTATCCTACCTACCCTCGTCTTCACTGTATCCAAGGCAGCCGAGTCAAGCCAATTTAGTCGATCCAATTATATAAATTTAGTTTAGTCTCTAGTTCTTGAATTTCATCTACTGTATATAATTATATACTATCATTATCGCCATCCTCATGTTTAGCTGTTTCTGGGTTTTCCTAAAAATTTTACTTTTAATAAAAGCATTCTATTGTAAAAAGGGATCGATTAGCAGTCAGTATTAATTAAAAACTTTGCCCAGGCCCACTTTTTTGGTTTTAACTTCCGTCATACCCATTGATTTTATTCGTGTAAAATGTAGCTTAAATCACCTGGACCATAAAACAAATCGTTTGACACCTCATTCATCAAAATTGGTTCAGTCATTGATGCATAAATTCAATGGGTTCAATAGTTTAGTCACTACGGTGGAAAATATATTAATACAAACATACATTATACTATATATAGCTCAATTACCACTCACTGACTGACTGACTGACTCATTGACATAATTGTTCTCCTAGAAAGAGACAGAAAACGATATAATGATGTAGGGGAGATGTGTTTGGGTGCGGGATTCGAGTGGGGAAAAATTATGACATTTCGGAAAAACAAGATGGCGGCCGACGTGATTCTTGTAACTCTTTTGTTTTCCAACCGATTTCGTTAAAACTCGCAACGATTGAAGAAATTAGGAAACGATTTATAGAAAAAGTGGAAAAAATTTGAAAAACAAGATGGCGGCCGAGCTGTAATGTTTTCAAATTTTTGATTTTTCGACCCCGAACCGCGGCGCCGCAGATCCGAAACGGCGTGGTCGAGCATGATATTTTTTTCTTTTTTCGCTTACAATTATCCTGTATTTTGACAGAACGGGAGTGGTTTTTAAAAATTCAAGATGGCGGCTGTCGCGGCGGCGTTTCGGTTTAAGGTACGAAAAAACGCAATTTTAAAATTCAAATTTCTCACAGTTGGCAACGTCGGAGCGTTTCGACTTCTACGGGGCGATTGTGTGTACAGACTTGAGGTATGGATTGGGGAAAAAAAATTACCCCATTTCTCGGGAAATTTTCAAGATTTACCCCAAAAATTAAAAAATCGAAATACGCACTTTTTGCAAAATTCGAGTACGAGCAACCACGTGTCTCATTTGTACAAATGACAGTTGGGTGTTTTCGTCGCCGAGGTCTGGCAACACTGGAATTTATCAAAGTAAAAGTGATTTTCGACATGGTCTTTTTTCAGGAGCAATCATTTCGGCTGGATGCGAGCGAGATGAAAAATTGAAACGTCATCAGGAGCGGTATATCCTGTAGTTTACGGGAAAATTATGAAACAATGTAAAATGTTTCTGTGAAACGAGGTGGCGGCCATTTTGTATTCTTTTTGTGTTTTTGAAAATTTCGAACACGTTTTTGAAGCAGTTGGCAACATTTGGGAAAGTTGACATGTATGGATCGATTGTGTAACTCGACCGGCAGTATCGAGGTATCTATACAGTGTTGCCACATTTGGGGTAGTTTTCGAGATTTTCCCCAAAAATTTCCTCCTGTAAAATTTTGTATGAAAAATTTTTTTTTCACCGATGGCGTCGTTTACAAGTCAGAAAATTAAACTTGAAGAAAAATATGGAGACACCTGATGATTGAGGATTTCGGAGACGGGTAAAGAGCACGGCCAAGGTATTGAAGATAGGTGGGGGGTGCTCGACCAAATGTCATTCGAAACTTCATCCAAAAGACAATGAGCTGAAAAAAAATTCTAAATGGCGGATTTAAGATGGCCGCCATACAAATTTATTTGGTGTCCATCTCAGAAAGTATAAAAGATGGAAGAGTGGTTTCAAGGCAAAAGGTGATCAGGACGAGAAGATCTATTTAGCGAAAAGAAAAAAAATTCAAGATGGCGGAATATTTTTTTTCATACCAAATTATATGGCGATTAGGACTCATTAGTTATTGTTCTCCAAGAAAGAGACAGAAAACGATACAATGATATATGGGAGATGTGTTCGGGTGCAGGATGGGAGTAGGGAAAAAATATGATATATCGGAAAAACAAGATGGCGGCCGTAGTGCTTTTTGTAACTCTTTTGTTTTCCAACCGATTTAGTTACAACTCGCAATTATTGATGAAATTAGGAAACGATCAATAGAAAAAGTGGAAAAAATTGGAAAAACAAGATGGCGGCCGAGCTGTAGTACTTTAAAATTTTTGATTTTTCGACCCCGAACCGCGGCGCCACAGATCCGAAACGGCGTGGTCGAGCATGATAATTTTTTCTTTTTTCGACTACAATTATCCTGTATTTTGACAGAACGGGAGTGGTTTTTAAAAATTCAAGATGGCGGCTGTCGCGGCGGCCTTTTTGTTTGAGGTACGAAAAAACGCAATTTTAAAATTCAAATTTCTCACAGTTGGCAACGTCGGAGCGTTTCGACTTCTAGGGGGCGATTGTGTGTACAAACTCGAGGTATGGATTGGGGAAAAAAAATTACCCCATTTCTCGGGAAATTTTCAAGATTTACCCCAAAAATAAAAAAATCGAAATACGGACTTTTTGCAAAGTTTGAGTAAGAGCAACCACGTGTCTCACTTGTGCGAATGACATTTGGGTATTTTCGTCGCCGAGGTCTGGCAACACTGGAATTTATCAAAGTAAAAGTGATTTTCGACATCGTCTTTTTTCAGGGGCGATCATTTCGGCTGGGTGCGAGCGAGATGAAAAATTTAAACGTCATCAGGAGCGGTATATCCTGTAGTTTACGGGAAAATTATGAAACTATCTAAAATGTTTCTGTGGAACGAGGTGGCGGCCATTTTGTATTCTTTTTGTGTTTTTGAAAATTTCGATTACATTTTTGAGGCAATTGGCAACATTTGGGAAAGTTGACATGTATGGATCGATTGTGTAACTCGACCGGCAGTATCGAGATATCTAAACAGTGTTGCCACATTTGGGGTAGTTTTCGAGATTTTCCCCAAAAACTCCCTCCTGTAAAATTTTGCATGACAAATTTTTTTTTCACTGATGGCTTCGTATAAGTATAAATCAGAAAATATAACTTGAAGAAAAATATGGAGACAGCTGACGATTGAGGATTTCGGAGACGGGTAAAGAGCACGGCCAAGATATTGAAGATAGGTGGGGGGTTCTCAAACAAATGTCACTCGAAACCTCATCCAATTAGCGGTGAGTTGAAAAATCTCCAAAATGGCGGATTCAAGATGGCTGCCATACAAATTTCATCAGTGTCTGTCTCGGAGAGTATTAGAGATGGAATCTTTCATATTCGATATAATTTAGGTCTCTCTGGGATCACAAAACAGAAAACTGATACCAAAGTAAAAAAAATCAGCGCCATTTTGAAATTCTTTGTTAATTGACCAATTTCGTTCAAAATCGATATTTAGGGCTCCCTGGGGTCACAAAACAGGAAACTGATACCAAAGTTTAAAAATCAGCGCTATTTTGAAATTATTTGTTAATTGACCGATTTCATTCAAAATCGATACTTAGGGCTCCCTGGGATAACAAAACAGGAAACTGGTAAGAAATTTAAAAAAAATGAGCGCCATTTTGAAATTATTTTATATAACCGATTTCGTTCAAAATCGTTATTTAGGACTCCCTGGGATTACAGAACAGGAAACTGATACCAAAGTTTTAAAAAAATCAGCGCCATTTTGAAATTCTTTGTTAATTGACCGATTTCGTTCAAAATCGATATTTTAGGATCCCTGGCATTACAAAAAAGAAAACCGGTACCAAAATTTTAAAATATCAGCGCCATTTTGAAATTATTTATTAATTAACCGATTTCGTTCCAAATCGATATTTAGGACTCCCTGGGATTACAGAACAGGAAACTGGTACCAAAATTTTAAAAAATCAGCGCCATTTTGAAATTCTTTGTTAATGGACCGATTTCGTTCAAAATCGATATTTAGGGTTCCCTGGGATTAAAAAACAGAAAACTGCTACCAAAGTTTTAAAAAATCAGCGCCATTTTGAAATTCTTTGTTAATTGACCGATTTCGATCAAAATCGATATTTAGGGCTCCCTGGGATCACAAAACTGATACAAAAGTTTTAAAAAATCAGCGCCATTTTGAAATTCTTTAATAATTGACCGATTTCGTTCAAAATCGATATTTAGGCTTCCTTGGGATCACTAAACAGGAAACTGATACCAAAGTTTTAAAAAATCAGCGCCATTTTAAAATTCTTTGTTAATTGACCGATTTCGTTCAAAAGCGATATTTAGGACTCCCTGGGATTACAAAACAGGAAACTGGTACCAAAATTTTAAAAAAATCAGCGCCATTTTGAAATTATTTAATATAACCGATTTCGTTCAAAATCGATATTTAGGACTCCCTGGGATTACAGAACAGGAAACTGATGCCAAAGTTTAAAAAAAATCGGCACCATTTTGAACTTCTTTGTTAATTTACCGATTTCGATCAAAATCGATATTTTAGGATCCCTGGGATTACAAAACAGGAAACCGGTACCAAAATTTTAAAATATCAGCGCCATTTTGAAATTATTTATTAATTAACCGATTTCTTTCCAAATCGATATTTAGGGCTCCCTGGGATTACAAAACAGGAAACTGGTACCAAAGTTTTAAAAAACCAGCGCCATTTTGAAATGCTTTGTTAATTGACCGATTTCGTTCAAAATCGATACATATGACTCCCTGGGATTACAAAACAGGAAACCGATACCAAAGTTGAAAAAATCGGCGCCATTTTGAAATTCTTTGTTAATAACCGATTTCGTTCAAAATCCATATTTAGGACTCCCTGGGATTACAGAACAGGAAACTGGTACCAAAATTTTAAAAAATCAGCGCCATTTTGAAATTCTTTGTTAATGGACCGATTTCGTTCAAAATCGATATTTAGGGTTCCCTGGGATTACAAAACAGAAAACTGCTACCAAAGTTTTAAAAAATCAGCGCCATTTTGAAATTCTGTGTTAATTGACCGATTTCGATCAAAATCGATATTTAGGGCTCCCTGGGATCACAAAACTGATACAAAAGTTTTAAAAAATCAGCGCCATTTTAAAGTTCTTTGTTAATTGACCGATTTCGTTCAAAATCGATATTTAGGGTTCCCTGGGGTTATAAAACAAGAAACTGATACCAAAGTTGTAAAAAATCAGCGCCATTTTGAAATTCTTTGTTAATTGACCGATTTCGTTCAAAATCGATATTTTAGGATCCCTGGGATTACAAAACAGAAAACCGGTACCAAAATTTTAAAATATCAGCGCCATTTTGAAATTATTTATTAATTAACCGATTTCGTTCCAAATCGATATTTAGGGCTCCCTGGGATTACAAAACAGGAAACTGGTACCAAAGTTTTAAAAAACCAGCGCCATTTTGAAATGCTTTGTTAATTGACCGATTTCGTTCAAAATCGATACATATGACTCCCTGGGATTACAAAACAGGAAACCGATACCAAAGTTGAAAAAATCGGCGCCATTTTGAAATTCTTTGTTAATAACCGATTTCGTTCAAAATCCATATTTAGGACTCCCTGGGATTACAGAACAGGAAACTCGTACCAAAATTTAAAAAAATCAGCGCCATTTATAAATTCTTTGTTAATGGACCGATTTCGTTCAAAATCGATATTTAGGGTTCCCTGGGATTACAAAACAGAAAACTGCTACCAAAGTTTTAAAAAATCAGCGCCATTTTGAAATTCTGTGTTAATTGACCGATTTCGATCAAAATCGATATTTAGGACTCCCTGGGATCACATAACTGATACAAAAGTTTTAAAAAATCAGCGCCATTTTAAAGTTCTTTGTTAATTGACCGATTTCGTTCAAAATCGATATTTAGGGTTCCCTGGGATTACAAAACAGGAAACTGGTACCAAAGTTTTAAAAAACCAGCGCCATTTTGAAATGCTTTGTTAATTGACCGATTTCGTTCAAAATCGATACATATGACTCCCTGGGATTACAAAACAGGAAACCGATACCAAAGTTGAAAAAATCGGCGCCATTTTGAAATTCTTTGTTAATAACCGATTTCGTTCAAAATCCATATTTAGGACTCCCTGGGATTACAGAACAGGAAACTGGTACCAAAATTTTAAAAAATCAGCGCCATTTTGAAATTCTTTGTTAATGGACCGATTTCGTTCAAAATCGATATTTAGGGTTCCCTGGGATTACAAAACAGAAAACTGCTACCAAAGTTTTAAAAAATCAGCGCCATTTTGAAATTCTGTGTTAATTGACCGATTTCGATCAAAATCGATATTTAGGGCTCCCTGGGATCACAAAACTGATACAAAAGTTTTAAAAAATCAGCGCCATTTTAAAGTTCTTTGTTAATTGACCGATTTCGTTCAAAATCGATATTTAGGGTTCCCTGGGGTTATAAAACAAGAAACTGATACCAAAGTTGTAAAAAATCAGCGCCATTTTGAAATTCTTTGTTAATTGACCGATTTCGTTCAAAATCGATATTTTAGGATCCCTGGGATTACAAAACAGAAAACCGGTACCAAAATTTTAAAATATCAGCGCCATTTTGAAATTATTTATTAATTAACCGATTTCGTTCCAAATCGATATTTAGGGCTCCCTGGGATTACAAAACAGGAAACTGGTACCAAAGTTTTAAAAAACCAGCGCCATTTTGAAATGCTTTGTTAATTGACCGATTTCGTTCAAAATCGATACATATGACTCCCTGGGATTACAAAACAGGAAACCGATACCAAAGTTGAAAAAATCGGCGCCATTTTGAAATTCTTTGTTAATAACCGATTTCGTTCAAAATCCATATTTAGGACTCCCTGGGATTACAGAACAGGAAACTCGTACCAAAATTTAAAAAAATCAGCGCCATTTATAAATTCTTTGTTAATGGACCGATTTCGTTCAAAATCGATATTTAGGGTTCCCTGGGATTACAAAACAGAAAACTGCTACCAAAGTTTTAAAAAATCAGCGCCATTTTGAAATTCTGTGTTAATTGACCGATTTCGATCAAAATCGATATTTAGGACTCCCTGGGATCACATAACTGATACAAAAGTTTTAAAAAATCAGCGCCATTTTAAAGTTCTTTGTTAATTGACCGATTTCGTTCAAAATCGATATTTAGGGTTCCCTGGGATCACAAAACAGGAAACTGATACAAAAGTTTTATAAAATCAGCGCCATGTTGAAATTGTTTGTTAATTGACTGATTTCGTTCAAAATCGATATTTAGGGCTCCCTGGGATCACAAAACTGATACAAAAGTTTTAAAAAATCAGCGCCATGTTGAAATTCTTTGTTAATTGACTGATTTCGTTCAAAATCGATATTTAGGGTTCCCTGGGATTACAAAACTGAATCTGATACCAAAGTTGTACAAAATCAGCGCCATTTTAAAACTCATTGTTTATTGAGCGATTTGGTTCAAAATCGATATTTTGGGCTCCCTGGGATTTCAATTCAGGAAACTTTTACCAAAATTTTAAAAATTCAGCGCCATTTTGGAATTATTTGTTAATTTACCGATTTTTTCAAAATCGATATCTGAGGATCCCTAATATCACAAAACAGGAAACTGGTACAAAAATTTTAGAAAATCTGCGCCATTTTGAAATTACTTATTAAAATTAACCGATTTCGTTCAAAATCGATATTTAGGACTCCCTGGGATTTCAATACAGGAAACTGTTACCAAAATTTAAATCAGCGCCATTTATATATTCTTTGTTATTGTAGCGATTTCGTTCAAATTCGATATCTGAGGATCCCTAATATCACAAAACAGGAAACTGTTACCAAAATTTATAAAATCAGCGTCATTTTGAAATTTACCGGTTTCGTTGGAACTTTTCGATGCTGGAGTAGCTAAAATAATTTCCAATGAACAATGAATGAATGATTTTTCACGTAGCTTAAATTATTTACAAGAAGGAATTTAAATACAGGCTTGAACTAAAAAAAAACCGTTTTGTTGCCATTTAATAATCTTCAATATACATTATCTTTAATGTTCTACTCCTGGCTAAAATTATAAATATTTAAATACGTGGCTGATTTAAAAAAAATAACAATTTTTGTTTAATTTCACATAATGTATACCTACCTACTGTTTCTTTAATAAAAAATAGTATATTATCATTAAGAAAATATTATAAAGTAGCTCATGCATGCGACTCCTTTCAAAGAACTTATGTTTGTGATCTTCCCTTTTTTAATTTTCCTTTTCTAATCCCATATTTTTTGCATAAAGCTGAAACACCACCACACATCCTTCAAAATTTGAGACTAACACGGCCCGCGAGCTGCTTTAGCAGCTCGCGCACAGAGCGAAACACTAGTTATACTATATATAGCCAATTACCACTCACTGACTGACTCACTCATTGACATAATTGTTCTCCTAGAAAGAGACAGAAAACGATATAATGATGTAGAGGAGATGTGTTCGGGTGCGGGATTCGAGTGGGGAAAAATTATGACATTTCGGAAAAACAAGATGGCGGCCGACGTGATTCTTGTAACTCTTTTGTTTTCCAACCGATTTCATTAAAACGCGCAACGATTGAAAAAATTAGGAAACGATTTATAGAAAAAGTGGAAAAAATTGGAAAAACAAGATGGCGGCCGAGCTGTAGTGTTTTGAAAATTTTGATTTTTCGACCCCGAACCGCGGCACCACAGATCCGAAACGGCGTGGTCGAGCAAAATTATTTTTTCTTTTTTCGCCTACAATTATCCTGTATTTTGACAGAATGGGAGGGGTTTTTAAAAATTCAAGATGGCGGCTGTCGCGGCGGCCTTTTTGTTAGAGGTACGAAAAAACGCAATTTTAAAACTCAAATTTTTCACAGTTGGCAACGTTGGAGCGTTTCGACTTCTACGGGGCGATTGTGTGTACAGACTCGAGGTATGGATTGGGGAAAAAAAATTACCCCGTTTCTCGGGAAATTTTCAAGATTTACCCCAAAAATTAAAAAATCGAAATACGGACTTTTTGCAAAATTCGAGTACGAGCAACCACGTGTCCCACTTGTACGAATGATATTTGGGTATTTTCGTCGTCAAGGTCTGGCAACACTGGAATTTATCAAAGTAAAAGTGATTTTCGACATGGTCTTTTTTCAGGAGCGATCATTTCGGCTGGGTGCAAGCGAGATGAAAAATTGAAACGTCATCAAGAGCGGTATATCCTGTAGTTTACGGGAAAAGTATGAAACTATGTAAAATGTTTCTGTGGAACGAGGTGGCGGCCATTTTGTATTCTTTTTGTGTTTTTCAAAATTTCGATCACGTTTTTCAGGCAGTTGGCAACATTTGGGAAAGTTGACATGTATGGATCGATTGTGTAACTCGACCGGCAGTATCGAGATATCTTAACAGTGTTGCCATATTTGAGGTAGTTTTCGAGATTTTCCCCAAAATTTCCTCCTGTAAAATTTTGTATGAAAAAATTTTTTTTCACTGATGGCTTCGTATACATGTCAGAAAATTAAACTTGAAGAAAAATATGGAGACAGCTGATGATTGAGGATTTCGGAGACGGGTAAAGGGCGCGGCCGAGGTATTGAAGATAGGTGGGGGGTGTTCGACCAAATGTCATTCAAAACTTCATCCAATTGACAATGAGCTGAAAAAAAAATCAAAATGGCGGATTTAAGATGGCTGCCATACAAATTTATTTGGTGTCTATCTCAGAAAGTATAAGAGACGGAAGAGTGGTTTCTTGGCAAGAGATGATCAGGACGAGGAGGTCTATTAAGCGAAAAGAAAAAAATTTCAAGATGGCGGAATATTTTTTTTCATACCAAATTATATGGCGAGTAGGACTCATTGACGTAATTTATTGTTCTCCAAGAAAGAGACAGAAAACGTTACAATGATGTACGGGAGATGTGTTCGGGTACGGGATGGGAGTAGGGAGAAATTATGACATTTCGGAAAAACAAGATGGCGACCGACGTGATTCTTGCAACTCTTTTGTTTTCCAACCGATTTCGTTACAATTCGCAGTGATTGAAGAAATTAGTGAACGATCAAAAGAAAAAGTAGAAAAAATTGAAAAAACAAGATGGCGGCCGAGCTGTAGTGTTTTCAAATTTTTGATTTTTCGACCCCGAACCGCAGCGCCACAGATCCGAAACGGCGTGGTCGAACATGATAATTTTTTCTTTTTTCGTCTACAATTATCCTGTTTTTTGACAGAACAGGAGTGGTTTTTAAAAATTCAAGATGGCGGCTGTCGCGGCGGCCGTTCGGTTTGAGGTACGAAAAAACGCAATTTTAAAATTCAAATTTCTCACAGTTGGCAACGTTGGATCGTTTCGACTTCTACGGGGCGATTGAGTGTACAGACTCGAGTTATGGATTGGGGGAAAAAATTACCCCATGTCTCGGGAAATTTTCAAGATTTACCCTAAAAATAAAAAAATCTAAATACGTATTTTTTTGCAAAATTCCAGTACGAGCAACCACGTGTCCCACTTGTACGAATGACATTTGGGTATTTTCGTCGCCGAGGTCTGGCAACACTGGAATTTATCAAAGTAAAAGTGATTTTCCACATGGTCTTTTTTCAGGGGCGATCATTTCGGCTGGGTGCGAGCGAGATGAAAAATTTAAACGTCATCAGGAGCGGTATATCCTGTAGTTTACGGGAAAATTATGAAACTATGTAAAATGTTTCTGTGAAACGAGGTGGCGGCCATTTTGTATTCTGATTGTGTTTTTCAAAATTTCAAAGATGATCAGGACGAGGAGGTCTATTTAGCGCAATGAAAAACAAATTCAAGATGGCGGAAATTTTTTTTCATACCAAATTATATGGCGATTAGGACTCATTGACATAATTTATTGTTCTCCTAGAAAGAGACAGACAACGATACAATGATGTACGGGAGATGTGTTCGGGTGCGGGATTCGAGAAGGGAAAAGTTATGACATTACGGAAAAATAAGATGGCGGCCGACGTGATTCTTGCAACTCTTTTGTTTACCAACCGATTACGTTAAAACTCGCAGTGATTGAAGAAATTACTAAACGATCAATAGAAAAAGTGGGAAAAAATGGATAAACAAGACAAGATGGTGGCCGAGCTGTAGTGTTTTCAAATTTTTAATTTTTTGACCCCGAACCGCGGCGCCGCAGATCCGAAACGGCGATCCGATCCTACAATTATCCTGTATTTTTACAGAATGGAAGTGGTTTTTAAGAATTCAAGACGGCGCGGCGGCTGTCGCGGTGGCCGTTCGGTTGAGGTACGAAAAATCGCAATTTTAAAATTCCAATTTCTCACAGTTGGCAACGTCGGAGCGTTTCGACTTCTACGGGGCGATTGTGTGTACATACTCGAGGTATGGATTGGGGGAAAAAAATTACCCCATTTCTCGGGAAATTTTCAAGATTTACCCCAAAAATAAAAAAATCTAAATACGGACTTTTTGCAAGATTCGAGTACGAGCAACCACGTGTCTCACTTGTATGAATTACATTTGGGTAATTTCGTCGCCCAGGTCTGGCAACACTGGAATTTGGTCAACATGGTCTTTTTTCAGGGGCGATCATTTCGTCTGGGTGCGAGCGAGATGAAAATTTGAAACGTCATCAGGAGCGGTATATCCTGTAGTTTACGGGAAAATTATAAAACTATGTAAAATGTTTCTGTGAAACGAGGTGGCGGCCATTTTGTATTCTTTTTGTGTTTTTCAAAATTTCGATCACGTTTTTGAGGCAGTTGGCAACATTTGGGAAAGTTTACATGTATGGATCGATTGTGTAACTCGACCGGCAGTATCGAGATATCTAAACAGTGTTGCCACATTTGGGGTAGTTTTCAAGAATTTCCCCAAAAATTTCCTCCTGTAAAATTTTGTAAGAATTTTTTTTTTTTCACTGATGGCTTCATATACAAGTCAGAAAATTTAACTTGAAGAAAAATATGGAGACACCTGATGATTGAGGATTTCGAGGACGGGTAAAGAGCACGGCCAAGGTATTGATAGGTGCTCGAACAAATGTCACTCGGAACCTCATCCAATTGGCGGTGAGTTTAAAAAAACTCCAAAAAGGTGGATTCAAGATGGCCGCCAAAAAATTTCGTCAGTGTTTATCTCGGAGAGTATAAGAGGTGGAAGTGTGGTTTCTTGGCAAGAGATGATCAGGACGAGGAGGTCTATTTAGCGAAATTATGTGGCGATTAGGAACTATGAAAGACTGTAGTTCCTTGTGGTTGTGTGTGTACTTGTAGTTCCTTTTCAAACTTTGTTTTAATTATAGGACTCTCATTCTAACGAATCTTTGGGAGCAAAAATGTGAAGCGAGTTGATGATTGAGGATTTCGGAGACGGGTGAAGAACCTACGGGCCTACCAACATACCCGCCTACCATCATACCCGCCTACCGACATACCCGCCAACCGACATACCCACCTACCAACAAACCCGTACGTACACCCCAAATTGCATACATCCTGCAATTTTAATGTCGTCGATTTTCCGTTACATTATAAGATCTGTTGATTTTAATGAAAAAGTGAACCAGCGCCATTTTGAATTTCTTTGATAATGTACCGATTTCTTTCATATTCGATATAATTTAGGTCTCCCTGGGATTACAAAACAGAAAACTGATACCAAAGTAAAAAAAATCAGCGCCATTTTGAAATTCTTTGTTAATTGACCGATTTCGTTCAAAATCGATATTTAGGGCTCCCTGGGGTTATAAAACAAGAAACTGATACCAAAGTTGTAAAAAATCAGCGCCATTTTGAAATTCTTTGTTAATAACCGATTTCGTTCAAAATCGATATTTAGGACTCCCTGGGATTACAAACAGAAAACTGCTACCAAAGTTTTAAAAAATCAGGGCCATTTTGAAATTCTTTGTTAATTGGCCGATTTCGATCAAAATCGATATTTAAGGCTCCCTGGGATCACAAAACTGATACAAAAGTTTTAAAAAATCAGCGCCATTTTGAAATTCTTTAATAATTGACCGATTTCGTTCAAAATCGATATTTAGGGTTCCCTGGGATCACTAAACAGGAAACTGATACCAAAGTTTTAAAAAATCAGCCCCATTTTAAAATTCTTTGTTAATTGACCGATTTCGTTCAAAATCGATATTTAGGGTTCCCTGGGATCACAAAACAGGAAACTGATACAAAAGTTTTAAAAAATCAGCGCCATTTTGAAATTATTTAATATAAACGATTTCGTTCAAAATCGATATTTAGGACTCCCTGGGATTACAGAACAGGAAACTGATACCAAAGTTTTAAAAAAATCGGCACCATTTAGAACTTCTTTGATAATTTACCGATTTCGATCAAAATCGATATTTAGGGCTCCCTGGGGTTATAAAACAGGAAACTGGTACCGAAATTTTAAAAAATCAGCACCATTTTGAAATTCTTTGTTAATGGACCGATTTCGTTCAAAATTGATACTTAGGGTTCCCTGGGATTACAAACAGAAAACTGCTACCAAAGTTTTAAAAAATCAGGGCCATTTTGAAATTCTTTGTTAATTGGCCGATTTCGATCAAAATCGATATTTAGGGCTCCCTGGGATCACAAAACTGATACAAAAGTTTTAAAAAATCAGCACCATTTTGAAATTCTTTAATAATTGACCGATTTCGTTCAAAATCGATATTTAGGGTTCCCTGGGATCACTAAACAGGAAACTGATACCAAAGTTTTAAAAAATCAGCGCCATTTTAAAATTCTTTGTTAATTGACCGATTTCGTTCAAAATCGATATTTAGGGTTCCCTGGGATCACAAAACAGGAAACTGATACAAAAGTTTTAAAAAATCAGCGCCATGTTGAAATTCTTTGTTAATTGACTGATTTCGTTCAAAATCGATATTTAGGGCTCCCTGGGATCACAAAACTGATACAAAAGATTTAAAAAATCAGCGCCATGTTGAAATTCTTTGTTAATTGACTGATTTCGTTCAAAATCGATATTTAGGGTTCCTTGGGATTACAAAACTGAATCTGATACCAAAGTTGTACAAAATCAGCGCCATTTGCTCTCTGTTAATTGAGCGATTTAGTTCAAAATCGATATTTTGGGCTCCCTGGGATTTCAATACAGGAAACTGTTACCAAAATTTTAAAAAATCAGCGCCATTTTGGAATTATTTGTTAATTTACCGATTTTTTTCAAAATCAATATCTGAGGATCCCTTTTATCACAAAACAGGAAACTGGTACAAAAATTTTAGAAAATCTGCGCCATTTTGAAATTATTTATTAAAATTAACCGATTTCGTTCAAATTCGATATTTAGGACTCCCTGGGATTTTAATACAGGAAACTGTTACCAAAATTTAAATCAGCGCCATTTAGATATTCTTTGTTATTGTAGCGATTTCGTTCAAATTCGATATCTGAGGATCTCTAATATCACAAAACAGGAAACTGTTACCAAAATTTATAAAATCAACGTCATTTTGAAATTGACCGGTTTCGTTGGAACTTTTCGATGCTGGAGTAGATAAAATAATTTCCAATGAACAATGAATGAATGATTTTTCACGTAGCTTAAATTATTTACAAGAAGGAATTTAAATACAGGCTTGAACTAAAAAAAACCGTTTTGTTGCCATTTAATAATCTTCAATATACATTATCTTTAATGTTCTACTCCTGGCTAAAATTATAAATATTTAAATACGTGGCTGATTTAAAAAAAATAACAATTTTTGTTTAATTTCACATAATGTATACCTACTGTTTCTTTAAAAAATAGTATAAAGTAGCTCATGCATGCGATTCCTTTCAAAGAACTTATGTTTGTGATATATTTTTATATATTTTTTGCATAAAGCTGAAACACCACCACCCATCCTTCAAAATTTGAGACTAACACGGCCCGCGAGCTGCTTTAGCAGCTCGCGCACAGAGCGAAACACTAGTTTATATATATATAGCTGCTCGTGCTGACTCATTGATCACCTCTCCTGTAAAATTTTGTATGAACATTTTTTTTTTCACTCATCGTTTCGTATATAAGACAAAAATTCATTCGGAGGAAAAATACGGAGAGAGCTGATGATTGAGGATTTCGAAGACGGATGAAGAGCACCAGCCAGGGTATCGAAGATAGGTGGGAGGTGCTCGACCAAATGTCACTCGAAACTTCATCCGATTGACAGTGAGCTGAAAAAAATTTCAAAATGGCGGATTTAAGATGGCCGCCATACAAATTTCTTCGGTGTCTATCTCGGAGAGTATAAAAGATGGAAGAGTGGTTTCTTGGCAAAAGATGATCAGGACATGAGGGTCTACTTGATGAACAGGAAAAAAATTCAAGATTGCGGAATTTATTTTTCCATAGAAAAGGGTATTGAAGATAGGTGGGGGGGGTGCTCGACCAAATGTCACTCGAAACTTCATCCAATTGACAGTGAGCTGAAAAAAAATTCAAAATGGCGGATTTAAGATGGCCGCCATACAAATTTCGTCGATGTCTATCACGGAGAGTATAAAAGATGGAAGAGCGGTTTCTTGGCAAAAGATGATCAGAACATGAAGGTCTACTTGATGAACAGGAAAAAAAATCAAGATGGCGGAATTTATTTTCCATAGAAAATGTATGGCGAATATTGAAGAGGCTACAAGTGTAGAACTATGCAAGACTACGGTTCCTTTTCAAGATTTGTTTTTATGGAAGAAATCTCATTTTGACGAATGGTTCGGAGAAAAAAATATGGAGAGAGATGATGATCGAAGGTTCGGATGATGGCTGAGAAGCACGGTCAGGGTATTAAAGATAGGTACCTACTTAGGGGCTGCTCAAACAAAAAGGGAGGGGCGGGGGGTTGGTGGTCTTTGTTTTATGTTTTTCCTGAGAATTTTCTTTTACGTCGGACGCTTGGCGTGCTGGCGCTTCCACTGTGCTCACTAGCATAGCAGTGTGTTGTTCAGATCAGAACACGAAGACAGTAAACCAGCTGCCCGATTATGTAAGAATTGTCGATCAAATCGTAAAAGTTCGGCGTCAAAGTAAAATAAACCATAACAGCATTGAATTAGAGCTCAATTTCGTGTTTCGAAATTGAGCTCTAATTTAATGCTGTTATGGTTTATTTTACTTTGACGCCGAACTTTGACGATTTGATCGGCCATTCTTACATAATCGGGGGGCAGGATAGTAGGACAGCGAGTAAGTAGACAGTGGACCGCGCGGTCCATTACGCGGTCCGCTTTAGCGGGCCGCGCAGCCACGCGCCATACTAGTTTATATATATATAGCTGCTCGTGCTGACTGACTGACTCATTGATCACCTCTCCTGTAAAATTTTGTATGAAAAATTTTTTTTTCACTCATCGTTTCGTATAGAAGTCAAAAATTCATTCGGAGGAAAAATACGGAGAGAGCTGATGATTGAGGATTTCGAAGACGGATGAAGAGCACCAGCCAGGTTATCGAAGATAGGCGGGGGGTGCTCGACCAAATGTCACTCGAAACTTCATCCAATTGACAGTTAGCTGAAAAAAATTTCAAAATGGCGGATTTAAGATGGCCGCCATACAAATTTCGACGGTGTCTATCTCGGAGAGTATAAAAGATGGAAGAGTGGTTTCTTGGCAAAAGATGATCAGGACGTGAGGGTCTACTTGATGAACAGGAAAAAAATTCAAGATGGCGGAATTTATTTTTCCATAGAAAATGTATGGCGAATATTGAAGAGGCTACAATTAGTGTAGAACTATGCAAGACTTTGATGCGGTTCCTTTTCAAAAATTGTTTTTAAAGAAGAAATTATATGGGGAGCGATGATAATCGAGGGTTTGAAAGATGGGTGAGGAGCACGGCCAGGGTATTAAAGATAGGTGGGGGCTCCTCAAACAAAAAATACTCGAAACTTCATTCAATTGGCAGTGAGCTGAAAAAAAATCCAAAATGGCGGATTCAAGATGGCGGCTATCTCAGACAGTATTTCAAATATGGAAGAGTGGTTTTTGGGTAGAAAATTATCAGGGCCTGAAAGTCTACTTTATGAGCAGTAAAAATTAAGATGGCAGAATCTACGAACATTGAAGAGAGTAGAAGAAGTTAGGAAATATGCATGATTTTGATATGGTTTTTTTACAAGATTTGTTCTTTTTGGAAGAATTATTGTCTGTTTGCCATTAGGAAAGCCAAGTTGCCGAAGTCAGTTCAGAAAACGTAGACAGTAAACCAGCCCCCGATTATGTAAGAATTGTCGATCAAATCGTAAAAGTTCGGCGTCAAAGTAAAGTAAGCCATAACAGCATTGAATTAGGTGGGGGGTGCTCGACCAAATGTCACTCGAAACTTCATCCAATTGACAGTGAGCTGAAAAAAAAATCAAAATGGCGGATTTAAGATGGCCGCCATACAAATTTCGTCGGTGTCTATCACGGAGAGTATAAAAGATGGAAGAGTGGTTTCTCGGCAAAAGATGATCGGGACATGAAGGTCTACTTGATGAACAGGAAAAAAATTCAAGATGGCGGAATTCATTTTTCCATAGAAAATGTATGGCGAATATTGAAATGGCTACAAGTGTAGAACTATGCAAGACTACGGTTCCTTTTCAAGATTTGTTTTTATGGAAGAATTCTCATTTTGACGAATGGTTCGGAGAAAAAAATATGGAGAGAGATGATGATCGAAGGTTCCAATGATGGGTGAGGAGCACGGTCAGGGTATTAAAGATAGGTACTTAGGGGCTGCTCAAACAAAAAGGGAGGGGCGAGGGGTTGGTGGTCTTTGTTTTATGTTTTTCCTTTATGAGAATTTTCTTTTACGTCGGACGCTTGGCGTGCTGGCGCTTCCACTGTGCTCACTAGCATAACAGTGTGTTGTTCAGTTCAGAACACGTAGACAGTAAACCAGCTCCCCGATTATGTAAGAATTGTCGATCAAATCGTAAAAGTTCGGCGTCAAAGTAAAATAAACCATAACAGCATTAAATAAGAGCTCAATTTCGTGTTTCGAAATTGAGCTCTAATTTAATGCTGTTATGGTTTATTTTACTTTGACGCCGAACTTTGACGATTTGATCGGCCATTCTTACATAATTGGGGGGCAGGATAGTAGGACAGCGAGTAAGTAGACAGTGGACCACGCGGTCCACTACGTGGTCCGCTTTAGCGGGCCGCGCACCCACGCGCCATACTAGTACATATATAAACTGCTAAAATCATAACCCTTCCTTTTGGATTTACTTTAATCGGGTAAAAAGTACGCTATAGACGCCCTTAATTTTGCTGAATGGACAAATTAGACATACAACACCGAGGGATGATAAAAGTTTAGTGACGCAAAAAGCCGGTAACAGTTTCTTGTTTCGTAGAGCAAGGTCCTCTTTGGTTCACTGAGCCAGCGAAGTAAGTAAGTAAGAAGTAAGCGAAGTAAAGATTCATGTGCTCTGCAGAGTAATAAATGCTTTCTCCGAATGAACTTCCGATGGAACGCCAACGTTCCAATCGGAATCCATACTTCCATACTAATATTATAAATGCGAAAGTGTATCTATCTGTCTGTCTGTCTGCTACGCTTTCACGGCTCATCTGTTCAACCGATTTTGATGAAATTTGGTATAGGGATAGTTTATATCCCGGAAGAAGGACACAGGCAACTTTTTATCCTGAAAAGTTAAAGACTACCCGCGGGAATCAAAAAACTTAATCCACGCGGACGTAGTCGCGGGCATCATCTAGTAATAAATGAATTTTACCTATGCTAGAACTCTGTCATGTATTATTTTACCCTAGATATGCTACGATAGGTTTCCATATTATAATAGTTATAAATGTAAACCGTTAGGATAATTCGATAGGGCCTTCGATGAATTATCGGACGTCATTACAGTAATATACCTAATATTTCAATGGAAACGTAACCCAATCTACCCATTGCAGTTCTTCTTCAAAAAAAGCGATATTAAATCGTCAAGAATTTTTATTTAGGCAGCCTAAATATGAAACAAAATTATATGTTTTATTTATTACTTTATTTGACTTTGCATTTGCAATTATTTGGTGTACAATAAAGTATAAATTTTCATTTCATTTGCAATATGTACCTGACGCGTCGATATCCAATTAAGTTTGGTCCAATTAGGCAGCTTTGATTCCTGCAATGTGTTCCTGCAATTACTGTTTATAAATAGAGTTTGGCTGAATAATATTTTCTCATATTCGTGAATTGGTGTTTCTCATATTATTTCAATATTCACCCAGTAGGTATTTATTTCAGGCCTATTCGTTGCGATGCACTATGCAATTCAATGGCCACTTACGTTAAGGTTATGCCAGAAACTTTTACGCAAGTACCAGCGCAAGTATTGAAGGCGACAAAGACGATTTTAAATTAATAAGACTACTACTATGACACCCATCTGCTCAGAAAAAAGACCTCCATTAGGCCGAAAACCATGACTGGCAATTGCTATGGCCCCTTATGTCTTACTGTACTACCATACTGAGTCAACCAATGATGGACACACACAATGCGTTGTGTCCACATTGCTCCCGTACAAAAAAAAACGAAAAAAAAAAAAAAAACAAAAAAAAATTGCAAAAATTGTGGCTGTAGCAAAAATTGGATATGCCAGTTACAATGAGGGCACGCATAAGAGGGCAGAACATCAGATGCCCTCCAGAAACTAGGAGTTCTTCCCCAGCAGTCACCGTGATCGTGGTGGTCGCCGGTCAGGAGGACATCATCACTGAGTCAAGCAGCGAAATGCTGCCTGAGAAGAAATGAACGGGCAAGGCAGCGTGACGCAACCTCAAGCATATAGCAAGGCATTGATGTCAGTAACTGAGTGTGTCAGGACTTTTCCTGTTATTGTATAAGTTTGTGTAAGCTTTTGCAGATTTATCGAAAAGGGTTCGAATTAATAGCTGTTGTATTTTATAATATAACTGCCTCGTTGGTCTAGTGGTTAGCATGTTCAACTGCGGCCGACGAGGTCCCGGGTTCGAGTCCCAGGTCGGGCCATAATTAAGTATTGCATTTTTCTGTCTAGAAATTTTCAGTACTAGCCCGGAGTTAGGAAGTTGGTGGTGGTGTTTTACACCCGTGCCTCGGAGAGCACGTTAAGCCGTCGGTCCCGGTTATTATCACTAACATGATAATAGTCGTTAAAGCCCGCCAACCTGCATTGGAGCAGCGTGGTGGGTCTAAGCTCTTATTCCCACTCTCCTATGAGAGTGGAGGCCTGTGCCCAGCAGTGGGACGTTAATGGGCTGTAGTGGTGGTATTTTACCACCTAATTAGTTAAATAAAAATCAACTCGTTTTATTCTAGGGTGCGTACACATCTGACGCACATGCGTTGCTTATGCGCCACACACGCGCTGTTACTAAAACGTAGGTGCGCTACTCACGCAAGGCGCAATGTGCACGTGCATATCGCGTGCATGTTGTTCAGATTGCTCCCCGTATACCCATCAGTTGTAAGGTTGCTTTTTGACTGCATGCAGGCAACGCTAGCATGGTTCAGGAGCAGCGCGGGAACTGATCTCAATATACAATATACGCTCGCAGTTCGCGAGCCTTTCGCAAACAGGCGCATTTGCCAGAATATGTGTACGCACCCTTACAGCATTAAAATAAATCGCATTTTACACCATAAAATATATTTCAGTAGTATTTTATTTCGATGAGCGCGGAGGCGACGTCGAAAGGAAATCACACTTTTTTATATAAATTTATAATTTCACCACTATGTATTTTTGTCATTATATCGAGTAAGTGTTTAATAATATGGTTTAATTATTTTTCAGTCTTTGCTCGATATTACGCTTCAAATGGTCAACAACTGCTGGACATAGGTCTCTAGAAGGCACAAGACGTCGCATTCTTACGCCGCCTGGAACCAGCGGCACTCTGCTACTCGATTGATGTTCTTCCACCTAAAGGACCTACCAACGCTGCGCTTTCCCATTCCTGCAACTTGGGACGCCATCGCCTATCGGTTATTTGAACTACGAGTATATAAATGGCTCATTGCCATTTAAGCTTCAAAACCTGTTCAACTACTTAACTCGGTCGGTTACTTTAGTCTCATTTCTGATTTCAAGCTGACCTAGTTTCATTTGGTGTACGACCTCTGCCTCGTCTAGCAGTTAGCATGGTTGACTGCGGATCACGAGGTCCTGGGTTCGATTCCCGGTCGGGCATACAAATTGTAAGGTATTGGGTTTTTTAAGTTAAGAAATTCTCAGTGCCAGCCCTGAATTGGAAGTTGGCTGTGAGTCACCCCCGTGCCTCGGAGAGCACGTTAAGTCGACGGTCGGTTGGACTATTATCACTAACATGATAATACTTAGTCGTTAAAGCCCGTCAATCCGCATTGGAGCATCGTGGTGAGTCTACTTCCCTCTCTCCTACGAGATTGGAGGCCTGTGCCCAGCAGTGGGACGTTAATGGGCTGTTATATTGTGGTGGTGTACGACACTTAATGATTTCTAATTCTTACTTACCCAACAGATTTTTCAACGAGTCTATCAATGACGATGAACGAATTGATCGCTAGGTATCAGCTTACGGAACCTTTTCAAGTCCCGAAACAAAATCAACTTTTTAAAGATTTAGAGAATGTCAAGAACTGTGAATGCCCTAGAGTATACTGGCCAGTGTGCTCTGTGGACAATATCACTTATGTGAACGCTTGCATCTTGAACTGCTTGAAAAAGAAGTTGAGGAGGATGGGCCCTTGTTTATTATACAGACGCAGTGGAAGAAAGAAGATGGTGCTCTATGTACCCTCTGCATGGAAAGTGGTTAATAAAACCTTAAAATAAACTATTATAGTTGAATAACGAAAACCTTAAAATAAATTATTACTAGTGGTTCGCCCCGAACTGAGACCTCGCGGTATCCATAAACTTGTACAGAGCGTCATCTATTGACATCATTGTGAAGTTCTGTTAAAAATAATGAAGCTCATTAAAAATTAAATAATTTCGTTTCCTTATAATATTTATCTAATTTTATTTGTTGTTCAAGTACAGGATATATTAATTCAAATAATTGATAAGTTTCAGGCTCAGCCTTTCAGAAAATTGAGAGTTCTGAGGTCAACTTTGGACGAAGAAAATCTCCACGTTGAAAGCCCCCCATTTCGTCCATTTTAATTATCCCTAATTATCTTTAAAATGATATACCGCAACCCTATGTAACGCTATAAAAAATATTTTACTTCGCATTCGCTTCTATGAGAGCCCCCCTGAAATAAAGATTTTTATAACTTTTTAAGCCATACATATATTATATTTAAATATGGAGTAATTACGTTCAGTAATTCAGAAGTTTTATGGCTCTAACAGACGGACGGACGGATGGACGGATGGACGGACGGACGGATGGACAAGTGCCAATTCACTCAAGTAGACTCAGAGACCTTCGCTTCGCTCGGTCAATTACCAACATTTCACAAATACATATACTGTTAATACGTCGCGTCTTTTTAACGTTTCTAGGGTTCCGTAGTCAACAAGTAATCATTGTAGTTTCTCCTCCTCTACCAGCTAAGCGGTTGATTCTGGATTTGTGAAAAAAAATATGGAAGTAGTATACATGACGAAGTTAAAAGGAAAACTATTTCACCTCCGTAGAGTTTACAAATCTAAGAGTAATAGTCAACCAACGTATAAAATGTCCGCATATAGTGACGGGCAACTACAGAACCCTACTCTGCGCGTGGCCCGACTTCACTTGGCCGGTTTTTATTAGGGTTTATTTGGGAAAGAAATACGTATGAAAAAATACGTCGCAGGCATGAGGTCGATGGAATAGTAATTGTTATAAGTTACATGAGCCCTAAGTTTAAATAAAAAGCCATCCAAGGGTATGATTTAATTGTTCTGAAACAAAAAATGTATATCATAAACGTATAAAATAACCTCTAGAAGTAGTATATAAGTGAATGAAATCCTCTTTTCAATTATAAAAACAACAAACAATTCACTACACAAACATTAAAGTAAATAATATTTATAGTACAAAAATAACATAAACAGTAACAGATGTTCAGCGCCCAACAATACAACAAAATATAAAAGGAAAATAGGCTTAAAATTTCCCCAAGGTAAAAATCGGTTTCACGAAACATTATTTCCATTCCTACAACAGCTACTTTTTCGTATTTATGACTGAACCTGGCAATAAAAAGAAGTATAATCTCGTTTACGTTTTGTCGCTTTTCTTTACCTGACCTTTTTTATTTAGCGGTTTTATTTTCCAGTTTTTAGCTACGGATATTTTACAGAAATAATAATTAAAATTATTGCTATAATAAAAAGTATACCAGTCAGCAAAAATTGAGTATCCATGCTCAATTTTCCGGGAAATTATTAGCCTATCCTTTAACCTGTTTTATATCCTTCCTGCCCCCCTAGCATGGGCCGAGACAATTTTCTCCCCGAGGAAAGGATATTTTTTTTATTCCTAAATAAATAAATAAAAACGCTAAATAACGGTGGATAAATAGTCCTCCGAGACCCCGTGAAATGTCAAACGGGGATAAACTTCTCCTCTCCCCTGTTGCCGTGCTCTGAGAAGTGGATAAGTTGATTTTATCTCTTGTCAGTGGATAAAATCGGGGGATAAAAATTTTATCTCCGGCCCATGCTAGCCCTGCAGTAATGTGAATGCTTCATAAATTAATGTTCGACGTTTGTCTATGCTAATTTTTGTCTTTTTGAAAAAAGCATGACATTATTCTCTGGTCTTGGTTGTAAGAATCGGTAATAAAAAGTTAAAATTGTACCTAATAGAATTAAATATATAAAAGTAATTAAGTTTTTAATAAACGTGCTAATTAAATTTAAAAGTTTTGATAAATATCAAGTTAAACAAGAAACACAACACTTCCCCGGGGTGCGCAAACTATCCCCGGGATGCGGTTACTTATGTATCCTTACATTAATTGAATTGTAATTTTTTTTTTTCAAAACAGCAACCACCGAGTTTCTTGCTGGTTCTTCTCGGTAGGAACGGCATTGCGAACCAGTAGTAGATTCATTCAACTATTCATAAGCACTTGTTAAAAGTCTATTTGAATAAAAAACTTATGAATTTGAATTTATCTCTGTATCTTTCGTCAAAATCAGTAGAACAGATGGACCGTGAAAGCATAGCAGATAGACAAACTTTCACATTAGTTACAAAAGTAAATGATGAAGGCTTTCGTCCACATGGATAAAGGTTTTTTTTATTTCTAAGTATGGATATATGTATGGGTGTACAAAATATACAAGACGAACACCATCCATGAACATCTGCAGCTCCAGAGATACTGCTAATTGCATTGCCGGCTTTCAGCGAACTTATTTATGAGCTGATTCTTGACTTAAATTCCATGTGTTACGCACACAAACCTTAAAACAAATACCACGGTTTACCTACAGAACCTTCCACTATACGTTATAATGTATGGACCATTTGCGTATTGACGTGAAAAGCGAAAACGCCTCATATGTGGGGTCAAAAGGATTCTGCCGTAGCACATGTAACTGGCACCAATTTCCCTTTTTTCAGGTCGTCTGTAACACCAAATCAGCAAATGTTAATTTTATGTCATTTACATCCATACTAATATTATAAATACGAAAGTATGTCTGTCTATCTGTCTGTCTGCTCTACTCTTTCACGGCTCATCTGTTTAACCGATTTTGATGAAATTTGGTACAGGGATAGGTTGTGTACCGGGGAAGGACATCTTGGTGAACTAGCAAACTGCTACTCGGCATTTACTTTAGCCACGTTGGATCAGATCCGGCTGGCTTTCCGTCTTTTGCGAGGTTTTGCATATGTGTTTTGTATGCATTTTTCATAATTCGTATACAGCGTTTACACATTGACCAGCACTCACTAAAAGAACAAAGTACTGAACGTTTGCATTTAGTCTCGTGGCCTAAGTCGAAATTTAAACCAATGAAAAGAAATATTTAAAAACTACCCGCGACTTGGTCTGCGTCAATTAAGTTTTTTCATTCCCGCGGGTACTCTTTGATTTTCCGGGATAAAAAGTACCTACCTCTATATCAAATTTCATCAAAATCAGTTGAACAGATGAGCTGCGAAAGCGTAGCAGACAGACAGACACACTTTCGCATTTATAATATTAGTATGGATTACCGCGTCTTTGTGCAATTATCGAGTATATTAAAAGCACCCAATAGGTGTATTTTTGTATGTGATACATTTTTACTTTGAAATTTGCGTAGGGAAAATAAGACATCATTGCTTAAATAAACGAAATAAAGATGCTCACATAAAAGAGACTAGGTAACGCCTCAAGGGAGTAGAGCAGAGTAGCAAGATGTATAGATGTATTCAGAAAATACATTATTTTACTTATAAATCGGGATACAGGAATCGCACTTATAAGCCATTGTGAAAAAATATCCGGGTATTGGGAATTGTTTTTTTAAAGAGGTATCTTCGTCCACATAAATTTTGGTTTTTCTAAATCATGAATCTCACAAAACACCTATTGATTAAAGTAAAAAAAGTAAGTCGACAACGTCACAAGTCAGTGTTTCATACAAACTCCCACACCATAAGCGCGAATTTTGGCGATTGATAAAGAGTTGCTTATTTGACTAGTTTTCATATACCACCTGCGTTCATCGGTGTAATAGAAGGCCATCGGCAAGCACGATTTTTCCGGTTTTTAGAATTTTGCATCACAATGAGAATAATCTTACCTTCGATTGGCATCTAATGGAGGGCGACCCTTTCAAGATCTCAAGTACTTCCGGAATAAGCTATTCAAGCTGTTCTGTGGCTCCACAATTGAGGAATTTTACCAATAATAACTGTTTTTTTAGGGTTCCGTACCCAAAGGGTAAAAACGGGACCCTATTACTAAGACTCCGCTGTCTGTCTGTCTGTCTGTCTGTCTGTCTGTCTGTCTGTCTGTCTGTCTGTCTGTCTGTCTGTCTGTCTGTCTGTCTGTCTGTCTGTCTGTCTGTCTGTCTGTCTCCAGGCTGTATCTCATAAACCGTGATAGCTAGAAAGCTGAAATTTTCACAAATGATGTATTTCCGTTGCCGCTATAACAACAAATACTAAAAATTAAAAAAATATATATATTAAGGGGGGTCCCCATACAATAAACGTGTTTTTTTCGTATTTTTTTGCTCAATATTAAAAACGGTAACAGGTAGACGGTTCAAATTTTCACAGAATATTAACTTGTATATTACCTTTCAAAATAAATAATTAAATATCAATAAAGTAAATATTAAAGGGGGGCTCCCATACAACAAACGTAATTTTTATTTTTAATACGTCATAAATCGTAAAACTTACTACAGGTTTGTACGGAACCCTCGGTGCGCGAGTCCGACTCGCACTTGGCCGGTTTTTTTAAAGATTTTTAAAAACTTTTGATTTCGTTATATCATTTGCATTATGTCAAGATTTATTTATTTTGAGGAACGACAATTAGGCCAGTTGCGACAACGCATATCACTCGATTGCGATTGTTAAGCAACGCGAACTCATGTCGGTAACTGGATGGGTTACCGAATTTGGAAGTCCGAATTTGGCCTTTTAGTTACCTCGGTGCCTCGGAGAGCACGTTAAGCGGTCGGTCCCGGTTATTATCACTTACATCTGATAATAATTGTAAGAAAGATCCTGAAAATGCTCCGGTGTCGGAGTGAAACGTGCGTTGAGAATAATTTCGAAGATTTATTTGGTGTGGTTAATATTGCAAGCTGCAAGTGCAATATAAGCTGCAAGTGCAAGATACACTGTACCACATATATTTGCCTACTGTTGCGGATTATAGCAAATTAAATTTCTAGTTCCTTCATAATCATGGACTTCCGCAAAGTAACGCCTGCTTCTACCCAATAATCATCGTAAGAAAGAGTTGATACCTAGTCGAGTCGTATGCGGAGGGATCTGGGAACCCACCGCATTATTATCCCAAAATAACTCCTTCCAATAGGTATATGATTAATTTAATGGGATCAAGACCCTCAGCAATGAGGAATATGACGCAGAGAGAGAGAAGGTTTATATTTAAAAAGTAACTGTAAAAGAGTGATGGACGAAAGTGGCGAGGTTATTCTTAAAATATAGAAACAAGTAAATGCCGTCGCGACGTCGCGTCGCACACGTGGATTAAAGGGGTTTATTCTCGCAGGAACTCTTCAATCTTTCCAGATAAAATACCAAAGTGGTTCAGACGTTGTGGTGTGGAAGAATAAAAACGTACAAACGTACACTTATGCATCCAAACTTTCACACCATACTAATATTAGAAATGCAAAAATGAGTTTTTTTTGTTGGTCAAATCACGCCGCAACGGAGCAACGGATTGACGTGATTTTTGGCATGGGTATAGTTGAGGACCTGGAGAGTCACTTAAGCTACTTTTTATCCCGCAAAAAGAAAATGAAAATGAAATAAAAAAAAAACTTAAACCTCCCGGACGAAGTCGCAGGAATTAGCTAGTTTATGATCTCGTATTATTGAGTAGCAATAATAGGATTATTTAATAAGCTTGCGTTTTATATGAACAAGCGAAACAGTGCGCTCATACAAGAGAAATACGAAATGAGGTAACAAGTAATTAATTGTTGAACAACCACAGAGTTCGTTTAATTACATCCTCCCTAATTAACCACTAAAACGTAGTTTAATTAACGCTGTAAAATCTTAATCGTAATTAAGTTGTAATTAAGTTACGTTGAGACTCTGTTAGCTCAGCGCACACCCATTATGTTGGAAACCGGGAAAATTGTTATGAGTATATTTATTGGTACGTAAAATTTGGTCTTAACTAGATAATGCCCGTGACTCTGTTCACGTTTATATCATCATCTTCTTCAGCCTGTTGCAGTCTACTGTAAGACGGCACTGTAAAGGTCTAGCCCTACTACACAGGCGCGGCGCGGCGCGTAGCGGTAAGTGTCCTCTGCATGAGGTTGTATGGAGCTGGGTCCACTTATGCGACGCGGCATGGAGATGCACTGCGAGAAGCGGCCGCGTACAAACTCATAGCGTCAGACACGAAACTAGCGACGGCCGAGCGACGGCGACAGCGGGCCGATGGGGTCCGAGAAGACCCCAGTCCTGCCAGTCTGGAAGAGCGTTTGCGGTCATTTCGCTGCTGCGTAGCATATTAAGTTTGCAAAAAAATATCCAAAAAAACAATTTTTTTTATTTTTAAATGTTATACCTAAAGAATTCGAAAAAATAAATCCCAGACGTTTTTGTCGGTTATAAAGTATTACCAGACCTCTTTCAAATTCTTCCCGAAATTCGTCGCCAGCTCTCCGACTAATTGCATCGCCCCGCTACCGCTGTCGCCCCGCTACCGCTAATTTCGTGCCCGTACAACAAATAATACTTGCCGCTACATGGCTTGTATGATGTATCGTGGACACTGACATTTTACCGAAATATCATAGGGCTCCTGTGAGATTTTTAAAAGTCTAATCCACTCAGACAACTTCGCGGTCATCAGCTAGAATTAAGAAAATCACACCAGGTGCATATATAGGTATTTATTTACAAATAATAATTGTCATTTAAATCATTTCAGCACTCCTTTTCCTATGTATACTAAAACAATGTCACTGTGAAGGTACAACGGAACTATTTCTAGACTTCTGGAATTTGCTCTCAGTTGATGTTCCAAACTTGGGCGACATTCCGGGATCCTACAGATGTCAGGACTGCCCACGCGTTTACATCCCGATATGTGGGGATGATAACGCTACGTACACCAACGAGTGCCTGATGCGATGCGCCAATGATAACAAAGCGAAGAATCCTCCGGTGAAGATGGTCAGAACTGGGCCTTGTAAGATATTCTCAGACTATTGAAATGAAAATCCTGCAGTAAAAAAATTATAAATGCGAAATTTAGTTTGTTTGTTTGTAATTAGTGTAAAATGAGGATAATAATTCTAAATCAAGAACGTCAACAATATTAGAACAATACGGCTTGTTTAAGGTAAAGCTTGGTAAAGGGTATTCAACTCGTATATGATGCTACCATCTTAGACTGCATCATCACTTACCATCTGGTGAGATCGCAGTCAAGTGCTAACTTGTAGTGGATAAAAATTAAAAAAAATTTGTCCGTTCGTGTTTTTCATAAAAACTAAATTGTCTTAGTAAAAAGATTTCTATTCTCTAGTTAATAAGTACCTACTCATCATAGCCGTTGTGCTTCCACTGTAGGACATATTATGTCTCTTTCCAGTAGCGCCAACGTGCTCTTTCCTCGGCTT
The DNA here is from genome assembly GCA_917051295.2 of Erebia ligea. Lineage (NCBI taxonomy): Eukaryota > Metazoa > Arthropoda > Insecta > Lepidoptera > Nymphalidae > Erebia > Erebia ligea. The sequence continues at coordinate 16,780,823 of OU785221.1, read as the reverse complement.
TTCGCATTGAATCGATGCCAGCCACCCTCGGGATATCATTGCTCCACCTTGCTGGGGGGCGCCCTACGCTCCGCTTACCAAGACGCGGTCTCCACTCGAGGACCTTTCGACTCCAACGTCCTACTCAGCTTTATCTATTTTTCAATTTTCTCACATTCTAGGGCTGCTGGAAGAAATCTCTTCAAGAGATAAGTTATCCTTGTAGGTACATGTCCTTTAAATTTTTATGTTGACTTTTTAAGTTTGGTACTAAAATACCAGTAATATCTTAAACTGCATCATCACTTACCGAGATCGCAGTCATGGGCTAACTTGTAGTGGATAAAAAAAACCCGGTTGATTTTGTGTACCTTTAAAAGCGAGCTTAATAATAAAGCAATAATTATAATCCGACGCGGATATTACGGGCAGACGTTTTGTCCTGTCCGGTCCCTTGCGTGTTCCAGTCTAATCTATATATATATAAATCTCGTGTCACAATGTTTGTCCTCAATGGACTTCTAAACCACTTAACCGATTATAATAAAATTCGCACACCATGTGCAGTTCGATCTAACTTGAGAGATAGGATAGTTTATATTATATAGATTAGGATTATTAGTGCTACCCGTGCGAAGCCGGGGCGGATCGCTAGTAGATGATAATATGGATGATGCCTATGTCAAAAATAAATTATTTCTTGTTGATTATATCAACAAGAAAGAGGGTCTTCTAAAATTCACATTCTCGGTTACTTTAAATTTTGTTAACCATTTGAATAAAAGTGCGTTGAAATTTGATGACGTTACAACTAGTATATATTTCATACAAACTTCCATCCTAAAAGCGCGTTATTTAAGTTTGATAAAGAGTTGCTGATTTTATTGAGTTGTATATTCCCCATTGTAAATTCTAATTGACATTCAATTACTAATACTTAATCACAGCCTGTCGCATATAAACTGAATAATATTCTGTTGACTATCACATTTTGAAACACTGCAAAAGTCAGCTAAATTAATTTATTATCAATATTCAAAACAATTGGCAGACAAACATTAATTATATCAATTTGAAACAGACCTAATTGGGCAAAATTTGATTGAAACACATATGCAAGCTTTTGATAATTGACCGTCATGTGCAGCACGATAATTTTTAGAGTTCTGTAGTAACAAGAGACCCTTTAGTTTCGCCAAGTCCGTCCGTCTGTCTGTCTGTCTGTCCGCGGCTTAGCTCAGAGTGTACGGGCACGAAACTAGCGGTAGCGGGGCGACGGCGGTAGCGGGGCGATGCGAATAGTCGGAGAACTGGCGACGAATTTCGGAAACAATTTGAAAGAGGTCTGGTAATACTTTATAACCGACAAAAACGTCTGGGATTTATTTTTTCGAATTCTTTAAATATAAAATTTAAAGATAAAAAGATCAAGTTGCCAAAAAAATGTTTTTTCGGTTTTTTTTTGAAAATTTTATATGCTGCGCAGTAGCGAAATAAACGCAAACGCTCTATCAGACTGGCAGAACTGGATTCGCCAATGAACGAAATTATACTTTTCCACAATTTCAGATTGCCTAAAAAGATCTTCCCGAAATTCGTCGCCAGCTCTCGAATTCCATCGCCCCGCCGCGCTGTCGCCGTCGCTCGGCCGTCGCTCATTTCGCCCGCACACAGAGACTCTTAATGCTGAGATCTATAGAGCGTACTTTGACTTGGCTCAGACTCTAGACATGGTTAAAACAAGACCGATTTATGTCACACACATAACCATCTCGCCATCTCGTTTAAACTCTAAGTAAAGTCTGAGCCAAGTCAAAGTACGCTCTATCGATCTCAGCATTAGTACCAGAAAGCTGTAATTTGGCATGTCAACAATTATGTGGTAAAATAAAATTGACATGTAAATATAACTGTTTCCCGTCTCTTTTTTATCCACTACAAGCTAGCCCTTGACTGCGATCTCATCTGATGGTAAGTGATGATGCAGTCTAAGATGGTAGCGGCCTGTTAGGGGCATGGCAATCAATCAATCAATCAATCAATTGTTTATTTGCAAGAAACATTGTACAATAAAAGATTGATTGGCAGTTATATTAAACCTTATTCAGTTTCTACACGGCATCGTACCGGAACGCTAAATCGCTTGGCGGCACGTCTTTGCCGGTAGGGTGGTAACTAGCCACGGCCGAATCCTCCCACCAGGCCAGATCAGGGAAAATTCAGAAATTATAAAGTCCCAAATTTACCCTGCCGGGAATCAAACCCGGGTCCTCCGCACGTTAAGACAACAGCGCTCAACACTGCGCCAGGCAGGTCGTCAAGCGACGCGACGGATCAACGTTATTTTTTGCATGGGTTTACCTGCAGTTGAGGACCTGGAAGGTGATACCTATAGACTACTTTGTATCCCGGAAAATCAAGCAGTTCCCCGGGATTTGTAAAACCTTAATCCACACCGACGGAGCCGCAGTATCGTCTTGCAATAAAATCTAAATAGTGTGTTCCTGTATATTCATTACCAATGCTTTTGTGTATTATTTCGTTGATCCATTTGAGTTTAAATTGCAGTTGATAATAGGCCCAACGGGAAGGTTTCTGAGGAAGTACTTACCATCAAAGCAAAATGTTGCAACATAATTATGCCAAGCATTAGCAAGATAATTCATAGAATAATTATTAAAATATTTAATTATTCTAATATAATATTTAATAATTCTAATAAAATCTATACTAATATTATAAAGAGGTAAAGTTTGTGAGGTTGTAGGGGGTAATCTCTGGATCTACTGAACCGATTTTGAGAATTCTGGTACCAAAAGAAAGCCACATTATTTATGAGTGTCATAGGCTATATTAACCCGAAAAATTAGGGAGTTCCCGTAGGAATGAAAAAAACTTGTTTCACGCAGACGAAGTCGCGGGCATCTGCTAGTATTTAAAATAATAATATTGAAGTAAATTATTTACTTCAATATTAAAACGAAGTCTCACTTAATTTTAATTCACAACGACACTAAATGAATAACTTAGGTACGAGAACGACGAGTTATCTAATGAAAATTTAATTTAAATTAAAAAAATGTCCATTCAGTGTTTCAAAGTACTGTTTGATTTGGTTTTATAAATTCAAACGGTCGTGCAAAAGCTACGTTGAAGGAATTAATTTGTTCTAGTAGGTAGTCTGTAGAAAAGTTTTCAGACTGATTAGAGCTTGTGATTTCAATGACCAGATTGTGGTTTTAAATTAAATAGATCTGTATATTTATGAATGAATGGTAAATTATTATTGTTAAGAGCATGGATTTGATTCGCTCCAGCAATGCTAAGGACAGTGGTTACTTTTGTATCTACTATCTACCATTGATGAAATAGTATTTTTTTTTTTCAAAAGACTAACCACCGATTTCTTGCTGGTTCTTCTCGGTACAAATGGCATTCCGAACCATGTGGTAGATTCACTCGGCGATACAAAAACACTTGTAAAAGTTTATTAAAATAAAAAACATTTGAGATTGAGTTTGAGTACCTACACCATAAAGAAAAATTAACGTAGTAAGCATAACACAAAACACAGCATAAAAGCTTTAACTATAGTGCATCCTAGTAATTAAAATTAATAGTTATTGAATCTTGTAAAATTTGAATTATTTTGTATAATTCTTTATTTTATTTTATCTACTACAAGTTAGCCCTTGACTGCCATCTCACTTGATGGTAAGTGATGATGCAGTCTAAGATGGTAGCGGGCTGACCTATGAGGGGCGTGGCAGTAATATTAAACCCATCATTCAAACTTTCATCGCACATTTAATCCGTTTGAGAGTGGATTTTCCAAAAAATCGTGAGTTCTATGAAAAGTTCTGTCATACCTACTACAAATCCCGCGGGGGATTCTAAACCTCAACTAATTTGTACGAACGTGCATGCATGCGAGCAGTTGCGTAATAAACTTTCAAGATTTGCACTAATTTGGATCCTGCATTCCTTTGCCTCAATTCAATCGAAGCTTATGACAATTCAGTTAGATACATCTGGGAAATTTTATTTAGTAAGACCATAAAATAAGCTTTTATTATTTATCGGCTTAATTGGTACAATCAGGAATAAAAATGTTTTATTACACACATAACTTTCATGGACCGATTCATAAAAGGAAATTCAATTAGGGAAACATGAGTGTAGCGCCATTCTATTAAGCATTACGCATACTTTATGGCAACAAATTCATAATTTCTTTAATAGCTCGTTTTCATTACATAATAAGCGGAAATTACCTCCACTGGAAAATGAAAAATTACTGTAAGTGGTCTTTTCGTGCTCCATTTGGCCTCGGCTAAAAAAAGTAAACACCAAACAAACATGACCATTTTTTTTATTCCACAGTCCACTACAAGTTTGCCCTTGACTGCGATCTCACCTGATGGTAAGTGATAATGCAATCTAAGATGGTAACGGGCTAACCTGTTGCGGGTACGGCTGTTATATTAAACCCATACCACTAATAGGTTTTCACACGGCATCGTACCGGAACGCTAAATCGGTATCGCTAAACAGTAGGGCGGTAACTAGCCACGGTCGTAGCCTCCCATCAGTCCAGATCAGAGAAATTCAGAAATTATAAAAAACCACCATACAACATACCAACAACACACCAACAAAATACATGATACCAACGTGACCATTGATGGGGTAAATAAGACCACTTCTTACAATCGAAGCATGAAGATAAAAGATGTGGTACCTACCTACAATATCTTTTGATCGGTTCTACTTGAGTGTACTTCACACTTTGTTTGTCTGTCAATGTAGACCATGTATCTCTGATACACTAATGGGTGTTGTAATCACAAAAAAAATAGCTTTTACTTTATTCTTCTTTTAGGCTTTGCTCACGTTAGGTTCGATTTTCATACAAATTTCTAAGTCCTATTTTTCCCCATACGGGTTGATTTTTCAAAAATCCTTTCTTAGCAATGTCTACGTCAATAGCTATCTGCATGCCAAATTTCAGCCTGATACGTCCAGTGGTTTGAGGTGTGCGATGATAGATCAGTCAGTCAGTCAGTCAACTTTTCCTTATATATATTTAGAAGATAACCTATACTAGTATAAACCTTTACTTTATTGTATAGAATCAGGCGTTACTTTGCGGAAGTTCATGATTTAGCAAGAAAAGATTACAATTATTTTGCAGCTATAATCCGCCAACAGAAAAATCTGTATTGTCAAAAATGCAGTTACAAGCGAAGCACCGCTTACCTTTCCAAGCAAGAAAGCCAAGTTCCCAAGCAAGCAATGCCACCACCACTCACATGCACCACCACACAAGTTTTTTATACTACTCTCAACGCACGTTTCGCTCCGACACCGGAGCATCTTCAGATGTCGACTTTACAATGCAAGATTGTCTTTTACTTTATTATAACCGAAACTTTTGTTGCAGTGACGCTTTTGATATTTTTATTACTATCAAGCAGTTCTCTATCACAGTTACCAACGACGAAGGGACCACTTCTCGAGGATATTCTGCCGCCGCTAAATAAAACTATGCCCTGTGCAAAATGTCCTAACGTCTATTTTCCTGTGTGCACTACCACTAACCAAACTTTCTTAAACATATGCCTTATGAAATGTCAAAGAAACCCAAAACTTGAGTTTGTTAAACGAGGCATTTGTATTGACTTTTAAGCTGGAAATATAGATTTTAAATATTTAATGTCGTATTTTTTTAACCATCATTTAATTAATAAGAATAGCTAGCTAAATGTTCATAAAATTAACGACAGAGATCAAAAGTACCATAAGACAAATACTTATTTCAAAAAAAGACAAGGTTTTTTGAAGTGAAAACTTCTTTAGCCGCGTTGAGCACTTTTTGGTAGGGGGTAAACTTGTGGATTCGCGTCACCGACACCGTCACCGACACCTCGCGTTGTTACGAAGACAAAAGGTCTTAAATATAAATATAATACATTCGCAATTAAACTTTAATACCTTAGTTTTAAAGTTTATATTTAAATATTTTTTTTCTAATTATTTTGAATATTCGTTTTCACTTCTATCGGCAAATTTTTTTGTTTAAAATACCTGATACAGACCTTAGATATTTGTAAACATCACCAGGTACTTTTATTGTTAAGTAGGTATACACTGTTGTTAGTATACACAACTGTTCATAGAAATAATCAAGTGTTCATAAAATATAGTTGTTAATTTAGTAGCAGGAAATGTAACGTTGCATCCTGTAAATATATTTAGAACTAGCTGATGCCCGCGACTTCGTCCGTGTGGATTGAGGTTTTTCGGTTCCCGCGGGAACTCTTTAATTTTCCGGGATAAAAAGTAGCTTATGTGCTATTCCAGACTATAATCTATCTCTGTGCCAAATTTCATCCAGATCCGTTCATCCGTTGGAACGTGATTGAGTAACAAACATACATCCATACATCCAAACTTTCGCATTTATAATATTTATATTTGATATTTGATTCAATGAATAAGCTATTGAAGTACACTTACAAGCCACAAGTATACAGCCACTTGAATACAGCAATAATCCACCCAGCTAGCGAGTCGACGGAATCCAACCACATTTAATTACACTCAGGATGCGTGTGACTCCGGAATTATAATAAAGCAAAACCACGGTTTGGCTCACCCATTAATAGAGTATGCCACAAGTGAGGAAAATGTGCGTTTATTCTCTAGTGGGAGGCTTTGGCCGTGGCTAGATACCACCCTACCGGTAAAGACATACCGCCATTAAGTGTTTCGGTACGATGTCGTGTAGAAACCGATTAGGGGTATGTGTTAATTGCCAAGCCCCTAACAGGTGCTTCGCTACCATCTTAGACAGCATCATCACTTACCATGCAGTCGAGGGCTAACTTTTAGTGGATAAAAAAAAATTAGGCCAGTTTTTTTTGGAACAATTATAAATTTCTGACCAGGCCGGTAATATAGCAATTAACGGATGAGCCTAAAGCAATTTTCGAGCAAGTCGGAGAAAAGTTCTTTATCGCATGTTGGATCAGCGGCAGCTAGTCGGGTAAAATGGTACCTGACTAAAAACCGTTAAACTCTGTGTCTCTTCCTCTTAAGTACTATCTCTCCTATCTTCTATACTGTCTATTATCTGAATCGTCAATACTGGAGAGAGAGAGAGATAGGGTATTTATACTCGTATTTTAAAATATACTTACAATAAAAAAACTATGTCGCTACTGACAGTACTTCTCACTAATTTATGATTATCCTTCTTCGTTTCAATTTTGTGACGTTTACATCTTTGTCTTTGTCCTCAACCTATAGACATCCACATTCACAGATAATCTGGACATAGATCTCTTGTAGAGAGAGTTACATGCCGCAATCTTGCACCACGGATCCAGCAGCGGCTCCCTGCGATTCACTTGATGTCGTCCATCCACGGCATCCTTATCGTCGTGGCAGCCACTAGAAGTAAGCAACACAAGATCGTGTTCTATGGAGATCCATGCAGGAGATGTTTGTCCAGCAGTGGATGTCTATTGCTTGAAACGATGATGACGAATAAGTCCGTCCACCTCGTGGGGTGATGCCAACGCTGCTCTTTCCAGCTCATTCTATTTCATAGTACCTTTACAAATTACAAATTTACTTGAAGATGTATAGGATTTAATAAATTAAGCAAAGTTCATTTTTGCTTATAACTTGGACCATATATTTTCTTAAGCCGCAATGAGTAGAGATCATATGCTCATCTAGACATATACTGAATCTATTTCGTTCCTATGCAAATTGCAACATGGTCCCTGACTTGTCGACTTTAGTCTTCGCATGCAATGAAAATCAGCATTTCTGTGTGACGTAAGTACAATATGTACTTTTTTTGAAACCTGATAAGAACCTTATTACAAATATTATTATTTTATGCTAAATATCTAGACCAACACAAAATACTTCAAAATTCATAATATCCAAAAATAATATATTGTATAATATGTATTGAATAATATTAGATACTAGATGATGCCCACGCCTTCGTCCGCGTGAATTAAGTTTTTTTCATTCCCGCTGGAACTCCTTAATTTTCCGGGATAAAAAATAGCTTTTGTCCTTTCGCGGGATTCAACCTACCCTGTACCAAATTTCATCAAAATCTGATCGCCGTTGCCGTTGCCGTTGCCGTTGATCGCTATTAAAAATTATTAACAGCAATCAACGGGACGACATAATAATTGCTAATATTTTTTTACAGGAACGCATAGTAAGTATAGGTTATAACGTCTTTGAAAGCTGATATCTAGAAAAAGTCCCATCCAAATGCGTCAGTTTTTACGCTGTTTACATAGGTACTGCGCATACTTTAATACTGTACAAGAATCAGCTTTTCTAATTATCGTTCATTTTTGGTAACAATAAACCGTCTTTGAACGGCCATATTTAGCGAAAGGGCCATCTAAATGCAGGCAGACTGCAACTTTTGTGATCAGTGGAGAGCTCTACATCCACCTAACACTGAATCAGCTTTTCTGGCGATGGTTACCAAAAGTGCAGTTATCTCCTATAATATAACGTTTATGTATTTGAAGAAAACAAAAACGCGGCAAATTCCTAGACTAATATTTTTTTGTCGGAAAAGCAAAGGCATCAAGCTCATACGGCCTCGTCGGTTTTCGTCATTTTATTTAATAATCATAACTGCATAGTAAATGCGTATTCCTTTTTCAAAAAGATGTATAATGCTTTATATACAAACTCAATGGTGGAAACACAGATGTAGTTCAGTATAAATTTCGGTAAGTATTCCAAATTTAAATCACATTCTCCCCCTAGAGGATGAATGAAATTCAGTACAATTTTCTTTCCCTGTTTTTAACAGATTAAAAATGACTATTGTTAAGTTCGCTTTTTGTGGCATAGAATGTCACTTTTTTGAGCAAGTGGTACGAAAATACTATTACACAAAACTACTGTTACACAAAATTAATATACAGGAAAATCCCAAAATATCTAGGAAACTGGTTAACCAAACTGTAATGAACAGGTTTAAATTAACCATTTAAACAACAATGAATAAACAAAGTTGTTGTATTGTTTGACTCGGCATTGTTTTCTGGATGAAAAGTGCTATTTTGTTAAATTAATTTGCACAGCGTTGACATTCTTTGAATTTTTATTTTAAAATATTTTGAATTACGTGAATATTATGTCGCAGACCAGAAAAATAATATAATTATTTTCATTGTAATTATTTTAGGTACAGAGAATAGAAAATATTATCAACAGCAATAACTGGAACGAGTTTCGCTATTATGTAGCGTACCACCAGATAACCACATTATCCACAGTAAAAACCGATTAGGGGTATGGGTTTAATATAACTGCCATACCCCTAACAGATTAGCCCGCTACCATCGTACCATCAGGTGAGATTGCAGTCAAGGGCTAACTTGTAGTTGTTAAAAAAAAAAGGTATTTAAAGGCGTAAATCTTAGCTATTTATACTTAAATGCGGATGATGCCCGACGTCTCTGACACTCAACTGTTCAACTGTCCAATCCTTTAATGTAAATGTGCGGAAAGAGTGGAAACGGACCGGAACTTGCTCGTTAAAGCGCTCCAGACGGTTTTAAAAAGAAAATGTTCAAAGGGTTTTCATTTTTCTCGATAGCTACCCTTTTCCTGAATGTTTTTGACATCAATTAAGTTTCGCAGCGATTTCTTAGAAAGAGCGATTGTGATCCACTTGCGCAATTAAAAATAAGTAGAACAAAATACTCATTTCTTAGATTTCTTTTAAATTTCAAATCAAAATACTTTCTTTGATTGCAATTAGAATCCTTAGAATCCTTACATCACCCAGAGTGACACTGGCTATATTTTTAAAAACATCTTTTTGGCAAGGCAGTCACGTTTTTTTTTTAAAGTAATTATAGCTTGTTTTTGTATGGGCTTAGTTTTAAAAGACCTTTAATTTATAGGTTCAACTATTGTAGTCTTAATAAAAGTGAAGCTTTTTAATAATAATTATCCTTTTTAATACGGCTAAGCCATTTATCCCAAGACGCTGCTTACTTCTCAACTTTACAGTTCACTCAGAATTGTTGGCCAAGCGGTTACTTATATTCTGTATTGCTGTAACTTTTATCTAACCACTGTATGTGATTGTTTTGTTTTAATTTTAATCTAAATGTAATAATTAAGAATTAAGGTAATTTAATGTGATGTATTTTAATTATTGTAATTTGTTGGTGTATTAATTTTGTCTATTTAAATCTTAAGTAATGTTTAACTTTGCCCTAGCAGGGCTTGAAATGCAAATAAATGAATATGAACCAGGCAAATTGGTCAAGCAATATCGGAGAAATTGGCGTACAAATAAAAAATATTTGTTCATTTATGTATATAACATCGTACATAAGGAAGATACCTAGGTGTATTATACACTCAAACCTTCTTGAAAGTGCGTTGATTACAATAGTGAAAAATTTAATAAAATTGGTCCATTACTTTCCTAGAAAATCATTAACAAACAAACACACATACATACATATATACATCATACGTGTCGAATACAGTACACCCTTTTTGAAGTCTGTTAATAAGAGATAAAAAGTTAAATTGCTTTCGAATCTCGTATAATACGAAAACTATGCAAATACTTTGCGAAAGTTTCTTGCAAACATTCCGAAGCATACCGTGAACTTCAGGGCAGATACTACCATCGCTTATAACAATATTATTTTAAAAATCTTGTTAGCGCTCTTCTTTCTGAAATATAATATAATATAATATCTCGTTTCATTCCATCTCATATCTTGTTGTACCCATTCTTCCTGCACAACCTTTCTCACTGCCAAGGGTCACTGGTAGAGATCTCTTATAGAGATAATTGTTTCCTTGTCCACTATGTTTCTGTTTTTTCTACATATTATTATTGTATAACTTTTTGGTACAAAAAAAATTAAAAAAAAAAAAAATTAAAAAAGAATTATAATCCTTATTTTAGGGACGTCAAAGTATGTCGCATGAAAGGTCAATTTTAAAACAATACTGCGTAAAGCGTTGGCAGTAAGCCCACTGAAGTATGCAGCTGGCCGCGATAAATGACTTAGCCGCATACATTCTGCGCTTAGCGTTAAAGTACTGAGTGCATAATCTGTTACGAAGTTTTTAAATTTCTTAACAGATTATATTATTTTGTTCAGACTTGAGTTTTGTATAGCCCCAGTGCTGCGAGTATCCAAAAACGTTAAATAATCGCCTCTAATATTATACAGGTTTTATTTTATCATAATACTATGTACGTGTGATTTCCACAGGCATTTTTTTAAAATCCAAAACAAGTTAGCCCTTGACTGCGATCTCACCTGATGGTAAGTGATGATGCAGTCTAAGATGGTAGCGGGCTAACCTGTTAGGGGCACGTCTTTACCGGTAGGGTGGTAACTAGCCACGGCCGAAGTCTCCGCACGCTCAACACTGCGCCACGGAGGTCGTCACAACGCCTCTTTTAGAATAATGGTTTACAAAGGGTATGGAATAAAATTCTTAGTACAAACTATTAAAATTTTATTTTTATTCATCTTAAAAACAAAATAATGAGACGGGAAGGGTACCCAACTGATTTTACGAAATAGTTCGCTAACGTAAACTATTATTAATTAAGGTCCTAATAGGATGCGACGATGGGCGGCGACTTCCTTTCGTTAAAAAAACTCAAGGTCTTACTATGTATCATAATTTTTTATTAATATCTATACGGTATACAGTTTCCCTGGTGTTGGACCGTCACAGTACTCGGTTTGTTCTCACATTGTAACTGGCACAGGTTATAGTATGACTTGTTGTCTGACCCGCAAACTGGGTCGTATATCTTCGAGCAGTAGCAGTTATTCTTTCTCTGTTCTTCGGAAATCGTTGTGGTTTCTGGTCTGTGAAAAATGTATAACAATCATCGTCGAACAACCGATTGTATCCACGCACGCTGCGCCGATAGCACGAGTCTATGTTGTTAGTCAAGCACAAGTGAATATTACTCAAAGAATAAAATTAAAAAATACGACTACCATATTTAAAAGCTATTTTTTTGAGAATCACTGGATATTGAAATATAGTTTTTTATATTTTTGGAATCTACTCATCATTTTCTTGATGATGACAACATAGTTAATCTAATTTTGGGAAAAAAAAATTCAACTTTAGTCTTTGATGCGGGACCATGGTCACCCTATCAATATTTTTTTTAATTTTACTAGCCTATGTCACCTGGAATAAGCTAAGGATTCTAACGATGCCTCATTCATCAAAATCCGTTCAGGCGTATAGAAGTTATGGTGGAATATACAAACTCACAAACATACATACATACATACATACATACATAAATGAACCCTGAAACAATATACTCCTTTTTAAAGGCAGTCGTATAAAAAAAACTGTGTGTGTGCAATTCACACACGGCAGAAGTGAAACTTCAGAAAAGTAGCTTATGAGAGAATGAAATAAGTATAACTTGTATTCTATCTCATTCTGTCGCAGGCTTAATCCTATTATGAATATTGTGTTCGTCTCTTTTTAGTGTCGCTTTTTCGTTTCGTAGAATTTTCAAATCACAACGATTCTAAAGTTTCACTTCAATAAAGTCTGTATTTCATTGGTGTTCACATTCGGTTTTAGTCGGCGTTAGGTTGCTTTTCTGTGCAAAAGAATTTTGCCGATGCGACTTATAATTGTGGTAGTACTGAAAATAGATCGAGATTAAATAATATGTAATACTTTACTCTTCGTCTTGTGTATCTCCACCTTCATGACTTTTGTTAACCATAAATGGAGACACCACTACTTTTTTAGCTGGATAACTTGTTGCGTAGTGGAACTTTAGTGTGACACCTAAAATAATAAAATAATTGTATTTGTATGCATATTAATTTAATTGGTCAGAACACTTAGCAGGTAGGGCATTATGAGCATGTTATTCGCAAAAAATTAGAGGTGGTTATTATTTTTAAACGGTGTTTTACTGTTTTATTCTGTCGAGACCCTTGATTTTAAATACCAATTGACTCAGCGGTAAACCCGATTATTATTATTTTAATTTTTTTATGTTCCTGGACTCTGAACTTTATGTCTATTCTCTCCGAAACACGAGCGCATCGCCAAATTCCTTACTTTGGCCTTCAAAGAAAAACTTAATACCTAACGAGGAGGAACATTGCGACCCAAGAACCGAACCCAGGACCTCGTCATTTGCAGTAGAACCAAACCAAAAATGCAATGTGGCCAATTCTGTATAACACAAACTCCAAACTAAATTAAAATGACAGCTCTAAATATAGTGCTACCCCTTTCCGCAGTGAGTATTATGAAAAGGATAGCAATGTAAAAAGAGCTGTCATTATAGTTTAGTTAAGAGATGTTGTACAACAGAATTGGCCTCATTATCTCTCATCGATGCTAAGCTAGATGACCGGTGATTTGACCTTAACATTTGGATAGAATACGCACAGATTAAAACAGATAACCAACGTGTCATCTCCAAAGGTCTTCAATCCGACCACTAGTCAGAGACTGAGCTAACTTGATAATTGCGTATCTCAAACAAAGGCTCTCCTTAATCGGTTTGTAGAGAACGAGTTAAGGAAAGTCAATTAAAATTTAAATTGCGCATTTACTGCGGATTGCTTAATTTTTATTGAATGTTTGAGTACTTTATACCTATTTGAGGCTAATTTAAAATCGTAGGTATGCCTATAAATTGTTATTAATTTTCATTTTGAATATGCTGAGTAGGTACTGGCCGCTGCAGCGTCACCTGGTGGATGTTATAAGCATCACCGAATAGTTGAGTGTGAGCCCCAGGGCTCGAAAATATTTTTATTCTCGAAAATGTAATTAATACTCGAATTTAGTTCTTCTTATAGTTCTTTTAACAAAAATGGATACACTGATTTATCATAGACTGGTAAAGCATCGCCGTTTTGTTTTATTTGCAAATTTAACATAATTATTTGAATCACGATTATAATTACATTTAGTAGAAAGTTATTTTACAGTAAAAACAACGATGTCATTACAAAAGTCTGAACAGCAAAATAATGCATTACTCAATGCATGTACACGATGATGAAATGTAAAATGACTTGATATTTTGAATAGATAAGGAAAAGATACAATTTTCTACACTTCAATTGTGAGTTCAACGTTTAAATAAAAGATGAGCAAAATGAAATTATCATGCCACAGAGGGGAGGTAAATAATAAGGTCAGCCACACAGCTCTCTTAAATTAGGATGGCGTAATGAAAGGGTATTATCCTCCCCTTGCGTTTGAGACGTGAAAACATTGTTACTCGGTTCATCCGTCTACGCCACCATCGCATCAATCTTTTGAACATCTCAATGAAGAAGACATCCTTACCGCCGAATAATGAGATGCTAGATAATTACCCAATGACTGCTTTTGTCAAAAAACCTAACTTTATAGTCAATACATCTCGGTATTCAATTAAGTTAACAATTTATTCATTTAAATTCCCGTAATCGATACAAAACGGAATACGTATGGAATTATAATATTTTATCGTATGTACGAGTATGTTTGGTTGGCTGTTGACACATATTATTATGTTTTTTTTATTTACAGATACCTACAGATACCTACAGATAGGTATGACTGCTTTTACGCGCTGAATAGCCAAGCAAAGAATCATTGCAATCAAATTAACCAACTGCTTTGACACCAGATTAGGCAACAGTAAATTTTAAATAAATTTTAAATTTTACTCTATGAGGACTCCAAAGCCTCAGGGAAGCCTTAGAGTCTTTATGGCATGCAGAACAAATCCATACTAATATTATAAATGCGAAAGTGTGTCTGTCTGTCTGTCTGCTACGCTTTCCCGGCCCATCTTTTCAACCGATTTTGCTGAAATTTGGTATAGAGGTAGGTTATATCCCACATTAGGACATTTTTATCCCGGAAAATGAAGAAGTTCCCGCGGGATTAAAAAAACCTTAATCCACGCGGACGAAGTCGCGGGCATCATCTAGTATGACCTAACTGCATGTAAAAAAAAACTCAATGATCTCATTTGACAATTGTAGGCGGCGCCTCGCCGCCTACAATTGTCAAATGAGAACAGATCTCGAATTAATAACCTTATTACGTATTTCTTGCAGGGAATCGACTTAAAAAGGCACAATGAATATTTCAGAAAGGAATAATCAATCTTTTATATAAAATTATTGCCGTGAAAAATATCGTTTGCATCAACGCCCCCTACGCCCTCATATTTCTTCAAATTCTTTCATGTGATACACATTGCCAGCTAAACTGGCGAACAAGAATTCGAGGCATTTATTGGAATACCAAGCCGTATGGTTTCGTTGGACAACCCGTAAGAACATGGGTGCTTTTCGCTCGATGTTTCGCAATCCAATAAAAAAATAATAATTTTATGAGTGTGACACGAACTTGCAACGTCTTACCAACGAAGCTTTTCTGTCACGTACTGTTTGCCAGCTTAGGCCACCGCGTTTTATCCTGCTATAAAGAACTTCGTTCTAAAAACTTGATTTTGATACAAATGCCAAAATATTGATCATGCTTTTATCAATAAAAACTTTTTCCTGCGCGTTAATCTCCATACTAATTCGTTATACTATTTATTTTTTATCAAGTTAGTCCTTGACTGCGATCTCACCTGATGGTAAGTGATAATGCAGTCTAAGATGGTAACGGGCTAACCTGTTAGGGGCATGGCAGTTATATTAAACCCTATTCAGTTTCTACACGGCATCGTACCGGAACGCTAACTCGCTTGGCGGCACGTCTTTGCCGGTAGGGTGGTAACTAGCCACGGCCGAAGCCTCCCACCAGGCCAGACCAGGAAAAATTCTAAAATTATAAATTTCCAAACCCTGCCGGGGATCGAACCCAATAACGCACGTTAACGCAACAGCGCTCAACACTGCGCCACGGAGGTCGTCAAATAATATCGCACTTGGGCTGTATTGATTGCTTGCGAGTTGATAAGGCAACAACATCATGCATTGCCAGTTTACGCAACGCAGCGTGACGAAGACTGCGTGCTGCTTGAGAAGATCTCCTATTACTCCCGCTGGTCTTCATTGCTGACACCATCGACATTATCCAGGGATGCTGGATGCAGAAGTACCTAATGCAAGAAACTATCCCGTTGTTGGCATTACAATTACTAGTACACCACTAATATTCCACTATAAGTTAGCCGTTGACGGCGATCACACCTGATAGTAAGTGATGATGCAGTCTTAGATGGTAACGGGCTAACCTGTTACGGCAGGGTACGACAGTTATATTAAACCCATACCCCTAATTGGTTTCCAAATACCGTCGTACCACAACTCTAAAATCGGTATCGCTAAACGGTAGACTGGTAGCTATCCACGGCCAAGGTTTACCACCAGACCAGACCAATAAAAATTCTGAAATTATAAAATCTCGAATTGACCATACCGGAAATCGAACCCGGAACTTCCCACTGTAAGACCACAGTGCACACCACTGCGCTAGGGAGCTCGTTAAAAAAAAGGTCCTTTGTCCACGGCCAAGGTTTACCACCAGACCAGACCAATAAAAATTCTGAAATTATAAAATCTCGAATTGATCATAGCGGAAATCGAACCCGGGACTTCCCACTGTAAGACCACAGTGCACACCGTGCACACCAAAAAGGTCCTTGTCGTTAAAAAAAAGTAGTCCGTGTGTCACGATTACCAAATGCCAACTCCGTTTTATTATAAATCGCTCCCTCATTTCGATCGATCAGGCTTCAGAGACGTTCGCAACTCAATGGATCGAGATAAATGTACCTACTCCATTCAGAGGCTGCATAGAAAACTTTCCTATGGGATGAGATACGCTTGGAAACTTCAGTTAATACTTTGATATTATTGATTGCACTTCCTTGTTTCTTTTCTGGTATTAAAGAATATTTTGTTGTTTCTCACAACTGGGTTTTCTTTAGGTCTTTCACACACCTGGGTCGCTTGGGAAACATATTTTATCCTATCGCGGTAATTCTAAGTAGCTACATAAAACGGTGCAAGCACGGACTTTTTGTCAACCAAAAAATTCTTTGTTCATAGTGTGTTTTAGCCCTTAAGCTATTTTTCTCACGATTTTTTAGCTTATACAGCTAAATCCAGTTTTTAACTACTATTTACAAACATTCATTAAAATAGTTCTACAACATCTGAAAAGTCGATAAATCCATAATCTTCAACCTGAAGTTGATTTTTAATAACATTTTCTAAAGAATTCTTAATCAATTATAAGTTTTAATAATCGCTCCGGGCGAGAGAAAAGTTAGTAAGTTAGACGCCGAACACATACTTTTAGCACGCTTCATTTATAGAAGGTAGTCGTATCAAATCGCTGTGTAATGGAAGGAAGGAATAAAAATAAATAATTAAAAATATATAAACCTTAAAACTAAGCCATTAAAGTTTAATTACGAATGTAGTATATTTATATTTAAGACCTTTTGTCTTCGTAACATCGCGAGCATGTCGGTGTTCGCGAGCATGTCGGAGCGAGGTGTTGGTGACGCGAATCCACAAGTTTACCCCCTACCAAAAGTGCTCAACGCGGCTAAAGAGGTTTTTACTTCAAAAAATTTATATTAAGCCTTATAATAGGTAAGCCTATATGCCTTCCCCGGAATGCAACCTATCTATTTCCAAATTTCGTCTAAATCGGTTGAAAAGATGGGCCGTGAAAGCGTAGCAGACAGACAAACACTGTACTTTGGCATAATATATAATATTAGCATGGATTTTTTCTGTGATTTTTAATCTAACAAAAATCAGTCTGGTCCATTGCTGCGAAACTTATGAAAGAACTATATTAACTTGCTTATCCCATAATAATATTATGTTGGTTTTTAGGTTTTTAGTGTAGTTAGGCCACGATTACAATTCTAAGTTTTTAACGTAGAGCATGTAAGTAACTTACGTAATTGACATTCACGATTCGCGACTTAGAAGACTGTTGACATGTCGTAAGTTACTTATTTAAGCGATTTACAATACTTGAGTAAAATTTACTAGTGTAATCATGGCCTTACATTTAAGCAGCTAGTGTCGCTTTGTAACACAATTAACTGCAGCTAACAATAAAGTTATAGCAACAATTACCTGTTGTTATAGTTTCTTGGACACCGAAATTTGAATCATAATGATTAGTTCCTCTAACAATTATTATAGTCAACCAAAGTTCACCACAACGCCAAACAACTGTCCAAGAAAGTTATCATTGCAATACAATATCGGTCGGGAAGTAATAATTGGTATAACTTATGACTTTTGCGAATAATATGACATCTCTCTCTGCGTCGTATTGCTCGTTGCCGAGGGCCGTGAACCCTTTCCATTAATTACATAATGGTAGGAGTTTTCTTGGGATAATTATGCGGTAGGATCCCAGGTCCTTCCGCTTATGACTCAGCTAAGAGTATTTTCAACTCTTATTTTTGTAACCGACCGACCGACGGCTTTACTAATAAATGTATTAGCATGCAATAATACTCATTTTATATTTTCTTAACACTACTATACATTATTATATCATTACTGTAGTACATACTTACTTTGAGTACTATAGCTTTTGGGTTAATGTGTATTACCCTTTATACCAAAATGTATGCTAAATATTTTATTAATAAAGCACACATAGTTTGAGGCTAGTTAGGCAACTGTATCGACCTATGTGACCTGAATAATTCATGCCCAAACTTTGATATAATACACAGGCACCTCTCGACAGCGTAGCCGAGTTTGGGATGTCATGAAAAAAGACGGTTACGAAAATTCCCCGCAATTTTCCCAACCATTTTTGATACAACGATGTTTTTCACGACCCAGTCGTGTCATAAGTTTCTGACTTTCATACGTCTAAAGATTAAAACAGCGCACACAAGCAAGTTTATCTTGCCATTAAATTTTACATACCTACCTAAAAATAATAGAGAGTAGGTAGGTACCTTGGTGAAAAACCACTAGGGACAGGATAGGGCAAAACTCATTCATTCACTTTATATAGAGCGCGCACAATAGGCGACAGGACAAAACGTCGTTCCCCTGCAACGCAGATATTTTGGCGGGCGTTTTAATCTGTCCGGTTCGTGTTGTATTTTCACACTTTTTGTTGGCACTTTTTGTTTCACTCTTACTATTGGTTGGCCCAAAATGAAAAAAACAATGTTTTATTTTTATTTTATTTAGACTATGGACTACCTCCGAATATTCATCACCAGCTATTCAAGCTCGTGAGTTAGAAAATCCTCTATGGTCGCCCGTCGCAATCATTCTAAAGTTAAAAGTTTCTGGGTTAAACAACATTAACAGACACACAGACCGAAGGCTATTACGTCCCAGCGCTCACAGCTGCCGTTTATATGTAAGTATTCATATAATTTCACGTTCAGATGAATATAATGTATGGTAGTTAATGATGATGAACAACGCGTGTTCCATACATGTGGGAAAAATACGTATCGCTTAATTCGGACGGGCGCGGACAGTGAGTAATGCGGCGGGCGATTAAACGCAAATACCCGACCCGCGGGTGTATTTAAACTTGTACCTTATTAATTGTTACGGTTACCAACTTTTTACGCCAATTACTTTCCGGATATCACTTCCATTCGGCCGCTTAAATGGAGTATTCGCACGTTCTGTAGGTCGGAGTATTCACACTTCACGTGCATTTTGGAACGGAAAAAGGCTGGACTCATGAAATCACCAATGGACAAGTACCTACTGCGATGCTTTAATCAAAACCCATATTTACGAGTACATACCATCAAGATGAAAAATTTCATTATTATGGCTCAAGCTTACTTACAACATCATGACGGAAAAGTTGCCGGAAAGAAGAGGCATTGGTTGCAAAGAAAATCTGACCGTACTACCATGGAACACCCACGGAGTCATATTATGCTATCAACTTATGCTACCACTAGATGATGCCCACGACTTCGCCCGCGTGGATTAAGTTTTTTTAATTCCCATGGGAACTCCTTAATTTTCCGGCCTAACCTATGTCCTTCCCCGGGATACAAACTATCCCTGTACCAAGTTTCATCAAAATCGGTTGAACGGATGGGCCGTGAAAGCGTAGCAGACCGACAGACGGATACACCTTCGCATTTATAATATTAGTATATGCATTTGACCGGATTTTAAAGCAACTTGTTGATAAATCCGAACCAACCAGCACTGCTAAATAGTATCCTAGTAGAAGAACGTCGGTCCTCTTTGCGTGTTCTGTCGTCTTTACAGCGGAAAGCGTTCTTGGGAGTTGTTTGAGTTAATACAATTTTTTTAAATTCATGACTGCGCCACACGCTATCTGAACCAATGTTATCCTCATTGCCATGGTTACCAGATGTACCTCGTCCACCCGTCATACCAGATTCCTTCCATGTTCATGCAAACTGTGAAACCAACTCCTTTCGGCGATATTTCCATAAAAATATCGAGTTCAAAGACTTCTTACCATCGATTTACATTAATAACATACTATTAAGTTCACATTTTAAGGTAGCTAACAAAAATAATGTGATTCGTTGGGCTAAACACCGATAAGATTATATAACATTTGCGAGACATTTCTCTACAAAAATAATAAGGAATGGTTCTGTACACAAACTGCAGAAAACCCATGAATCTTGGATAGAAGCAGGCAATGATAACCAAGGAACAAGAACCTTAGTTCGATATAATCGAACTTTGACATACTCGTATTATAGCAAAGAAGTTCCACGGTGTACCCATAATAATAATGTCCTCCCGGCCGAATTTCGGCCACGGCGCCCAATCTCCAGAGAGATTAGCCATCTGCGCGGGAGGTATTATAGTGCACAAGTGTGTGCGCAAACACAGGTGCACTCTCTGTTCCTTTACTCTCATAACCCGTTGGGACAGAAAATCTGACACGACCGGAGAGAGATCAGGCGCAGGACCGACGGTTTTACGTGCTCTCCGAGGCACGGGGGTGAAACACCGCCAACTTCCTAACTCCGGGCGAGTACTGAGAATTTTTGTCCAGAAAAACTCAATACATACTTGTTATTGTTGACCCGGGACTCGAACCCGGGACCCCGTCGGCCGCAATTGAACATGCTAACCACTAGACCAACGAGGCAGTCAAGTTAACGAGGCAGTCAAGTCGAGGTGTACCCATACCCCGGCGTCAAATCATCAAGCGCAAGCCTATCACGCAATAAAAAGAAAATTAAAAAAAATTAAGCTTTATGTTCATTGGTTAACCCATGAATCATACAATTGTAAAAGAGGCGCACGAGCTATTAAATTCGCTAAAACTTACCTATTCTGTGCTAGAACCTTATCACAGATCAACCGCTGAACTGATTAAAACTAATTTTGTCACACAGCTAGCTTGTATCTTGGAGAACAAAGTTATAATTACCAAGGGATTAAAAAATATTAATCCAGGTGGTCGAAGTTGCGCGCATCATCTTGTAGAAACATTATATTGATAAAATCCTGACTGAACCCTATTATACCAAAAGTAAATTAGACCTTCTTGTCGTACCACGTCAAGGGCTCAGTCGCCTTGATAAGGTTAATATAAAGTGACCTACGACCTTCGACGACATTTCAAGTCACCTCCCAACCTTAGATTAGAACCAAATTTCCTTAATGTTCGTCATAAAAACTGACCTTTTAAAAAACTCTAAAGAATTATGTCGATTTATGTCGGTATTAGATTGCCGCTAAATGATTGTATGTTTACATTACTAGCGGATGCCCGCAACTTTGTCCGCGTGGATTGAGGTTTTTTGGCTCTCTCGGGAACTCCTTAACTTTCCGAAAAAAGTAGCCAAATGTGTTATTTCAGAATGTGCGAGATTCCATGGACCATGATCTATCACAGTGCCAAATTTCATACTGATCCGTTTAGCCATTCTGGCGTGATTGACAAACATCCATCATCTATCCATCCAAACTTTCACATTTATAATATTACTATTGAAAAGTATAGATTACACCACCGAAAGTTAATCTCCTTAACTCAGAATTAGTCTTCAGGTTGCCTTCCAGAGATTGCTGGTAGGATAGTGTACGCTTCCGACTTTTTATCCTATTCTATTGCGTTACAAGCGGATAAAGAAAGCTTAGTTTTTTGACAAACAGAACCATACGTTTCGCTGTGATAAAAATGATTTAAGTATTCAAAGTCATTCGCACAATCTAGAAACAAAATGGACCGAACTTCAAAAAAAGAGTTCATACTTGAGATAGTAACTAATACGAAAGCAGGCTCAGTAAAATTGCGAACCCGCAAAAAAAGAACAAGTAAGCTCATTGAAAATCAGAGTCTGTTCGCAGCAAAAACGCGAACAAGTTTACAACGAGTTAGCAATTTGCAGATTAGCTATCAAAATTCAGTTTTCACGGTTCCCGTACAACACGGCAACTGTAATGAAACGGCAAACGCTCAGAATCCTGAATGAGTATAGAGTAGTAAATAATCGTGCTTGATAATTAAACTGCATACATTGAATCGAAGCAGGCGTTACTTTGCGGAAGTCCATGATAATGAATTAATTAGAAGTTTAATTCACTATAATCCGCCACAGCAGACAAATCTATGTGGTACAGTGCGTGTCTTTCACTAATAGCATGCGAACACCTACCACCCAGCAATTCGCACCGGCACAGCACCACACCACACAAATCGTCCAAATCACTCTCAACGTACGTTTCACTCCGAAACCGGAGCATCCTCAGGAGATGTTGACTCGACAATGCACGATTGTAAAGAATCTTTACAATCGTGCATTGCAAAAAGAATCTTAGAGCTCTTTATAAAGTTTACAAAGGTGTATTTAATAAAGTTTGTCAACTCGCATTTGGCTAGCATTGTGAACTATGCCTAAGCCCTTCTCACTAGTGCAGAAGTGAGCTGACAGTGGATTGAAATGATAATGATGATGATGACGTCACAAGAGTAACAGGGAGCTGCTCAAAACAACGGGACAAATACTCGGCATGTTGACTTACCCCCAAGAGACTCATTCTCGCTTGAGGAAAAAAAAGTAGCTAAAAAACTTCTTGCTGCATTCCATCCCGATATAAAAGACAACGAATGCTATTTCTAGAACCTCGTTTAGAATTCTGTGGGCGAACAGGTCGATTTCCATCGGAAACTACTTAAAAATATATTCAAAACTGAGCTACCTCGCTCCGAAACTTTCCTACGTTATTTAAAAGCTACTATGGCTGCGATATCTTGTGGTAAGTGAATTTTCGAGTAGACTTTCGATTTGTCCGCAGTGGCAGTAGAAAGTTTCGTACCGAGTTTATCTTTTGCATGAGAAATCTTTAGTAAAGGTTTAAAAAATTTCAATATTGCGAAATGTTATGATGAGGTACATAATTATCATGCCAAATACCACCTACAAAGTAAGTGCCGTTCTGATATTAGATAGAAACAGGCGTTAATTTGCGAAAGTCCATGATTATCAAGTTCCTTGATTAGTGTTCTGTGGTAAATATTATTTCTTTAGCCAATAAATTGGTATAGTCGTCATACTGTCAGATGCTAATGATGGTCAACATTTGTAAACGATAGGAGTTTTTTTCAAATACTTACCACGAAACCTCAGAATAATTTGGAAAAATCAACAACAACAATCAACAAGGTAGATATTACTCAAGGTACTTACTAAGGTACTTAATTAATGTTACTAAGGTACTTAGGTAAGGTTACTTTTCATGTTCTGGAGGAAGATGCATATTTTTTTATATTACCTAAATAGGAATAGGTACCACTGGGTAGGTGTTTGGTTGGCTGGCCAACCACTTAAACAGGAGGCCTACGCTTAAACCTTAACCACTGTTTGAAATTCAAGAAATAATAACACGACCGCATATTATCACTATAATGCAAACGGCGTCGTCACTTCTAAATAAATTAAGCCATCCGAATTATATTACAGTGCTCCGGCAAAAGTCGTGAACTGTAATGAATTTGCAAGCACTACCTTGAATTTCGTGGAAAACTAACTTACCTGCCTACACAATATCCGAAACTACGCTACCTTTGCTTTCTCTGTAAAGTTTTTTAATTTAATCAAAAAGTTGTTGTTGTTACTTCTTTCATCGTAAATCTTATTGGTATTCACTACAGGTATACAACAAATTAATACTTATACTCAAATTATAAATGCGAAAGTTTGGATGGTTATTTGTTACTCAATCACGCCAGAACAGCTGCATGGTTCTGGATGATATTTGGCACAGAGAAAGATTGTAGACTGGAATAACAGATAGGCTTTTTATCCCGGAAAATTAAAGAGTTTTCGCGGGAACCAAAAAGCCACAATCCACGCGGACGAAGTTGCGGGCATCAGCTAGTATATTAATAAATGATAATTTGTGTACTTATAATAATCATGTTTTATCTCGGAAAATTGAAGAGTTCCGGCGGCAATCAGATCTTAAACCACACGTAGTCGCTGGACGTTTCATCTAGAACTTAATTAACTTAACAGAAGCCGAGCGAAGCTGTTTTTCTCAGGTACCTAAAACCTACACCTATTGTTTGAAGTGGTTTCAAAATAATTGCATTTGGCCGCAAAGCCGCAAGAACCGCATATTATACGTGTGACGTTGACAACAGTTTGTATACCGTTAAAATATGTGAGCAGAGGGGCTCTAGCTAAGGCTAATTTTACCACCTACAAGCATCTGAAGTCAGGTAAGATGCCGTACGCCGATCGTAAGTAATTAAAAAACGCCTGATTGTTTAAAATTAAGAAAACTTTACTGCATTATGGAGCTCCAATATAATATATACCTAAAAGGAAAAGATGACTGACTGACTAACTGACTGATCTATCATGATGCTTTGATCTATGATGATGCATACAGATAGCTTTTATGACGTAGGCATCCGCTATAAAATATTTTTTGAAAATTCTACCCCTTCATACAATACCCCTTGTATTGTATGAAAATCTAACTTAATTTAAGTGAAGCTGCGGATGAAAGCTAGTGTAATATAATATAGAATAAGGAACCCCTTTATGATAACATTATTTAGTAAATTTCAATATCAAACTTTTTATGGATGTCCACGCTTCATAAATGATTTTTAAAGCACGCCAAGAATATTCTTCAAAAACATTATGTCATTTTGGGAAGTGAGCCATATTTGAGTGGATAGTTAACTAAACTCGCATCCCCAAAGCGACTCGCCTGTGCATAAAACATACGTCCCACTCGCTGGCTGCGAGTTAGCTGGCACTTGCGGTTGGGCATGCGTCACTGTGAGAAGGGGTATACCTACATATCACTTTAAGGCTACACCACACGTGATACTTTTCGACGAAACTCTGACGTAGTGGGGAGCGGTTTCCGGGGTATGGGCACACTTACCGTGGAACTTGTTTGCTATAATATGCAAGGAGTTTGACTGCCTTGTTGGTATAGAGGTTAGCATGTTCTACTGCAGCCGACGAGGTCCCGGTCCCGGTCCCGGTTCAAGTCTCGAGTTGGGCCGTAACAAGTGTTGCGTTTTTCTGACAAGAACTTCTCAGTACTAGCCCGGAGTTAGGAAGTTGGCGGTGTTTCCCCCCGCGCCTCGGAGTGCACGTAAAGCCGTCCGTCCTGCGCCTGATATCTTTCCGATTGTGCCGTATTTCCCGTCCCATCGGGCTATGAGAGCAAAGGATAAGAGAGTGCATCTGTGCATGCGCACAGCCTTGTGCACTATAATATCTCCCGCGCAGATGGCTAATCTTTCTGGAGATAGGCTGCCGTGGCCGAAATTCAGTCGGGAGGACATTAATTTAGGAATTTGGAATTTCTGACAACATGTCAAATCAGCCACTTTCTTTCAAACGTCAAATCGCGCGCTTAGTATGGGCACGGTATGGGCACGGTAATATTATACATAATATTACCGTGGTATGGGATAGTGTATGAACTACTGAATTGTGACGTCATCAAAATTCGACGCAGTTTTTTACTTCTATAGATAGTTTCAAATGGTTTTCAAACATAAATCACAGGAGACGTGGATATTATGACTTTTGGGAGATTTTCTATTTAAAAATCTTATCTTCGATGCTTCATCGTTTCTTTTTGGAGTTTGGTACAACAAATCCTGACACACAACTGGTGTCGTGAAATAGTTATTTGTTATACAAGAGTGAAAAGTTGTTTTTTAACCGCGTGCTCAATTTTGATGACCGAGCAAGCGAAGGATTCTAAAATTGAATCACGAGCGGAGCGAGTGATTCAAAAATTAGAATCCTGAGCGTCAGCGAGGGAATCAAAAGAGCACGAGGTGAAAAATCTTTTCACTCGAGTGCAACACGTAACTTTTCATCCCACCTCAGCGAGGAAATGACTAAATGCAAAAAAAATCAGAAGATTAAATTCAATTCTGTTAATTTCTTCGTCATTAGAATCACTCATTTTAGGGTTTTCACTTATTTTCAATTTTCTTGTTTTTAATCGGTTTTAATTTTAAACAATATGACGTGAAAGAAAATGGTGCGCGCAAAGCAAATTAAAAAAGTACACCAAGAAGGTTACGAGTGTGAGTTTTTAACAAATTAAAAACGATTGTATGGAAATTCGGCACCACAAGTAAATATAGGTTTTAATGATGTTTTGAATTCACAAACTTCATAGACGAGTGATATTTACTAACGTGCACACGATGTTCTAAATTCAATTTACTTTATCCTCTAGAGGATAATAACGGCTTTTACCTTCAGATATCGAAGAGTAAAAATACTCTTTCCGAGATGGTGGGATGAAAAACCTATTTAATCATACTAACGATGATTATTAATTCATGTGTAAATTAAAATTTAAATCCCAGCTTTTAACTTTAATAAAAACCCAATCGTGCGTTAAAACCTGTGTGCTTCGGCCCTAACATCTACGCGTACATTTTGTGTGCTTTTGCTGTAAATTAGGTGTGGTTTGTTTTAGCCTTGGATGATACTTCCTAATGACCTCTCCCTGTTTAGGTGACCGAAATGCATACGTATAAATTTCAATTCAGAATACAACAATGATAGCTCGGTTTTTTACCTCGCAAATCTTATGTATTAAATATTAAACCTAAATGCGAAAGTTTGGATTGTTTTAAATTGTTGTTTTGGATGGTTACTCAATCATGCCAGAATGGCTGAACGGATCTGGATTAAATTTGACACAGAGATAGATTATAGTCTGGAATAACACATTGGCTACTCTTTATTCCAGATACCTAATTAAAGTGTTCCCGCGGGAACCAAAACACCCCAATACACGCGGACTGCGATCTCACCTTAAAAAAAATTGATGATGCAGTATTAGAAGATAGAGGGCTAATCCGCTAGGGATGTGGCAGTCATATTAAGCGCATACTCCTAATCAGTTTCTATACGGAATCGTACCGGAACGGTAAATCGCTTAGCGGCTGCACATCTTTGGCGGTTGAGTGTTAACTATAGCCTCAATTAAAGCTAGCTACCAGACCAGGGCCCATATTCTATATCTCAGTGGCTATCAAAAAATGAAAGCCACTGACATATATTTTTTATCCATTGAAGGTTTATTATGAAATGTTATTTTTTTGTTTTATAGCAAACCTTCAATGGAAAACAAACATATGTCAGTTGCTTTCATTTTCTGATAGCCACTGAGTTACAGAATATGGGCCCAGACCAGAGAAAATTCAGAAATTACAAATTCCCAAATGGACCCAAATCCGAGCCCTTCCACTTAAATTAAAAGTAATAGCAGCCTTATAAATAACTCCACTACAATTATTCCACTAGTATAAAATATATAATGTGCCATTCAAAAGTCACCGGAAGAACTATCGTCGGCGCTGGCACGTTACGTTTCCGCTAGATTAACCCTTTTCCACCCCACGTCCCAGTAAAAAGGTGAGGCAGGAAACTGTAGCTCGTGAGGTAGTAGGTGCCTACTACCTACCTATTTATATAAATGAGATAGCTTTTATAATTAAATGTTGAGTTAGCCTGTAAGTGTGTAATCAATGGTAGTCATAAGATTAAATAACTAAGTTGTAATAGAATAAGACATTGATCATTGTATTACCGTTGGCTTCCTATTAAATAAAATAAAATTAAAAATAAAATTAAGTAAATGTAGGTTTTGTTATCATACTTCATATCATACTAATATTATAAATGCGAAAGTGTGTTTGTTTGTTAGTTTATTGGTTTGTTAACCAACAATCACGCCGCAACGGAGCAACGGATCGACGTGATTTTTGGCATGGATATAGTTGAGGACCTGGAGAGTGACATATGCTACTTTTTATCCCGGAAAATTGAGGAGTTCCCGCGGGAATCAAAAAACTTAAACCACGCGGACAAAGTACTATATAATTCAATTACAGCAAAGCTATAGATAGGTTATTCGGCCAAGTGTGAGTTGGACTCGCACACGAAGAGTTCTGTATCATCGTTAAAGATATAATACTATGTACATCTTAAATATAAGTTTATTGTATTTAAAAAGTGCACAGTATTCAAGAGATACAGCAAAAAACGCCGAAAAATCACGCTTCTTGTGTGGGAGCACCCTTAATTTTTTACTAGCTGACGCCCACGAGGTCGTCCGCGTGGTTTTTAAGCTTTTTTAATTTCCGCGGGAACTTTTGAATTATGCGGCATAAATAGTAGCCTATGTCACTGCCTGTGACATTGGGCACCTAACCTAACCTACCCAGGAAAAAATTTACTTTGATTCATTGCTGTGTTGCGGCGTGATTGAAGGACAAACAAACACACTTTCGCATGTATTATATAAATTTTATTTTTCTCATTTCTGTCCTAGCCCCTATTCATATTATTTTTGTCATACACACTAATATCTGGCCCTCTTTATTTTTTAATTTAATTTAATTCTTTTTATTTGTTGTTATAGCGGCAATAGAAACAAAGGCTCTGTGAAAATTTCAACTGTCTAGCTATAACAGTGTATGGGGTACAGACCGCTGACAGACAGACTTATGGACGGACGGACAGCCGAGGCTTACTAAATAGGGCACCCTTTGGCACCCTATGGGTACGGAACCCTAGAAAGTCCTTCATGGCAAGAGTGAATAGGCATCTTCTAGGCAAGTACGTTCCAACCTAGACCTCATCATTGCTTTGCAATAAGCATGATTGTCAAGCGCAAGTATCTAGCAATAAAAAAATAATAAAAATATTCTAGGTTGATTTAAGCAGCAAACTTCGCAAGTGGATGTCGGCCAGTTGTTTGGCCAAGTTTTTAAGACAGTTGGTCGGATGCCAGACACCCTCGCGGACCATAACTTGTGGTATTACCTACTGTATCGGGGCCGACTTGCGCAAATGGAAACGTAGTGCATTGCGAAAGTTTGTAGACGATCCGATAGGTTTTATCTTGAAGCTGAATAAATTTAAAGAGTTTTTCTATCATATTTC
The DNA here is from genome assembly GCA_917051295.2 of Erebia ligea. Classification (NCBI taxonomy): domain Eukaryota; kingdom Metazoa; phylum Arthropoda; class Insecta; order Lepidoptera; family Nymphalidae; genus Erebia; species Erebia ligea. Next base: position 16,751,362 of record OU785221.1, on the reverse strand, counting down.
TCGCTTATACTTATACCTTGGAACATACTTCGACTATTACTTGAGTCTAGTTGGCGTAGTAGGAACTTAAATATGTAAAGGCATTGAGTAATGCCATTTGATCAAAAAAATTGTATCATCTTTTTACATTAGAAGACACCCCTGTTTGATTTTATAAAGAATTCAAGTACTTATTCTTTTAAAAGCTAAATAAAAGGTTAAAAATTATGCCTAAAATGGACTTTAAATCATTTGGTTATTTCATTATAAGTTTAAGGTACATCTCCCTAAGGTCGACTCTCGCAACACTGTATATAACACTAAAGGTATTGTGGGGCTAAGTCTTCATCAATTACATTACGGCCAAACTATATTTTGTTGAGTTAAAGTAGGGGTCACGAAAAAGACATGAAGACCTTGCCCCTGCGTAGAGATTTAGACAGATCAAAGTAAAGTGCTACGGTGATGCTTCTGTACTGCCACGCAATTGGTTTGCTATCTTAGAGGATCGGACTTGACAGAGCGTTACGCAACGTATCACCATCGAAGAAAAAGGACGGTATGTTCTGTCGCAGTAGGGTGTGCCGCTCGAATGTGACTCTTTGCTAACGGAACGTTATGCGATCTAATCGTATAGTATGAAAGAGCCTATTTTTTATCGGAAAGAAATAATATAGGCAAACGAGAAATACTTAGGATGTTAAAGCCAACTAAGTAGGTACCTTGAAATTCCGAAACATTATACAGGAATGTTAGGGAATCCTGTGAACCATCCTAAAGAATGCAAGGTCCGTAACTCGGTCTGGCGCGCTTAAACATCTGCCTGGACTTCGGTATAAATTCCTCGAGCAGATTTTTCGCTTAGATACTTTTTACTTTTTGCCGCAAAATACTTACCTACCATCGAACTACGGTGCATATAAGTGCAGTAGTTGATGCGGTGATCAGCCAGGCTAACATTAGCCTTCAAAGGCCGACCATGCCTATATGTGCTCAAGATTGAGTCTTAATAATACGACGAGTTTGCAGAAAACTATAAAAAATAGGTCCCGGTTATTATCACTAACATGATAATAGTCGTCTAAGCCCGCCAATCTGCATTGGAGCAGCTTGGTAGGTCTAAGCTCTAATTTCCTCTCTCCTGTAAGAGTGGAGGCCTGTGCCCAGCTGTGGGACGTTAATGGACAGTAGCGGTGGTGGTGGCGCCTGGGACAGCTATTTATCTAAATTACCTTAATAGATCTTTGCCCATAATTGGAAGCTAATAAACAGACAAACAGAGTTACGTATATACATTCTGATCACTGATATACGAGTAGTTGGGTATTAAGTTAAGATTGCTTATTTTAAACTCGCTACCGCTCATTCAATATGAGCTGAAGCTAATAATTTTCGCCTTAATTTACGAGAGATTTTTTAAACATCTTTCAAGCTAAGCATTGTTAAGACACCCCTGGGTGCGGGATTATAAGATTATTATCTCATTTTTTGGGATTCCGTTCCCCAAAAGGGAAGGAGGAACCCTTATAGTATCACTTCGTTGTCCGTCCGTCTGTCTGAACCCTTGGAGCTGTAAAAAAAACAATCTTCTATAAGTTAACGCCATCAAAAGGCACGGCTGTTTATGCCGCATATTTTGACACTCGCTAATAAATCAAAACCTATAGGGTACTTCCCGTTGACCGAAATTCATTATTTAGGGTTCCGTACTGAAAGGGTGTCGAATTGTTTGTCAGGCGCTACCGGTTTAGCGCCTTGTAAGCCAGTTATTTCACAGCTGATTCCGTGTTGTTATACATCTTTCGTGTTTTTGTACTAAAATAATTTACATTGTGTGGTGGTAAGGAATTCATTTTGCGCGAGTCTGAGTCGCACTTGACCGGATTTTTACGGAAAACACCTTTAATGTGCTATTTAAGGCGCCACCACACACGATACTTACAGCGTCGCTTCAGCGACTAAATACCATTTCTAAGCCCTACAAAAGTTTTGGCATCAGTGATTAAATAGCTTTTTGGTAGCTCGTGCTGCATGCCAAATTCTAACGAAATTTTTGAACATTAGTATCTTTTTTTTTTTTTTTTTTTATCCACTACAAGTTAGCCCTTGACTGCGATCTCACCTGATGGTAAGTGATGATGCAGTCTAAGATGGTAGCGGGCTAACCTGTTAGGGGCATGGCAGTTATATTATACCCATCCCCCTATTCGGTTTCTACACGGCATCGTACCGGAACGCTAAATCGCTTGGCGGCACGTTTTTGCCGGTAGGGTGGTAACTAGCCACGGCCGAAGCCTCCCACCAGGAATCCCATCTGAAGCTATCCTAAGCTACAAGTTCAACTACGTGGCAGTTGAAGCGATAAAATGAGGTTCTAGTATCAGTCATTTTGATACTGTCCTCAAAAGTGCATAAAAGTTCAAAGCCCACGAGAATGATAACAGAAAGAGCAATAAAAACTCGAAGGAATCACTAAGAGCTCGTATTTGCTACTATTAATAATAATAATTAACTGATCAATATTAATTGCCAAAACGCGAAACGCTCTGATACTAAGACTATCGTGTGTGTTTTGGCTTTAAGAGGTCTCGAGTCGAAAGCTTGTCCAAAGTTTGAAGGTCAAGTAAAGTTAAGTAATTTTCATTATCTTCTTTTTACTTTTTATTCCTAACGGAAGAACAGTAATGGTTTATTAGGTAGATAGGTATCATTTAAATTCAACAACGACAGAGTATTTTACTTCTCAATGTGAATAATTCTGTTAAATACAATCTCTAAGCTAAATTTACAGGACGAAATCTAGTGCTGACTCTTTTCGAAAGAAGCATAGTGTAAAGGGAGGTCAATACAACTAGACGTAACTTTTTAGTTTAGTTTAGAGACTGTAGCTTAGTTAGTAAAATAGATAGAATTATCCACAACAGGTAACTAGTTAACTTCATAATATTTTAGTTGAGAGATTGTGTAATACAGAATTAGCTACAATATTTTCTTGTTAACCAGTAGGTACATACTAAGTAACATAATAGACACGGCCACCTATAAATGTGATAGGCACTAATAAAATAACCTTTCTTCTCTAAACTAATCATTGGCTCAAAGGCCAGCACGTCGCATCGCTGGAAGATTAGCTATTTTCTAACCCACGTTTTTCTTGAAAAGGTACGCCAGGAAACGTATAACAGACTTGGATTCTAACCATTCTAATGCTGGTTATATTAAATTTACCTGAGAATTTCGGTCTTAGTTACCAGCTATTTTTGTGTTGCCATAATATTTTTTTATTTTGTGAGACTCAAAGGAAATGAGTCTTACAACTAAATCTACAAAGTATATTCATGCAACGCTATTAATTGTGTGAATAAAATAGATTCAGCAGAGTTGCTATACATTTTGTTTCATAACAGATTTAGATTTAAAATCGTAACATTTTCTCGTACCTGTGCACTACTTGTAATACACAATGGCGTGCAGCTCATAGAAGCAAGTAAAGAAAACCGAAGTGAAGACTCGACAAATACAGAAATCCATTAAAACCAAATATTTAAAACAAGTAACCTCAATTGTAGTAACCTAATTTTTATTTCATTAAGTATGACCTGTAGAACAGGTTCCTATAACGTATCCATATTTCTATAGTAACTGCCACGCTGGTCTAGTGGTTAGCATGTTCGACTAAGGCCGACGAGGTCCCGGGTCGGACCATAATTAAGTATTGAATTTTTCTGACTAGAATTTCTCAGTACTAGCCCGGACTTGGCGGAAGTTGGCGGTGTTTCATCCCCGTGCCTCGGAGAAAGCCGTCGGTCCCGGCTATTATCACTAACATGATAATAGTCATTAAAGCCCACCATTGGAGCAGCGTGTTCGGTCTAAGCTCTAATTCCCTCTCTCCTATGAGAGTGGAGGCCTGTGCCCAGCAGTAGGACGTTACATGGTGGTGGTGGATTTCTGTAGGTAGGTACGAATGATAAAATCCACTATGTTTCTGTTTTTCTACATATTGTTTAACTTTTTGGTACATAAAAAAAAAATCTTATACATGCTCATTCGTATTTCCAAGATTTCTACATTTTAAATCATTATAGTTACAGTAAAACATTAAAAAATATTCCTAAGAGATATTTTATCCAAAAGTACGTTTCGTTCACAAAACATTGAAACCGAAAGGAGCAGGGCAAGGAAGATTAACCCTCCACTGACTCACGTTTTTCCTAAAAAGATAAGTCGGCTCACATTCAAAGGCATTTTGTTGCCAGTTATTTCGATATTTTCCAGGGAATTCCTTTCTGTGCGACACATTTACCGTGGTTTTCTAACCTTTTTTCCATTTGGCATGGAATATACCTACTCGAAACCAATCTTTTCAGCAAAAAGTGAAACGATTTTTGTTTAAAAATCAATTGTGTATTCGTCGTCGTCATCGAAGTCACCTAGAAGCAAGTCGGTGATGAATGATTGATGCTTGGAAGGTGTATGGCGCTTGTTATTAATTTCTATAATAAGAAATCGTACCGCAGTCCTAAATTGTATGGCGCCATCGTGGTATTGCATAAAATCATTAAACCGCTATTAACAAACAAACAAACAAACAAACAAACAAACAATACCTTAATATTATAAATGCGAAAGTGTGTCTGTCTGTCTGCTACGCTTTCACAACAATTTCGACGAAATTTTTTACACAGATCAGTTATATGTTAAATCCCGGGAGAGGACATTTACCTCGGAAAATAAAAGAGTTCGGAAATTTTGCAAGACCTAGGTAATACGCGGGAGAAGTCGTGGGCACCATTTAGCTTATACATAATAATATGATCTAATCTCAATTTTGTGTTTTTAAAGTATTAATACTTTTAATACTTTAATATTAAGAACAAAATTTCATTTATTATTCTCTCTGATCTCTTAAAAAGATAATCTAAGAGCAGAAAATCCGTGTTTTAGAAAACATTAACCTATTAACAAAAGGCGATAAAGACTTGACACAGTTCCATTTACTATCTTTATTTACTCGTAGTTCCCTTCGGAACTTCGCAGACGAAAGTCGCTTGCTCCGTCTACAGCCTTCTATCTTTAATCTGGCTTAAAATACCCGAAGTAAATTTTACGAGGCGGCATGTTTACGCAACAAACTCATCACTCAGGGTGTCCGCAAAACAAAACAAATGCTCGATACTTATCCGCTAAAACGGGAATGGCCGTTAATACGTCCAAATTGTGTAAAAGATTACCGAATCCCGCAATGCGACGAAATCGGGATTTACCGTGACGGAAGTCGGAAACTTTGCTTTAAAAGATTGGGGATTACTCTTTTCAATATACCTTTCTAGTATTAAATTTGATTCATTTTAGCCACTGTTTGTGTTCACGTAATTTTCGAAATCGGGAGTTGTAACAAAACAGCATACGACATAGAAGAAAAGGGCAATAGGGATTATGACTATGTCAAAATACATGAATAATAATCAGTTAAAATAATTTATTTAGAAGGTCTCCCAAAAGACCTAAAATACACAATATCCTCGGTTAGTTCGTTATAATAAGTTTGTTATCCATTTTAAACCATAGATTAAAGAAAAAAAGAGCGTTAAAAATTGATGACGTTACAACTATGTATTTATACATTATACCCAGATAAACTGTTCGAAACTAGTCGGGCATTTTTCCGACAGAACACGTGAGTTTATCCGGGTATTATGTATAGTTATAATGAATATCACTCACGATAGTTAAAACGTTAAAATAACTATGTATTTCATAAAAAATTCCATACAAGAAGCGCGTTTTTATTATAATTTAAGTTTGATAAAGAGTTGCTGATTTGATTGAGTTGTCATCACCCTTATTAAGTGTTCAGCGTTGTTATTACAACTCTATAACTTCCCTTTTTAATGTGCGCGATCTGTGTGTACTACTCATCCATAGTTAATAAATTATAATTTATATATTTATTTCTTAGAATAAATAATGACAATAATCTATATATATAAAAATGAATCCCTATTTCCCTTGGTCACGGCATCACGCGTGAACGGCTGGACCAATTTCGCTAATTCTTTTTTTGTTGTGTCTGTTATTCTAAGGAGAAGGTTCTTATGAAAGAAAAAACTAAGAATGTTGCGCGGAACATTAGAAAATTTAAGAAAACTTAACGGCCATATTAACTTCGCGCGTTTGACAGTTCGCGCGTTTGATGAATGTGAATTTAGCTGTTAGCTGTTTTTTTTTATTGTATACTACTTTTTATCCCGGAAAATTAAAGAGTTCCCGCGGGTACCAAAAAACCGTCCACGCGGACGAAGTCGCGGGCATCAGCTAGTAATTAATAAACAAATCTGGGGTCACGGGAGTGACCCCGCCAAAGCGAGCCAAAGGAAACGGGGCACTACCTACCTTTTCTCGAAGCGTTTCGTCGGATTTTCGAACCGTCATAGCTTAGGTCCAGATGATGCTAGAAAGCTGAAATTTTCAGGATAAGGTGTTGTTGGCAAACTTACCAAATATACCAAGTATCAATTTTCTAGCATATATAGTTTTAGATTTATTGATACCTGAAATACGTCGATTTCGTGACTGACTCACTGACCGTCATCAACATGAAAAAGGTACTTCCTGAAGTGCTAGAAGGCTGAAATTTGTTATGTAGGCTAGAATTCGCATATAAACAACAGGAAAATTAAGAAATCTGAAACTTTTCCCCTCCAACCCCTCCTATAGGGGGTGCAAATCTGACAGCATTTCCTCGTATTTTAGAACAGTCATAACTTCGGTACGGATGATGGTAGAAAGCTTTAATTTTCAGGATAACATGTCGTTGGCACATTTATTAAACATACTAAGTTTCAATTATCTAGCATTTATGGTTTCAGATTTATTGATACCTGAAATACGTACTTTTGGGGGTTTTTTACTTTTACTAAATCACATGAAACACGAAACCTCTAGGGTACTTCCTAAAGTCCTAGAAAGCTGAAATTTGGTATGTAGACTAGGAATTACACATAAACAATGGAATAATTAAGAAATCTGAAACTTTCTTTTTCCAACCCCTCTTATTGGGGGTGCATGGGACAGCGTTTCCACGTATTTGCTAACCGTTATAGCTTCAGTCCGGATGATGCTGGAAAGCTGAAATTTTCAGGATAAGATGCTGTTGGCCGACTTATTAAACATACCAAGTATCAATTGTCTAGCATTTATAGTTTCAGATTTATCGATAACTGAAATACATCGGTTTCGTAATTTAGCCTTATAAATAGCTGATGAAAATCAAAACCTCTAGGGTAGGTACTTCCCAAAGCCCTAGAAAGCTGAAATTTGGTATGTGGGCTAGGAATTTCATATAAATAATGGGAAAATTAAGAAATCAGGAACTTTTCCCTTCCAACCCCTCCTATAGGGGGTGCATAATAGCTGTACAGTCGGTACTTAAAGAAATATGTGCAAAATGCAGTATACATACATAATACCATACATAAATAATAAAAATATACAATTCATGACTCAGGTACAAAGGTTCTGAATACCAACATTATGCCCCTAGCAGAATTCGAACCCGCGACCTCTCCCTCAACAGTCATGGTCTGTAACCACTCGGCCAAACAGGTCGCCAATAATAATCACGTAATCTTGTCATTTTTTATTCTCATTATTTTCATTTTATTACTGAAAAATTATAAAATATACTTACAACATAAAATATTTTTCAGAGGTAAATATATCTACAGTAATCATTGGCGAAGAGTCCATGTAAGACCCGATCCCATCTGCATCCCTTTAGGAATTGTTCAATAAGTAGGTAATCAACGATATTTTCGTCCAACTCTGTTCTCCGAACTAAACACTCTGTTCATTGGTTTGAATTAAATTAACGCGTGACAATTTATAGAAAAGTAGATGATGCCCGCGACTTCGTCTGCGTGGATTAAGGTTTTTTGATTCCAGCGGGAACTGTTTAATTTTCCGGGATAAAAAGTAGCCTTTGTCCTTCCCTGGGATACAGACTATCCCTGTACCAAATTTCATCAAAATCGGTTGAAAAGATAGGCCGTGAAAGCGCAGCAGACAGACAGACACACTTTCGCATTTAAAATATTATATGGATCTAAACCATTGAGGTATTATGTACTAACGTACATATAATTAAATGATCTGAACTAATATTATAAAGAGGAAAGATTTAACCGTGAGTTTGCTGTGGATAAAATCAAAAAATACTCAACCGATTTTAAAAATTCTTCCGGCACTTCACTTAATTCATTCTTCAAGGCACTCTATATTATAAAAATTAATCATATCGCAGTGCTAATGTAAAATCTTATGTACTGCTCGGTGCCCACTGGCTTTAGTTAGTGGGTAAAAAAGAATGGACTATTATCATGATTAGTGCTAGCCTTGCGAAGCGGGGCGGGTCGCTAAACAACAATAAGCAGATAGAAACCGGCCGGCCCATACAACCAAATATCTTTAATACTGAGCACCAGACTCGAAAATAAGAACTAACTTAAGTATGTAGGGATTTGCCGCTCATTACAAACATATAGCAAACCCACAAAGAAAAGAGGAAACGATAGAGAGTGGGCAATGAAAAAAGGAATAACTGTAGTGCGAGAAACAGAGTCCAAAAAATTAAAATTTCTAGTGCGCCTGCCAAAAAGAAATGAAATCCCACCAAAACCATTTCATGGATAGGCTGCCAAAACTCGCATACAAGTCCAAATCATAATGCTTTCACTGTTAAAAAGTTATGAGATCTCTAGTAGAGCCAAGCCCCTAGTTGAGCTCCGATTTGTGCTGCGCATCATGATAGCCCATGGGGCCAGTTCCAAGTCCAAAGTGTACAGGTTTAAGTACTTTTGGCTGTACCACATTTACTACATAGAAGTCCTGACTCTATAAACTCTACATCTTGATAAAAAGATGTGGCTTGGCCGTTTCGTGATTCTCGCACAAACTATACCTATTCCACGAACATTAAATGATTGATTGGATCACGAAACAGCCAAGCCACATCTTTTTATCAAGATGTAGAGTTTATAGAGTCAGGACTTCTATGTAGTAAATGTGGTACAGCCAAAAGTACTTAAACCTGTACACTTTGGACTTGGAACTGGCCCCATGGGCTATCATGATGCGCAGCACAAATCGGAGCTCAACTAGGGGCTTGGCTCTACTAGAGATCTCATAACTTTTTAACAGTGAAAGCATTATGATTTGGACTTGTATGCGAGTTTTGGCAGCCTATCCATGAAATGGTTTTGGTGGGTATTATATTCAAAATACTTAGCTAATAATTTATTATTGGAAAAGTGTCCTACTGTCTGTTATCTTTACTCTCTAATGGGCCATCCATTAGGATTACTTAACAGATTAAATAATTATATTTTGATGATACTCGATACAAACTTTTTACACCGAAAAAAATAGCTCTAACGGGATTTGAAAAAAATCGGAAATCCAAGGTATTCAGTATAGTTCACAAATACAAGGAAGAAGAGATACTGTACGTAAACAGATTTGAGGTCATAATATTTCATAATTTAATGGAAAGAAGTCCGTCAACGTCTCAAAGGATTTTCGCGTCTCATCCCCTATAAAATAAAATTCTCATAAAAGGATAAAATAAATCATCCAAAACAATAACTATGAACCCGTCGACTGAGTTACCCGCTTAGTTTATAACTTTTTTAATTGATATTTTTATGAAGTTTCCGCAAGTCATTAAAACGGGCGCAAAGCTGCGGAGTAGTTAGCTCTACGTATCTAGCTCTCGTAATAATAATTAATTCGTAATAAGTATGTGAACGAGTTGTTATAAAACCTTGTGAGAAGTTATAAAATGTTAAAGTTACAACTTTAACACTATATAAAAGGTTACAACTTATACCGAATTATGAAAGTTAAAACGCTGTTTCATAGGTTGCGATATTTTTTTCTTTTTGGAAGTGTATAAATACCTACTAGCAGTACTCGACGTTTCAGAATGACGAATAATGCTATATAATATGGTTTAGGGCTTTAGGTCATTCTCTTCACTCTACATTCTCACTTTGAGAATATTACCGAGAACTCTCAGGCAGATTTCCTAACGGTATTTGTCTACCTTTAGAGAAATAGATACAGAAAACTCTTCCTTTAACTATTTGGATAAACATGAAAGTGTCGTAACAGTTTAATATTTGCTTTGCAACAGGTTTCAAGAAATCTTTGAAAAATACGATATATTTATCACTCATGCAGGCTTTTCAGTGGGAACTCGACAAATATAGCAACGAAATGCCCTTGAACCGAAGTTTTGCTTGCCTTTTTACTGAAACGTGAGGTAGATATAGGGGTTACCTCGACAACGTGACGTACGTTCCGGAGGCTCAAACTAACAATTTGTTCTGTAAAAGCAACAATGGGGCTGATTCTGTAGTGCACAATCTCTAAACTAAACTAAAATGGCAGCTTTAAACCTAGTTCTGTCCCTTTTCGTAGGAAGTATTAAGAAAGGGTTAGCAATATTTGTAATTCTCTAATTTTATTTTAGTTTAGAGATTGGGCACTACAGAATCAGCCCCAATGTTTATTTAAAATAACTTTAGAAAGATAGATTTCATAGCAAAGTGTGTACCGTACCCTACTATATTGGCCATCAAAAAAGACTTTAAACACGTTTAAGTTACGATTTAGTTTTAAGTCTCAATGATTACGATTTTCTTACACTATTTGACATAATTTTTAAACCCTAAGATGCTAAAAGAAGGGTGTTATAAGTTAAACGTGTGTATCTGTACGTCTGTCTGTGCGCTCGTATCGTATCGTAGCGTTCAAACGAATGAACCGATTTTAATTTAGTTTTTTCTTTGTTTAAAAGGTGACTTGACCGAGAGTTTTATTAACTATGATTCAATCGAAAATCGGTTCAGCCATTTGAAGATCATCAGCTCTTTTCTAGTTGATGAAGGGATGTGAGCAACTTCCACAGGTCTGATCGAATCAAAATTGGTCCTATTACTTCAATAATATGTCGGTTTTTTTTAAATGAAACTTTTTAGAATCATTGATTTAAAAATTCGATAAAACAAAAAATGAAACGAAAAAGCGACACCAATAAGAGACAAACTATTCATACAAGGAATACAAGTTATATTTTCTCTCGTGGGCTACTTTTCTGAAGTTTCACTTCTGCCGTGTGTGAGTTGCACATACACACTTTTTTTTAATTTTAATTTATATTTGTCCATGAATAATGGAGAACTTGAGTAATAGAGCTGAGAACATCTCCACCTGTATTTCGCAAAAGTGTAATTTCTATCTCTTTGACAGTCGCAAACGACACGAAAGTGGCAATCACAAAGTGTACCCTTTTCCTAAGCTCCCGTCTCTAAAGTTAATTCTATCGTCCCTTCCATTTAACCAGTATATACTTTCGTCTTCGACCTATTTAGTGAGGTAGTAATACAGTTAAGTATAAGATCCTTTTAAGTTAAGTTTACAATATAAGTTTATTTTAGGATGGAATGGCCTATAGTAAACCAAAGTCGGTGAATAGATTTGTGACCGAGCTTTTAGAGATAAATATCTAGGGCGGTTAATTTATTTCAGGGTATTGGATTTCGATAAAGTAGCTGGAATTGCTTTCTTTTTGGTATATTTTCATACGCTATGACATTAGTATTTGTAGTAAAATTTTAATAGCATTTTTATACATAACTATGCCTATAAAATGTATTAAAAAAAAATCTAAGTGTTCGGGATACGATAACACTGCTACAGAGACTATAAACAGTAGGTAAACCGAGATCACACTCTCTCTCTCTCTTATCAACCCATTGCCGGCTCACTCCTCTTGGAATGAGAAGGCTTTTGGTCATAGTCCACTACGCTGGTCAAGTGCAGATTGGCAGTTTGGCAGAAGGTGTGTGACCTTCGAGAACATTATAAAGAACTCTCGCCTCTCGGGCAAGCAGGTTTCCTCACGAATCATGATTTTTTCGTTCACCGTATGAAGCAAGTGATGTTTAATTCCGTAAAACGCACATTACTTCGAAAAGTTGGAAGTGCCTGAGGATCGAACTCACGAACAAGAGGTCGGGTCTCTTAACCGCTATGCTATCAAAACACAAAAAAAACAGAAATATATATGTTAAAAATCAGGCTTTAGTTATTTTTTTTACTAATAAGCAAATAACGACGATGCAATAGTACAACGGACTAAGTTTGAACCTCAAACTAACTCTAAAAACTAGTTGCCAACAACGGCCATAATTAAAACCAGATCCTGATCAGTACCAGGAAAAGGCTGTATTGGAAAAAGTACACAACGTTGAAAAACGAATACACTCGTACAATGTCACAAACGGGACGGTTCTGTAAATTCTAATTAAAACTTTGCACGCCTAATTAGACTGATTCCATGCCCTTCGGAGTTGGGACTTCGTATCGGGCCGAAATTTTTTGATTTACAAACTTTTCGTGACAATGAGAGCTTACCATTAATTTACCTTTTAGATAGGATTTTTAGTTTATCTGGAGAGAATAAGGGCATTAAATCAAAATAATTATTGTACGTAAGAGCACGGTAATATTATCTATATAATATTACCGTGGAGTATTGTAAGTTTGGTACCTTTTTTTAAAATTCATAGACCAGCGCTCGTCTGCAATCAAACTTACAGGCAAGTGGTAATGCAGTCTATATGGCTGCTACATCGACCACACAAGCTAGTAGTAACTTAGCCACAGTCGAAACCTCCCACTAGAAGACTGAACTGGGAATCGAACCCGGGACCTTCCGCTTGTTAAACAACCACCACACCACCACAAAAGCCCATTAACGCCCCACTGCTGGGCACGGGCCTCCACTCTCATAGGAGAGAGAGAATTAGAGCTTGGACCCACCACGCTGCTCCAATGCGGGTTGGCGGGCTACAATCTGTTGTTAAACAACAGATCTCACCAATTAGTATATCCCACTGGACGAGGTTATAGATTCGATAATTGGTTCGAGCACGGGTCACAATTAATTTTTTGGGTTTTATGACTAGAAATTCTTAGTACAAGTACAAACCCGAAGATAAGCAATAGGCACTAGGCGCTTTCCAGTACGGAGATAAGTAGTTCAAATTATGTACCCCACTCAATGCAACTTTAGCTTCACGCAAATCTACGCAGAAATAGGTAGGTATATGCATCATCTAATAAGAAATACGAAGCAGGGAGGGTAATAAACTGAGCTCATGAAAGGACATAAATTAAATAAATACCTTTACTAAAATGCGAGCTAATAAAATTTAGGGACAATGTGTACGAGCAGGGGTAGTTATGCGGGTGTCCCTTAACGCTTTGCTCTCTATTTGTTTTGCGTTCGGCTCTGATGTTTGTTTGTACAAACACCAGAGCCGAACGAACGAACGTAGTTTCGTTGATGGAAATGCCTGTTGAATCTGTGGCATAAAGATAATCTAATTATTTTTGTTTATTTTAAGCGAATACATTTAATGTAATTAAAAAATAAAGTATTAATTAAAAAACTCCCGACTACGGAAAACCTTTTTTCTTATACGACGAATTACCTAAATAATAATCAGATCGAGTATGCCAGATGGGAGGCGATAATGAAAGTCACTTAACTCCACGTGACCTTTAGACCTATCCCTCTACACGAGAACACTTGGAAGCCCATGAAGGTTGCTCCCTACAGAAAAAATAAAGATAATTTCATAATCTGATATCCGAAGAGGCCCTAAAATAAAAACGCTTAATTTACTCCAAGAGTTCTTCACAAAATATACGCAAGTATATTATAAGGTGAAAATAAGTTACCGTTGTTGGTCACAGTATACAAGCGTGAGCGGGTTTTTCATAAAATTATAAAATAAAATGTAAGAAATCGACAGTAATTCCCCCGACTAGTTTCAGTGTTGTCTAATCTTGATGTTTTCGATCATTAACACATGTTAAAATATGTTATTTGTAACATTTTTTTTGTAATATAATATTTATCTATGTTCGTTCGCTAACCAATATTTCCCCATCAAGGAAGTGATAAGTGAAGTCAATCTTTGTATTTAGTAAGTTCTTATGGACCTATACTGACTGAATTTCGGCCACGGCGGCTATTTTTCATTTAGATTACGGCTAAGACAATCAAAATCCCAATTGTCTAAGAAAATCGTAATCAAACATATTATAACTCGAACTAGGGAGCTCATACATGCTTTTCGACATGCATGAATAATTAGTCGTTTGACAAACATAGCAGATTACGAATTTTATACACAATTGGGTTTAAAATTAAGATCTTCATGATCAATGCAATACATTTAGCAGGTAACTATATCCGCCAACTCTTGTACACCATGAATAATGTAATCCTCACTTTGCACGAGCGCAATAATTGCCAGCACCATCCAGCTCTCTGAGAGCCAGTCTGATTGGCTCCTCCTAAATTACTTGAACACTCTTTTTCTAAAACATCTCTTAGCAGCTTCTTAAAAACGAGCCTCGGGTGATTTCTTTTTTTTCTCGTTCAACGAAATTGCTGTTTGAACAGCACTTGCAAAGTTAAATTTATTAAAAGTTTATCACTATTTTTCGTTTGACTACAAAATTAAATTATATAATATTTCATTAGGGATTCTATAGGTAAGTGTACATATTTCATGGCGTATCAAATTCTTTTTCTATGATGAATAAGGCAGTATTTTTACACAGTAGTTTACACAGTAGTTTAGACGACCTCCGTGGCGCAGTGTTGAGCGCTGTTGCCTTAACGTGTGGAGGTCCCGGGTTCGATCCCCGGCAGGGTTTGGAAATTTATAATTTCTGAATTTTCCCTGGTCTAATATAACTGCGTATGGGTTTAATATAACTGCCATGCCCCTAACAGGTTAGCCCGCTATCATCTTAGACTGCATCATCACTTACCATCAGGTGAGATTGCAGACAAGGGCTAACTTGTAGTGGATAAAAAAAAACCTGCCGCGTCGCGCCGCGCCTCTGTAGTGGGGTTAGACCTATATTGCGCATCTACTCTAGGTACACCAGTATGCCTTTATTAGCAACTAGATGAGGCCCGCGACTTCTTCCACGTGGATTAAGTTTTTTTGAACTCCTTAATTATCCGGGATACAACCTATCCCTGTACCAAATTTCATCAAAATCGGTTGAACGGTTGGGCCGTGAAAGCGTAGCAGACAGATAGACAGACACACTTTCGCATTTATAATATTAGTATGGATGGCTGCAATACATTTTTATCCGATATTCCCAGGAACAAAAATTAGTTATTCCCGCGAATTCACCTGTCTCCTTCCACGTTTCTGCGCTATAATAGAAATGCGTATTATCAAATCGTAATCATCGCTTTGAAAGCATTTCCATTTTGCTATACGAAAAAAGAAAAAATAAACAGAAAGCGGTAGAGGTATGTATTGCTTCGCGAAATTCTCATTATTCCACCCGGTTCGCAGCTGTCGCGTATTAAATCAAACTCCTTGAAAAGATTTCTTTTTATTTATTCACGTCATCTATATTTTGCACATGAAATTTCCTCTAAGAGTTTATTACTTGATTTCTTTTTTATGCTGTTAGCTTTTCTACATTATTCATTGTTGCGTAGTACATTTTTTACAGGATTACGAAAAAAATTCAAAATATGTAGATGTACATATATTTTATATCTATACAGTTTAAAAGCTGATCCAGTACAAAATATGTGCTGTATGACAAACAAAATTGATCGGTGTTCTAGAAGTATAACAGCTCTCTGTTATCGAAATTCTATCCGGTATGTCGTACCGACAAGTTCTTTGGGGTTTCTATACCAACCTGAAAGCCTAAACCGCCTGATAATTGCTCCTCTAGTATTAAGACAACTATATCTAGTTTCAACAGTTAGTACATACCTACTTATCTTTACTTCATAGATTTAGGATTGGTCATCTGCTATAGCGCATCCAATCCTAAATCTATGCTTTACATAAATAGTTAACTAGCCTTTTGTAAGTTTTTTGATTCCCGCGGGAACTCCTTAATTTTTCGGAATAAAAAGTAGACTATGTCACTCTCCAGGTCCTCAACTATACCCATGCCAAAAATCACGTCGATCCGTTGCTCCGTTGCGGTGTGATTGAAGGACAAACCAACAAACCAACAAACAAACACACTTTCGCATATTTTATAATATTAGTATGATACTTATTTATCTTGTTATAACCAGCAGCTGTCACTAAAGCCGTACAGTAAAGAAAATGCTTCAGAGTTCCGACACGTCTGATCTGTAAGCCTAAAAGCTGCCTATTGCTGCTTTATAAAAATATGACAACTCTAATAATAATATCCATACTATCCATACTAATATTATAAATAGTAATCTGTCAGTCTGTTTACTCAGCGTAGCAGATTTTAACGTAATTTAAAATAGAATTAGACCTCTCTATTATAAGCTACAACAGTGGCATCATATTATGTGCAGTGTGTGCCCCTTAAAAGATTTCTATAACACTTCTATTATCCACATGACCTCTGTTATTTATCAAAAAAATATTATAAATGCGAAAGTTTGGATGGATGTATGGATGTATGGATGGATGTTTGTTACTCAATCACGCTCTAAGGGCTGAACGGATCTGGATGAAATTTGACACAGAGATAGATTGTAGTCTGGAATAGCACATAGGCTACTTTTTATCCCGGAAAATTAAAGAGTTCCCGCGGGAATCGAAAAACCTTAATCCACGCGGACGAAGTCGCGGGCATCAGCTAGTCATTCATAATAGAAACTCGGGGAAAATTTGCGAAAACTCAACCCGATAGTATTGTTTGAAAACCAATGATGTGACAGAAAAGTTTCGTTACTGCGGTCTTGCCTATACCTATATCTATTATAATAAGTCAGGCTCTCGAATAATGAAAATAAATGCTGAGATTTTGCAGACTTACTAGGTATTTCTAAATAGTTTTATTTCGCTCATTTTTATATTTTTTATTCCGAGAAGATGTTGTTGTTGTTGGTGTTACATAGTGTATCAATTTTTATTGAAAGAATAAAAAAAACATTGCTTTAGTAGGTATCAATATTATTATTGTATACCAAAGCAATGCTTCGAAATATCAAAAGATACAAGGTATGGCAAAAATCCTCGGAAATAGGTTCAAAGGTATTTTTTTTCAATTACTATAGCACGGTATTTTTATAGGTTTTCAGACGAGGACGTCCAGTCAAGCTGAAAAATGAACGGCAGCGTTTACAAAGATTGTCTTCAGAGAATTAATTAAAATGTTGGCTAGAGGATAGCAACGTCCGTGTGTCCTAAATATTTTCCAGAAATTTAGAAGTAAGTACCAAATTTACAGGTATCGGTTTATATTTTAGTACTAGATGATGTCCGCGACTTCGTCCGCGTAGATTAAGGATTTTGGATTTCCCCAGGAAGTCGGGATCAAATGTAGTCTGAGTTAATCTCCGTTCCAAATTTCAGCATCGATTAAGTCATTGTGGCGCGAAGGAGTAACAAACATCCAAACATGTTCACATTTACAATATTGAGTAAGATTGAGGTAGGTCAATTTAGGATGCGGAAAGGGCCTGGGAACCCAACGCATTATTTTTCAAAGAAATCTCCTACCATTACGTGATTAATGGAAAGACATCACAACCTTCAGCAATAGGAATACGACGTATAGAGAGAGGGAGTACATAATTCAGGTCAAGCTTTGAACTGTTTCCTTTAACAATTTTTACATCATCATCTGATTCCGACTGCGACCCAATAGACTACTAGAGCAAGGGTCTCCATTCAGAATCAGACGGGTCAATATTAGGCCAACAGTCCACCAAGCTCTCCATGTATTAATTGACTGATTTCTCATAACTTTGAGAACATTATGGAACAACGTTCTCAAAACACGCAAGTTTTTCTCCACCAGTGAAGTAAAATTGTCATTGCTTGAAAATTAAAATGCCCAAATTGAAGGTAATTTAAATTTAAGTATTATAAATTAAATACAATATAAATAATCTAATAATAATCAATTTTGGTTATGCTTAGAACTGTTCCCTGCACGATAACAATATTTTCTATGATTGTTCGTTTTAATTGGCGAGAATAAAAACAGACCTACTGCAGCTGTTAAGAGCCTGGACTTTTTAATAAAGCGGAATAATCGACGCAATCATTTCACAATTTGTCGCTTGAAGAGACGAGGAGGTCCTTATGAAATAAAAATTTAATATAAGCGCGCCCGCACGGTTCGTAATAAATAACAGCACTAATTAATTGTCAACGGAGCAGCGGAAATATCTGTACGAATAATTAAGGCAATATGGATCTCAAAATTTTAAAGCTTAATAAAATTTCTAAATTGACTACTTTTTCGTCATTTTATTGAGATTCTATATATTTCTTGTATATTATATTATATTTATGTCTTTCTTTTTTCCTTTATTCTCATTCTCAAACATTCATTTACTCTAATCTAAATGAGATTAGAGTAAAAAACCGGCCAAGTGCGAGTCGGACTCGCGCACCGAGGGTTCCGTACAAACCTGTAGTAAGTTTTACGATATAAGACGTATTAAAAACAAGACGAAATGAACCGCAAAACTAACTTTGTTTGTAGAGGTTTATTGTTAATATCAAAAAATAACGTTTGTTGTATGGGAGCCCCCCTTTAATATTTACTTTATTGATATTTAATTATTTATTTTGAAAGGTAATATACAAGTTAATATTCTGTGAAAATTTGAACCGTCTACCTGTTACCGTTTTTAATATTGAGCAAAAAAATACGAAAAAAACACGTTTATTGTATGGGGACCCCCCTTAATATATATATTTTTTTAATTTTTAGTATTTGTTGTTATAGCGGCAACGGAAATACATCATCTGTGAAAATTTCAGCTTTCTAGCTATCACGGTTTATGAGATACAGCCTGGAGACAGACAGACAGACAGACAGACAGACAGACAGACAGACAGACAGACAGACAGACAGACAGACAGACAGACAGACAGACAGACAGACAGACAGACAGACAGACAGCGGAGTCTTAGTAATAGGGTCCCGTTTTTACCCTTTGGGTACGGAACCCTAAAAAAGGAATAATAATCATTGACTGTAATATCAGAATTTGGCTAATCCAACCCGTTTCGCTGGCATTGATTTTCTGAAACTATTATTAATTATTACCTACTCTAATATTGATTATATTAAGTGTATTTAATTGAAAAAAGTAAAATTATTTATTATTAGCGAAAAAAATTCATAAAATTTCAAATTGCAGCTCTATTTTACAGCTCGGCAGTTCGTTTTAAGCCAGCTGTATGGTTACTCCCAGTTTTAACATTGCAGATACGATTGAGTGACGTGAGCGTTCGATCGCATTTGCGTCAAACTAAAATGAACCTTAATAGCATTGATTTAGAGCTCAGTTTCGTGTATGCATTCACAGTGAGCGCTCCAAACGGTACGTTTCGAAATTTAAATCGGTTGCACTGAATTTGTGGCTCTAAATCAATGCTATTAAGGTTCATTTTAGTTTACGCAAATGTGATTCACCTCACTTAGTGAGACCGTATTTTAAATTCGATCAATCTCAGAGTAAGGGTACTTAAAACTCTGACTAAAATAATGTGAATTATGAGAGGAGTGTGGCCACAGAACATATAATAAGAGGTTAGAAAGGCGATGTGGGCGGGTCACGCGCGTACTATGTTGAGCGAACGATCATCTATGGTTCAAACGTACCAAAAACACACCTCAGTCGGCCGCGGACTGTCTTGGGAAGTTTTACGCGCAAAAAAGTGTTTATAATGCCTTCTTGCGCGGTAATAACCTGCAGAGCTAGAAGCCAAAATGTCAATGTGACTAATGGCAAGATATCTTTTCATCGGTAAGTACATTAAACCTTGATTTTAAATGATTTAATTGAAAATACTAAAGACATTATGTTTTCCTTCACTAGTGTGACTGGATCGCAAATTTGTATGTACATCGCTGGTGCGAACAACGCGCTCCAACAGAGTCATGTACGCGAGCGGCAATGTAAAGCGTAGTGCGTATGAACGATCAACTCCACTTGTTACCTGGTATTACCCAATAAGAGTAACTTGTCGATAGGGCTGAGTAGCATTTTTCCACCGTATCGATAAATAGTTTATTTGTTTCTGAGTTTATTATTATGAACTTTTAATGATAGTTACAGATTTAGATTTTAATCATAAATGTTTGAAATATTGTTATAGTATTTTGTGTTTGTTGGTTTTGTTGTATAGTGTGTTTTAAATATTGTTGATGTATTCAAATAAAAACCATTTGTAAACCATAGTTGTTTTTTTATTTTATTTATTTCTTATAAAGAAACAGTAGTTATAAGCAAAAGAAATATCATTATGTCTCCATACATTTTTTAATCTATACTTATAATAAAACTGTAACAGGTCCAATTCTGTACATTGAAGATATTTTGAAAATTTTATTTTGGAGGTCACTCATTATTCGATACTGAAGCCAAATCTGTAATTTTTTTCATTTTTATCAGTCTGTCTGTCTGTCTGTCTGTATCTTGGCCGCCGAAACCACTGAATGAATTCAAACTTGGCACGATTTGAGCCCATACTACGAGGTAGGGCATAGGATACTTTTTATCCCGAAATTCTACCCCCGAAGGGGTGAAATAGGGGTTGAAAGTTTGTATGAAAATCCTTAATTTCTCAAGTTATAGCCATGAAACTTGGTATATGAGCTGCGGGTTGAAAATGAAAACATATGTGTTTCACAGTTTTTCAAAATTCCACTCCCGAAGGGGTGAAATAGGAATTTGAGAGTTTGTATGAAAATCCTAAATTTCTCAAGTTATAGCCATGAAACAGCATTTGGGCTTTCGTTAAAATATGAAGAAGTACGTGTTTCACCATTATAGGGGGATTATACCGTGGGATAGTAATATAGGATACTTTTTATCCTGGAAAATTAACTGAAAAACTTATTCCACGCGGACGAAGTCGCGGGCATCAGCTATAAAGAATATACATACATACCTACATACATACTTTTTATCGCGGAAAATTAATGAGTTCCCGCGGCAATCGAAAAAACTTAGTCCACGCGGACGAAGTCGCGGGCATCAGCTAGTTTAAAATAAAATAGTAAAATCTACAGACATAGAGTCCAACTTAAGTTAACAATATGAATATTGACATGCTGTCGACCGTACGAATAATAAACATCGATAAAAAATATTTTAGTCAATCCCTAGCGTATGTTGCTGTTTTACACGACAACACGCGCAAGTTTAAAGTTTCACTAGTGTGCGTAGCTTCGCCAATCGTAGCGCTTTTTTCTGCCTCACGCACACATAGGAACTCTCGTGTGTATTCGTTTAGATTAGTAGTAGTGAAGAATGGTGGGATCAAAACGGCGACAGCGGTTTCCGTACAAAATTTGCACTAGGGCCTTTCTAACCTCTTATTATATGTTCTGTGAGTGTGGCCTAGTTGTGAATTCTTGTGGTGGTGAATTTAGTGACCACTTTAAAGTTCGAAACAAACAGAACGCGTGTACGGTAACGTATCGTAGAAACGCCTAGTTATACAAAATGGGGCTTAATTTCGGTCATGCCGGAAATGAAAATTTTAGGATCGCAGGTTTTACTTTCTTTTACATTTTATAGTTTTACCTCAAAACGCATGAAGTTACTTTAACTACAAGCTACACTTTAAAAGACAATCGCTCCGTGAACTAAACTCTTAAATTGAATTTGAATAAAGCAGACCCTGGTTAGAACTGGGAATTACGTCGAAGAAGCAGTGTAATAAGCTTAAACTGAATGGCAACAGGAAATCTAGGAAACTCATCAAGAATACAAGTCTTGGCCGATTTAGCAATTTCGTTGAGTTTAATCGAATCCAAGTCTGGCTGAATAGACAACCATAATCCGCTCCGTGAAGGAGAGACGACGAAATTATAACGTGACCAACTAATTTTACAAATAAACAAGGAAGTGAACTTACTGGGGGTTTACTACCATCGCTTAGAGCAGTATTATTTTAATATTGTTGACGGTCTTCTTTCAGATTTACAATTAATATAGCTTCAAGGTACGTCATATAAAAATGCAATTTTTAAAATAATATTACTTTAAGCCATGGCTAGTAAGCCTCTTGATCTTTGGATGCCATTTAGGACTTACTATAATACGGGTACTAGTTTTTTACTACCTATATTATAGTTTTTTTTATTTGTTTTGTTAGATGGAAAGTTATAAACAATTTATGTATGGTATCACTGCTATGGTTTTGTAGAGTGGCAACCCTGATCTGGGAACTCTATGATTGATCATGTAAGATGACAGCGGTGTCTGTGTGTTGGAATTGCTAATTAAAGTATTTAAAATGGATAAACAGTGTTTGGATGTAATAGGTCAGAAGTGGCATGAACTTCATGTGCTAATTACTTAATTGATTATCCGGACCTATCCTGAAAATGGTACAAATTGTAATTCAAGATGTTAAATAAAGTATTATATGACGCCATGACCGTGACGTAATTCGTGAAGCAAAAAAAGAAAAGAATTACCTACCTAATTGTCGTCATGACGGAAGGTTGAACTATAAAATACAAGGAGGAAATGAGTGCTAAAACACGTATTGTGAAATGATCGTAAGTACTCAAATACCTACGAGGGTTGATACTTGGTTGCATGCAAGCTGGCATGGAAAACAAAAAGATGTATCAATGGAATAGTTAGTAAGTACTTATCAAGTAGGTACTTGCATTACCAAAGGTCACAGTGAACAATCTAATTCTAACTGGGAATTAGGTAAGTTTACCATTTGCATTCAGTTATAGCATTTGCCTAGTTGTACTGTGCTTAGGTACATGGAATGAGTTAGCTAAAATACCTATATAATTGAGAGAAATGATTAAAGGTTATAAGTAAAGGTATCTACCATTATGACTACAGCCCATTAACGTCCCACTGCTGGGCAAGGGCCTCCACTTTCATAGGAGAGAGGGAATTAGAGCTTAGACCACTCTGATCTTATTGGGTTGTCTGATCTGGTCTGTTTGGTTAAAGTATAACTAGGTATGTATATTAAATAAACAGACCATACCTGCAGAGTGAGATAAGTAGGTACTTGCAGGTTGTACTTACTTACATTAAGTACTTAAGTATCTAAGTTTTATGTGAGGAATCATAGTGAAATCATAAAGAGGTAGGTATGTCATAACATATGAGTACCTATGCAGTATTCAAAGAAATAAGTTAAACTACAATAGGTTGGGATGGTAGTTGGTCGACTACATAAGTAATAAGTAAATTATTGAAGAGGTATTTACTAATTTATTCAGTTGGAAATTAGTTTAATTGATAATCTTGTACTTAAATAGAGAGTGAATATTCAATTTATTCTGAGAGTTTTTGAGTGAATCATATATGATATTGTTTGATTAAAGGAACAGAGGTCAAAAGTAACTGTAATATTATACATTCCATTAAAGCAAGTATAACCCATTAAAGGTCCTTACTAGAGTGAACGGATACCCAGTTAAAATATTATGTAAGTTACAGTTTAGCCGTTTAGTATAGATAATATCAGAGCTATACATGTTTGAAGGGCTAAAGTATATAATTGAGTAAGTACATTATATATAAAGATTGGGTGGCATAGATAGGTACATTTGTTCGGAAAATGTGAATTGAAGTAATATCAAATTTGCCTGGATGAAAAATGGGTTAGCCGAACTGGGTGTGAATTATGATGATGGTGATATGATCAACTGAAGTTGGCATTTGATTAATAAGTACTATGTTCTCTGTCTCAAGTATTTCACAGTGGCTGTTTGGAGCGGTGTGCTTTATTGCCTGATAAAGCATATTATGACTTCTCATTATGCTGAGAGACTGAAAGAAAAGAGAGATATCACATCAGTGATTGTACTCACACCTGGGGTACTATGGTTATGGTGCTATGTACGGGCTTATGTCTGTTAAGATAGCAGAGGTTTTGCCAAGATAATAATATTTTTAATTTTACAGGTGTAATTAATAAATTAATTCTTGAGTTTTAGTGTGGTCTTCGCAATGTTCTCTGGCCAAGACCAAGAGCTAGTCCCATATTATGTTATGGTGGTTGCCTAACCTGCACCTTGAATAACACTGGTATGGAATGATGTCTATATAACATATGGACCGAGTCGGGGTTGCATATCTTGCCATGGGTTGTCATGTTATCAAATAAATGCAAAAATAACTAAGTGGTAATTTTGGTAAATTCCAATTTAATTGTAATGGATGAGGACTCTTTAGTGACTAAAGTTTAGTCAAAGAGGAAAAACAAAAGGAAACATAAAAGGAGAATGTCCATTGTTGCAAAAGGAAAGTCGTCATTTTGTTTAGAGGAAAAATAAAGGAGGATGCCAAATTTTTGAAAATGGGAAATTATCATTGTTGTTGAGGGAAAATAAAGGAGATTGGCAAGGTTGTAAAAGGCAATGGCACCTTTTAGTGCAAGGAGATTTATTTATATAGTCATCTTATATGGTGCAAGGAGTTTCAAGAATGATGCAAAGTGTAAGATTTAACTTATAGAGTTAAAGAGTCAAAGTCAAAATATATTTATTCAAAGTTGGTACTTACACAGTACACTTAATGAACGTCAAGTATACAAAGTATAAGACGTGGTGGTGATGATTATCATAGGTATCTTAAAACTAAAGTTACGAGGGTTCCAAACGCGCCCTGGTCTGAGAAGAGTAAAATTGTTTCTTAAGAATTTGGGAGCTAAAGCCCGGCTGTTGAATAAAGATTTAAATGTTACTCTGGAAAAAAAAAAAAAAAAAGAGGATGTTATGGAAAGTGAGGTTGGGAGTGACTCATTTGTGATATTTTGGTTTGATTTTTGTTGAGGTAAAAACAAAATAGAAATAAATATGCCTGCGGGGCCATGGGTCAGCTTCAGGAAAATTCCTAAAGGTGAAGTACACTTATTGTAAATGTCACATGCCTGAGGGGCTTCAGAACAAATTGATGCATGCGCCAGCAGGGCTGCACAGCAGATCAGTTTTAGCTAAATACCTAAAGTGGGGAACACTTACTGTATATGTCACATGCCTAAGGGGCTTTCATACAAATTAACGCATATTGGCGCAGGGCTGCACGGCAGAACAGTGCAGAGTACAGAACAGTAAATGTAACATGCCTTATGGGCTTCAGTACAAACTAATACATTGACTTGCAGGGTCGCAGATTAGTTTCAGGGAAATGCCTAACAGGGGCCTATGGCACAGTGGTAAGACACGCCTAAGGGGCTTCAGTGCCAATTCATGCATATGCCTGCGGGGCTACTGGTCAGTTGCAAAACATGCCTAAAGGGGCTACAGCGGAGATAATCCAACATGCCTAAGGGGCTACAGGACACATGTCTTAAGGGGCTCCAATGCAAATTATAGCGCACGCCTCCGGGGCGACAGAGCGCATACCTTAAGGGGCTGCAGTACGTATAGCGTATGCCTACTGCGTAACGGATCAGCTTGCAGGGCACACAGCTGATAGAACATGCCTGAGGAGTTATATTATGTGTTATGTGTTACAGCACATGCCTGCGGGGCTACTTTACACAGACTGCCTTCAGTATAATTTAAATTATTTTTCAGTAAAGGGCAGTTAGCCGTTGTGGTTGTCGCACCTTGCCTTCGGGGCCTGAGTACTTGCCTTCGGGGCCGACGTACTTGCCTTCGGGGCCTACGTACTTGCCTTCGGGGCCGACGTACTTGCCTTCGGGGTCTACGTACTTGCCTTCGGGGCCAATGGACTTGCCTTCGGGGCCTACGTACTTGCCTTCGGGGCCAATGGACTTGCCTTCGGGGCCTAAATACTTGCCTTCGAGGCCTACACACTTGCCTTCGGGGCCGACGTACTTGCCTTCGGGGCCAACGCAATTGCCTTTGGGGCCAAAGTACTTGCCTTCGGGGCCTACGTACTTGCCTTCGGGGCCAATGGACTTGCCTTCGGGGCCTACGTACTTGCCTTCGGGGCCTACGCATTTGCCTTCGGGGCCAACGCACTTGCCTTCGGGGCCAATGCACTTGCCTTCGGGGCTAACGAACCTTGCCTTCGGGGCTGACATACCTTGCCTTCGGGGCCGACACACCTCGCCTTCGGGGCTTATATGATATACTTTCAAGTGTGGACATTAGCGCCCTCGGGGCTGGGATGTAAAGCCTAGCGGATTCTGATGAGCAGATGGCGAATCACTAGTAAGTTACCAGTGGAGCTCATGTACGCTGACCGCATAACTCATGTGGTTGTTTCTTGCCCGTGGGGCTCGCCGCTCACGTAAGTTAATTCCGTACCTCTTATATTTTACTACATTTTGAATATATCGCTGGTATGGAAAACAGGGGCCATGATGCCAGTAGACTTGGAAAGTCTAGCCTGCGGGGCTGCTACGTTTCGATTTTCGGTAGCGAGAGTTGCAAAATAAAGCAAAGCTTAGGTAAATTGCCCGCGGGGCTAGCCAGATTAAGATTAGTACAGGTAATCTATTACTCGCCGTTGGGGGCATGATAGTATGCAAGTAGCAAAACAGCTGTTTTTCAGGCGAAAGCGCAATGATGATGATGTTCAGTGAGTGTCACGGTTAGGTGACATAAAGGCTTAACAGGTCTGTAAAATACGCAGATATTCACTGATATCAACTATTGTTTTAAATGCGAGGCACTGAGTGGCAAACAAGTAATATAACCGCCGCGTAAGTTGAGCTATGCACAGTAACACATTTCGGGTGTCAAATGATGTGCGATATGAGGTGCGCCGCGAGGGGCCGCACGTTACCATACGCTCCATACCATAGTTCTGTAGTACGATGTACCTGCGCAGACGACCGCCATTTTGGGTCAAGTTATGGGATGCGATTTATATCGGTGGTATGTTTTGATGCCATTTGGGGTTCACTAAGATTCATGTGAGAGTAACAATATTTCTATGCTGGTTGAGCGATGTAACAACATATCGTGTAAAGAGATTTACTTATCTTGTAAAGAGACCCGCTCTATGATGTTCCTTGGGATATTCATTCATACAAGTGATATGAATACCATAATTAGATTGAGGAGGAACAGTGAAAAGTAAATTACAAAAATATTGAACAACCAAGTAGGTACACTACTACACATTTATATTTTATTAACATTATATTATATTTATATTATGATATTATATTATATACGTTTTCACCACACTATCACGACTGCACAAATCAAAATGATATGAGTTGCCAAGCAGATGCCAAAGTATGTTGGATTGAATAGTATCAACATTTGAGTTCGGTTTTACGAAACGTTGAAATTTGGCAAGAGCTGATGAAGGCATTACCGCGCAGTTGAGTTGCCTGTTGTGTTAAGTTAAAACGAACAATACAATGCAGGGCCACGGTATGAGGTTAATCTATTCTTCCGGTGGAAATAAGGTGCTTTTGAAATTTCAAATGAAATTAGGGAACGTAGAGATTTGCTCAATAGATGGAGCATATGTGCGAAATATACAAAATCGCTCATTATAGAGACCGTAGCTCAGGTCTTCGGGTTTTATTGAGTCTTGTAACCAATTGTAACCGATTGTCAGATAAAGTTCTGGGGGTGAATTGTAACATAAGCTAGCCTGGCTAAGGCTTACAGAGAAGGTATATGTCATTTATGCCATGTGTAAAGAGGAAAGTATAATTAACTGTAACAAGTGAGTAATAATAACCATTCTGGAAAGTAACAAAGTGAACATGAGTATACTCATAGGAAAACTAATTATAGGTGTACACCAGCAGAGCGATCGGCTATAAATTGTCGCAATCATTAAAGGACTGCATCAATGTCAAAACATGGTTTTGGCTTCACGTATCACTGAGACTGTCCGTAAAGGATCGTTGAGGACAAAAAAATGTTTTGACATTGATGCAGTTAACTATCGATAGAATTAATTGCTGAAAATTGGTATCACGTAAGACTTTTGAAGTAAGATGTCGTTTACGGACCATGACAAACGTCACGTCAAACTAGGCTTTCATTGATACATGGTGGGAGGTGTTTTTAGCGGTGACATAAGGTGTCCATTAATCGTTTTACGACTCTTTAATATCTAAAATAAATATAATATAAGGATTAAAAAGCTCGAATAGATTGTTTGTTAGGTAAAAATAGAAAATACTATTATTTCAAGCAAGTAGGTATGCTATATTGAAATGGCTTCAAAATGTTATTTAATATAAGACATTCTATTGACAATTTACCTATAGAGGTATATTTTATTAGGTATACCCCATGGGTATACCGTACTTACTTAAGTCTAGCTAATAAAATATTCTCATTGGCAGTATTGCCAACCCACACTATGAAAAAAAAAAAAATTGTACGACCAAATACATACCAATGCTATTCATTAATAATAATTAATATTATAACATCCATACTAATATTATAAATGCGAAAGTGTGTCTGTCTGTCTGTTCAATCGATTTTGGTGAAATTTAGTACAGGAGTAGGTTATATCCCGGGGAAGGACATAGGCTATTTTACCCGGAAAATTAAAAAGTTCCCGCGGAAATCAAAATATCTTAATCCACGCGGACGAAGTCGCGGGAATCATCTAGTTAAAAAAGAATTAAGTAAGTAGGTAGTAGACTTTATGTACTTACTTTTTTTTTAAATCTTTATTGAAAACAATACAATAGAACATATAGCTAGAAACATGCCCGCTCACAATTAATTTTAATTAACTTTTATTCTGTGATTAAAATGAAAATATCCATAGACAATTTCGGTATCTCGAGATATCTCTAGCTTATGGTATCTTTGATTGCATCGTAAAAAGAAAATCTACTATCATAAGCGCATCGCTTCTTATATTAAAGTATTTTGTATTATATTTATTATAAAACAAAGCCAATTAATAAATAGAAAATCACAAGAAAACACAGACTCTAAAATATTACTTAGTGAAATAGGTAACGCAGTTAAATTTGGAAGACTGTCAAGTCTACTTATTTTGCTAGATTACCACATGATTACCATAGACATTCAAATTTAGTCGGATTATAAATAGGTCTGCACTACCAAAATATCGATATTCAGAGTTCGTGACTAGTAATCTATGGTTAGCGACCCATTGCTACAATCCTGAAAAACCTTACGTGAAGCCAGCTTTAAGGACTGTAACAATGGATATCCTTTAGGACATTTTTGGATGTGATATTGCGACAATTTATAGCCGATCGCTCTGCAGTAGACTATAAGAATCTTATTTATCATTCAATCAAATGATTGTGTTCTCATCTCCGTGAGAGTGTCGAAATTGTTACGAATTACTTATACAATTGAAACTTTGGGTTATGGTATTGGTAAGCAAGTGTATGATGTTATAGACCAGACAGAGTTAGTTTCTACCATTTCACTGATTATTACCTAAAGATTAATAATTGTCATTAAATTCACCAGAGTCAACTTATCTAGAATAATATTATGATGAGCTGTGTTATGGGTGATAAATCCATATTTACTTATTAGGTGATGTTTTGTAACGCGAAAAGACGATGGAGACTGATGCTCTTTTAACCTAAAACATAGTCTTGTTATCTGTAAACTGTACTTGGTAAGGTTTATAATGCCAGTGCTTTAACATTGGAGTGTCAGGCGTTAAAGGCCAGCGTTAATACTACAAATGGCAGAGTAGCATCAGCAATCATCGTGATTTTAATTATGTGTTCAAATTATGTAAACTTCGGGACGAAGTTCTGGGTCAGGATGACCGAACTGTTAGATGGAAAGTTATAAACAATTTATGTATGGTATCACTGCTATGGTTTTGTAGAGTGGCAACCCTGATCTGGGAACTCTATGATTGATCATGTAAGATGACAGCGGTGTCTGTGTGTTGGAATTGCTAATTAAAGTATTTAAAATGGATAAACAGTGTTTGGATGTAATAGTTTATAATAGTTAGATATGAATATTTTGATGCCATTTGACTTTTGGTTTTTTCTGTGATTTCGTTTGTATTGTATAACATAATGGCCTGATAGATAATATTTTTTCGTAGCAATAAGTTCCAGAGCCTAGCAGTTCTACTACGAAAGCTATAAGAAACAGACGTCATTTCGTATTGATTATTAACTATTCCATCTAGAAGTATATCTTATTACAGTAAGTATTCGACAGTAAGACATTAGAGCTTTAGTTTCTATGATTTCTACGGGAATTTTCAGAATCTAAATTCACACGGATGAACTCAGAGGTACCTATCTATCAAGTAATAATGATGATAATGGTAATAATGATTCCAGGTAGATTATTTTTTATGCAAGTACGTTTACAGTTTGTCAGGGCTCTGTCGATAAGGAGTAACTAACTGCGTCCAGTTTAATACAATTGGCCCAATCACTTTGTGTTTAGCAAGAATCAGACTCAATACCTCCCATCCCAAAAACTAAGCAACAGCAATCTAGATAGCTCAGTGGCATCGAAAAGCAGAAAGGCAATGTCTGCACAGAGATTCATGAGCCAATAAAGCCGTAAGAAAACAAGCAAACTGTTTTGCTCGGTGTGTTGCTTTAATTTCCTTTCACAGGCCCCTTGAATAGATTTTCATGCTGCAATGCAATTATCTCTTCAAGCAAATAATAGCTTAGGGTGCTACCATGCATAGGCGTTAGCGATTTGCACTTTAATTATTATAATACAAGATGATGGCAGCGACTAAGTGGTTTCACTTTATTAAAAAACCCGCTGACACTATTTGATTTTCCGCGAATAAATCCTATCTCTGTACCAAATTATGTCGAAATCGCTTTTAAGGTTGTACCACAGAATAGGGAATAGTACTTTTAACCGTGAAAAGGTAAGTACCTACGTACTACACAAAGAGATACATATAGATACTATGCAATTTTTCGCATTTATAATATTATTAAGTTGAATTATTTTCTTGTTGTTCAATAAAAACCTGATTTAGGGACAAAAATGACGCCAGTACACAGTTAGGTAAAGTTGCCTTATCGCAAATAATGATTATGTCGTAGCCACCAAATATTTAGTGGTATATCTGTTATATTAAACAGGGCAAATTCATGAAAAAATGTGAATCAAAATATTACTGAGAGTTTTGAAAATCGGTTCAGTTAAGCTCTTCAATCGCTTCCGCTGTCGCTTTCTTACACTCTGAGATCATGTTAAATTCTCTAACAATGGCTTGGCGGTGAGCCAAAAACTGCCTTTGGATTAGCTTAGCATAAGGAATTATAGCAAGGCGGCGCCCAAAACTAAAAGGTTAGAAATTCTATTAGAAATTGTTACGAACTTTGTATCGTATTGTTATGGTGATCTATAAAGGTCTGACCCCACTTAAGATGCACGGAGCGGCGGAGGAAGAACTACTTCACCAATGATCGTAATCTTTCTAACATTTAAGATAATTTTTTGTGAATATTTGAAAAGGTTCTCTGCGTGCATCTGGGAGCCACTGGAAACAAGCGGCACAAGACCGTGCTCTGTGGCGATCCATGCAGGAGACCTTCGTCCAGCAGTGGACGTCTATAGGTTGAGACGACGACGACGACGACTGCCGTGTCCCTTTCTGGATCTTTTCATAACAAAATATGAAGTTCATTAGTAAGTTGTAGAGAGCTAAGATTTTATCACCTGCATCAAGATTGTTGTTTCTGGTAGCTCAACCAGGAGCCATCGTAATCACTAAAGTATCTGGTATGTTAGAAAAATAATCTTTGCCAAAATTAGGTCTTCCGCCAAGATCCAAGTAAGGGCATTTAACCAAATGTTAAAATATAGTAGGTAAATGTGAATTTCATAGGAAAGCATAACAATACATTAACAATTATTATTAACGCATATTTTTCATGGCTAAAATCGGCTGGTAAAGTATGACCGATCGCGGCCTCAAAGCAAAATAATACCTATACACTTTTTTTTTTTTACTTTACCTAGTTACAAAGTTACTTATTAGCAAACGAAAAATTCCGATATCGAATTTTGAACATCAATCTTCATTCTTCGGAGCTCAGGTAAATATTTCAGCATATTGCAAGTTTCATTCAGTTAGCGTTTGAACAAACGTCGGCTACGGAGCAACTCTTTGATCCTGCATTTGAATATGTAAATTTGGAGCGGCCGAGTTAGAGTACAACTAAACTGTAGCTCCTAGTTCCGAATTTAATTTAGTTTTAAGCCGGACCGCTGGTTTCGCAACTCAACTGTTGTTCTAAATTAGCTGATGATATAAGTTTCTCGTAAAAAGTAGCTTCGTATGGGGTATGGGTTTAATTTATCTACCGTACCCTAACAGGTTAGTCCGCTACCATAGACTGCATGATCAAATTACCATCAGGTGAAATCGCAGTCAAGGGCTAACTTGTAGTGGATAAAAAATGGTAAGCCTTTTACACTATATGGCAAGTAGACCCCACGTTGTCTACGCATCGATCACTTAAGCCACTAATTTTGGTGATAGGAGGCAATCTCATTTAGATACCTGACCTCGTCGGTATTTCTACCCACTAAAACCCCCTCGGTGGCCATCCTTAGCACATGATGAGAAGCTTCAAAATATTGACCCCATTTTAGACCCTCGCAACCCTGAATCCCCGTTAACAGGAACTATTATAAGGGTGGATCATGGTATTTCGACCACCGACGTTGAAACTGTCTGTCTTGACAACGACTCTGCGGCACCGGATTGATCTACGTTAAGTTAAAATGTTGTGATTGATAATGTTGACTGATGTGATAAGTTGTCGCTGAGGTGTACCTAGCCTTGTTGTCGAAGCGTTGTCCACACGTAGATGTTGATGTTGAGTGTGAGTTTTGGACGAATAACCACGGGACGCGTGATATCGGCCATATTCGCCTTGCCCCTCTAGCCGCGAACTGGGCAGTTTCGCCATTAATATTATGATATTGTGTTGTCATAGTGATCGACTTTTTCATGCACTAGTGGCAATAACTGGGCAGAAATTTGACAAGGCACCGATATTATATAGAAGACACAGAGTTTGTTGGTACCTTGTTGGTACCCACAGAGTACTTTTTATATAAGTTGGTAGGTACCGAAACGCGGCAACGTGACGCGACGAGAGACAACGAGACGAGCTGATCTTTCACGTGGTCTAGGTTGTCACGAGTTTGTCATTTTCTATGGGGTGTTATCACGTCGCATTGCATCATGCCGCTTTCGTTGCTCACAACTGGTATGACGATGTCGATGTGTGATCGAGTCAATATTATGATGTGCAACAGCCTTTAGTTTATTCACTTCTGACTCATAAATCTTTCTAAACGAGATTATCCTCTCTAATCGTTTCAAAATTCTCATAACATTTATTTGATATTTTTAATATTATCACGCTGAAATATCTTTTATATTTCAGCGCATTTTGTTTAAGTGAATTACTCCGTCAGCTAAAATTGGTTTAAGGTGAAATTCAAAACTACGTTCATTCGCTTTGAACGGAAAAATCATTGCAGAAACTAATTTTTGTTGCCTTGTTTGCGTCGCTACGTAATTACCTTTGTAGTTAGACTTTGAAGTGATAAAATCGTTTAGTTGCAGTGTTTTCAACGCTAATTAAAATAATTACTTTCCAATACCTTGATTAATAATAATTATTATTCACTAATAATTAATCAGCTAGCTAGCCCAACATTTTTTGAAAAAAAGTGATCCCCAATCGATTGAGCTGAAATTTTGTACGTAATACACGCGTTTTAAAATTTGTCATAAACAAACTCACAAACATTTCAAGTTAAAATAAAAGCTTGTAAAAAGAACCCACCTGCCAAAATTGCCACTGGTTTTAAAAAAATGCGTAGTGGTTATATGGCCAAGCAAGGGTGGTGTCAAGAATAAAAATGTAAAAAAAAATCACCGAATTTACGGACACTCAAATTACCGAATTTCCTCACAATGGACTCTTTCCGGTCCGTAATATACGCCAGATTAAGGATAAAGCAACAATGCCTATTTTTCCCCCATTTACCCCAAGGCACCGTCCATCTTCCAAAGATATTTATTACCTACTCCCTTTCTGAGTCTGATTTAGAACCTCCTACCTGTTATCTTAATTCGTTAAATTCGGTTATTCGGCGCCCCTTTTTAACGTTCAGTTAATGTTTGAAAAATGTTTCTAACCAAGTTAAGCAATGATTGTTAAGGTTAATTTAGGAAAGGTATTTACTTAGTCAGAAAATTCATTCCTGAATACCTAATAATAATTAATAATTAATCACCTAATTAAAAAACGTGTGTAAGTTAAACTAAGTGTAAAAACTCTGAGGTTGATATCGACCTTACATTATTGGGTTTAGCGTAAGAGAATATAGATTATTTCGAATTTAAAAAGGTCCATAATACACAATTTAATATTTATGGAAAATAATAACTTAATAAATAGCTTATTTTTCTTTACCTTAATAATCGTCATTTCCTTGGTAAAAACTACAAGTTAGCATCACTGTTGCCAAAGCAAGGGTTAAGGAAATTGACTTCTCAAGTAGAGTACATTCCTTTATCCTGTTGTTAGTATATGAGGGATTGAAGGAGCCACGAAGTACCGTTCGAGTGGGGTTACAAGGTCATTAGTCAGTTGGCGATATACTATGAACGAGACCATAGAGATGCATGTTTACTAGAGAGTGTAATGTCACGCAAAAAAGGCCCTAATCTAAAGCTTTGCACACTAAACACAGTTTAAGCACTCTATCTATTCACAATCAAATCCATAAAGTCCTGAGAGATCGGGTGCAGAACCAAGTTTTTTGGGTACTCTCTTAATTTACCCTGTACTCGAACCCTCATGATCCTTCGTTACTCAAGCATACTTAATTTATTGACCGCGATTTCACTTGGTTTAAGTGAAAATTTAGTCAAAGATGTACCATTTAGTACCATCTTTGAGTATCATAGTTGAAACGATTTCTACGCGATATCATACCGGAACGCTAAATCGCTTCGCGGCACGTCTTTTCCAGAAGCGTAGTAAGGGTAACTAGCCACTTCCATATCCTCCTACAAGGCCAGAGCAGGGACAATTTAGAAAGTATTCTAAATAAATTAATATAATAAATAAATCTTTATGACATTATTTTAGTACAATTAACTAATTAACTTATAGTACCCTAATTTTAAACTTAGTGTGATCTATGTGTGGGTCAATAAATGTGTCAACATACCCCTAGTACTCTTAAATCAAACCCGGTATCTACCGCTAATAAGACCACAGCGCTTACTACTACATAAGAAAATATACACGTGGAAACCTAAAACTACCATAACTTGGTTGAAATTTTCAGCGAGCGCATCAGCTGATATAATATGCCTTCCCGTATGGCTAACCGCGGCCTCAAAATGAAATCCAACTCATCTAATAGTGAAAGCAACAAATCGCCGGTTCACATTTAAATATTCAAATTCAGGATCAAAGAGACATCCGGAGCCAACGTTTGAGCTGAAACGCTAGTTTAGTATGAAACTGGCAATATGCAGAGATGTTTGTTCACGCCTAGAAGATTAATATTTTGAAGTTCCCAAAACAAGTCACTCTGGAACTCTTTCTTATATTAAACCATGATATTAATATGTACCAATTTAATATCTCAAACCTTGTTGTGTAACCGAGATTTGTTTTGTCTATGGACCAGCGCTGATTGGGCTACAAAATATTATGTGATCGATGGTGAGCTCTTTACTGCGGATATTTAAATATAGTCTCTATCAAATTAGAATAGAGTTGTTTATATTTAACTAGCTGATGCCCGGGACTTCGTCCGCGTGGTTTAAGTTTATTTCATTCCCGCGGGAACTCCTTAATTTTCCGGGATAAAAAGTAGCCTATGTATGCCAAAAATCACGTCGATCCGTTGCTCCGTTGCGGCGTGATTGTAGGACAAACCAACAAACAAACACACTTTCGCATTTATAATATTAGTATGATGTTAATATGTATAGGTATGCTGTTTATGTTAATAATATATTATTAGCAAGGATGTTACCGCAACGACTTATTATTAAAATTATTTTCTATTCTTAATAATACAAGTATAAATTTAAAATTACCCTCGATATATTGAAATATTAGGTGAGGATATTAATTTCAACAACTAGAAAAGAGCTGATGATCTTCAAACGTCTGAACCGATTTTGTTGAACAGCTGATTGCTTGGCTATGGCAATCAAAGTATGTATATTATGCGTGTAGGCTAAACGGCCTTTTTGTTAGTAATTTTTAAAAAAACTTAAATAATATTCGTTTACACTTCTATCGGCAGTCCCTATGACTGCCAATTTTGTTTTTATTCCCGCGGGAACTCCTTAATTTTCCAGGATGGATAGCCTATGTCACTTTCCAGGTCCTCAACTATAGGTACCCATGCCAAAAATCACGTCGATCTGTTGCTCCGTTGCGGTGTGATTGAAGGACAAACCAACAAACAAACAAACACACTTTCGCATTTATAATATTAGTATGCTTATAGGGCGGATTTAGGTTTTTATTAAAATTCCCGTGTCGATATAAGTAAATCAGGACTACTTTCATGCAAAAGACTAGCCTCTGTTGCAGCCTTCGAGTACTTATTTTGGTTTTTCTTAAAGTTTGCGACTATGATATATAACGTTAGTAGGTACAATTGTTGTAAGTATTATTATGACAATCGCAATTTGTGTCTGTTTAACAAAAATCCTAATTAGCATATTCTTTTTCCATAAAAAAACATTCGACTTATGAAGTCATTAAATCAAGCCTTTCCAAACATTCAATATTAAGTCTATAACCCTTTTCAGATTCGGGAACATTTTCGAATGATTACTCATAAAAGGCTAATGCTACCCCATTATGTACGGGCTTAATTAATGATGTCAGGACACAGCGACAATCTGCTTACAACTTTTGACCCGCCGGGATTAAACGTGACGTTCGCAAAATAAACCCGCTTAAGTTTGTTTTAAATAATTTTTGAGCTACTAAAATTATAATAAAATAAAATGTGCCATTTAATTAGTTTTTAAACCTGGCTGGACCGGAATAACGTCAGTATGTAATTTAAGGTTTATTGTTTAATCTCCCTTTGTTTTTCCGTGGAAACAAGGTAGTATTCGGTACAAATAATGCCTGCTTTCGAGATACAATCGACTTTGAGATACGACTGAGTAAGTTTCACAGTGAGAATTATTTTCTCTCTCTCTCTCTCTTTCTCTTGTTAATCCATACCAACTATGAGGACTATGGCCAAGCCCTGCTCATTCTCGTAAGACTCGTGTTCAGTAGTGATCCGGCAATGGATTGAAGTAACGATGATGATGATAATGATGATATGATATGACAACTCTGATAGATGAATGATCATGAACGATCTCTCTGATAGATAGATGAGGAACTGAAGATTTGATTCCCGTCCCGCCGAATATCAGAGACCGAGGTACATACAGTTAAATAGATATTAATATAATATTCGAAATTCGAAATAATGGATATTTAAAACAGCCAATCCGTGAAAAGGTCGGTTGCAATTTAAAATTTTATGAAAATCATTTTCCCACGCTCGCTACGGAATTAATGTTAACTCTTATGAACGAATGCAGGCTGCGTAAGTACAATTTTCATGAAGCTCCTCTGTTAGTTTAGAATTATTGGCAACAGTGGCTTTGAGCAATGAGCGGTTTTATTCGTAGACCATTAAGTTTATGTACATAAAGGAAATTATATGCAAAGTGTAGTCATTAGACTTGTTTATACTGGGTTTATTTAAAATAACTTTAAGAATCCTATTTAGTGCAGCTTCTAGGTTTTTTTAATTCTGATAAAACTTATATTTTCATACAAATATAAAAACATTTACATTGGCTACTCCAAGACAGCAATACTTCATACGACGCGCTGCCTAGATAAAAACACGGAAACGAAGAGCGTATAGAATGTAAAGACAATTATTTTTGCCCGGTGTGCGTTCTCGCCCTTAATGAGAACGAGAAAACACCATGATTTGACATTCCATTCTTTGTCACAATAACATAATTATTTAAACCAACTCTGGTGTCACGACGCTATGAAACATGAAAACTTTCACTCAAGGCAAGACTTTCCTACTAAGAAGCTTAAATTATCTTCCTTCGGTTTTCCTAATAGCCCACCCGACGTTGATTTAGGCTGTCACGTGGGCTGTGGTTTTCTGTTAGCGCCGGATTTGCACCCTTACAAAGCCCAAGCCCCAAAGTACGGAATTGACATCTCTGCTATCACAGAGTAATTGAAATGTTGTCGTAGGTGTGTACATTAACCTATCCCGAGCCTAGCTGTACACATTAAGTGACAGTGCCGACAGTGATATGTCGCTATTTTCTTATCGCGGACAGACCAAGGCAAGCTTCAGGCCTAATAGGTAGTAGGTACACATGTAGGTACTCTACTCGGTGAATATGGGTGGATATCCGACATTCTGTGAGTTTCCATACAAACATAAAAGTATCTTGGCGCAAATCGAAACCACTACTTATAGACTAAGAGATACCTGCACTTTTGGTAACTATCGCCAGAATTACCTAAATTCGCCTGGTGGGAGGCTTCGGCCGTGGCTAGTTACCACCCTACCGGCAAAGACGTGCCGCCAAGCGATTTAGCGTTCCGGTACGATGCCGTGTAGAAACCGAATAGGGGTATGGGTTTAATACAACTGCCATGCCCCTAACAGGTTAGCCCGCTACCATCTTAGACTGCATCATCACTTACCATCAGGTGAGATCGCAGTCAAGGGCTAACTTGTAGTGGATAAAAAAAAAATATTTATTTATTTATTATGTCGTCACGTTGATTGCTATTAAAAATTATGAAGGCGTAAGAATTTATTTGACTAGCTCCGCATGCGGGCAGACTTTCACTTTTGTCATCAGTGGAGAGCCCTACACCCACCTAATACTGAATCAATGGCCTTTCTGGCGATAGTTACCAAAAGTGCAGCTAAGTATCTCCTATAATATTACATTGGCCAGCACTCGCCGAATGCATTTGGCAAGTGTGTAAAACAGCTGGAGTCCTAACATTAATATTGCACGAATTGTTTTCTCATGGTCATAAATAACAAAACAGTGTACGTCCAAAGTACACAAAATAAATTTCGTAGTTGTGAATATCATCAAAATTTCATGCAACGCGGTGAAAAAGGTCCCTTCAAACTGAATTTCGGTCGCCGCATGTTAACAAATTCCACGTATAAAGAAAGATTAAATAAAAAACAAAATCTTTGTTAACGATAGTAAGTACCTATTGATAACTCATACTTATTTTCTGGGAAGTGTTATCATATAAGATAGTTGTTTTCATTTCTAAGTCAACAATGATCTCTATATAACTACTTATATACTGGTCTGTGTGAGGCAAAATAATATAGGTACCTATCTTATTAAGAACTTTTCTGTCCTTGTAACTAATAAGAATTCTTGCAATCAATCCTACTTAATTATAATATAAAACATGTGAAAGTTGGATGTCTGTTTTGTATGTTTGTAAGTTTTGATGTTTGTTTCTGCTTCACGCCACAACGTGAAACTGAACCGATTTGGCTGAAATTTGGAATGGAAATAGCTTCTAAATGATTGGCACAGGGGTAGATTATAGTTTCAAAATAGGCTACATTTTGTCCCGAAAAATAAAAGAATTCCCGCAGGAACCAAAAAACCTCAATCCACGCGGACGAAGTCGCGGGCTCAGCATAAATCAGCTAGCAAAAATAACGCAAAATTTTCTTTGCAGGAAATGAAATTCAAGCAAAAAAACGTGCTTGTTATAAACCTATATGGTATGCTTAGTCCCAGTTTCAACATTGCAATTTCGATTGATCGTATTCGAGCTTTCGAACACATTGGCGTCGTTGTAAAATGGATCCTGAATGAAAAGCTAGTCACAAATTCAACCAATTTTAATTTCGAAACGTTTCCGTTTGAAGCACTGGCTGTTGAGCACTATAGCAAGACAGTTCAGGTTCATTTTATTTTGATGCCAATGAGTTCGAACGCTCAAATACGATCAATCGAATTTTCAATTTTAAAACTGGAAACTAGAGGTAAGTGTACAGCTCTAACGTGACGATATAGAAGAGGAAAATAAATCTGTTTTGCATTTTATAACGAAACAACAGGAGATTCAATTAACACCGCCGGGTTTTGCCATCGTTGTCATATTCAGTGTTTTCGGAAAGATAAATTGAAAGCCGTTCGTATATAAGACTCAACCTAGATGAGGATAATAATGATTCTGTTAATCAAAATTAAAAAATAACCATTCTATGTAATGATGATAAGAATTGCAGAATCGATGATTGATTGATGATGACTGATCTTCAGATTGACTTAATTGTTGAAAATACATCAGGTATCCGCCTGCTCTTTTGCTCGCCATATTTAAAAAAAATACAAAAATATATTCATCAAAGAATACCTTGGAACGTGAAATATGAAAAAAATCCCCAGGGAAAAAATAATAATTACCTACTGCTTATTTTGTACTTGTGACTTTGTGCTGCTTCGATGTGGATAAGGGCCTGCGCCCATAGACGGCACGGTACGGCATGGGATTTTCATGCGAAGAATAGAAATGTAGCTTAATAGCAAGACAATAAAATTGAAATTTCAATAATAATTAATCATTGCAGGTACAAAAACACATTAAGCACCAACAGTATGCTTATAGGCATTGTAATTTCAATTTGATTGATATCTTCGATCAATCCTGTATCTAAAATATCCATAATTTCATTGTCATCAACATAGGTTACCCCACCGCTTTAGATAGGCGTGGATTATTTATTTCCTCGTGGCGTTTTCTTGTACTCCTATTTATTGACAAATAAATAGGAGTACAAGAAAACGCCCAAACGAAACTAGCATTTAAATCGTAACTGTTGGTACAGAAAATTTTAGGCACTTCAGACGATCAGCCAATTCGTTGAAAAAGAGCCTAGCTTTTCTCTTCCCGGTACACGAATTACATCGGGGAAACGTAAACAAAACGAAACGCTGCCAAACGAGGGCTGGATTTAAAATTCAAGCGGATACCGCCGAGTTCTCGTGGACTTCATCTCGAATTTCATTTAGGGTAGCTTTGAACAATTGTTCACTTAAACTTTCCTGAATGTTAGAATGTTCATGTATTGTTTACGAGATGATGCCTGCGAGTACGTGCGCGTTGATTTAGGTTCTAAAATATAATCTCTGAAGGTCTCTTTGTATTTCAGGACAAAATTTTACGTATGTCACTCTCTAAGTCTTCGACGATACCCTCGCAAAAATATCTTCGATCCGTTGCTCCATGTTGCTGCATGGTTGAATGACAAACCAAGAAACAAACAAACACAATATTTGTTTTGTTTTGTAACATTTGTTTTGTCTTTCAACCTGATACAGTTCTGAAAAATAATTGTAAATATCAATTTCAGTCATAGCCGTGCTTATATTGCGACATTGGCATCATTGGCAAAAAATCATCCCCATATTTTCCAAGAAGATTCTCAGTTAAAGTTCTGAAAAATTGTACATGATTAGATTAATTCTTTATTGCCACACAAACATAAAGATATAAAGTAAACTCATTACAAAGTACAGAAAGCAAAGTGCGCAAGGGCGATATTATCAATTGTAATTAGTTAGGTACGAGTACGTCATACGATTAGCCTTTTCGTTACAAAAAGCTCCCTTTTCTCTTTTCGCGATTGAATTAAAACGGAAAAATGCAGTGGCGGTCTAAAGGTAAAGCGAATGGGGCGGTCCACCCTAAACCTAGGAGGCACATAACTGGTGAGAAACTCACATTTCTGTAACTCGAAATATTTCAATAGTTAAGAAAGAATCAGTTGATAGTAGGAGACGCTAAGTGACATTTCTGTAAAATCTTGTGTCAAATTCATGAAAATAATTCGCACTCACTTCGCTCGCGTCTGTATTAGGTATTGCGTAAATTGATTAATATTGTTCTCGGTTTATTTATTTTAATAATGAGAAGGATTTTATGCTAAACTCCTTATAAGAAATCGAACTTCCTGTACCTGAAAACAACACCATGGAGACCGGGGGCCTTATTAAGTGAAGCCACCCCGAGCCAACGGCCTTTAGTCCGCGGCTGGCAAAATGAAAACATAACAGAGAGCGCTACCAAACGAGGGCTAGATTTGAAATTCAAGCGGTACCCCCGTACTCACGGCACATCTCCAATTTATTATAACAAAATTTAATTTAGGAACGCTTTCAAAAATTGTTCATTCTCTTATTTCGCGGCAAATCTTGTTGTGGAATATTTTGTATTTTGTTTTGATTACGGAGCTTCAAGCTTCACTTCAGTGGGCATACCTACTACTATCGAATAAATCTGTATCGTTTTAACATTGTTGACGTTCATGTTTTGGAATTAGAAAGAAAGAAAAAACATTTAGGTAGGTATTTCCCATTGATGTAGAATTTTAGTACCTATGTATTTCCAAATAACAATCTTTATTTAAAAACATCAAAGTACGTGACATAAAACTGTCATTTTGAAATAATACCTACTGATTTATTATAGGCGATGGTAGTTACCTACTACGGTAGTAAATATAATAAACTAGATGATGCCCGCGACTTCGTCCGCATGAATTAAGTTTTCTTCATTCCCGCGGGAACTTTTTAATTTTCCGGGATTAAAAGTAGCATAAGTTCTTTCCCGGGATACAACCTATCCCTGTAACAAATTTCATCAAAATCGGTTGAACAGATGAGCCATGAAAGCGTAGCAGACAGACAGACACACTTTCGCATTTATAATATTAAGTAAGTAAAAGTATGGATCTATGGTAGTAACCCCCTCAATTTTTATTATGATATAAATTTTTTATTGTATCTACGTTCCTCTGTTTTGAATAGTCATTATCATCTCGATTTTTTATAAA
Source organism: Erebia ligea (assembly GCA_917051295.2). NCBI lineage: Eukaryota > Metazoa > Arthropoda > Insecta > Lepidoptera > Nymphalidae > Erebia > Erebia ligea. The sequence goes on along the minus strand of OU785221.1, from coordinate 16,708,426 downwards.
TGCCCAAAATAAGTCACTTCATGCATACTTAATATCAATGTGAAAGTGTGTCCATCTGTTACCTTCCTCTAACGTATTTAGAGAGCTTTCGTTTTCTGCTGTTAGCTATTAAGTTATCAGTTTGTAACATAGTAAGCTGTGCTTAGCGTATAGCCACGTATATTGTTAGTTTAGCTAAGTCGATTGATAGGTAGGTGTTATGATGTCATCATCACCAACTCCACCCATCGCCAGCCTAATAGTAAACACGGGTCACCTTTTAGAATGAGAAGGGATTGAGCCATAGTCCACCTTGCTGTTCAAGTATGGATTGCCAGATTCCACATACTTTTGAGAATATTGTAGAGAGCTCTCTGGCATGCAGATCTTGCGATGTATACCTTCACCGTGATTGTTTTTTTAAATAAAGCACAACAAAGTAATATATGCTTTCACCAGTAAGTATGTCGTCGTAACTACATAGTTTTTCCAAGGTTTTGAGGAATACCTCAAAACCTTTGAAACCTTATCAAACCTTGAACCTTTATCAAATATGATACTCAAAGTCGTCATTTAAAAAGAGTACCTACGTCTACTTAAATAATCCAAAGTCACAAGTTGCTACGCTGATGAAATAGTAAGGTTATTAAAAAGCATATTTCATGTTATAATACTATAATCATATTATATTTTTTCTTTTACATGAAATATTATCATTGACTTATCTTATAACAGTTACTTTAGTACAAACTTAACGCTAACTTAACTAAGTAATATCACATATCATCAGCGACGTCTAATAAACTCAAAGTAATACGCTGGCTGGACGCCTATTGGCTATTACGGCCTGAAAGATCAGTGTTTTTCAACAGTTTTGTTTTTTAAGTGGATCAAATAGTTAGAAAGTCTCCCACTAGGCCTGCTGTACTAGCTACGATTGGCTAATATTAAATAAAAAACTAATTATTATTAACTTAATAGTAACGTAGAACTTTTTCGAACGGAAATAAAGTGCATACTAGGACGTCACTTCCACCGTCACATTTATTATCACATACCCAATTATTTATACACAACCAATTTATTATCAAAGTGAGGATAGCGAACGCTGCTAAATAAGCTAGATACTCAAGCGATAGTAGCCAATGTGCGCCAGCCAAAGAGAACATTTTTTCAAAATGTCCTCGGTTTGGCAAGGTTATGCTTAGGCATAACATAGAGACGCGACATGTTCGACGACAAAGTGATTTGTCTTTTCTGCGTCTGATCTAGGGCTAGATAATCGCAGATTTACAATAATTAAAGTCAAAGAATTTAAAAAAATGTATGCACCGCAATTGATAAGAGCGTGACGTAAATGGTGAAAAAAAAAAGATTGTTTAGTATATTATGGTGGCATTCAAATCAGCCTGAACTGACTTCATGGAACTGTTTGTTTTATTAGTAACTATGTAAATCACATATAGTAGTTTTGGTTTTTCTTCGGATTGCTTTCTTAATAATTATGCTACCACCGCATAATATACCTACGTGTTATGATTTAATTATTATATAAGAAGGATTTAGTGATCACTTTCATCGTCATTTATTTTGTCTTTCGTCTACGTTGTTATCAAAATATACTAATTATTTATTTATTCTAAACTCATTATGTAAAATAGTTACCATACTATTTCTTCATTTCAAAAATTCTGTTTGTTACAGATCAAATAAATAAACAAGTATAAGTACTATCCAATAAATAAATAAAACAAAGGAGTGAAACAATAAATCACAATCATCGTATACGTAAAATTCTTACAAATAAATAATTAACATTGTAATAATAAGTACAAATTCGTATTTAATAGTTCAACCAAAACATTTAGTAGCTGGTTTTGTATTTCTTATTTTACAATATTCATAAAGTGAGGGACTGCAAAGATTACTCTATATAATATTTAATATTTGTAGAATTACGTATGCTTGATCGATCACATAATATGGTCGGCTTTACCTTTTTGTAAGTCAAGCTAATTCAAAATGTTTGCCCAGGTGTAAAAGGGACTGGCAATTCACCTAGAAATTAACAATAGGAACAAAACGTATTAAAACCTTACTTAAACACCGATAGGCATTTCAAAAAGAAAAAATTGATCCTGATTTTGATACGCTGGAATCACTTCTTCTGAAGAGTCCCTTACGCCTTAATATGATTTATTTGTGGCTTAGGAAAATCTTGTAAACAATTTAAATACATTTAAATTTTTACGTACCAATGACTAAATTTAATAAACAAACTAAACATAAAACTACGAAAGCCGAGGACCTTAAAATAACAGCTGAAGATGTTGTACCATTGACGTAAACTACAGGCCACCAATGCGTTATTGAAATATACTGGTTATCACTTGGATTTGGCTTTGGTGTCGTCACAAGTTCCAACATGTTGTCTGGCATATAATTACCACATCTTGGGAAATCATGAGGTATAGGAGGCATATCTTTGTGTTCACCAACTTTGAAGACTAAAGCCATACCGACTTCTACGTGGAACTCTATATGACAATGGAACAACCAATAACCAGGATTATCTGCTTTGAAACGTATGACTGTATAACCTCCATCCGGTACTGTAACCGTGTCTTTTAATGGAGCATTCTTCAGATTCCTCTTAAGAAGTCCCGCGTCATCAAATGCTTTGACTTCTTCTATAGTTGTCATATTGGATAACCTTCTCATACCAACTACTCTAAAATTGTGTCCGTGTAAATGAAAAGGGTGGTTAGCATCAAATGTTACACCTTCATCTACAATGATAACTTCTACTACAGCGTTTTTCCTTACTGATAATACGTGGGGACATTCACAGTAGCCTTGTTTGCAGTCTGCTGCTATGCTTGATGAATTGCAGAAGCCTTCTGGTGATGGACGGCTGATTAGAAGAGGGCTTGAGGGCATTTTCATACTGATGTGGTTTAACTGTGGTGTGTAGAGACGATCGTTTGCTTCCGGGACTGCAACATACATATTTTAATTAAAATAATATGCTAGAATTGAAAAAAATGGAGTAGGTAAATAAGATCTGCATATCTAAACATTTGCATAAATCTCATACACAGCACTGATTTAGAAAGCACATTAAAAAATATAAAGTGATTGCAATGCAATTACAATGTTAACTTTGAACGCATAACGAGTAAAATAAAATGCTGGAATAAGAGGCGAAACGAAGTAAATTAAAATTATAGAATTAATTTTAAGAACAGCAATGTTTTTCTAGAAAATTTAAATGAGAGCATTACCATCTTTCTTGTCGAGAATCTACGCGCCCAACTCCTAGATTTATAATTTTCAGTTATATCTAGGCTTACCTTTGCCAATTTTTATTAAGAACTAGATGATACCCGCGACTTCGCGTGGATTAAGGTTTTTGATTCCCGCGGGAACTCTCCAAATTTCCGGGATAAAAAGTAAATTATCCAAATACAAACTATCCCTATACCAAATTTCACCAAAATCGGTTGAACAAATAGACCGTGAAAGCGTAGCAGACAGCAAACAGACACAATTTCACATTTATAATATTTGTATGGATTTTACAATAAAACATATTATAGCTATCTAATCCTACAAACTATGACTATAAGGAATGACGGGAAGAATGCTGGCTTACCTTGGTAATACCCGTAGTATGGGGAACGGTGGAAATGCGAATTGTTCTTGGCGTAGAAGTCATACGCTACGTAGAACTGGTAATCTGCGTGTTCCTTCAAGCTCTCATCGTAGCCCTCTAGAGATTGCATTTCAGCTACACTTATCGTTTCATCTTCTTCTTCTCCTTTGTTTAACGCGTTCAGTTGCTGTAAGAAGATATTTATTTTAAGACTTTTAGTCACAATAGTACGTTCGAACTTTAAAAGCCAGATACTAGTAGGTATGCACAACAAGACAATATCATCTTTGAACACTTATAAAGTTAAGCCCAATTCTCACTCCTAAGACTAATTTTGGAAAGAAGTAATATTATAAAGGCGCAAGTGGTTAAACGATATAAACGGTGGACAGAGCTTTAGCTGTAGCCAAAGCTAAAAGATACGGCTCAAAATTGAGATTTTTTTGCATGAAGACCGCCAAACTTCGTTTTGAAGAAGGCACACGATGATGATGATGATGATCATATAATTTTCCTTGGATACCTACCGTAGCGAAAGACAGTTAGTTAAGATTTTCACAGACGAGGGCAATATAAATCGGGTAAAAGTACAGTCGTGTGGATAATCAACTCACCAGTCCCTCATTGTGTAGTTCCTCCCAGGAGGGGTCGCCGGCTGGCTCGGTCTCCATGGCCCCTTCGTAGTGTAGTACCGCCACTTGTTTTGCCTTCGTGAATCTGTAATTGCAGAAATCTAAGTAAAGACTACACAATATACTTCAAAACTTTTTTTTTATTTACATAACATTTTGCTTTTTGAAAGAATAACTGCTGAGTTACTTGCAAACTTTTCTCACAGGTGTCTACTTTCCGAACCTTATCATGTCAGTCATATTCACTCATCAAGTTGTCACGTTAATAAAATGTGAAGTATTCTTTTTTTTTTAAATCTATTACTGATAGTAGACTTTATGAACATTAGCTGGTTCGCTTTTAAAAAACGGCTCTAATAAATTGGCCTTATAGATGTCGAGGTACAAATATTTCTCCTTCATACACCAGAAAATTGATCTAGTTGGTTGGTTAGTTGATTCGCTTGAAGTACCTTTCATCGCAGTCCATGAGTCCTCTGAACCGGATCCAGTAGTTGTCGATCTCTGCGTCCGCCTTCAGGAGGAAGTCGTAGCGCTCGCCCGCGTACGTCACGAGTGACGTGGCTACACAATAATTAAAAAAAATTGGCGACAGTACTGAACATATTTTATGTACTTATATAATACCGTACATAAGAATTAAGATACATCTGTTTTATTACATACTGAAACCTTCCTGAACTACTTTGGTATGGGACGCTAGAAATTATTTGTTCCTATAAAACACAAAGTATGTTTGCTTTGATAGAGTTTAATACCTGGAGATATCGGATACTTTTCATCCCAAAAAATAAGGAGTTCCTACGGGATTTACTAAAAACCTAAATCCACGCAGACAGAGTCGCGGCCATTATCTACTTGTTTATGTAGTGCCACCCTTTCGGGTTGAGATCCCCATTCCAACTGACTTTCGTAATCCTCGTTGCTGAATGGTAGGGATTTTCTTGGAAATCTAAAAGTACATTTTCCGATTCAGAGAACATTAACTCGTTTAAGCTTATCCATATAAAATCCGATATTATTGTGGTAATGGTAAGAGCAAAAATACACTATGGAGTATAGAGTTTTTTGTGTGACGGATAAAGTCCGCATGAGAAATTTTATATGGAGCCGCACACACTAGCGCTAAAGGACGCGACGGGTACGTTTCGACCGAACGTTTACTCGTGTCCAGTGTCTACAACTGTCAACTTTTCAAAAACTGGCTGGCATTAAGGGACGTTTTGCGAACACTTACGGGACCAGAGAGGACAAAAGGTCCGCCCGAAACGTCAGGTTCAATTCGGAGGGAAGGGAAGTGTGGTCTTCGCGCTTGTGTGCGCGCTCCATGTAGTAGTGAATGAGGTGGATGTTTTGTCCTGTCCGACATCTAGTGTGTTTTTGCCCTAAAATCCAATAGGTACTATATACTGGTAATATAACTACTGTAATATTACAGCAATAAACTTACCAGTAATAGGCACCAGTTCATATCCATCGGAGGCGATCACAGTGATGTTATGTCCATCCACAGACATTTCGATAGGGCAGTTAAGGAACTCTGCGTTGATCACGCGAAAACGGTACGTGTAACCCTGTAAATAGAGTTTTATATGAGTTACTAAGATCTTGATATGTAAATGCTTCACTTGAACATTGTAAAAGAAGTAAGACAGATATATTAAGTAATTATGTAAGTTTAGTCTGAAAGATTAGCCATTGAAACTATGACACAATGGCAACTCTATTAAATAATGAGTAAGGAATCCCTATTAGCTCCATAGATGTATCTAGCTATGTAGTATAACTTACATGTTCAACATTAAACCTAGCCGCTTGCATATGCATGGGTTTGTTAGACGTCAGTTTTTCGGTTTCATTGAAGATGTTGAAGCGTCCCACACCGTTGATCAGCAGAGTTGGCGGCTTGTTGTCACCAGACGAGTGATGGTGGTCAGTAAACATTCCCACTGAGAGCTGATGGATCCAATCGGTCACTATCATCACGTGTTCTGATCTAGAGCAGAAAGCAACTATTTCATACCATCCTCAAAGACAGATGCAGCTGAAGTGCAACTTATTGATCACCGAAATAGTATAACTCAAAAAATAATAAATTTTCACCCCCTCCCTGGTGCAGTGGTGAACGTTGTTGTCCTATGTGTGGGTTATCTTAGGTACCGCGAATTAGCATACCACATTGTCGCAATGTGTTACTCCGGTGTGAATCAGTCAGTGATATCACCAGCATTTAGGTTTCCCGTGCCTTGCAGCATAGAAACTATGTTTTTTTATCCACTATACCTTAGCCCTTGACTGCAGTCTCACCTGATGGTAAGTGAGGATGCAGTCTAAGATGGTAAATAACCCGTTAGGGGCATGACAGTTACTTATATTAAACCCCCCTAATCGGTTTCTACACGGCATTATACCGGAACGCTAAATTGCTTGGCAGCACGTCTTTGCCAGTAGGGTTGTAACGGCCACGGCCAAAGCCTCCCACCAGACCAGGGAAAATTCAGAAATTATAAATTCCCAAATTGACTCTGCCAGGGATCAAACCCGGAGCCTTCGCACGTTAAGTCAACAGCGCTCAACATTGCGCCAGGGAGGTCGTGAAAATATAAAATGATAGATATCAATTAAAGGTAGTATAGGGCGCCAGTATCCTAATGGCCTAATCCTTTCGTGATTTGACCGTGACTGACTTGAGATTTCCATAATTCTTGGTTGCAGGTAGTTTTAGTTTTAATTATTTATCCTATTGGCTGTCAGCCAGCAGGCTGGCTAAAATAATCTCAGTGTAATTTCTGGATAGATATCTCGACCTAATTCATCTTAGTGATGTAATACGGCAATTTGCATATGCATTATATTAACCGACGAGACAAGTAACGCAATCATAAATTGTCTAGGCGAATTTCCTGTTTCAAGCGTTGATTTGTGTTTGTAAATTGTTATAATAGAAGGAGGTGTAATCTTCCTTTTCGAGATTTGGAAATAGCAAAATTAAGGGATTAATAAAAGCGTATTTTTTTTCAGAAGACTAAATGATATAGAGTTGACATCCATTAGATTGTTTTGATTCTAACTTACAATTTTTCCCAAGTAAGGAGATTTCCTTATCAGAAAATTTTCGCAAAATATTAATAATTTATAGTTGTTGGAATCAATCTTTGGTAAGGATCCCAGTATATCCAGTTTGACTAATGGATAAAACACACATCTACTAGGGTTATACTACTATCATAAATGCTAAAGGTTACTGACAAGTATGACGTGATCGGTTCGCTACGGTTTTTTTTACGGCTTGGCCTCTGAACCAATCATGATGTTTTTTTAAATTTTAATCAGACTTGCTGGAAGTAGTGTCAATGCAGTCTTAGGCGGAGCGCATTTGCCAATCTGAAGACAGGAACAGGCTAGGTACCTTTTTTTTTTTTAAGAAAAAAAACTCCAACGGTGAAACAGAAATTCCACGGACCAAATCGTGGCCAAAACCAGCAGTTTAATAATATTTACCTGTCATAATCGTACATGTCTCCGAAAGGATCTTGAGACTTTGGTTTTCTTATGATGAAAGCGCCCGCAGCACCGTCCGCGCGCTGCATGCCTGAGTGAGAGTGCCAGAAGTGAGTTCCCGAATGGGTTGCGTTGAATTGGTATCTGCAAACAAAAAGTAAGTAAACACTGGAGGAACATCGTTAATTTATAAATTATCTTGTGTAAATCTGTAAAAATCTCAACCTGGAGGTGGGCGATTATAGCTGTAACACAGTTTTTAACTATCACAACTGTTACCGTTCCTTAGTGATAATGTACCATTGTAACTTTTGTCTAAATAAATAAATAATTGTTTTAAAAAATAAGGATTGGAAAAAATATTGGAGGTCTGGATTTGACTCCTGGTCCTGGTTTGATTTGATCCTGCGCCTACAGTCGTGTCGAATTTTCCGTCCCATCGGGCTATGGAGAATAAAGGAACAGATAATGAACCTGTGTTTGCGCACACACTAATTGTGCATCTTCCGCGCAGATGGCTAATCTCTCTGGAGATTGGTCACTGTGGCCGAAATTCGGACATTTTTTTTAATTACCTGAATGTAGATTCCGGTACAATAGGACACTGCGTAACATACGGCGTCCCATCCATGTACGGCGTTCCACGTTGATGCTGACCATGCCAGTGTACTGTGGTGCCTTCCGTCATCAGGTCATTCTCTACGTCCACTATTACTCGATCGTGCTGGCAAACCTGGAACAAGCTTTCTGTTGATAATGCTTTCCAAACTATACTTTATCGATTTAGCTAAAAAATACAAAACTTTCACAAGCTTAACTTTTGCAAAGAATGATTTACTTTTATTTATTTTTATTTGTATTTAATGATTTGCCAACAGATAATACACAAACACAAAATCAAAATTACAAAGAATTTAAGTGTAGGTACATCCAATTACGTACAAGCCGGCATGCATTTATCTGATCTCGTAAGTGCGGGGTTACCAGTTAAGTACTTAACAAAGTTTTAAACTTAAAAATAGCCAAAATAAAATAATAATAATATAAACAAGGTACACGGCCTTTCAATTTGCAATCAGTTAGCAACTTGTGCGGGTTGATCCAAACATGAATTTCTTTATGTTTCCTGTGTGTTTATCTATAGCAAAACCAATTATACGTAAGTTTTCATCTATAATGTTGTGGCGTTAATTTTGTGTACAAGAAAGCTCCACTATAACAGCCCAGTAACGTCCCACTGTTGGGCACAGGCCTCCACTCTCATAGGAGAAAGGGAATTAGAGCTTAGACCCACCACTCTGCTCCAATATGAGGGTTGGCGGCCTTTAACGACTATTATCATGTTAGTCGTGCTCTCCGAGGCACGGGGGTGAACCACCGCCAACTTCCTAACTCCGGGCAAGTACTAAGAATTTCTAGTCATAAAAACCAAATACTCAATAATTATGGCCCGAACCGGGACTCGAACCCAGGACCTCGTCGGCCGCAATCGAACATGCCAACCATCAGACCAACGAGGCAGTCGGCAGAAGAAAACTCATAGATATTATTTATGTCTAAACGTAAATAACGTCGATATTTAAAGATCCAGAACAACCTCTAAGGCTAGTCGAACGCATCCCGGTCAAGCTTTTAGTAATCGTAATAATTATACGCATAATAATAATAAAAATGTGAGTTTGTTTGTAGGTATGTTAAATGCTTTTAAGGCCCATCTTTTCAACATGATGAAATTGTCACAAACTGGTTTTTATACCGGAAAATTAAGCAGATCTGGCGGTAATTCAAAAAAAGGTACCATAAAGTTTCTTGTTGGTTCTTCTCGGAAGGAATTTGGCATTCCGAACTGATAGATTCACTTGATATTATTCCAAAGTTTTATTGAATAAAAAATAATATTTGAATTTACAATCCCTATGGAAAAATTCAGCTGCAAAATCCAAGACACTAGAAAACTTTAAATAGAAAAACATTGGCCTTATTTCATACTAGCTGATGCCCGCTACTTCGTCCGCGTGAACTAGAATAAGTACCCAATGTCACTCTCCAAGTCCTCGGCTATACTTATCCTATACATGAAATCACGCCAATCGGTTGCTCTATGGCGGCGTGATTGATGGACAAACTAACAAACAGACACACTTTCGTATTTATAATATTAAGCAACGAAATATGATATTTTGCTTGAAATAAGTATACCCGAAATTGCTCCGTTGAACGCTTAGTTTCGTATTCCAAGTACGTGTTTTGTAGATCCTCGGAACAGGATTTTCCTCGTACAGCATATTAAAATATGTCATTAAGGGTGACGATATACCCTCTTATTCGCACGAAGTATCAATTTCATTATACAGTACTTCAGCTACGTGTGCTTGTGATGCACTTGAATTTATTTGATGATCAACAAGTGGTTATGTAATTACGGTTCGTGCAATAAAAACTTGATGAAGCAAAAAGATCTATGGGTGTCACAAAAAAATATCGCTCCGTAAATTTAAAACTGGAACTTTCCAAAATCGAGTCCCAGCACTCTTCACTTAAGGATCTAGATTCTTATTTCTGTTGGTCTGCAGCTTTCCTGTACGACGCCATTTGATTATTGGTATGTAAGTGTTAAAGTAAACTGCAATTTCCCTTCCAATTGAGTTTGCTTCCATCTTAGTTTGCATTTTGCTTACCCCAAAGATTACTAAGGTCGCATCGATACTCCAAAGATCAAGGGACTTGGCACCGGCTAATAGGTCAAGCACCCAAACTTTAGTAAACACCTAGTATGAAGAAAATAATAAATAGCTTAAACTGAATTATAGAATTCTTTGGGCCTACAACATAAAATCTGTACTCTGTACAAATATTATAAAAGGGAAAGTATGGATGGATGGATATTTGTTACTCAATCATGCCAGAACGGCTGAATGGGTCTGGATGAAATTTGGCACAGAGATAGATTATAGTTTAGATTAACACATAGGCTACATTTTATCCCGGAAAGTTAAAGAGTTCCCGCGGGAACCAAAAACCCTCAATCCACGCGGACGTAGTTGCGGGCATCAGCTAGTATAGTATACATCTTCATTCACGATACTTTGTATTGCTGGTTCCACCCATACAGATATTCTGATGGACCAGCTTCCTTTGAAACAAAAGCAATGCATGATTATAAAAAACTTGAAACATATTATGTGTAGAGCTTTTGCTTAAAATTATTTTATGCTGCCTTTTTTCAAATTTATTTTTAATGTTTTTTAACCAATGGTGAAGATTACAATTCAAAATGTCTTACAATAAATTGTTGATGTTGCTGATTTTCCTCCTAAATCTAATTAATATAGCAATTTGTTATGATTGTGCTGTTGAGATTGTGGTTTAGCAAGGAGCTTAGTCATCGCGTTCAAAGCTTCACTAATGATTTAAGAGTTTTTATTATAATGCTATATCCTTAGGGTATATCCAATGATTATTAGTAAGAATATGAGCAAAAAATTGGCGAATGAGGCCTATAACTAAAACAAACTACGAGTTGGTCACGACTTTGTAGTTTATTTCTTAATATAAACCTCATATTTAACCTGACTTCTTAAATAATGGTTTTTAATTAAAATATTCCATTTATAATCTCCGTTACGATCTCTATAAAATTTATGTCAATATCTGTGAATGAGAAAATGTTACTTTTGTTATTAATCTCCAATAAAACTTACCTCTATAGCTGGCCCAGGCATTTTTCTATTAACCACATTCAGGGCTCTACTAATTCCATCTGCCGGAATACAGTCTATTCTTTTACAGTCTTCGGCATTGTAAGGACAATTGTAGCATGCCTTGCTCATAGTCTGGTACCATTCCAAACTAAAATGATAGTAGCAGATCATCGGTTCTTCCCCTTCTTTGCATTCTCGATGACAAGGGTGATCTCCACCAATCAGTTCTCCTGTCACTTCATCATATTGTACATGAGCTCTTAAATCATTCTTCTTTTCAATTCTTTTGATAGCTTTTTTCGCTTCTGAATTAACTACTTCCTTCACAGTAGCTGAACTATTTCTAACCTTAGTTTGATACTTAAAATCATTGTAGGATAAATTTGATACTACTGGTGCTAATACTTTAGAAGCACTTTCAGGTATTTTAATTTGCTCACTGCTGTCTATGACTTTCTCATGTGTAATTTCACTTATGTTATCTTTATTGGCATCTAATATAATGTCGCTTAAGGTTTTCTCTTCATCTCTGTAAGGTTGAACGTGGTCATGGTTGGTTAAATCTGTTGTTTTTTCGTCTTCTATGACTGTTCTGGTTTTATATTCTGTTGTAGTTTCAATTAATACTGGTACGTTAATTTCTTTAGCCCCTGAAACAAAAAATAAAATAAATTACTATTTATCAATTAAATGAAACTTTCATCCCTGTATGTCAGTTAAAATATTAGGGTAGCTCTAATTCTCTAGATAAAAAAAATAAGCGACTTTGTAAATAACTTATAATTGACATACGAAATCTTGTCTTAATAACCACTATGTGCTTTAACATAATAATTGGTTAGTTAGACGTAAAAACTAAAGGTGAATAGCCCAAAGTCATTAGCCGGATATTTGAATTGTTAATTTAGCGAAGTTAAGTCACGTGCTATGTTTTTGATCATAACAATTTTAACAAAACGAGAAACAGTTTAATCAGTATACCTAATACCTATGAAAGCATTAATGCCACGTTTTTAAATCTTTTAATTATGAAAATTAGGCAGACGAAAAATGTAGGGATTTGGCCAGAGAAGTGAAACTACAGCGCTCTTGACAACTATAACAGCGTCAAAAGTAAATTATTGAATTTAATAAAAATCATCATCATTAAAAAGGCACACGTTTGACAACAACCACATCATGGAAAGTTACGCTAGTTAAAGCGAAGAGCTTTTAGAGTATCAGTTTTTTCCCATTTTCCGGATTTAAGACCCTATTACACATTGATCCCACGTACTCGGCTACTTTAAATTCTCTAGTGAACCAATAGTGAAACAGTTTTATTTGTGTTATAAATACCTAATGGAAAATAACACAACATTTAACAAACACGAACGAAATGGGTACATTTGGATCTTAATTTATCCTTATTTGGATGCCAATTTATAAGTTTTTATGATACGTATATTATATTTTTTAAATATTGCTAGGTATTATATTATTACAATTTAATTACCGATAAACCTAGCAGTAATCGAGGCGCACGACAGTGAGCCAGACCAAGTTCTGGCCTACCGCATGCGGTGTTTACACGAAATATTTATCCCCTTCATAGATTCGCGTCATTGTAAATAGCGAAATTTGTCGTTAAAAGCTCATAATATTATGATGACAATCTATAAGTTTCAAGCATCTAATTTAAATTGTACTTGAGATACAGAGGTTAAATTATATAAAACGGGTCCTACTCACACAGTCATCAAAATTATGAAGCAGTTCCCGTGTACGTAGAAAGTTGAAATTTCGTATAATGATGGGTTTCAATGTGAAAATAAAGGGAAAAATCGAAAATAAATTGAACTACACGGAGGTTCAGTTAAAAAAATAATTAGTCTAATCCAGCCCTAAGCAAAAACTACTAAACAGATTTTGATGTTGCTCATAAGTGCATTTCGAGGACTCAGAGTTATATCTTGTCGTTGTTTCATCCAAATCTGTGAACTATTTAGGGAAGATATGGACTAAATTATTGACCGAGCGAAGCGAAAGTCTCCGAGTCTACTTGAGTGAATTTGCACTTGTCCGTCCGTCCGTCCGTCCGTCTGTCAGAGCCTTATAACTTTCAAATTTAAATATAATATGTAATCCGAAGAGTAAGGCCTTTAGCCGCTTAAAAAGTTATGAAAATCTTTATTTCAGGGGTACTCTCATAGAAGCGAATGCGAAGTAAAATATTTTTTATAGCGTTACATAGGGTTGCGGTATATAATTTTAAAGATAATTGGGAATAGAGTCCAAAAATTTTTTTTTTTAATTCTTCCCCTAAAATTGACGAAATGGAGGGCTTTCAAAGTGGAAATTTTCTAACGTCCAAAGTTGACCTCAGAACTCTCAATTTTCTGAAAGGCTGAGCCTGAAACTTGATCAATTATTTGAATTATATCATGTACTTGAACAACAAATACTAAAATTAGATAAATATTATAAGGAAACGAAATTATTTAATTTTTAATGAGCTTCTGTATTTTTAACAGAACTTCACAATGATGCCAATAGATGGCGCTCTGTAAAAGTTTATTCGTTGCTTACAAATAATAGACGTTAGCACCATATAACGTGGAATAAGAAAATAGTCTATTATTAGTGATAGTACTGATTTAACTATCTTATGGATACCGCGAGGTCTCAGTTCGGAGCGAACTACTAGTTAAATACTAGCAGATGCCCGCGACTTCGTCCGCGTGAAATAAGTTTTTTTTAATTCCCAAGGGAACTCCCTAATTTTTATATAGCCTATGACGGGTTAATATATAGCCTATGACACTCACAAATAATGTGGCTTTCTATTGGTACCAGAATTTTCAAAATCGGCTCAGTAGATCCAGAGATTACCCGCTACAACCTCATAAACTCACAAACTTTACCTCTTACTTAGAAAAAAGAAGTGAGCTCCCAGAAAAACATTATAATGTGAAATTATATATAAGACCAACTTCCTTTCTAAAATATTGGCCAATTATAGTACTTACTGAGATCAAAATAATGACCAAGTTCTTTGCTAGACTTTTGTTGGCTTGGCGACATTTTAAATCCACAAATACAGTAATGTAATTTATTTAAAGGCGTAATGATGCCTAGCTAACAAAAGCCTAATAAAGAATTTGGTCATAATTTTGATCTCATTACTTTAATTGGCCAATATTTTTGATAAGAATTTGCCATATATTTTCACATCATAATGTTTTTTCTGGGATTCAGGTTACCGAAATTGCATAAGGTTAATGGGTACCTATTATAAGTTTTAAATGGAAAATATTTTATTTAAGACAAAGAATATATTTTAGTAAATGCAAGTCTGAGCTGCAAGTAAATAAGCTTAAAAAAATTATAACTGCGAAAAATCGCTAATCATACATGGGTTATTTTCTGATAGGTCTTTGGACGTCACTATTTGGTCCATACAATCGTTTTTAATTTGTTAAAAACTCACACTTAATTTGCTTTGCGCGCACCATTTTCTTTCACGTCATATTGTGTAAAATTAAAACCGATTAAAAACAAGAAAATTGAAAATAAGTGAAAAATTAAAACCGATTAAAAACAAGAAAATTGAAAATAAGTGAAAAACCTAAAATGAGTGATTCTAGTGATGAAGAAATTAACAGAATTGAATTTAATCTTGTGATTTTTTTTTTGCATTTAGTCATTTCCTCGCTGAGGTGGGATGAAAAGTTACGTGTTGCACTCGAGTGAAAAGATTTTTCACCTTTAATAATTTTAATTCTAATTATTTAAATTTTAGAATCCTTCGCTTGCTCGGTCATCAAAATTGAGCACGCGGTTAAAAAACAACTTTTCACTCTTGTATAACAAATAACTATTATAATCGTTCGTAAACAGTAAACTCTAGTCGTGCGTCGGAGCTGACATAAATATTTTTTTTTATTCAAACAAACTTTTGCAAGTGCTTTTGAATCGTCAAGTGAATCTATAACTAGTTTGGTATCAAATCAACATATCATAATATTTTCCTCATAAATTCGCTGTCGGTTCGGTACGGTATTGAGGACGAACGAGGATTCTCAATCTAAAGCGTATTTGAATTATGCTTCGTAAACTATAAAGCTTTTAACTCTATAAACCAGAAGCAGTGTGTAAATAAAGTCTGGATGACATTAATGCCTAGAAAACATATTGTAGAAAGCACTGCGTTGAAATTTATGATCGTCGAGTTCTATTGCTGCGGAGAAAGGGCGGAAATGTTGTGAACATTATTTATAAGTATAAATCAAAGTTTTGGATCCTAGTGCTTTAATGTTAAGTGATACAGCCTCTGCATGTTAATGGCTTGTTGTGGCATTAATAGTTCAGATATGGTAATCATAACTAAGTACTTATTAGAATTATGAACTGTTGTTCTGCATGTCTTGGTCTGGCAATCAGTGTTGCCAAAAGTGCAAACTAACTAACACCAACATTAATGTTAAAAAAATGGCAGTCATAGGGATTGCCGATAGAAGTGAAAACGAATATATATAATAGTTAAACAAAAAAAAAATTAAAATATAAACCTTAGAACTAAGGCATTAAAGTTTAATTACGAATGTAGTATATTTATATTTAAGACCTTTTGTCTTCGTAACAACGCGAGCATGTCAGTGACGCGAATCCACAAGTTTACCCCCTACCAAAAAGTGCTCAACGCGGCTATAGAAGTTTTCACTTCAAAAATCTAATAGTTTTGAATAACAGACAAAGCTTGATGATTCAATGCCTACATGCGGTAAGGAAGAACCCATTTGGACTCCAGCTACGGCCTAAATGTTTCAACAGTATAAAACCAGAGAGTGTAATATTATTAGATTAACAATTTCACGTAAAATAAGACTTGGTCTAAATATACAGTCGTACTTCGTTCACTCAGTAAATTAACGCTGGACTAGCCTTAAATCTAGCAATAATATCTCCATTCGGTGTCTCTATTGAATAACGTAAATTGTATTGAAAATTCGTTCATGACATTTCAATTAGAGTCGCTCATATTATGATAAGAGTAACAAAGATAAGTACAATATTATCTTTATTTAAAATTGTAATGCTTATACAGGTGGCGTATTCGCCTAATTTTAACGATAAGATAGCTGATGTGTGGAATTGGATTTTTTTTATTAACTTTAGCATAGCAGTTCTATGTTTCTAGCTCTATGTGCAAAACCGTCCCGCGGCCGATTTTATTCGACACGTACAATTTCGCTCTAATTGGGAGCTGCGCGAAATCTACGAATGTCGTTCCACGAACGTTTCCCTTTGGGGTTGCCGGTCGTCGATAGGTACTCTTCAGTTACGTTTGCATAACTCTGAATGCAGCTTAGCCTTTAATTGAATGGAACGGGATGCAAGTTACAGTGCCTTATCATTTAAAAAGGAAAAACAGACTGGCATATTAATGTGTAGCTGAAACCACTGGAGAACTTTGTGATTTAACTTGAAGGTTTTCCCTATAGGTGAAATTACTGACAACCGTTTTTTAGTATTTTAGTTAATGAAGCCGCAGATGATTGTGTGGCTTATATAAAAGTTGACCGATGGAAATACATGTATAGTTCAAATCGCTGGTTAGACTTGAGATTGTGAACATAGATTCTATCTTCGTAATTATACGAACGAATTTTGAGAAATTCCAACAAAGTTTTCTAAAAAGTCTCTATCCAAATGGACTAATTTGGGGACATCGCCTTAAGCTTAGTTGGTTTAGCCTTTTACATAAAATTGAGTTGAGATCAGTACCTATAATAGATTTTAGGCATACTTATTGATTTGCCGATACGCATCCGATACGCTCTCCTACATTGTACTTTCGATGTTTATGAAGCGAATTTCAACTAACGTATTAGGTACGTAAACTTGTATGTAAGCCGCAATGCCACCGTTTGATTGTCACGCCACAATCACGGCACCACCAATCAGGGATGTACCGAGTTGCTCAACCTAATCGCTCCATTCATCTTCCACTCACTTACTGCGTTGCACAAGTTTTGATACTCGCATGTAGGTACAAACCGTTTCTTGTCTATGTCTCGAAGTTTTATTTTATTTTATTTAGGGTTCAAAATAACCTAATGTTCCTGGTTTCACCCTGCTACTAAAATTACCGGTAGGTATAACTTTTATATAATTAACTGTTACATGATAAAGAAAGATTATCGTCAAATTAATGTTACGGACTATTTATCAAAACTTTGCGACACCTAACTAGTAATAATGCTCGAAAGTGTCCCTAAAATTTAAAATGTTGATCAGGGTTGTCAAGTTGATACTTTTAGACATGCTTAATACTTTATTATTTTAAAAACTTTCTAATGCAATGAGCTTTATGTTATTTTATGTCGTAGCTTAAATCTTTATCAAAAGATCTCAGGGCGCGATTCCCAGAGAGACGCAGGTTCAAATCCTGCCGGTTCCGAAATTTTTTGATATGTATTTAAGTTTAGTTTGTCAAAAGAGATTATACATTGAATTAATTAGGGACTAATGCATGCTATTGATATTTAAATATCATCTTAAAGTTTTAAGTTATTATTATTCCAATGTAAACTCCAGAAGTTGTCAATCTAATCTCGTGGGTTGATTAATAAAGTACTAACTCATTCCGAAAACCAAATTCTGTGACATTCTCTTGAATGACAAGATACTCTGGCCGCGAAATTATAACAGACTGAATAAAAAATTAGTGTTTATAATATTTGTATGAAAGTAACTAGGTGTAGCTAAAGCAACTATGTAAATACATAATTGTTGAAAGTGATACTTTTCAAAACCAATACCATTAATATTTTTATTCAATAAGAGTTGCAACCATGTAAATATTATTATCATATTTCGTCAATTATTAATGAAATTTATTAAGTAAGATTGTACGGCACAGAGTATTTAGTTGAAATTGGTCCAAGAAACTTTATCGCGCTTCTTTAACTTCCACCAACTTAAATAAATTTCATTCTGGGCTGCACCGCTCGCGGTCGCCGAAGTATTTAAAGTTCGAAACGTAGACAGGGGAGTTTTAGTTCCTGTTTTTAAAGCTGTTGAATTTGAACATAAGTTCTCAAGTAATGTCACATGTGATTTAGAAAGTTATCTCGAGCATAGTATCTCTAGATTATTGAAGTTTGCATTTGTGAATTTTAATTATAAATAATTATGGTGCTACCACATTGTATGGGTATTAATCATTATTATGTTTGATCATTCATTCAACACTTCTAATCTACTATCTATACTAATATAATAAATGTGAAAAATTGGATGTTTGTTACTCCTTTACGCCGCAAAGATTGAACTGATTTAGCTAAAATTTGGAATGGAGATAGCTTAACCTGACATAACACATACTTAGGCTACATTTTATCCCGGAAAATAAATAAATCCCGCAGGAACAAAAAACCTCAATTCACGCAGACGAAGTCACGGGCATCATCTTATTTTTTATTTTTAAATACAGTAAAATTGCGCCAATATTATTCTTGAATTTAAACAAAAGACAATTGTCAAGTCCTCACAATCGCGCTACACTATCCACAATTCATAGACGTACCCTCAAATCCGTGAGCGACCGTGTATCGTGATATTAGATCGACTGTTATTGTTTCAGATTTATGCGCATTTCCTTGCAACCACTATCCTTTGTAACGTTTAATTGATTTCAACCAATGGATGGAAATGGTTAAAAAAGCGGTATACGTTTTTTTACCGGGACAATAAGAGAGGCAAGGTCTTTTTCCAAGGAAAGCACTGATGACTAGACTATCGTTCACATATCTATCAATTATTTATCGCGATTGTAATCACAAAAAAAATTTAAAACCTCAAATGATATCTCAATTTTCTAGGATATAACCCACCTAACTAGGGATAAACATAAAACTTCCTGCAAGCGAAGGCTAGGTCGTGAAACATAACTGAAATGCTGAACAAAAATCATTTTCTCGAGGAAATTGAACTTGGGCTTAGCGTGATAGGTAATTCTCACGATACTAACCTTTTATGCTTCAAACATTGATTTATAGGTTACATTTAAACTATATGTGATATTTTGAATTTTGAATTTTTTTAAATATTTACACTAACGGAGCTTTAGGAAATGTTTGCTGAGTAAACCTCAGCTTAGCTTAGTGGTACTAAGCTTAAAGCTAGTAGGTATTATGTGGCAAAACACGACAGGCAAAATAAGTAGAGAAGATGCAAAGTATAAATATATTGCCGTGGCGAAGCAAACAGGTAAGTTTGCTTATTCCACTTGGCACATGGCTGCATAAGGTGTTTGAACAACCTTTGGGAACGAGTTTACAATGCGTCAGCTTTTATGCAGTTTATGCCACTCAGCATTTCCAAAAGACTAGACATTAGCTTTGTTATTATGTTGGTTAATGCTAGAACATGTTATAGTTACAGAACTTAGATCCCAAATTTGCAACAGAGCTGGTTAATAAGCCTTTGTAACTTTGACAAAGGCTTAACAAGCTCAAGTGGGAACGTAAATGAGTAATGTCTACCATAGAACCAACGGTCGCTGACACGTTCAGAAGTAGAAACCAAGTACCTACCGAGGGGTATCAACGACCTCAAATCTGTGGCAATAAACGGGAGGATGAAAAAGGTAGAAGACCATTATTTAAATGTTGACGTTGGTTAGTTCAACCAGTGATCCAAACTCCTAATGGTTACAGGTAAGAAACTTTTCGGAGTTGAGTTCTCTCCTTATATACCTATTATGGCAGTGCTAGTAAGGCTTCAAATCATCATTTCAAGACATCCTCAGCCTAATACTAAGCAAGGGTCTACTCTCACTGAGAAGGGTTAAAGCCATACCTGACTACGCTGGTCCATTGCGAATTAGCAGACTTCTAATACCTTTGAGAACATCACGAAGAACTCTCAGTCGCAACTTATTTCACGGTTTTATCCTTAACTTCACAGGCAAGTGATTATATTAATTTAATTGCTTTAAAACTCGCTTAGTTCTGAAAATATAGAGCTAACTGCCAAGTAATCGAAATCCAAACCCCCAAATGACAAGCCTTAACCACTTCACCTATAAATAAGTTATCATATAAATCTTGATGAACTATATTAAAGGGGTTGTTTCAAATTTATATGGAGCCTGGGCCAGGTATTTGTACGGTATTTCAAAATGTTCGGGGTCATAAAATAGTCACATTTTTTTCTTTATTTCTTACTAAAAAGTTCAATTTACGAGGTACAATGCGAAATTATTTTGCAAAATAAAAGCGCAACAACATGCGTCCATTTTGACATTGACGTATATTACACGTGTCATGATGACATTTGACATAAAATTACCTGGGAAATGTGAATTATCCTTAAAATATCCAACAGCAGTCAGATTGATGGATGGATGCGCTGCGAGAGTTGCTATTCTACAAATGTACCTAATTAAACTTTTTATTTTTGTACCTCTTAATCACTGTAAAACTGCCAAAAAGCATATTTTATTTTGTTTTCTATGATTTTATACTATTTTTTGGAATACTGTACAAGTACCTGGCCCAAGATGAAACAACCCCTTTTAGTAATTTTGTAAGTGTCACTGCGTCATAATATTCTAACGAAGTTATTACCAAAGCAATAGGTTTAAGTACGGGTAACTGACGTAGAGATAGTCGAGCGATGACATACATCTCTACGGGTCCTAGCGATAGCTAATCCGTCCTTTACAAGATTGTAAAGTTCTTCAACCAAAGACGTCGCTAAGCTATCATAGAATTTTTAGCATCATATGCTCTTGAAACTACATACACTATATTTTTAAGTCAAGCAGGATTCTCCCTTGATTTATAAGTGAAAAATATAGAATAGGTAGCGCGATTCTCATGTTCTCTAGAGTAAACCATAAATCAATCACAGAATGGTTATATTGTATAGTGGGTAATGGGTATGTATTTAGATAGAACGCAAATTTATTTAAGTAACTGTCTGTTGTCCTCTTATTTAAATCAATAACTCGTAGTAAATATTTTGCTCTCGTTTCTACGGCGTTAATGATCATTTTAAAACCATTTTGCTCTTAGAAAATTAACAGAGTCAGTTATTTAGAACATACTCAAACTTAATCTTTAGTGTTATGAACGGTTAAAACTATACGTATATCATGTCATAGCATAGCTGACTCACTGCAAATAGCCTTATTAACCTCAAAACAGAGTTACTTGAATATTGAATGTCCCGCGATTATCTATTCAACGAGAGGCAGAACACGACTGAGGTGTAAACCTAAATTAATATGGTAATAGCTCGCATAATATTCGTTAAGGTCGGCGAAATTTATGTATCCATTTGGGTTTGCTCTGATTTTGATGCCTCAATATCGAACTTTGCGGGCAATCCGCTTTGTTAGAGCTTCTACTTGAAACTAAAGCCGGTCCTACGTGGAACAAAAAGTAATAATCCGAGCTATATATAGATTGATTTTGTATGGACTTTATATTATTATTATTATGATGTCTGGTCTGCCCCCCGATTGTGTAAGGAAACCGTTATCGTAATCGTTTGTCAAACGGATAATTCGACCTGGTTATGGAGTTCATAGATCCCTGCACGCCAAAAAGCATGTATGAACTCCTTAAAAAGCTCGAGTAATACGTTTTAGGCTGTCAAATGATTACGATTTGCTTAGACAATTGGGCCTCTGGTCTGGTCTGGTCTGGTAGAAGGCTTCAGCCGTGGCTATGTTAGCACCCTACCGGCAAACACGTACCGCCAAGCGATTTAGCATTACGGTACGATACCGTGTAGGAGCCGATAAGGATATGGGTTTAATATCACTGCCGTACCCCTAACAAGCCCGCTACCGTCTTAGACTGCATCATCACTTACGATCAGGTGAGATTGCAGTCAAGCGCTAACTTGTAGTGGAATAAAAAATACCTTAAACCTGATTCATAGTTTGTGTGAGACACGTTTTTGTTACCGGTGCTTTTGTTAAAGGTTGAGTGCTAAAGTCAAATTCGTATTTTAAAATATACAGAAATTACAATATTGCGTCTATTTTGTAGGGAAGAGTGGATATCAATGATTTCATGAATTCGCTAAGAAAATCACGATATCGCGAAAAGTGGAATATTAACAGTGGATTGCTACGCCACAGTATTCACTCACTGCCCTACCCCTACACTTGTGTGATTTTTGTTGGTCCGTAGTGTGTTTTTGCCCTAAGCGTTACGTTAGATAATAAGGCGATACTCATTCGGATCGCAAACTTGGTAAAAGGTTTTTGTAGAGCTATAAGATTTTCCAGTCAAGGGTATTCCCCCGTAAGCATAAAATGCTTTTGAATGTGAAGACGGGAAACCCTAGTGCCGGTTTTGCTTTAACCTACCGTTTATGGTGAGTCTTAATATAACCAGTTTAGTGGGAGTCCCGAGAGAACGGATGAGTTAATGTGTTGAAAACCCAAAAAGAATCGCATTTTGCATTAACCTTTTGATTCCACTACATAGAGACTTTTTGTTAATCATCGTCATCCTAGATAATTTTTCAATAAAGTTGCGTATTAGTTAGATTATAATATCTTAACTAATTTCGCGGCCAAACCGCTAAGATAATAATCTTGATGAAGTTTTGGCATGAAGGATACTATTGAGTATTCTGTGATATACTCGTAGCTTATAAACTAACATCGACTATATTCTACGTAAGTATTTAACTTTTTAAGTGTTAATGTATGGTGGGTATAATGGTGGGGACCTCCCCACCATTTTTTCCTTCTTGGTCTCAACTACGACCACCACCTGGTGGTCGTAGTTGAGACCAAGAAGCACTATATTACTAACTATTTTATAATACACCTCAAATTGAATATTGCTGTGGCCCACTTGCAGACACGCCGGGTTACGTTTAACTCAGGAATAAATTTGAAAGGAGACGGTCCAGATTTGTATGGAGCGTCGGTTCGGTCCTTTTACAAGTAGAGGAATGAAAGAAAAAACCGGCCAAGTGCGAGTCGGACTCGCGCACCGAGGGTTCCGTACAAACCTGTAGTAAGTTTTACGATTTATGACGTATTAAAAATAAAAATTACGTTTGTTGTATGGGAGCCCTCCTTTAATATTTACTTTATTGATATTTAATTATTTATTTTGAAAGGTAATATACAAGTTAATATTCTGTGAAAATTTGAACCGTCTACCTGTTACCGTTTTTAATATTGAGCAAAAAAATACGAAAAAAACACGTTTATTGTATGGGGACCCCCCTAAATATATATTTTTTTTTAATTTTTAGTATTTGTTGTTATAGCGGCAACGGAAATACATCATTTGTGAAAATTTCAGCTTTCTAGCTATCACGGTTTATGAGATACAGCCTGGAGACAGACAGACAGACAGACAGACAGACAGTGGAGTCTTAGTAATAGGGTCCCGTTTTTACCCTTTGGGTACGGAACCCTAAAAAAATACTAAACCAGTTTTGATCGTTCAAATCTACGAATTCATCGTAATTTCAGTGGTGTTATTATTTAATCTTTCCACGATAAGCAACACTAAACAGGGTAACAATGGCGGATTCATATTTTTTGACGTTTTCTGTCAAGTGTCAACACAACACCGGAAAAACCGTAGGGAAAAACACGTAATTTGTCAGTGACTGTCAGAAATCACATTTGACACATTTCGCGCCTACTGCCATCTCTATGGCTAAAGGTTGCCATCTTGGAAACGTATCGAAAACTTGAAATACATTTTATTTTATTTCTCGTTATTTACTTTAATATTTTAAACTATTATATTTTTTATACAATCTATGTATTTTCCTCTATTCATGGTAGAGTGTACAAAGAGTTCACCGAAGGTGAACCTTCTCCTTTTGACAGATGATTTACACGAATTATGCCAAAGTAGAAGCTAACTCTGGGATAACCCGGCATTTCTGCAAGCAGGCCTTAATGAAACAAGATTCTCAGAAGACCTCAAAAAATTAAATTATTAAAAAACTGACAAACTATAAAGACAATAATTAATGACAAAATATCATCATAATATTATTATTATCGTCATTGTGAGTCACAGCTTTTGTCCTATCAATATGGCATTAGAAGTGGCTTGCAGTTTCGTGGTGGCGAGATTTATCAAATAAAGGCATAGCAAGTTTTTGTCGACCGTCGTATTAATTAAGTGTGATGTCATAAATATATTACGGTATGCGTCCGCACGTGCCTTGCACGTGTATGCCCGTGCCACTTTTGATAGGTATAAGGGTGCCTTTCCACCAGAAATGTGCTAGGTTGCTAAGCTAAGGATGTGTGTCAAACCCACCAATAGGAACGCTTGATTTTAATAGCTTAGATCGCCTGATGCACACATCCGTAACTTAACAACGTAACTCATCTCTGGTGGAAAGGTACCCTAACGTCACCAAACAAGTTTCACGGAAACCTAACAAAAATTCGATTAATTGGGTAAAACGGTGATGATAATATTAATATAATGGATACTCGTGTTTCTATTTGTTTACCAATCAAGATTACCCATTATTTTAATCGACCACTCAGGCGAATTCATTAAATTCATACACCTAAATAAATGCTTGACCAGGGTGGTAGACTAAGGCAAAGACCCTTCTCATTCTGAGAGGGCATCCGTGCTTAGAAGCCAACTGACTATAGTTGTGATGATATCCACAAAAATCGGACTTCCACTTTTTTAATCACTTTTGATTAAAAAATAGTTATATAAACTTAATCATCATACTTAATATTATAAATGCGAAAGTGTGTTGGTTTGTTGGTTTATCCTTCAATCACGCCGCATCGGAGCAACGGATCAACGTGATTTTTAGCATGGATATAGTTGAGGACCTGGAGAGTAACATACTACTTTTATCCCGGAAAATTAAGGAGTTCCGCGGAAATCAAAAAAAATTACTTAAACCACACGGATGAAGTCGCGGGCATCAGCTAGTACTAAATTACTAAAACTATTACTCAGGAGTACGTACATATCGATACAGCCAAAGCCAAAATGCAGATGACGTTGCGCGTTCTTTTGTACATTGTAGGGATATCTGAAACAAATAGGAACACGATATTGTATCAGGTAAAAATTAAATTATCAGAAAGATTTTAAAAAAATAATGAATATAACAGGTAATTTATTCTAAACGGTAACTCACTCTAAAAAGAAAAGAAAAATGTATTTTTCTCATAAAAAAGTGAAATTCAATATTTATGACGACAGTTGAAGATATAGAACAAAGGTGTCCTTCGAGAGCACTTACTCATACTTACCTGGGGGCATACTACCATTATTTTAATATTGTTGACGTTCCTTTTTAGGGTTCCGTACCAAAATGGTAAAAAACCGGCCAAGTGCGAGTCGGACTCGCGCACCGAGGGTTCCGTACAAACCTGTAGTAAGTTTTACGATTTATGACGTATTAAAAATAAAAATTACGTTTGTTGTATGGGAGCCCCCCTTTAATATTTACTTTATTGATATTTAATTATTTATTTGAAAGGTAATATACAAGTTAATATTCTGTGAAAATTTGAACCGTCTACCTGTTACCGTTTTTAATATTGAGCAAAAAAATACGAAAAAAACACGTTTATTGTATGGGGACCCCCCTTAATATATATATTTTTTTAATTTTTAGTATTTGTTGTTATATCGGCAACGGAAATACATCATTTGTGAAAATTTCAGCTTTCTAGCTATCACGGTTTATGAGATACAGCCTGGAGACAGACAGACAGACAGACAGATAGACAGACAGACAGACAGCGGAGTCTTAGTAATAGGGTCCCGTTTTTACCCTTTGGGTACGGAACCCTAAAAAATGGAACCCTTATGGTGCGACTTTCTCCGTCCGTCTGTCACAGTCGATTATTTCAGTAACTATTAAAGCTATCGACACGAAATTTGGAATAGTTGTGTGTAATAGTGGCACATCATTAAAATAAAATAAAAATCGAAAATTATTTTTAGTTTAATTAAAAAAGGGGGAAAATCGGGGGTTTGAAATTTCGAAGTATGATAACTATACTGAGTGGGATATCATATGAAAAGGCTATACTTCTACATTCTAAAATAGATTTTTATTTATTTTTATGCATAATAGTTTTTGATTTATCGGGCAAAATGTCGAAAAAAATACCGTCCGAAGTTTACCAATTGAAAAATCTGACTCAACGCTCTAACTAGCATAGTTTTTTTGATATCAACAATAAACCTCTACAAACAAAGTTAGTTTTGCGGTTCATTAAAAAGGGATATTTTGTGTCTTTTAATCTTAAAAACTCACTTAAAGTTTTGAATTCAAACGTTGTTACATAATTAAAACTAACATAGGTATAATTAAACGAACTTAGATATTTATAAGTAAGTAAGTAGGTTATTATTTCCTCAAATATTTTTTATTTTTAATACGTCATAAATCGTTAAAGTTACTACAGGTTTGTACGGAACCCTCGGTGCGCGAGTCTGACTCGCACTTGGCCGGTTTATTTAGAATTATAATCCTTATTTTAGGGACGTCAAGGTACGTGACATAAAGCTGGTATTTTGAAAGAATACTGCTTTAAGCGATGGTAGTAACCACCATGAAAGATAGATTGTGGTGTAACTTGATTTATTGTTATTCAGTCTTATCTCTCTTTGCATTTTGTTTGAGACCTCTGGGTCTTTGGCCTAATAAATCCAGATAAATTAGAAAAAAATATTTAATATTTAAAACTAGAAACGAGCTGGATCGTTTCTAGTATATCGGTTAATCAAAGAGGATTCTGAGAGGATTAGGATTATAATATCCAGGATTGGTTTGTATTACGTATTTATGATTGCCTTAATGTGGATATATAATGCATAATATTCTCATATTTAGCCGATTCTAAAAGTGGAGGAAGTAAAGATTTTTAATAAACGCAGGGATATATTGAGACAGTGTATGCTGACAGTTACAGTCCTCAGCAAATGACGCCACACACAATGACGGATTTCAGACAGAATCATACCAATCATTCAAGGAGTTTTTCTTATTGTTGTCCACATCCCAGCGACTGGTGCGATGCATAGATATATTTGCAAACGCTAGCATGCGAGATCCGAAATGGGCGGAAGTCACTGATGGGACAAAATAGACGGTTGCTCTAATCGCAACAGCTTTGTCTGCCAGTGTTTGCTTACAGAAGGCCAAGGACCCTTCATGCATAGCATGGATGCCATGCCAGTGACGACGTTATCGCCAGTGATAACTAGCCTTCAGCGCAGGCGTGTCAGCGACAGTCTCAATATAAACCTGCCCTAAACCCGAAGATCCATAGTTCAGCGGTTAAGTAAATTGCAAGCTTTAAGTTTTTACATAACTTGGTACAAACACAAGGCGAGGTCTAATTAATTAAGCAATCATCTTTTATGATTCTTCGTCGTAACTTTGTATAAGACATACATATGCCGATGGTTGAATTACTTACATCAAATTGTTACGAGGGACGTAAAAACTTTTCAAGTGCTCAAGTTGCTAAAGACGTTAAGTGGAGTTATTTGAGTTAAAAAGTTTTACATTATGAAAACAGTTTATGGTAGAGTAGAAACAGAGATCACATTGGTAGATCTATTTTGACTAAAAGCTACCTATTCTGTGCTACAAGCACGAAAACTAACTACGCTCCAAGTAACCAATCTCAAAAACAAAATTAAATATTGCATAGAAGCAGGCGTTACTTTGTGGAACTCCATGATAATAAAAGAACCAGAAACTTCAAGAAGAAGAAACTTCAAGTTCTTTCATTAAACAAAATTAAGTTACACGTGGGGAAAATTATTCAAAGTGGGTATTGTAATTATTTATTTCCTATAAAATATAATATTGTCAGTTAATTAGTAGCATTTCGATGAATCCTCTGACCAAAAAAAAGAAATGGAGGTTCAATGAGCCATCTCAAAATCATATTACAATTCTATGCGAAATTGCGCACGTAAAATTAAATTAAGTTTGTACGTAAATGTTTTATTTATTTGCAATGATAAAAAAAAGTCTCGAGTAAAAAGTGACATGCTTTATTTGATAATGTTCCGTTGAATGACCTCAGGTCTTATTCTGGAGAAAATATGGATTTAAATTATCAATTTATTATTTCTTATTTTAAATATTTCGATTGCAATTATTATTTAGATTTATTGATCTCCATTTAGAAGTATTGTCGTATAATATAGAATGTAATTAAACTTCGACATTGACCTTATTTCAGATGAACTTTTTTGTTAACAATCAGATTCAGTGTGAACCGTCAGTAAGACGTATCGTAACTTTATGGTGGGAACATATTATACCTACGGGGACCAGATAGGTCAAAACATATGGCTGAAACACTTCGGTGGGGAAGAACATTCTGTCATTTCCTGCTAGTATGTGCGGTTTCATTTAGATAAAGTGAGGTACGTTAAATTTTCGTCTGCCAGTCCCAATTAAAATGTTGTAAGTAGTCCCTATTAGATTTGCGTTCTAACGTCGCGTTGTGAGAATGGCGACCCCGTAGTAAAATACACTATGTTGGAAGATCCTCACTAGGAAGACAAAATAATATACATCATAAGTATCATGAGAAATCAAGGACTGGGTGGACACACGTGGCGCAAGACCGAAGACCATTCTAGTGTCCTTTTCATTGGGTTGGAGTGTCATTTCTAGGTTTTAAGATTATCATTATTTTATTGTTATTATATTGATTGTGGTTTATGTTAATTGTATTCCATCTAGTCACGCGTAGTGTACCTATTTCATAAGAAGCAATAAATCATTACTGAGTCAACACAATTAATGGAAATAGTCCCGGATATACATAGCAATAAGTATATGATATTAACAATCAATTTTTATTAGTTCCTTTTGATTGAATAAAATCGTTTTAATCTTATTACACAATATCTAAAGATCTACATGAATATTTAAGATAAAACCTTGTAACATTAACTATATTAATATTACGGTATCAATAGTTTTAATATTGAATTATGTTTTTCTTAATTTTTTCATTTAATGAATCATTGCAAAAAATCTTATTTTGTGCATTTTACAATATCACTATATAAATTAATTTAAGCTTCCGACCCCCATTTCACCCCTTTGGGGTGGATTTTTGTAAAACTGGATACAGGTTTTTATTATTTATAAAATGCTAATTTTCATAATTACTCTAACTTCAAAAACATAGGACTTCATAAAAACTTCCACCCCCTTAGGTGTAAAATTTCTCAAAACCATTTTTTAGCTGATGTGTACACTTTAAAAGGAATCTACCTTCCAAATTGCAAGTTTGTATTGCTTTATAATTAGTTCCTGTGATATCGTGATTAATCAGTGAATGAGGGGTATTTCGCTTTTATATTTAAAGAAGAAGATAGATGACATATGGATTGTTTATAATATATTTTGTTTATAATGACAGACAGACTAACTTGCGTATCTGATTTAATTCCTTCTTTACGAACCAATTTTTTTTCATTTTTCTCTTCCTTTTAAGGTTAATTATTAAGACCTAATGCATAAATTAATCGATTATGCCTTAATGGATTTTTGAGGTAAACATGCTTACTATGGTCAACCAAAAAAAAATATGGTGATAATGATTTTGCATAGCCCTCATAACCTTATTATGTGGCAACGTACCGGAACGTATTCAACGATGGTACTTATAATTACGGTGATACGAGCAACTAACCATGACCTTCCCCAACAGACTCTGAATCTTGGACAATTTAAAATCATAATTCGATTCTATACACCAAAGTGATGAAAAGTGAATTCAGAATTATTATAAGAATCATTAGAATTTTATTAGAACATAGTTAATAATATGTTTTGTATAATAACAATGATCCTAATTTGACGGTGTAGTCAATTTTGCCCTAACTAAACTTTATTAACAGTGGCGCTAACGTGATCTCTGATAGTGACAAATTATAATTATCAGCCAGCATTCTTGCCACCATTCCACGCGGGCTTGATTTATATAGTAATTAGGTTAGGCTAGCTAGCTTTTAGTTAGCTATCGTAGTTTTCAATAAATGGAGTTGTAAAAAAAACAGTAAAGCAATTTAGTGAAAGATTTCCATTTTTAATCCTGTCAGTAGATTTTGTTGTAGAAATTTTCTTAAAAGTGTTAGCATCGTATTTATATCGCAAAAAGTCATCAGAATAGGGCTGGCGCGTATGATTACATCAACTTGCTATGTAGGTCAATGACGGCATTACGGTTTTGTACACACGGTTAAGCGATCAGCTGATTTGTATATTTTTTTGTTTTTTAGTGATAATGTGAGAGTATCGGGGAGCATTATTACTGCTTAGTAACTTAGTAAGTATAACACGGTATAGTTTGTATCTCCCTGCATTGTTATATCATTAGGTACTGTGAATCGGACTCCTTTTATTTGCTCACTAAGTTGTGTCAGTACTACTAGTACTAGAGTCAGAAGTCACATTACGAAATACAATGGGTCCTCGGTTCTATACCGGTTGGTGGCCGCGACTTCGTCCACGTGGGTTAGGGTTGTTAGATCTCTAGTTTTCCGGCAACCTATCTCTGTACCAAAGTGGATCAAAATTGGTTGAACAGATAAGCCGTGGAGGCGTAGCAGACGGCGGACAGACAGGCAGACACTTTCGAATTTATAATTTTAGTATGGACTCTTGATAGACAGATGATTCATCTTACAATAGCAATATGGGAAATACTTTAAAGATCAAAGACATCGGGAATTTTCCCACTGCCAAGGGTCACGGGTGGAGATCTCTCGTAGAGATAAGTGTGATGCGATGATGTGGTGATATTGTTCATTTCAAATAGAGTCAATACTCTGCCGGAAATTGAATGAGGTACCCTTTAGCTTCTGGAGCGGAAGTGCCTAAGTGATACGAGGTATCCAAATAATATAATCATAGTCTTTTAATAAGTGCCACAATCATAAATATTTCTTTATTAAATGGCTATTACTACATGAACACGCCTGCCAAAAAAAAAATTATGTGGCATACTGTATATGTGAGAACTTTATTCCACCATAACTTCTAAATGCCTGAACAGATTTGGATGTATGAGGTTACATCGTTAGAATCCTTATACCTATCCTCCCGAGAGACACTGAGTCTGTGGATGCCATCCTTTCAACTAATTTTGACGAAGATTGGTACAGACGTAGGTTGTGTCCCGGTGAAGGACATAGGCTACTCTTTATCTCGGAAAATTAAGGAGTTCCCGTGGGAATCAAAAACTTAATCCACGCGGACGAAGAAGCGAGCATCATCTAGTGAACGTGTATGGAAAACATTGTACTTTGAATAAAGTGACAGTCAAATGAAAAGCCAAAAAATATATTTTCATTTGATTCTTTGGGAATTGAATACAGGACTCCTATTCTTTTAATAGATTCATACCATCAAAGCGTCAAGTAAATAAATCGTTACACTGCATCAGTGTTCCGTTAGACGGCAGTAGAGTGAGAAGCTTACTTCGAATTTATATGCTTTTTGCGAAATTAAGTATGCACGTACCCACTGACTTTGATATACAGTTATCGACTCGGGACGAGCTCATAACCTACACAATGTAATTTATTGTAAACGGACAATTAACTGTGCATACTTGATACTGATCTAGTAAAGACATACTTTTTAAACAGTATTTTTTAGAGAAAAATACACTAGGGACCGTCTGAAGAGAAAACACTACTGTAATAATATTCTATACCCATGTATGTTTTACTCCGACTTCCTTCTGTCTGCCTCATACGTCATAACGTTCCCAAAGGGAGCTAACGGTACAATATTACTAAGCCTCCGCTGTCCGTCCGTCCATCTGTCTATAGACACTGTATTAGCGGGCTGTATCTCATGAACTGTAATAGGTAACTTACTTTAACTAACTTAATATTTTCTTTAATATCTACAATAAACTTGTGTTTAAAAAGTCATCATCATAGCATTAAATCTTGTCCGATGGCACGGAATCCTTCGTATGCGAGTCCGATTCACACTTGGCCGGTTTTTATTGATATAGGTTAAACTACAGAAGAGAAGAGAATCTGCCTGTTACGGTTAAACAATGTAGGCGAACATAAAATCGCTCCAAGTTACTTTTATTGGTGCATCCATAAAATCTCAAACCAAATCCCCACAATAATCGTATGTATTTCCACCAAAGGTTGAATGTTAAATGTATCATGAAATCTCAAACGATACCGTCATAAAATGTTTTCATAATATAAAAGTTTTTAACTCCGATTTCACTTTACGGCTTTTCAGTAACTTGAACACTTAAAAAGTTTTATTGCCCTTATAAGTGGTAGCAATTTGATGTAATTGAAGCAATAGCATGTGCCTCTTTTGAATAATAGGTTTTGAAATTATAAGTATCGTAAAAATATTTACAGCAAGAATGACAAAATGATGTATAAGTTATAAAAAATACATAAAATATTTTACGTACACGTTCAGTCGTTTTCAGTCATAAAAAAAAAAACTGTTACTGTAAAACACAGCTATGTACCTAAAAGGCCGTATAAAATACTCAATCCGAAATAACAAGCAAGCGAGCAACAAGACTCAGAATGCTGAAAGATAATGCGCCTTTAATAATCTTGGGTCCTTAAGGATCGTTCAGCTATGTGCGATCTCCTTGAATTGACGACCTTCCTGGCTTAGTGGTGAGCATTGTGGTCCTACAAATGGGAGTTTGATCTCCAGCGGAGATAATTCGAGGGTTTATAATTTCTTAATTGCCTCTGCTCTGGTCTGGTGAGAGTCTTTGGCTGTAGCTAGTTACCGCCCTACAGACAAAGACGTGCGACCAAGTGATTTAGCATTCCTGAACAATTCTACCATCTTAGACTGCATCATCACTTACCATCAGGCGAGATCAACACAAAACACAAACAATGCCGCGTAGAAACCGATTAGGTGTCTCATATAACTGCCATACCCCTAATAGCTTAACTGCCAACTTAAACTATATCGTCAACTAAGGTAAGATCAAGGGCCAATTTGCAGAGGAAAAAGTCCAGGGGCAAATCAAACGGTAATTATTTTTCATCAATACCGTATAGCCGTATACCAATAGCGTGGTTAAATATTATATCACATTATAAGCGAAATAGAAAGGTTGTCAGCTAGATCTGAACAGAGGTGATTATTAAAATAACCTTCGACCAGTCGGTAAAAAGTATCCTTGGCTTTGACATTCCCAAAAAACCATTATTCCTAATCATGAATAGTTCATTAAGTACAAGTCACGCGCCACCGCTTTCCTTAATTTCCATCAAGGTCCGACTCTGTGAAGCCTTTTGTTCCACAGTTTTGACGTAGTGCGGAAGAATTTTATGAACCGGCTCATTGTCTTTGCATTTTAATAGGAATTACTTAGTTTGGAAATAAAGATTATTAAAAAATTACGTGCCTGCCTACTACGGATAATAATTGTTTCATAATAAATTCCATGACATTGTTGTAATGCCATAATTAAGATGATAAACATACAATCAAACGAACCCTAGTAAGCGTGACATATTAGTCTTCGGCGGCTTTCTTGTTCGAATGGCTAGCATAATATGAGACTGTTGTTCATGAAATCTCATATCTCATATCTTGTTGTACCTATTCTTCCGTCACAACTTTTCTCACTGCTAAGGGTCACTGGTAGAGATCTCTTATAGAGATAAGTGTTTCCTTGTCCACTATGTTTCTGTTTTTCTACATATTTTATAACTTTTTGGTAAAAATTTAAATTTAAAACAAAAAAGAAAAAAAAGATATCAGTATCGAATTTCGGGTAGTTTTCTGTTAAATAAAAACTGAAATAGCCTGCAGTGAGCAAGTTGGCTATGCTAGGTATGCCGCTTTATCTCAGAGAACGCGTGAAAAAAATATGCGTCATATTTTTTATTGTGTACTAAATAGTAATTATTTAATTATTTACGAGTATTGTTGCCTTCAGTACTTTCGTTGCGGACTGTTATTGGATCTATATTGGTTACAGTTTGATATTACATTATTCATACTTACTTATATTAAAAATGCGAAAGTGTGTTTGTCTGTCTGCTACGCTTTCACGGCCCATTTTCTCTGCCGATTTTGAAGATTTCATCAAAATTAGTTTATCAGTTTGTGTGTTTGCGTGAAATCTGGTACAAATTACATCGCAGGGAAGAATATAGAAGACACTTTATATGAAATCTGTAACATAAGGTAAAAGCTTTTGTCCTGCTCTGAATGCGTAATTATTTCATCAAAGTCGTGCGGATGAATATCTTAACGGCCCCTCAGTTATTCATACTAGGTACATAGATAGGTATAGGTACGTCCCTTTACATGAAGCACGCAGTATTAGGAAAGGGACCGCGCCTCAAGGGCCCTTACTTCATTTTGTATAATTAAAAGACATCTCTTATAGAAGGTTCTCGAATTTATTTGACACAAAGTCTTTATAAGGGTGCGAATACACTACGGGCATGATGAGACAACTGTGTGTGTCATTAACTTTTAAATGGAGCGCGCACTCTTTAACCAGACAATCAGACAAAACTTCGTTCCCTCTTGAAAATGACATTTTACGCGGACGATTTATCCTGTCTGGTCAGTAGTGTTATATTGCGCTTTAATAATAATGTTTTCCCGATCGAATTTCGGCCATGGCGACCAATCTCCCCAGATTTGCTATCTGCAAAGGAGATATTATAGAGCAATGCACAAGTGCACTCTCTATTCCCTTACTCTCATCACCCGAGAAAAGATAACGTCGATCGACTATTTAACGTGTTCTCGGTAAACT
Organism: Erebia ligea; assembly: GCA_917051295.2. NCBI lineage: Eukaryota > Metazoa > Arthropoda > Insecta > Lepidoptera > Nymphalidae > Erebia > Erebia ligea. The sequence goes on along the minus strand of OU785221.1, from coordinate 16,673,146 downwards.
TCCAAACTCCACTGCTGCTGAGAATTTCATGAAAGAAAAAATACATAACTTTTTGGTCCGACCATGACCCATGACCCATGTGGGTTGACTGACAGACTAATAATCATGCAGTTAAGATGACACAAATAGATAGATTCTTTATTGCCGCACAAAACATAAAAATGCAAAGAAAAGATAAGAAAAAAAATAAGTTGAGTTAAATGAGACGAAATCGCTTAAATATATCGACTGTTGATCTTAAGTTACCATCAAGTGAGTTAGTTACGATAGTCATCAGTCCTAATAAAATTAAAAATAGTTATACCACTTGCATACTACTGTTTAGACGTTGTCTTCTTGGTCGTATCGCTCTTGTCAGAGCGGTCGTTGTCATCACTTTGAAATGTATGTACTAACTACTAACTGGTAACATAAATAAGCAGCTATTGCATGTACTTATATCATAAGATATTACAAAATACATTGCTAACATCATAGTAGCGGTCTCAAGGGCTTTACTAGTGGTACTCGTACCTAATAAGTAGGTACTGATGAACACCATTTCATTAGCATAATCACGTGACAAGATACTTATCTAGAATTTCTCAATTAGTTTCATTTGTTGTAAAGGAATCCTTTACTTCCTTGGTTTGTTCGGTTACGGAAAGATGCCGTGTAAAAACTGATTAGGGTTTAATATAACTGCCATACCCCTAACAGATTATCCCGCTACAAGACGTGATGATGCAGTCTTTTAGACTCATCATAATCGTCTTATCAACCCATTGCCGGCTCACTATTGAGCACGAGTCTCCTCTTGAAATAAGCAGGGTTTGGCCATAGCCCACCACGCTGGTCAACTACCTTAACACACCATCGAGAACATTGTGAAGAATGTGTTTGAATGACGTTTTCCTTCAAGTGATATTTAATTTCTTAAAACGCACATATCTTGATTGTTTTTTTTTATTCCACTACAAGTTAGCCCTTGACTAAGATCTCACCTGATGGTAAGTGATGATGCAGTCTTAAATGGTAGCGGGCTAACCTGTTAGGGGCAGTAACCCTGCTAACCAGTTAACCTATTGTTGTACCGTGTGCGTGCCTCTGGATCAAACCCGCGACACCGTAAGTACATGCGGTCGGGTCTCTCAAACACTAGGCTATTTATACCTCATCATCACTTATCACTAGGAAATTGTAAGGTAATAAAGAAGACAAGCCATTTTAATAGCATCGCTCTGCTTTCCATTTCAAATGAAATAAAGCAACTTATCGAAACCCTATGTAAAGTAGGGATGCTTATTGCTTAGGGTAGATCCCGACCCAAGGGTCTCTCTTAATTTGCATTATTTACTAACAAAATATGAAGAAGGGGGATTCTCAACTGGATCTACACTAATGGAGGTGCTTATTTCATTAGGAAGCGCTGCGTGAATTTATAAAATAAATCAACGGTTTATTTTTGAAAGAAAAGGCTCTTTTTATGTTACTTAAGGTTAGACACCTAGGTCAACTATTTTAATATACAGATAGATACGTTGCTTCCCAGTGAAGGATATAGGTTATTTTATATCCCCTAAAATCAAAGAGCTTCCACAAAAAAATCAATCCTTTTATCTATAGAAATAAAAGCATTTTGATGAAACTTGATATACTTAGCCAAGTTTAGTCAAAATCCGCCTGCTACGTTTTCGTAGCAGACAGACAGACACAATTTTCCATTTTTACCTAATGCTTAAATTATAATTATAATAATAATTAAAACTAAATTAGTATGGATTCTAATAGTGTTTTTTCCTGGGATTATTTTTAGTGATAAAATTTAGAGCTTTCATTAAAATCGGATAAAACGTTTAAGTTTAGGGACGTAACGAAGTAAGAATTTATGATAATATTTGAAATTGAAACAGTTTCGACGAGGTAGGGGTCACATTTTATTTTATTTATTTATATTATAAGCCTATTTTTAGTTTTATTTTATTAACTATGATACATTTTATTTATATGAAATAGGTACATCATTACAATGCTGGGCAAAGGCCTCCACCTTCTTCTTCCACTTTTTCTTATTTTGAGCTGTGTGGAACCAGAGTTCACATACTCTAACTAAAATCTAAATGTGAAGAGCGTTATAGGTACTCGTTAGGAAATACTCTCAAGGCTAATTTGTACGTTTAGTAAATGCAATCCTATGAGGTGAGGGTACTCGTGTCAAAGGTCAATTTTAATAGTGTTTTGTGGCATTTAACTAATCTTTAGAGGTTAGACTTTGATTATAAAGAATTCGGTGTCTATAAACGATCTCTCTGGCGCAGTGGAGAGCGCTGTGGTTTCTGGTTATATACTTCAAAACTGTGGTCTTACAAGCTCGGGTTCGATTCCCGGCAGGGTTAATTTTTCTTTAGTTCCACTACAAGTTAGCCCTTGACTGCGATCTCACCTGCAGGGCTAGGGCCGGAGATAAAAAAAATTATCCCCCGATTTTATCCACTGACAAGGGACAAAATTAACTTATTCACTTCTCAGAGCACGGCAACAGGGGAGAGGAGAAGTTTATCCCCGTTTGACATTTCACGGAGACTCGTGGGACTATTTATCCACCGTTATTTAGCGATTTTATTTATTTATTTAGGTATTAAATTTTTATCCTTTCCCTGGGGGAGAAAATTGTCTCGGCCCATGCTAGGGGGGCTGACGGTAAGTGACGATGCATGTTTTTAACCATTACGGTACCACTGCTTAGAGAACAATGTTTACACTTTTAATTACTGTCTATAAAAATTTAATTTTTTCCAGAATATTTAACAACATAAAGCTAGTCTTTCCTTGTAATACTTTCCGTAACAAGCCACTTCGTCAAGCCGGGGGTAAGTTGAGCAAGTTATACCTAAGTAATTAATATGAACAACACCAACTTAGTTCGGACTAAGTTTAAAAGCAACGCTTACCCGCAGGGTGTATCAAAGTTTACGGCGGTTGCCGGTTACTAGAACTAGTAGACGATTATGTTAACATCGGAATTCTTGATTGGAAATTCTTTTAAAATCATAATTTTGCCGAAGATTTAATATTCCAAAACGATCCTTTTAGGTCAGCTCGCATTCCTTTGGGTATCGCGCTCAAAAAATTTCCAATGATAATAAAATCATGAGACGGCCCAAAAAAATTTGGGTTTAATAATTAATTTATCGGTTACTGATAATATGAAAATTTACCAAAATATACAACAATCAGAACATAATTTATCTTTGATGTAAGTCTTTGGGTAAATTATATAAATCTCACAAAAATTTTCAAACCAATTGTTATATGTATGTACTATGTATACCGTAACTTGCATCTCTAAGACGGAGATTTTTTAGGACTTTTTATCGACGAATATCAAAGAGTTTTCCTGTGCCTTCTAGCACTTTAGAGTAGCCATACTTGTCAGGAGGCATGCTATCATCACCTCTTGTTCCAGAATTATACCTAAGTCTTATTTTAGGGACGTCACGGGACGTGCCATAAATAAGTGACATTTTCAAATAATACTGCATTAAGCGATGGTATTATGCCCCTGTTCATCTGTCCATTCGTTCCCATCAATGCCTACCTACCGAAGTTCTCACGTTGGTAGGTACCACGGTAGGCGGATCCAGTAAAAACTAAAAATGCACCTCACCACCCGATGCAGTATAATTCGCAAGTTTCACGCGAATTTTACAAAACCAAATAAATGAAATCTATGGGCTATGGACATCCACAGTTGGACATACTTAGGACTCATACAAAAATTTCCATAATCCTGTAGACACAAGCAGCACAAGGCTGCAGCAAATTAAATCTTAGCTATATATTTTATCTTGACAGCTAAATAGAGATCTGTTTTAAAATTAGTAAGCCATGTTAGCCTAGTAATTCACATTCGTAATGGCCATCGGCCATGACTACTCAAAAATAATGTTAACCTAATGAAATATTCAAAGATTGTGCAAGTAAAACATACATACAAAATCCGTCGCACAGTCTGTGAAGTTTTATAACACGCTACGTACACCTATTGCCCATGACTTCATCTAGGTCGTCTGGGTAAAATCTCAAGGGAATCTTTTATTTTACAGGATAAAAAGTATCCTATGTCTATCCCCAGGTTGCCAGCTATCCGAGTGACGTAGTCAGGAAGGTTCAACATTTGAGCCACACAGTACTAAAGCCGTGAAAATGTAAAAGCCACATTTGAAAAATAAGGGTCCCTAACATAGAGGTATAATATTTACCTCTATGGTTCCTAAGCTTTCATGTCATAGCGTTACACACGTAACTTAATGTATGTATGACATAACATTGTTTTAAATATATGCACCTAAGATCTAAGTACCTACGTAGGTAGGTACGTAAGTAACGCTTTTTTGTCAGGGAGAAGCATGCTAAAACTAACATAAACATTGGCCTATTTTCGTATTGACTCCTAAACACGTCAAGCTTTTTTGAGAACTAGTTTGGAAAAAAATCAGGCAACGAAAGCCATATAATGATAGCTAGTTAAAATAATTCTTAAAGCGTGCGAAACACGTGATTAGAAAGGAAACCCGTTTTAGTACAATTAACATTACTGCAGCTTGCTATATATCTGCAATTATTTAAATTATTATGAACTCTTTACTAATCTAAGGTCTCTTCACATTGGTTGGAAGGACTTTCAGCGTGTGTATATGTGTGAATTTAATATTCGATTTGAAGGCCGTGGCTAGTTACCTACTACCCTACTGGCAAAAACGTGCCACCAAGCGATTTAACTTTCTGGTTCGATGCCGCGTGGAAAACTATTAGGGGTAAATATAGGTTTAATTTAATTGCCTTAATGCCCTTAACAGGTCACCCCGCTACTATCTTAGACTCGCAGTCAAGGGCTAATTTGTTGTGGAGTAATAAAGAAAGGGATTTATATTAAAAAGGCAGGGAGGGCATTTCAAGGGCATTTCTTATCCCATCGGTTCGAATTTGAAACGAGTTTCGGTCTACTTTCGCATTTTTAATACGGAGAGTGATGTAAAACCACCTTCGTTTAAAAAATAACTTATGAAAAAATGTAATTGATAATTTCCAAAACTCAACTAACAATCGAACCCAGAACCTTACGGTGCTATGCGAGTTATCGCTTTTAACGCCATTTTATCGGTTACTCCCATCTCATAAAGCAATTAAATCGCTAGCATCACTAAAGTTTTACATCACGTAAGTACTTTGACGTCCCTAAAATAAGGATTATAATTATTCTAAAACACGAAAGTCAACAATATTAAAACAATGCCCACATATAGGTCTTGCTAATTGGGTCCCTACAAACTGCTAAAAGTTTTACTATAAGGGTACGTTCGCACTGCGAAAAATATTCGCGCTAATTTTACTCTTGCGATTTATATTTCGCGTACGGATTTCACCTACTTCGCACTGCAAATACGGTGAGTGTCATACAACTCCATACAGCACAAAATATTCGCGCGAATATAATAATTCTTACCGCACCGCGTGAAATTAAATCAAACCAGCGATTTTATTTTCGCGCGAATTTTATTCGCATGAAGCGTACCTACCTGCGTAGAATTAGGATTTCTAGTGTTACTGAATTAGTTTATTAGTGACGACCTCCATGGCGCAGTGTTGAGCGCTTTCTTATCGTGCGGAGGTCCCGGGTTCGATCTACGGCAGGGTCAATTTGGGAATTTATATTTTCTGAATTTTCCCTGGTCTGGCCTGGTGGGAGGCTTCGGCCGTGGTTAGTAAACACCCTACAGGCAAAGACGTGCCGCCAAGCGATTTAGCGTTCCGGTACTATGCCGTGTAGAAACCGAATAGGGGTATGGGTTTAATATAACTGCCATGCCCTTAATAGGTTATCCCGCTACCATCTTAGACTGCATCATCACCATCTTAGACTGCAGCATCAGGTGAGATTGCAGTCAAGGGATAACTTGTATTGGATGAAAAAATATAGCGAAAAAAATTCGAGCGTATATTCTTCGCAGTGCGAAAAAAGCCTTATAGTCACAAAGAAACTCAAAAAAACCAGACGCGGATACTTCAAAAGGTTTTCGGAAAATCCCAAAGATCCGGTAGGTACACTTACGTGATCTTAAGAACTCATTTCACGTACTAGACAGAGTCGATGTTGTGATAGGTACACATCAAGGATGTTTGCTGACACTTGAACAGGATTTCGTAAGTCCTACACCTCTATACGATTAGATAATCTATTATCTTTTCCTCGTGGCGATTTCCTCTATTAGAATAATTTAACCCATAGGAAATGCCTTGACTGACTTGAAATCCTACTTGCGTCTGTTGGTTTCTCGTTTAGTATAATATTAATCCAGGCTACATTTTATTTTAAGAATATCAAAGAGTCCCTACGGGATTTTTTAAATGTCCCTTGCGGATGATCTCCCGGACAATTGGTTATTTGACAACAAGCCAAATCAGCAACTTTTTCTTCAAACGCAAATGGGATGTTGTATGAAATACTGAGCTGTGACGTCATCTTTCATCTTCGTCACTTTTTACTTCATTCGATAGTTTAAAATGGTTTACAAACATAAAACTTGGACGTGCATTTTACGACTTTTGGGAGATGCTCTATTTAATAATCATTAAAAAATAATTTATTTGAATAGTTGTCAAATACCCAATTATAATTACTAGGTACCTACTTATGAACAATCAAGTCACCTTTCAGACAAAAACTAAATCAAAATCTGTTCATCCGTGTAGGAGCTACGATGCCACAGGCAGACACATAGATACATAGATACACAAACAGATACATACGTTAAACATATATAGCATCCATAATAAACATACAAGTAAATATTTAATTTATGTAAGTAGTTCAGTACTTTGACATTCAATAGTTATTTGTGTTACATGGGGCCAAAGAAAATTTTTGTTCCCCGAGGGCGCTATTTTGAATTCAGAGCGAAGTGAAGGATTCATTAGTAGAATCCCGAGCGTAGCGAGGGGTTCTAAAGTAGAATCCTGAGCGTAGCGAGGAATTCAATATACGCCGGCCGAGAACAAAAAATTTGGCCCCGAGTGACACACACTATTTTTCATCATTACGTATGAGAAAAAGCTAGGAGTATCAACCTACTATGTATGGACATTACCTATACGTTTAAGCACCAATCAGAAGATACTCCTATCAACCTTCTATGTAATTGTATAGACATTATTTAGACGTATATTTAAAGTTTAAAATAAATTAATGTATAGACGTATATCCGATCAACAAATTGATCACGTGACTTCGGACCAATCAGAACAGAGAAATGCAAAGTCGTATATTCGATCAACAAATTGATGACGTGACTTCGGACCAATCAGAAGAGAGAAATGAAAAGTCCTATGGGCCTACAAGTTACACTTTTCTCCCGCTATCCTCTGCCCCCCTAGCATGGGTCGAGACAATTTTCTCCCCGAGGAAAGGATAAAATTTTTATTCCTAAATAAATAAATAAAAACGCTAAATAACGGTGGCCAAATAGTCCCCCGAGTCCCCGTGAAATGTCAAACGGGGATAAACTTCTCTTCTCCCCTGTCCCGTGCTCTGAGAAGTGGTTAAGTTAATTTTATCTCTTGTCAGTGGATAAAAACGGGGGATAAAATGTTTATCTCCGGCCCATGCTAGCCCTGCTGAAGCCAATATGCGTTTTTCGAATAGGTATGATGAAAATTAATATTGTTCTTCTTATTTATTTATAGGTCAAAATTAATCATAAATCTGAAAGTAACAAAATCACCTGTAAAGCCTACAAAATGCGGATCATAGGCGGTTTATTTTAAATCATTGATGTGTACATTGTTTCATTCATTCTTCAATAATTGTTAACGACTTATTTCAAACGGGCCATAGTAAAGCGCGTTGAAGAAACAATTTGTTTTTAAAGTTTTACACATTATTTTCTTTATTTTAATGTAATTACTAAATGTAAATGGATATCATACTAATATTATAAATGCGAAAGTGTGTTTGTTTGTTGGTTTATTGGTTTGTCCTTCAATCACGCCGCAACGGAGCAACGGATCGACGTGATTTTTGGCATGGGTATACATAAGTTGAGGACCTGGAGAGTGACATAGGCTTTTATCCCGGAAAATTAAGGAGTTCCCGTGGGAATCAAAAACTTAAACCACGCGGACGAAGTCGCGGGCATCAGCTATTAGGTACTTAAAATATGAAAAGTGAGAGTGACAGTTGTTATAATATACACCGGCATAGAATTTTAAGAATAATTAAAATAATGCATGTTAGTACACTAATTATTTTGAATTTCTCTATAAGTACCTATTTATTAATACTATTTTTGTGTAATTAATAATCAAAAGTGACAGTGACAGCTGTAGTTACCTGCACCCGTATACAAAATTAATAATATAAAAAAGATATAATTATTTGAACATTAAATTACGTAAACATTAATTAAATTATTAAGTATTATCGTTAAATTACTTTATTATAATAATTTAAAATTATATATAATATATAATTATAAATGCCAAAGATTGGATGGATGTATGGATGTATGGATGTATGGATGTTTGTTACTCAATCACGCCCCAACGGCTGAACGGATCTGGATGAAATTTGGCACAGAGATAGATTATAGTCTGGAATAACACATAGGCTACTTTTTATCCCGGAAAATTAAGGAGTTCCCGCGGGAACCGAATAACCTCGATCCACGCGGACGAAGTCGCGGGCATCAGCTAGTAATATATATTATATTGGCCTAATACGAGTTCTTGTATGGCAAGTACTTAGCGAAGCTCAAAGATGACGGGTATAATATCTTGAGCCAATTCTCATCCGTGCTACGTAAATAAAATAAAAATAAATAAGTAAAATAAACGTAAAAAAATATAAAATATATTTACCGCTCACATAAAATTGGGAACAGGAAATCCTTTACGTTTGCACACTTTGCATAATTTCACTTTATCACAGATAATGTTCAATTAAAATAATCAGAACAAATGAAATAAATAAATAAATTTTAATTCAAAATTTTAAATTCGAACACCGGCGTACGAAATAATATGTTCGCCCGCGAACGTTACATATGGTTGGTGGACGGTAAATGACCATAGAGCCTGTATCACCTGAACGCATCTTAGCGTACCGCAGCTAAACAAAAAAAATAACGGAAAACCCCTCCACGAGAAAATATGCTCTATTTAATTAGCATTAAGTCTTACATTTGTTTTGCATAATTTACGCGCGTCATGCTTGGTAGGACTAGGCACAAGGAATCGTTAATCACACGTAAATAAAAACCATCACTTAGTTAAATATTATTAACTTCGTAAACTGAATTATAATAAGCTAATTACAGTCTATGTTTTCCCTCTATTTAGGTAGGTACCTATTGTAAAAAGTTATGAATGGGAAATCATCACTAAATTTATTTGCGTCATATTATTTAAACTAGCTGATGCCCGCGACTTCGTCCGCGTGGACTAAGTTTTTTCGAATCCCGCGAGAACTCATTAATTTTCCAGGATAAAAAGTAGCCTATGTATGTATGTATGTACTTATGTATATTCTTTATAGCTGATGCCCGCGACTTCGTCCGCGTGGAATAAGTTTTTCAGTTAATTTTCCAGGATAAAAAGTAGCCTATATTACTATCCCACGGTATAATCCCCCTATAATGGTGAAACACGTACTTCTTCATATTTTAACGAAAGCCCAAATGCTGTTTCATGGCTATAACTTGAGAAATTAAGGATTTTCATACAAACTCTCAACCCCTATTCCACCCCTTCGGGGGTGGAATTTTGAAAACCTGTGAAACACATATGTTTTCATTTTCAACCCGCAGCTCATATATCAAGTTTCATGGCTATAACTTGAGAAATTAAGGACTTTCATACAAACTCTCAACCCCTATTTCACCCCTTCGGGGGTGGAATTTTGGAAAACTGTGAAACACATATGTTTTCATTTTCAACCCGCAGCTCATATATCAAGTTTCATGGCTATAACTTGAGAAATTAAGGACTTTCATACAAACTTTCAACCCCTATTTCACCCCTTCGGGAGTAGAATTTCGGGATAAAAAGTATCCTATGTCCTACCTCGTAGTATGGGCTCAAATCGTGCCAAGTTTCGTTTGAATTCATTCAGTAGTTTCGGCGTGATGCGCGGCCAAGGTACAGACAGACAGACAGACAGACAGACAAAAATGAAAAAAATTACAGATTTGGCTTCAGTATCAAACAATGAGTGCCCTCCAAAAAAAATTTTCAAAATATCTTCAATGTACAGAATTGGACCTGTTACAGTTTTATTATAAGTATAGATATAGATATAGAAGATGGAAATTCTATCTTCAATATAGTAATATTACACACCAAGTAATAGAGATATACACAGGAAAAAAGTACACGAGAAAAAACGTGGTGAAATAATTAGGCATTTTTAAGTTTTCATCGTTAGAATCGTTGATAGGTACCTGAAGACGCTTCAAATTAAATGCATACTAATATTAATTATTAATGTTTGTCTGTCTGCTACACTTTAACGGCCCATCTTTTCAGCCGATTTTGATAAGTTTGGTAAAAAGATAGTTAATATCACGGGGAAAGACATAGAGTAGGTACTTTTATCCTGGAAAATAAAAGAGTTCCCGCGGGAATACAAAATACTTAATCCATGTGGACGAAGTCGCGGACATCATCAGCTAGCACTGTCTAATTCTGTAGGTACTACAGGCTACAGATAAATGGCATAAGACCAATATGAGTAATTGACGATATAATATCTTGATTTTCCAAATCCATCAGTCAATTAATAATCCTATGAAAAATACTCCCACATTGCCAAAAGCAATTCAAGACAAAAAATTATAGGGAAATAAACTAGGAAATATAAGAAATCAGTCAATTAAATAGTCCTATGTAAAATACTGCCACATTGGATAACAGTTCAGGAGAAAATATCATGGGGACTAGGGAAGAATTTAAGGGCAAAACACACAGGGAGCGGGCGCGGGTCGGGCGCGGGCCAAGTCGGGTGTCAGGCGGGTTGAATTCCTTGTATTTAAATGGACGACATTACACAGCGTCACCCGCCACGCGCCCGACCCGCGCCCGCGTTCTGTGTGATGACGTCCAAATAAAAACAAGGAATTCAACCCGCCTGACACCCGACCCGGCCCGCGCCCGACCCGCGCCCGCTCCCTGTGTGTTTTGGGCTTAAGAATAGAATATCACTCGTCTCACACGAAGACAGTGAAGTAGACTTGCGAGCAAGGCCCATACCGCCAAGCCTTTAGCGCAAAACACACAGGAAGCGGGCGCGGGTCGGGTGCGGGCCGGGTCGGGTGCGCGGCTGTTGAATTCCTTGTATTTGTATGGAGGACATCACACAGCGTCACCCGCCACGCGCCCGACCCGCGGCCGCTTTCTGTGTGATGCCGTCCGTATTAATACAAGGAATTCAACCCGCCGCGCACCCGACCCGGCCCGCGCCCGACCCGCGCCCGCTCCCTGTGTGTTAAGCTTTATTGTTTCATTATTCTTAATTGTCGTGTTTTAGAATTATTATAATCGTTATTTTAGGAACGTATACGTGACATCAAGCTGTCATTTTGAGTAATAACATTTCCTTACTGTTTTCCAAAATCTACCTATGTGCTTATTTCATCTGTGTTATCTATCTAGTGTTATATAATTCGGTAACTATCAGTAAAATCATCTCAATAATTGTCTGAAATTATTCTCAGTAATAATTATTATTATTTAAATTATTATAAACGTAAAACCAGCAACAAAACAAAAAGCAACAAGACCTCTCGGAACATTGTCTTCACTTTATCTTTATTGTTCGTTTTATATTTCTCTAAGTCTTTAAACACGTCGTAAACACAAAACTCTTATGGTTGAAAATGAAATAAACGTTTTGAACGTGAAATAAAATAAGTTAGTTTTAAAATAATACATTCTATCTCACGTAAACCAAGGGTAATTTAGAGAAATAGATAACTTACTTTTAATATATTAGGTATATTTTTGCGCGTTTATTTTTCACAAAATCTAAACAAAATGTTTTATGGATAAGACAAAGTTCAAACAGAAATCCAACTGTAGATACTATGACAAAAACGATCGATGCAAAGATCGTTTAAAAACAATTCATTAATTTCTTCTTTCACCTAGGATAGTTATTAAACCTATTCGATTATTATGCTTCACTAGCTGATGCCCGCGACTACGTCCACGTGGTTTAAATTTTTTTGATTTCCACGGGAACTCCTTAATTTTCCGAGGTTAAAAGTAGCCTGTCACTCTCCAGGTCCTCAACTATACCCATACCAAAAATCACGTCGATCCGTTTCTCCGTTGCGGCGTAATTGAAGGACAAACCAACAAACCAATAAACCAACAAACAAACACACTTTCGCATTTATAATATTAGTGTGATGTATTAATCCATACTAATGTCATAAATGCGAAGTGTCTGTTTTCTTCGGAAAAGTCGGTGTTTCCGCAGACACCCACCACTACAGCCCGTTAACGTCCCACTGCTAGGCACAGGCCTCCACTCTCATAGGAGAGAGGGAATTAGAGCTTAGACCCACCACGCTGCTCCAATGCGGGTTGGCGGGTTGGCGGGTCCGCAGACACTAATATTATTATTATAAACTAGAGTCCTATAATGGCATACTGGAGGACTAGGAGGACGAAGTCTTAAATTTTTTTCTGATCGAGTTCGATCCGCAGGAATCTATTACTTTTTGGAGTTAAGTATGTTTGAAGCAATTTTATGTTGTCTCTTACGGTGAAGGAAAAGAACAAACGCGCATTTTAAAGAAAACCCTTGCTCAGTAGTGGGCCGGCACGGCGTTGGGTTGATGATCAGAGTACTGTGGATTAAAAATACTAATAAATGTATACTGCCTACATCAATGTGCCTCAAGGCTCAGCCTAATCTCTTGATGATATATGCTATAACTAGTAGATTAGTTTTAGATCTCTACGACTTCGTAGCCTAGGGCAACGCTTAATCGCTTGGCAACACGGATGTATAGTTATGTGGGCTTAGGTCCGGTTTATCTTTTTCCTATTGCTAAATCAAATTGTCTTACTGAAGGGATTTACAAGACTAAAGGCTATGGCTAAAGGACCACCAGAGCAACGACATGCGACAATGATGCATGCTTTTTGATGGACCGCTGATAAGGAGTGTCCGATTCGCTTGGACTAAAAGAATCTCCACATATCTTTGAAGTCAGCACTCAGCACAGAACCATATCGCATTACTTCGTCAAAGAAACCTACGACTTCGCGCTCAAGACTTTGTACTCTCTTTTTTTCTACTCTTTCCCCTTCATTTCTCCTCCTTATTATAGCTCTGCTATTGTGAGCGTATCTTTGCTACGCGTCTTCACTTGGTAACATTTTCCTCTGATAACAGTTTATTTTATACATAAACAAAATCGTGCTGTAGAACTTTAATATTTCAGTACGTCAGTCTGGCTCATATGACGCAACGAGTTGCCACGCACGATTTTTGAGACAATGTGCGTCTTACAGCCTTGTGGCGCATTGTCGCACTATGTTGCTCTGTTGTAAACAGTGGTTGTGAATAACGCTTTACGTATCTGTGCATCGGAGGGCCATCAAATAAATCGTTAGCGTCATCGATGAGCACCTGATTCGAGGCCAGCACAACCTTCCTTTTCGCTAGGCTAGAATTGTTAGACAAACAAATAGTGATGCCAGAGGTACCTACAACCTCAGATTGAATTATAGTTATGGTACTATCATTGACCGAGCGAAGCGAAGGTCTCTGAGTCTACTTGGGTGAATTGGCACTTGTCCGTCCGTCCGTCCGTCTGTCAGAGCCTTATAACTTTTGAATTACTGAACGTAATTACTTCAAATTTAAATAAACTATGTAAACCGATGGCCTCCCGCCGAATATGGCTTAAAAAAATATAGAAATCTTTATTTCAGGGGGGCTCTCATAGAAGCGAATGCGAAGTAAAATATTTTTTATAGCATTACATAGGGTTGCGGTATATCATTTTAAAGATAATGAGGAACGGAGTCCAAAAATATATTTTTTTTAATTTTTCCCCTAAAATTGACGAAATGGGGGGCTTTCAAAGTGGTGATTTTCTGACGTCCAAAGATGACCTCAGAACTCCCAATTTTCTGAAAGGCTGAGCCTGAAACTTGATTAATTATTTGAATTATATCCTGTACTTGAACAACAAATACTAAAATTAGATAAATATTATAAGGAAACGAAGTTATTTAATTTTTAATGAGCTTACGTATTTTGAACAAACTTCACAATGTTGTCAATAGATGGCGCTCTGTACAAATTTATTCGTTTGTGCTTAAAAAGAAAAGGCTGAGCCTGAAACTTGATCACTTATTTGAATTATATCCTGTACTTGAACAACAAATACTAAAATTAGATAAATATTCTAAGGAAACGAAATTATTTAATTTTTAATGAGCTTCACTATTTTTAACAGAACTTCACATAGATGGCGCTCTGTAAGTTTATGGATACCGCGAGGTCTCAGTTCGGGGCGAACCACTAGTACTAATTGACCGAGCGAAGCGAAGGTCTCTGAGTCTACTTGGGTGAATTGGCACTTGTCCGTCCGTCCGTCCGTCTGTCAGAGCCTTATAACTTCTGAATTGCTGAACGTAATTACTTCAAATTTAAATATAAAATGTAAACCGATGGCCTCCCGCTGAATATGGCTTAAAAAACTATAAAAATCTTTATTTCAAGGGGGCTCTCATAGAAGCGAATGCGAAGTAAAATATTTTTTGTAGCGTTACATAGGGTTGCAGTATATCATATTAAAGATAATTAGGAATAGAGTCCAAAAATATTTTTTTTTGAATTTTTCTCCTAAAATTGACGAAATGGGGGGCTTTCAAAGTGGCGATTTTCTAACGTCCAAAGTTGACCTCAGAACTCTCGATTTTCTGAACTCTCAAGCCTGAAACTGGATCAATTATTTGAATTATATCCTGTACTTGAACAACAAATACTAACATAAGATAAATATTATAAGGAAACGAAATTATTTAATTTTTAATGATGATGATATTTTTAACAGAACTTCACACTGATGTCAATAGATGGCGCTCTGTGAAACCGCGAGGTCTCAGTTCGGGGCGAACCACTAGTATTATAAATGCGAAAGTGTGTTTGTTTGTTTGTTTGTTTGTCCTTCAATCACGCCGCAACGAAGCAACGGATCGACGTGATTTTTGGCACGGGTGTAGTTAAGGACCTGGAGAGTGACATAGGCTACTTTTTATTCCGGAAAATTAAGGAGTTCCCGCGGGAATCAAAAAACTTAAACCACGCGGACGAAGTCGCGGGCATCTGCTAGTTAAGAATAATGCTGACTTTCTTTTGTAAGGTAGGTTTTTTTTTTTTTTTTTTTTTTATTATTATCAAATCAAAATACAATACAAAAAGCTTAGTCTAAAAACACCGAAAAAACCACAGAGGTTTGTCCTCAGTGCCTAGCTGCAACGATTTGGTATTAACTAATTAGGTACATAAGAAATAATCCAGTTGTAAGACAATGTAGGTAAGTACTGCAACAGTAAGTGTAGAACGCGAAGAATCAAGTAAGTATGTGACACGTAATCGTCAGTAGGTTTACTAGGTTTATAGGTTTCTTAGGTGAATAGGATTAGCACTAGTATTAATAATTATATAATCTACATAGCCACAAAAGACTCAGCGATCTACTTTGTTAAAAAATATTCTTTTAATTTATACTTAATGTTTTTAATATCTATTTTTTTAATCAGCGTTGGAGGTAGTTCATTTATGAATCGCGGAACCAAGTACATGGTGGTTCGCTCACCATAATATGTATTGTTAGCGCGCGTAATGTGGAGACGGTTAGCCGTCATCATTCGCGTCTTTACAGGATGTTCTTTTTTCCGGAGTATGTTCTCGTTGAAGAACTCCTCCTTTAGTAATGAGCATTTAAACTGTTCCTGAACCGGTAATGTTTTACAATGTTTAAATAGCCCTAGTTCATTGCCGTCGTATTTAGATTTAATGGAACTGGAGACAATAGTTTTTAAAATTCTTAGCTGTAACTTATATATGTTATTGAGGTAAAAAAGGTAGGTAGGTCCGTCAGAAAACAAACTTTGAAATTTCTTTTTCAATAAAAATAAGTTCTAATTTAATTTTATATCACCTGGCGATAAGGAACGTTGCTATTGCATGTGCAAAGATGTTTACCCCTAAGGGGTGTGATATTTTTTTAATAGGCTATTCGGGACTTGTTTTATCTTAGTATTTTACTCACGAGAATAATAACCTATGCGTTGACTACTTCACTAAGTAAGTTATGAAGTTCCCAGGACTATCTGCAAGTAGAGTTAAGAGGTCATTATGCCATTTACAGATTGGCCGATTTTTCCGAATATTTAATAACCGACTTCAAAAAAGGAGGAGGTTCTCAATTCGACTGTATGTTTTTTTTTTTGTATGTGTCTTACATTTTGATGATTCTTTTTTTGTTTGGTAGATCATACTTCAGAGGTGGTCCCATATACATTTTATCGAAATTGATTTAATAGCGCTTTTTGAGAAAACCAACAAAAAACAAAATATATACTTACCCAGATAATACATATTTTTTACTTTTAAGTATAAATTGGAACTTATACTGTATAATATTGAAGTCGGTTTTTAGGGTTCCGTAGCCAAATTTGGCAAAAACGGAACCCTTATAGATTCGTCATGTCTGTCTGTCTGTCTGTCTGTCTGTCTGTCCGTCCGTATGTCACAGCCACTTTTTTCCGAAACTATAAGAACTATACTGTTGAAACTTGGTAAGTAGATGTATTCTGTGAACCGCATTAAGATTTTCTTACAAAAATAGAAAAAAAACAGTCAATTTTGGGGGTTCCTATACTTAGAACTGAAACTCAAAAATTTTTTTTTCATCTAACCCATACGTGTGGGGTATCTATGGATAGGTCTTCAAAAATGATATTGAGGTTTGTAATATCATTTTTTTCTAAACTGAATAGTTTGCGCGAGAGACACTTCCAAAGTGGTAAAATGTTTGTCCCCCCCCTGTAACTTCTAAAATAAGAGAATGATAAAACTAAAAAAAATATATGATGTACATTACCATGCAAACTTCCACCGAAAATTGGTTTGAACGAGATCTAGTAAGTAGTTTTTTTTAAATAATTTAAAACTTACTACAGGTTTGTACGGAACCCTCGGTGCGCGAGTCCGACTCGCACTTGGCCGGTTTTTTTTAGATGAAAGCGAATAATTATATCCAGTCCATAGACAGAATTACTTTCTCACATGCTATATGCCGATAATATTTTATTAGACATTAAATTGAAACTAGACCTTAGTTTCAACCTCACCTCAAACCTAACCTTGTTTTTATCGCCTGCTTGAAGAATTTTAATTATTATAATTATATTGACATCATTTATTTTAACATCAAATTGAAACGCTTCCTGACGCGAAACATTTTATTAATTCCGCAAAAGATTATTTTAAACTTCGAAACCAAAATCTAACTGTACCTATATTTTTCAATATATTTTATTTATTTATAATGTAAATAGAAAAAATAGCAAAAAACCCACGGAACACAAATAACCTGAACATAGAACTTGCGTCATAATTTGGCCATTTGCGTAGGTTTGACTTACTACTATTACCTATTCTGTGGTTTGACTCCTAACTAGTTACCTACCTGTATTTAGGATATCATTCCCAATTCCTGCGGGGCTCAAGGCTTATGAAGTACAAACTGTTTTGTTCATAGAACACATTTAAACACAATTTTTTAACTCCTTTCACTACAAAAACTCACAAAAACTCCAATTAAAACAAAATTATCAAATAATTTGTGTGGTAGCCACTATTGGAGCGGATATTATAATCTACCTACAATTTTAGCCGCAATTTTAATTGCAAATAGGAATAGAGACAGGAAGGATAGACCAAGACAAATTTTAATCCCGGAAAAACAAAGTGATCTTATGAGATTTTTGGAAATCCAAAAGCCAATTGAAATCGAACGCAAAAGCTAAATTTAGCCATAATTAATGAAAAAAATGTAGTTACATAATAGTCGAATATATTTTGTATCTCAATACGTCTGGAACTCTTTCGCAATTCACAACTACACGGCCTTGCAGTGTTTTGTGTGACTTTAGATGGCAATGTACGAAATACTTAACAAACACTTATTGTTTTTAAACACTATCTTGATCAAATTTTATCTTCATCTTTTAAATAACAGATATTGCGATAGATAGATCATGGATTTGACTCGCTCCAGCAATGTTTTACAATTAGGTACATCAAGTATGAAGACGAGTGGCCGAGTTGTGACAACGCATATTGGTTGATTGCGATTGTTAAGCAATGTTGACCCAAGTCGGTAACTGGATGGATGACCAAATTTGGAGGTTCAAATTTGGACTTTTCGTTTTCTCCGTGCCTCGGAGAGCACCTTGGGAATCTACCGCATTTTTGACTGCCGATAGAAGTAAAAACGAATATTTAAAGAAAAAACCGCATGCACGCGCTTATTCCGACGTATTCGCTCGATCCCATGGGTCAGTCAGTAGTAGTAGCACAGAATAGTACAGTTGGTAGTAGTCAGTACTCAGTAGTATACAAGCTTATAAGCGCATCAACGCTCGTGTTGCGGGTGTGGCAAAGGGCGTGCTTAAACGCGCTGAAAAAACGCTAAGCTGTAACCGCCCTAAAGCTTTACCCATGCCACCTTTCGTTAATGTACATACAAGGTACAGGCAAGGTATTTGCTTTAATGTTTTACTTAATACAAAATTTCTCACGGGATTAAGCATAAGTGCGGAATAAAACCAGTGTTGTCATTAAAATTCTGTGCAAGATTTACCTGAAATTCGTCGTCATGTCGCAATATATGGCGCCAACAATTCGTGTGCTCGTATCATGTATGATACGAGATGATGCCCACGACTTCGTCCGCGTGGATTTAGGTTTCTGAGAGAACTCTTGGATTTTCCGGGATTAAAATGTAGTCTGTATCCTTCCCGGGGATGCAACCTGTCTGTGTACCAAATTTCGTCAAAATCGGCTGAAAAGATGTGACATGAAATCGTAGCAGACAGACAGACCCACTTTCGCATTCATAATATTAGTATGGATTCACATGCAGATAGATAAGAATTATCAATTTCTTATTAATAAAAAATCCATTAAAGATAATAAATCTTAGGGAATCACAAAGGAAATCCCAAACAATCACGAGTTTGTAGGTAGATATTTGTCATCACAGAAGATAACTAGACACCAAATGTGTTTTATTCTTGCACAGGAAAAAAACCAATGAATGCTTTGACTAATTTAATTAGCAATTAATCATCAAGGTTTTACTCAACTCAGACTGTTTTAATTTGGGAAAATATTAGCTACGGGGAAATACTCTTGAAAGAAGCTTCGACGTAAACCTTGAATCAGAATTTTTATTCATTCTATGTTCCTATACACTAAAATATTATGTGTAATTTGTACCTACATGATGGTAAGTGAATGATAATGCAGCCTAAAATGGTACCGGGCTTAACTGGTAGCCCTATTCCCTGTATACTGGAATACTACATTGCTTGGCGGTAGATAGGTACATCTTTGCTGGCAGGGTGGTAACTAGTCAACGCCGAAATTTCCCACCATACCAGACCAGAAATTATAAAAAAAATGTACTAATATTATAAACGAAAGTGTGTTTGTTTGTCCCTCAATCACGCCGCAACGGAGCAACGGATCGACGAGATTTTTAGCATGGGTATAGTTGAGGACCTAGAGAGTGACATAGGCTACTTTTTATCACGGAAAATTAATTATTTCCCGCGGGAATCACAAAAACTTAAACCACGCAGACGAAGTCGCGGGCATCAGCTAGTAAATTATAAATTCCCAAGTTTACCCTGATCTGAGCTAGTTCTCGGCGTCAGCAGTCCGCACTGACGCCTGTTATCTACTGACCCAATGTAAATCTGCCTTTAGAATCATGGAACTATAAAAGATTTACAATTTACAAACAACAATAATAAATTAATAAAAGTCAAAAGCCAGTCAATAATTAAGCAATTAACGTTCAATATCACGTTATCAAACGTATAGAAGGACTTGCCTTAACATTTTAATATTAAATTAGACAAACAAAATCTGCTGGTTTTTCTCAATCTGACTCATCCTAAAACTATTAGGAGTCATTATTATACAACCCATAATCGATTATGGCGATATACGGTAGAGATACCTAGTTTCCATCCTGGTGATAAACTACTTTGGCTACTTTGCTACTGGCTACTTTGTTAATCCACCCTGCTTTGTCCGCCGAGATAAAGGTTACCTAAAGTAATGTATAATTGTACTAATTAGCTGATGCCCGCGACTTTGTTCGTGTGGATTGAGATTTTTGGTTCCCGCGGGAACTCTTTAATTTTCCGGGATAAAATTAGCCTATGTTCTGTTATTTAAGCTATTCCAGACTATAATCTATCTCTGTGTTAAGCATGCTGATCCGTTCAGCCGTTCTTCCGTGATTAAGACGTAACAAACATCCATCCATCCAAACTTTGGCATTTATAATATTAGTATAGCTTATTAGCGGCTTCGTCCACGTGGATTAAGGTTTTGATTCCCGTGGAAACTCTTTAATTTTCCGGGATAAAATGTAGCGTATGTGTTAATTCAAGGTATAAGCTATGTATCCATTCCCAGCCAAATCAGTTCAGTCATTGTGGCATGAGAGAGTAACAAACTTACAAACATCCAAACTTGCACATTGGTTGGTAACAAAAAGTAAAATATATTTTATTGTAGCACAACAGGCGGCCTTATCGCTTAAATAGCGATCTCTTCCAGGCCAGGTGGTTGGTCCGTGTTACTAAGAAATAAGATTATCTACTTGAATTGGATAGAAGCAGGCGTTACTTTGCTGAAGTCCATGATAATGAAGGAACTAGAAGTTTATTTCGCTCTATTCCGCCACAGCAAATCTATGTGGTCTATGACGAAATGGGGGGCTTTCAAAGTGGACATTTTTTAACGTCCAAAGTTGACCTCAGAACTCTCAATTTTCTGAACTCTCAAGCCTGAAACTTGATCAATTATTTGAATTATATCCTGTACTTGAACAACAAATACTGAAATTAGATAAATATTATAAGGAAACGAAATTATTTAATTTTTAATGATGATGATATTGTTAACAGAACTTCACAATGATGTCAATAGATGGCGCTCTGAGATACCGCGAGGTCTCAGTTCGGGGCGAACCACTAGTATATTTAAATTCGAAGTAATTACGTTCAGTAATTCAGAAGTATAAGGCTCTGACAGACAATTCACGGACGGACGAACAAGTGCTCCAAGTATGATTTTATTTATTATAGCTGATGCCCGCGACTTCGTCCGCGTGGACTAAGTTTTTTCGATTCCCGCGGGAACTCATTAATTTTCCGGGATAAAAAGTAGCCTATGTATGTATGTATGCATGTATGCATGTATATATTCTTTATAGCTGATGCCCGCGACTTCGTCCGCGTGGAATAGGTTTTTCAGTTAATTTTCCAGGATAAAAAGTAGCCTATATTAAGTACTATCCCACGGTATAATCCCCCTATAACGTTGAAACACGTACTACTTCATATTTTAACGAAAGCCCAAATGCTGTTTCATGGCTATAACTTGAGAAATTAAGGATTTTCATACAAACTCTCAACCCCTATTTCACCCCTTCGGGGGTGGAATTTTGAAAAACTGTGAAACACATATGTTTTCATTTTCAACCCGCAGTTCATATATCAAGTTTCATGGCTATAACTTGAGAAATTAAGGGCTTTCATACAAACTTTCAACCCCTATTTCACCCCTTCGGGGGTAGAATTTCGGGATAAAAAGTATCCTATGTCCTACCTCGTAGTATGGGCTCAAATCGTGCCTAGTTTCGTTTGAATTCATTCAGTAGTTTCGGCGTGATGCGCGGCCAAGATACAGACAGACAGACAGACAGACAGACAGACAGACAGACAGACAGACAGACAGACAAAAATGAAAAAAATTACAGATTTGGCTTCAGTATCGAATAATGAGTGCCCTCCAAAAAAATTTTTCAAAATATCTTCAATGTACAGAATTGGACCTGTTACAGTTTTATTATAAGTATAGAAACGTTTCATAATTGTTTAAAACATTGGTCGGATTACGGTGGGATGTGTATGACGTAACAATTAAGTGCGGTAAAAAATATAATTACATTTATAAGAAAAACATAACATTGAATATGCATCTCAAGCTTGCCTCCATACTCACGTGCTTTTGGTGTATCTTTTTCTTGCCTATACTTTGTTTGGGGATCCGTAGTTACCTAATCAAGGAACCCTTTTATTGCTAAGTATATCCGAGACCGCCGCCGAGAGGCAGCCGTCGCTTATTCAGTTCAGACCCCGATCCCTCAGAGCTCGTGAGCGGACTGTACTTACGAGTATATTATTAGGAGATAACTGCGCTTTTGGTAACTATCGCTAGAAAGGCTGATTTCGTATTTGGTGGGTCCTAGGCTCTCCACTGGTAGGAAATCTGCCAGTCTGTCCGCATGCCGATGGGCCTTTCGCTAGATATGGCCGTTCAAAGACGGTTTATTGTTACCAAAAATCAACGATAACTAAGTAAAAAAATATTAGCAATTATTATGTCGTCCCGTTGATTGCTGTTAAATTTTTTTAATAACAATCAACGTCGAAATAATAATTGCTAATCTTTTTTTACAGGAACGCATAGTAAGTATAGCTTATAAAACGTCTTTCAGAGTTGATATCTAGTAAAAGTCCCATCCACATGCGTCAGTTTTTATTCTGTTTACATAGGTACTGCGCATACTTTAATACTGTACAAGAATCAGCTTTTCTAATTATCGTTCATTTTTGGTAACAATAAACCGTCTTTGAACGGCCATATCTAGCGAAAGGCCCATCCACATGCAGGCAGACTGCAACTTTTGTGATCAGTGGAGAGCCCTACATCCACCTAACACTGAATCAGCCATTCAGATGGTTACCAAAAGTGCAGTTATCTCTTAGTCTATTAGTTTCGCCCATTCCGTTTGTTCATCTGTTTGTGCCGGTGGCGGTATGGTATATCAAATCCGTTAACGTTTTAAAAAATAACTTAATTAGTTGATAACAGTTAACTTTCCTTGTAACCTGTTATTTAAACACATAGGAATTTCATTGGAATTTTGAAAAAAAACAATCGGTAAGCAGGTGATTTGTCCTGAGCTTGAAAAGCGAGATTCAAAAAAACGGCTTGGGTTACCACCTCGAGTGTTACCTCGTTAAATAGGTATTTTAAAAAAAAATTCAAAAAAAAAGTAAAAACCGACTTCAAAAACCACAAACACTAAAAAGTAAAGAATAATTTAATTTATTATGTATACAAGAGTTAATGTACTTAGTTCTATAATAACATTTTTTGGAGTCGGTACCAATTAGCCGCATGAACCGTCTACCTACTTTTCATTATTGTTGACGTGACTCCACATTGGCACCGACTCCAAAAAATGTTATTATAGAACTACATTAACTCTTGTATACATAAAAAAATTAAATTATTTTTTACTTTTTAGTGTTTGTGGTTTTTGAAGTCGGATTTTATTTATTTTTTTTGAAAACTTTTTATTTCACAATTTTTAGTGGCCCCACTGTTTTTGCTATTTATTTTACTTGTAATATTTTTTTTTGCGCTGTGAGTGCTGAACGCGTAATACGGTAGAGTTCCAAGGGGGGAACGGTATTTTTTTTGACAATTTGCCTCATAAATCCAAGACTACTATGCATAATAAAAATCTGTTTTAGGGTGTACAAGTCAAGTACAAAGTCCTTTCATATGATACCCCACTTGGTATAGTTATCCTACTTTGAAATTTCAAACCCCTGATTTTCCCCACTTTTTTAAATTAAACTAAAAATAATTTTAAATTTTTTTTATTTCCATGATATTGGGCCACTATTATATACAACTATTCCAAATTTCATGTCAATAGCTTTAATAGTTACTGAAATAATCGACTGTGACAGACGGACGGAGAAAGTCGCACCATATGGGTTCCATTTTTACCATTTTGGTACGGAACCCTAAAAAAAAAAAGATAATATGCTATGCATGGTTAAAACATACTGTTTACAAAACTATCACACTGATCGCGAGCAATTTACTCTTATCCATTGAGGAGTTCCGTTCTCCATCTCCGGAGATATTCATCAGATCTTCACCAAATTAAAATGGCACCACCTTTGAAGTATGACCTACCAAAGAAAAAAAGAATTATCAAAATCGGTTCATAATTAGCGGAGAAATCGCGTTACAAACATACAAAAAAAAACATACAGTCGAATTGAGAACCTCCTCCTTTTTTTGAAGTCGGTTAAAAACCATTATGAGGTTTCATATACAGTTTTTGAAAAGTAACCGCAAAGCTACCGCCAAAGCTACGGAACCTATAATGTTATACCTCTATTTACGGAACACTACCAGCATGTTCTGATATGCACTTGACATTTTTTTATTTTTATAAAACTGGTGGTATAAATTATTATTATGGTTGGTTAAACTTTAGCTAATTTAATTCTGCAATTCAATTCTGCATCTACGTTGATTATACGATGACCTCCATGGCGCAGTGATAAAAAATGTGGTACATAAGTATTTTAAACGGAAAATCATGGGTTTGATTCTGTTAGGGGCAATTCGGGAATTTATAATTTATAATATTGACACCAGAGTCAATCCGCTATGACTGAAAGCGGTAAAGCGATCAAACGTTCCCACTACTACCACCACTACGACCCATTAACGTCCCACGGCTGGGCACAGGCCTCCACTTTCATAGGAATGAGGGAATTAGAGCTTAGACCCTCTAGACTGCTCCAATGCGGGTTGGCGGGCTTTAACTACTATTAAGTTAGTGATAATAACTGGAACCGACGGCTTTACGTGCTCTCCGAGGCACGGGGGCGAAACACCGCCAACTTCCTAACACCGGGCTAGTACTGAGAATTTCTAGTCAGAAAAACCAAATACTTAATTATGGCCCGACCCAGGACTCGAACCCGGGTCCTCGCCGGCCACAGTCGAAACCGCTAACCACTAGACCAACGAGGCAGTCACTACTCCTTGACTGTAATTAACAAAAGAAATGACGATGCAAACTATAGATCGCGACTGCCTCACCGATATGCCTTTCTACGGTCCTTTTTGAAGGTACACCAATGTTATAGTTGGCAGGAAAAAAGGAAGAAGTAAGAGCGTTCTGGCTCTGGGGCATAGGTACTAGCTCTGATCTGTGGGTACTAGTATCTACCATCGCTTAAAGCCGTATAGTTTTAATGGTATTGTTGAAGTTCGTGTTTTAGAATCGTAATCTTTATTTTAGGGACGACAATGAGGTAGGTGTCATAAAACTGCCATTAGGGTTCCGTACCTCAAGAGGAAAAAAGGAACCCTCACAGGATCACTTCGTTTTTCGTTTCTCTGTCTGTCTGTAAACCACCTTTTTCTTGGGAACGCGTGGAGGTATTAAGTTGAAATTAATATCAGATACAGATTATATAGGTCTACTGTCCCTACAAAAACAATTTCAAGCTCTTATCGCGATCAAAAGATACGGCTGCTTATGCCGCATATTTTGACACTCACCAATAAATCAAAACCTATAGGGTACTTCCCGTTGACCTAGAATCATGAAATTTGGCAAGAAGCAAGGTCTTATAGCACAAGTATAGGAAAAATCCAAAAATCGTTAGTTAGGGCAGCTGTGCTATTACCTATTCTGTGGTTAGGGTTCCGTACTCATAGGGTGTCAAATTGTTAGGCGCTACCAGTTTAGCGTCATAAAATATGTAAGCCAGTAATTTCACAGGTGATCACGTGTTGCTATAATTTATATTGTGGGGTGGTACGGAACCATTTGTGCGCGAGTCTGACTCGCACTTGACCGGTTTTTTTTTAATATAATACTGCTTTAAGCGATGGTAGTAACCCCCCTGTAATCTAATTTCTAGCACGAAAGGAGGAAGTGAATCGTTTCGTATCTACGCTTATCAAAACCAGTGAAATGTACATGAGATGCATTTTATATCGCTCTTTGAGCAAACATTACGTGTACCTACCTTGTCTCTAGTCTATTAGATAAGTACATGCTTATGAAATTCCAACACCTTTTAAATTAATTAAACATTTCGTCCTGCAGATGCTTTCCAGCTATTTTATTAACCGACTTCCAAAAAAGGAGGAGGTTCTCAATTTGGCGCGTATGTTTTTTTTTTTTCTCTTTTCGGTTGCAGTTTAGAATGAAAACGGAATTTTGAGTAAAATCTAGCATGATAGCATCTAATTTGCCTTTCAAAATATACTCCACTTCACGTAGGTACACCTATCGCACGGGGAGTTTATTATGATAGTAAGTAACTTTATTTCTTGACTTTTTTAAGTTAATTTATGTAATTAGTTCAAATTAAGTCTTAAATATTTAGAATAAAACTTGTTTTACAGAACCATTTTTAAAAACAAGTTCTTATCGTCCATCCATAAATTTAGTGTGACGTCATTTATTTTCCGTATTATCCTCAGCCTATATTGTAAATTCTCACGCATGCATGTTTCCTTGACAATATTTTCGTTCACTGTTGTAGCAAGCGATATTTAATTGAACGAAACATACATATACGAAAACTTAGAGGTCGGAAATCGAATCCGGGATGCCCGAATTAGAAGCTGAAGTCAACAACTGGACTATCCTAACCCATACTAATATTATAAATGCGAAAGTGTGTCTGTCTGTCTCCCATCTTTTCCCCCGTTTTTGATGAAATTTGGTATAGAGGTAGGTTACATCCCGGGAAGGATATATAGGCTACATTAATTAATCCCGGAAAATTAAGGAGTTCCCGTGAGAACCCAAAAAAAAACCACGCGGACGAAGTCGTGGGCATAATCTATTATTATAATACGTAATTGTGAAAGTTTAGATGCTTGTAAGTTTGTACGTTTGATACTCCTTCACAGCACAATGCTTGAAACGATTCGGCTTAAATTTTGAGAGAGCTTATACTCGTATTAATGAATTATTGCATAGGCGTCATTTCATCCTAAAAATTAAAGAGTCCCCGCTAAAAACAAAACCTTTATCTATGCGGACGGAGTCACCATCATAAAGGCCGATAAACCGAAGGAGAATAAATGACTCGTATATATGCAAAACCCATAAAAACATGTGAGAAATAAAGCGATTAGCCTAATGAGCGTATACTTGCACGTCTGAGGTAAAACGCTCATTAGCAATATCTTTATTGACATAACAAATCTAAATGTTTTGCCTGTCACGTAAATTTATAGAAACTCTTTGCTTGTGAACTGAAATATAATATCTTCATTACATTCGTTATTGAAAAATTCGTATTCTTACCAAGTACTTATTTTTTGAAGTGAAAACTTCTTTGGCCGCGTTGAACACTTTTTGGTAGGGGAAAGTCTTATGGGTTCGCGACACCGACATGATGTGACGTATTTTTTTTGCATTAATTTAAATATTCGTATTTATATTGGGGTTTGAAAATTTTATATTATTTTCACATTTTAATACTAAAATTGTAAGTTTTAAGTTTTGAGTTCTATCGGCAATCCCTATGACTGTCAATTTTTTTTTAATTCAAGTATTATCTACAATTTAGCGCTCGACTGGTATCTCACCTGGATGGTACCTAAGTGGAGATGCAGTCTAATGCTAGCGGGCTAACCTGTTATGGGTATGGCAATTATTTTAAACCCATACACCTAATCGATTTCTACATTGTATCGTAATAGATAAATTATTAGGAAAAATTACGATTAATTACATTGTTATAATATTGGTATGGACACACCTACTCTAGCACCTAATGACTCCAGTAGATAAATCTCGTGTCTCGAGCTACCACCGGTAGGCCATGTCGACTGAACTACACACAGGAACTACATAAGCAATTGTACAAATTGGCCAATCATACACACATTCTTCTTTATTCCCACGAACGTGATTTAGTGTGGGCGAACTCGTCCCTATGAACTGTTAGTAGTACCACAGAATAGGTAATAGTGTACCTTACTAAGTATCAGATCTAGTTAGTGGCTAGGCGATCCACCAGAATTTAAAAGAGTGGAGATGTATTTAGCGGACCAATCAGATTATAGATAAATGACGTGATGATTTTTTCACGTCATCAATCATCCATCATTGCAGCCAAGTGCTAGTCTATGTACATTTAAAAAGACTCTAATAATTGGTTTATTTATCGTGGCATCGTGCCAGAACGCTAAACCTCTTTGCCGGTAGGGTGTTAGCCACGGCCTAAGCCTCCCAGCAGATCAGAGAAAGTTAAAAAATTACTCGTCAGAAATCGAACTCGGGACCTGCCAATAATAAGACAGCAACGCTCACCACTGCGCCAGGGAGGTCGTCGAGCTCCATTGAACAAGCAGTAGTGTAGCAGCAATGATCTAAGAGGAAGGATAAAGATGCTGACGTCCACGACTGTGGGGGACACTTAAAGCGCAAAACACACAGGGAACGGGCGCGAGACGGGCGCGGGCCGTGTCGGGTGCGCGGCGGGTTGAATTCCTTGTATTTATGTGGACGACATCACACAGCGTCACCCGCAATGCGCCCGTCCCGCGGCCGCGTGCTGTGTGATGGATAAATATATCCGATAAATACAAGGAATTCAACCCGTAATGTAGTGTATAAATGTAGTGTGTAAATGTAGTGTATAAAAGAAAAAAAATCCGCCGCGCACCCGACCCGGCCCGCGCCCGACCCGCGCCCGTTCCCTGTGTGTTTTGGCCTTTGAATTCCTTGTATTTATATGGACTACATCACACGCGCGCGACATGGGCGCGTGGCGGGTGACGCTGTGTGATGTCGTCCATTTATATACAAGGAATTCAACCCGCCGCGCACCCGACCCGGCCCGCGCCCGACCCGCGCCCGCTCCCTGTGTGTTTTGCGCTTAAATCTTAAAAGCTTAATTCCCTATGCGGTAACACGTAAGTACTGGCATTGTATACCAATCTATATCAATTGCCCCATTGTATGGGCTACCTTGATACGCGCGTCAAAGGTTACCATTTTCAAATAGAAGCGAAAATAGATCTTATTATTTTTACACGTGTCACTTTTACCGGTTATATTTCCGTGTATTATAAGAACGAAAGTTCTTTATGGCAGGATAAAATTCCGGGACCTAGGCTGGATGAAAAAGCGTTAATCTCTGTCTGCCTCTGAGTTAAGCCGCGGACGGACAGACGGACGGTCACGGCGAAACTATAAGATTCCTTGTTGATTACAGAATCCTAAAAAGAAGAATGATAAGATTTATCTCATGCTAGCTTTTAATTCGTGGACAGGATATTATATTTAGCTAGTTACTAGACCTAGTACATGATCTAGACTAGATGATGTACGGATAAGAAAGACGTCATCTCCTCATATGATCCATATAAATATTATAAATGCGAAAGTTTGGATGGATGGATGTATGTATGGATGTATGTTTGTTACTCAATCACGCTCCAACGGATGAACGGATCTGGATGAAATTTGACACAGAGATAGATTATAGTCTGGAATAGCACATAGGCCACTTTTTATCCCGGAAAATTAAAGAGTTCCCGCGGGAACCGAAAAACCTTAATCCACGCGGACGAAGTCGCGGGCATCAGCTAGTTTATCATAATAGACTCACATACTTAAGTGGAAACTGCCACCAAGACAAACCGATCAGCCCCCCGATTGTCTAAGAAAATCGTATTCGCTTGTCAAACGGATAGTTCGACCTGTTTAAGGAGTTCATAGATGCCTGCACGTCAAAAAGCTTGTAATGAACTCCTCAAACAGTTCGAGTAATACTTAAGCTGTCAAATGTTTACGATTTAGTATGGATGTTCCACCGTAGCACCTAAACTAATGAGCTGTTTTGACGAATAAGGTGTCAATTTATTATGGTCCGGGTGACATAGCTATAAGCCTAGGTACATATTAAGTATTATACAAAAAAAACCGATAATATGATTGTTACATCCTAAAAAGTGTGGGTCTCTCAATTTTTTTCTCTAGTCGGGTTACAGTTTTTGTAATTAATACTTACTGCCTTCGAGCATTTAACTGTATCATAAATAATGATGAACAGATGCAAAGACACGTGACTTTATTTAGTTTATGTATAGGTAGAGATAAAAACATCTCTACAATATTAGCGTACCCAGTTATCTTTAATACCTTAACTCTTGAAGGTAACGATCACTGAGTAGACTGATAAGTGATAACAATAATATATAGGTGCCAGCTATTAAGACTTTTCTATAGGAGTAAATAGTGAAACACCTGAAGAAGGATGTATTTACCATTTAACCATTTGACGACCAAGGGACGTATTTGTCCCCAAACCTAATTTCACTCGTACGAAAAACCAAGAACCTTATATTATTATTTTATTAAATAATATTTTTTTCAGGCTAGATTTTATAATTTTGCTATCGAATTTGACTTCTATTTGGCATCTTTCATAGTAAATTTAGTACCGCAATAAGAAGTCGCAAGTTCATAATTTTCAAAAAATCAAAACTATAACAAGTATTTATATAGTTGTAACTTAGTAATAGTATATTACACATCTAGGGCAGTAAAATAAGAAATGTCTCAGATCACATGTAATTGTTGTCCGAGGCGAAGCCGAGGTCAATAAACATGTGATCTGAGGCTTTCTTATTTACTGCCCGTGGTGTGTATACTATTTTTCTCCTCGACGGAGGCGGAAAGCGGCATTTTCGTTTAGCGCAGCGGGAGGAAAATTGACGCTTTCCGCCCGGAGGTGAGAAAAAATATTATTGTCTTGTAAGTAAATAATTATTTTGTATTTGCATGAAACGGTTACATAACTTAGTTTGTTAGCTCGTGAAAATAAAAAAACCGGCCAAGTGCGAGTCGGACTCGCGCACCTAGGGTTCCGTACAAACCTGTAGTAAGTTTTACGATTTATGACGTATTAAAAATAAAAATTACGTTTGTTGTATGGGAGCCCCCCTTTAATATTTACTTTATTGATATTTAATTATTTATTTTGAAAGGTAATATACAAGTTAATATTCTGTGAAAATTTGAACCGTCTACCTGTTACCGTTTTTAATATTGAGCAAAAAAATACGAAAAAAACACGTTTATTGTATGGGGACCCCCCTTAATATATATTTTTTTTTAATTTTTAGTATTTGTTGTTATAGCGGCAACGGAAATACATCATTTGTGAAAATTTCAGCTTTCTAGCTATCACGGTTTATGAGATACAGCCTGGAGACAGACAGACAGATAGACAGACAGACAGACAGCGGAGTCTTAGTAATAGGGTCCCGTTTTTACCCTTTGGGTACGGAACCCTAAAAAGGGACAGCGGCGTCCCTATGGGCGATAACGGTAACAATCTATAAAAAAAGTGTCCTATATGATTTGATATTTTTATCATATCTACCTACATTTTGAATATAATTTTGGCAGATAATGGTGCCCAAGGTATATGAAGTTTTCGTACTCAGCGAAAATGAGATCCATAAAATTTTCTTGAGTGAAAATAGTGATGACGAAGATGCATTATTACTTGACGATGATGACGAAACGTTTTTGACGCAGCATATTGCGTTCATACATCACAATGATGATAGAATCCAAAATGTTGGAATTGAGTTTTCATCGTTTCCTGAATCTTCTAAATCTAAACGCTAACAGCTAAACCTTCTACATTAAAAGCTGCAGATCTCATAATACAGGCACAGTGTCATCAACTAGCAGTTTATAAGTGGAATCATAGAAATTATTTTCCATATTATATTTCTCACAATGTCAGCAAAGTGCAAATCTGTGAAGAAAGCGTTTTCTATTCAATGACGCCTTTAGATATTTTAGTTCCATAATTATTTTTGAAGTGTTGCTTCAAATAATAGTGTCTGAACTCAGAGTCAGGTATGCTCAGCAAAACGGCCAAGAATTGGAAGAATTACCTGAGTAAAAATTATAACAAAAAAAAGTGTGTGTGTGTGTACAATTCACACACGGCAGAAGTGGAACTTCAGAAAAGTAGCCTCCGAGAGAATGAGATAAACATAACTTGTATTCTATCTCATTCTCTCGCAGGCTAAATCCTATTATGAATATGTTTGTCTCTTTTTAGTGTCGCTTTTTCGTTTTATCGAATTTTCAAATCACAATTCTAAAGAAAGTTTCACTTCAAATAGAGATATATACCTAATCAAAACTCACCTTTTGTGTTTGTGTTTCAGGAAAGTCACTGTTGATATGTAAATATTTTCACCAATAATTTCATAAAATCCATAAAAACTACAAAAGTCTATATATAGCTTGAAGCTATTGAGAAACGGAGCTTCTTCTTGAAAATTTTCATCTTCCTCTTTACAAAGGGATCCACTGTGAAACTTGTCGAACACCAAAAAGTTTTAATAGCTAAACTACAAAGTCGTTTCTCAACCCTCCAAAGTTCGCGCTGGCCACTAAAAAAGCCATTGGCTTACTGGCTGGTTAGACGCGGCAAATTTCAAAAATAGAACGACCAAACTCGATAATGGTTCGCGTAGCAGTTATAGGAAACACTGAGTATTTTCACAGCGCTGTATTATTTACTTCTATTGGATGATTAGGGTTTTATTGCCGGAATGGTGCGTGAGTCTAGCCCACGCGATCTCGGGTCGAGGCGAGACTGAATGCGATCCTTTTCGTCGTCAAATATTCTCCTTAATAATTTAAGACCGGTGTATATGTACAATATAAGGTTTCATATACGGCATATCTCGGTGGCACTTAACGCGACGGGAACTATACAAAGTTGTTGCTACGAGAACTTCGATCTTTTAGGATTCCGTAGAAAAATGAGTGTATTTACACACTTGATACCCGCGTAGTTCACGTCACATTTTATTGAGTGAATACCTACCTCTAGACTAGTTCACATCTCGAGTACGTCTGAGTATATTACCGATATGTATACCTTAAATGCGTAATATTTAAGAATTCATAAATCCTTCAACGTAAACTCCATCTAATAGTTGGGTATTTGACAAATTTAATAGTCAAATCAGCAACTTTTTTTCAAACTTCAAAACGCGCCCTAAGTATGGTATTTATAATATGAAATTTAATAGTGTGACGTCATTGAAGTCTTTTACTTAATCGATTGTGTAAAATGGTTATTCAACATAAAAGTATCAGGGGACGTGGATATTACGATTTTTGGGAGATCCTCTATTTAATAATCACTAAAAAATAATTTATTTGAATAGTAGTCAAATTCCCAATTAATTTAACAATTGTATTGTACCTATGTAGAGGCACTATACCTACAGTGTGATTTTTCCATCTACCTACTAAGTTAGCTAAGACTTAATGATTAGGCTAATATTATTAGCTATTAAATATAATATATTAGGCTAATATTATTTGCTGAAAACACACGGATATAACAAAAGGGCTGCGTCAGGGGCGTGACGTTTTATCCCGTCGTCAAATAAACTTTTACAAGTGCATTTGAATCACAATCCTTTATCAGAAATCAGAATATTGAGTGGTACTATGCACTTAGTAACATTAAAATTTCAGCCGTGTTGGAACACGGCTCACACTTGACGGAAATTTATCTCACGATGTATCTGATAAGAGATAATAATATGAGGGCTATCTCAGCATAAGACGTAATATTTGTTATCCTAGTATTGACAATTGCTGTCTACTTACTTTATTTCCAAATTACTTCATGCGACACAGGCCTTGTATTGGGTATTTGACAACTATTCAAATAATAGTTATTTGTTATACAAGAGTGAAAAGTTGTTTTTTAACCGCGTGCTCATCCGCTCGTGATTCAAAAATTAGAATCCTGAGCGTCAGCGAGGGAATCAAAAGAGCACGAGGTGAAAAATCTTTTCACTCGAGTGCAACACGTAACTTTTCATCCCACCTCAGCGAGGAAATGACTAAATGCAAAAAAAATCACAAGGTAACTTTTCATCCCATCTCAGCGAGGAAATGACTAAATGCAAAAAAATCACAAGATTAAATTCAATTCTGTTAATTTCTTCGTCACTAGAATCACTCATTTTAGGTTTTTCACTTATTTTCAATTTTCTTGTTTTTAATCGGTCTTAATTTTAAACAGACGTGAAAGAAAATGGTGCGCGCAAAGCAAATTAAAAAAGTACACCAAGAAGGCTACGAGTGTGAGTTTTTAACAAATTAAAAAACGATTGTATGGAAATTCGGCACCATAGAGGTACAAGTAAATAGGTTTTAATGATGTTTTGAATTCACAAACTTCATAGACGAGTGATATTTACTAACGTGCACACGATGTTCTAAATTCAATTTACTTTATCCTCTAGAGGATAATAACGGCTTTTACCATCAGATATCGAAGAATAAAAATACTCTTTCCGAGATGGTGGGATGAAAATTATTTTTTAGTGATTATTAAATAGAGAATCTCCTAAAAGTCCACGTCCCCTGTTAGTTTTATGTTGATTATCTATTTTAAACTATGGATTAAAGTAAAAAAACCGGCCAAGTGCGAGTCGGACTCGCGCACCGAGGGTTCCGTACAAACCTGTATTAAGTTTTAAATTATTAAAAAAAAACTACTTACTAGATCTCGTTCAAACCAATTTTCGGTGGAAGTTTGCATGGTAATGTACAGTCGACGTCAAAATTGCATATAGAATAAGCAAATAAGTTGCTTTGCATGCGGTCGGACACCCACACACTTGCAGTAGTATAATATAAGTCGTTCAGCTTGTAGGTATTGTAATAGCCGAGTAATATCGATAATTTCACACCTCAAGTAAGTGAGCTCAATGGCGAGGTGTGGAACTACTTGGATTGCACACCGCAACTGTTGCTGGTTCAAATCTCGACCCCGTGTAAGTTTTTTTTGCTTTTTTTATTTGATGACTGATATTTTTATACCAGCAATAGCATATGCGGGTAGTTTAAAAAATCTCTGAACAGATATGGCCACTGAGTACTGACGGAGACGGAAGATTTGACACTCGTTAGTCGTTATTAGCAAATACTACAAAATTATTATAATTTACTAAGTTTTGCTGTTTCTTATCTTCAACAATAATGCAGGCTTATATTAATATGCAGAAGAGGATGCATATTATTGAGCTAAATAATATCGGATACAATATACTTAGCTCAAATTTGCAATGAAACTGGTTTCACTGTGAGTATTGTTTTTATTGTTAAAAAATGTGTGTTCATAAACTTAGGATTAGTTACATAACGTTTTATTAGTAAATATCTAGACAAGATACTTAGTAGTTTCAAAAGTGTTTATTTTAATCTCGCTGTTTGGTTTTTAGTGGACAACCAAGTGTTGGGTGTCGCATCCTGACGAAGAGAGTAATGCTTCACAACGAAGACATAATATTATAGATGAACAATATGAGAACA
This sequence comes from Erebia ligea, assembly GCA_917051295.2. Classification (NCBI taxonomy): domain Eukaryota; kingdom Metazoa; phylum Arthropoda; class Insecta; order Lepidoptera; family Nymphalidae; genus Erebia; species Erebia ligea. The sequence continues at coordinate 16,637,546 of OU785221.1, read as the reverse complement.
ATATCTGCATACCAACTGTCGAGTTCGCGAACATGTTCGATACTTAAACACCAGCGCCAAAGCTGCACATTATAACACATGGAAGTGATGTCCAGCTGTTGATGTGCCACAACTATCATTTGTGCATGATAATTGTTGTCCTGTGCATCGATCACATATAGTGCGTAATTGGTTTAATCAAAACCCAGACAACAGTTATTCCCTGGCCAGTAAGATCACCAAACTTAAATCATAGAGAATATTATGAGGTTTGATGGTGCAAACTGGTGGGTTATGTGAAATGAAAAGACTGCAGAGGAAACGGAGGCTCACTGTATGGAATTATGGGAGAATATATTTAGAATAACGGATATCTATCCTAATATTACAAACGGATTCACCCGGCGGCGCTTGCTTGATGTTATTGAAAAAAGTGGAGGTTTTATTGAATAGTAATACTTTTAAAGCTATATAAAATTGAATTTTTAAGGCTTTAAATATGAAACATAACGTTTATTCTTTTCCTAACTTGTAATAATAATTATTAGTATATCTTATCAAAATTAACAGACAAAAAAGCAGCGCCGCCCTTTGCTTACTAGATTTTTAAGGTTTAGCTTCAATTTTCTTTTCTTTATGAAAACGATTACTTAAGCTATAACCTTAAAAAATGATAGAAAAAGTAGCTGAAGTTATTTATTACTTTTGAGAAAATGTAACATGATAACAATGAAAATAAATGAAAATAAAGTCGATTATCTAATAAAAAGTGTTTCTTCCAATTTATTTTGTTTGTTTTATTACTTATTGACTCATAATAAGCAATAATTGACACCACTAACATAGTTATAGCTTTCCTCCCAAAATAACTAACTTTGTCCTTAAGTATTATCTTGTTATAATTAATGTTTGCGTTTATAAATGGAAATAAAGATATATTATAATAAAGAATAACAAACAGACACAAAACACATAAACAAAACATAAATTTTGTTTGTATTCAAAACAAAATAAAAACTGCTGTAAGAGATTCGAACCTAGGTCATATCATGCGTCGTAACTCGTATACCAACTATATTATCACGACACTGGGAGTGGTTACTGTAAAGTGATGAAATAAACAATCAGAATAGACAAGGTGATTGAATAGGAATATTTAGAACCTAATGCTAATGACATAAGGTTGATATTGTTGACAGTTTATGGTAATGCAGGTAGTATTGAACTGAAATCGTTTGAACCTTACGGTGTTGATTTAAGGTTGATAATATTATTGACAGTTTATGTTTATCAGTGTGAGTGAGCACGGAGTTATTCACAGCATTGCTTGCAAGCGGTTTTAGCCTTAGAGCTATGTATGGACTTTTGCAGTCGACTGTACATCATATATTTTTTTTAGTTTTATTATTCTCTTATTTTAGAAGTTACGGGGGGGGGGGGGGGGCCCAACATTTTACCACTTTGGAAGTGTCTCTCGCGGAAACTATTCAGTTTAGAAAAAAATGATATTAGAAACCTCAATATCATTTTTGAAGACCTATCCATAGATACCCCACACGTACGGGTTTGATGAAAAAAAAATTTTTGAGTTTCAGTTCTAAGTATGGGGACCCCCAAAATTTATTGTTTTTTTTTCTATTTTTGTGTAAAAATCTTAATGCGGTTCATAGAATACATCTACTTACCAAGTTTCAACAGTATAGTTCTTATAGTTTCGGAAAAAAGTGGCTGTGACATACGGACGGACAGACAGACAGACAGACAGACAGACAGACAGACAGACAGACATGACGAATCTATAAGGGTTCCGTTTTTGCCAAATTTGGCTACGGAACCCTAAAAAGTGGGTCGGACTTTGATGACGTCACTATGCAATATTTCATACAAAAACTACTAAGCACGTATTTTGACGTGTGATAAAAAGATGCTGATTTGACTATAGTCAAATACCCAATTGATGAATTACATTGATATTTCTTCACATCATCACCATTTCAGTTTCCAACCCATTGCCGGCTCACCACTGAGCACGAATCACTTTTAATAATGAGAAGGGTTTGACTATAGTCTACCACACTGGCCAAGTGCGGATTGGCAGACTTCACACACCTTTGAGAACGTTATGAAGAACTCTCAGGCATGCAGGTTTCCTCACTATGGTTTCCTTACTCGACATAACGACCTCCGTGGCGCAGTGTTGAGCGTTGTTGTCTTAACGTGCGGAGCTCCCAGGTTCGATCCCCGGCAGGATCAATGTGGGAATTTATAATTTCTGAATTTTCCCTGGTCTGGCCTGGTGGGAGGCTTCGGCCGTGGCTATTTACCACCCTACCGGCAAAGACACAGGTAAGCCCGCTACCATCTTAGACTGCATCATCATTTAGCATCAGGTGAGATTGCAGTCAAGGGCTAACTTGTAGTGGGTAATAAATAAACAAAAGGACCTCGGGTAAATACCTACACTTCGAGCAAGTGATATTTTGATTGCTTTAAACACAATTAACTAGCTCCGAAAACTTAGAAGTGCGTGCCCACGCATCGAACCTTCGGTATCCCGGAAACCCGGTATCGTATTTCTTATGTACCTATATTCTAAAAGACATCAAGTTGGTAGGTAATAGCAGCTCCATTGAATAACCCTATATACCTACCTACGTCATATGGATGCGTATCTCAATAATTTTATTCTGCACTTTAGTACGCCCACATCTTAGTCTTTGTTCTGTACCCATTATAGTAGAAATTTGTTCGGTCAGCTCACTCCCGATCCTTAGGTACCTAGCTGACTAGAACCTACAGGGAAATCTGTGTTTTATTTCGAAGAGTCTAAATGTTATTATCGTATTTATATTTGTTATCGTTAGCAATTAATATGATTGGTATGAATCGATAGTCTCGGCGGAATATTTAGGTACTAGCTGATACCCGCGACTTCGTCCGCGTGGAATAAGTTTTTTTTAATTCCTACGGGAACTCCATAATTTTCCGGGATAAAAAGTAGCCTATGTCACAACTATACCCATGCACGCCGCCGCATGCAAAAATCAGGCCGTTGCTTCGTTGCGGCGTGATTGAAGGACAAACCAACAAACCAACAAACAAACACTCTTTCGCATTTATAATACTAGTAGTTCGCCCCGAACTGAGACCTTGCTCACAAACGAATAAACTTTAACAGAGCGCCACCTATTGACATCATTGTGAAGTTCTGTTAAAAATACTGAAGCTCATTAAAAATTAAATAATTTCGTTTCCTTATAATTTTATCTAATTTTAATATTAATTGTTCTTCAAGTAGGTACAGGATATAATTCAAATAATTGATCAAGTTTATGGCTCAGCCTTTCAGAAAATTGAGAGTTCTGAGGTCAACCTTGGACGTTAAAAAATCTCCACTTTGAAAGCCCCCCATTTCGTCAATTTTAGGAGAAAAATTAAAAAAAAAATATTTTTGGACTCTATTCCTAATTATTATCTTTATAATGATACTAGCTGATGCCCGCGACTTCGTCCGCGTGGATCGAGGTTTTTCGTTTCCCGCGGGAACTCCTTAATTTTCCGGGATAAAAAGTAGCCTATGTGTTATTCCAGACTATAATCTATCTCTGTGCCAAATTTCATCCAGATCCGTTCAGCCGTTGGGGCGTGATTGAGTAACAAACATCCATCCATACATCCATACATCCATCCAAACTTTCGCATTTATAATAATATTTATTTGATACCGCAACCCTATGTAACGCTATAAAAAAGAATTTCTTTCGCATTCGCTTCAATGAAATAAAGATGTTTATAACTTTTTAAGCCATATTCGGCTGGAGGCCATCGGTTTACATAATATTTAAATTTGAAGAAATTACGTTCAGTAATTCAGAAGTTATAAGGGTCTTACAGACGGACGGACGGACGGACGGACGGACAAGTGCAAATTCACTCAAGTAGACTCAGAGACCTTCGCTTCGCTCGGTCAATTAGTATGATTGGCATTCCTTACAATAATTTATTAAGGGCTAGTCTTTATTTTTCAATAGAATCCCATAATATGTCTGGTCATATGCAGCTGATGGTAGGTAGGTTTATCGCAACATGAGATACCTGAAAAACATAATCAAATCCTGCTAGGTACCTACTATATCTGTGGACCTAGACACAGGTATTATAATATCTGTGGACTTAGACACAAAACTATTGTTTAATAACATTGTTTTTATATTTTAAAATTTCCTTCGGGGCTTATTAGCCCCGTGTGTGTAGGTATATATATTGTATGTATGTAATATATGTATGTATTATATGTATTTTATATGTACAGATTTGTGTATTATATATTATAATAGTCTTTAGATTTGTTTTATCCCTTAATTGTATTACCTACTTTGTGTGCACCCTCATTCAAATTTTCTGTTATTATTTCCTTTACTAGGTTGCCTGGAAGAGATCGCTTCTCAGCGTACAGTTTTTCATAATTTCTTGTATTTGTTTATATGTGTTTTTATGTATGGTGTACAATCAAGTATATTTTCATTTCATTTCATTTCATTTATCTCTCAAAAGGCCCATGTCCAGTTGTGGACGTATACAGGCTGATGGATTGGATTGGATGGGCTAATGGTGGTGGTGGTAATTTAAGGTGGGTATACCGACATTCAGCGGCGTGTACAGTGCTAAGCCAGGCTACCTACAGGATAGGTAGGTAGGGTACCTATGAGTATCTACTGACTGTCATAAAAAATGAGCTTCGAGCCTTTGACCTATTCAAACTGGGTAAGCAGTACTTTTAAGCCTCTATGACATGCACGCCACTCCCAACCATGGTCCTTACAAAGGGCAATACACACCTACAGAATGCAGCGGAATCCCTGATTTCTTACTAGTCTTACTACTAATAATAATAATTATCCCTGATTTCTTATTACTAATTCAACAAACCCATGCCCTACGTCATCCTGAGCCATGGTCCGAAGTGAACCACACAGGAGGTGCCCTCAGAACAGAAAGACGCTATGATAATAATATCCCCGATCTCATCTAGCTCTACAGCTTCTCGGATTTTCGGAAGAGCTTTCTCACTCGCCCAACTCCCTGGTGGTGACACTGTAGTGTGCGTATGGCTATTAGATTTAACTAGATGATGCCCGCGACTTCGTCCGCGTGGATTGATGTTTTTTGATTCCCTCAGGAACTCTTCTATTTTACTAAAAAGTAGCCATACCTAGGAAGGACATACCTTCCCCGGGATGTAACCTATATCTGTACCACATTTCATCAAAATCGGTTGAGTAGTTGGGTCGTGAAAGCGTAGCAGACAGACAGACACACTTTCGCATTTATAATATTAGTATGGGTAGATAATGGGTATACACCACAGAACACATAATATAGTACTTTATACTAACATCTGGTTAGAAGCTTACAATACTTACATGTACCTATTTAGTTTCAAACGAAACGGATCAAAATAAACAAAACAAAACCATCTCCGGCTTCCTTTCGGTTTTTATTTTTTTGCGCTCGTTACATCACAACTTGTTAATATTGAGCAGTTTTAACTTGAAAAGATAATAAAATCAAAGTGTTCGTATTGTGGACATTCAGTATTTCAGTTGGATTCAAGTAAAAATAATTAGATACTGTGACTACAGACCACTTCACAACGGACCACACCACATAGTTATTTAAAGACATGGAAAGTGACATACTTAGGCTACTTATAAAGTTTTTATACCGGCAAATCAAAGAGTTCCCCCGGGAATAATGTAAAACCTAAAACCACGCGCACTAAGTCGTAGGTAATAGGTATCATTTGATTAGAAGGTATATTATATAGGTAATAAGTTACGTGTTTTCATAACCTTTGGGGGTGCTCTATCAATATTATTATCAAAACTCGATATCACGATCGAGAAACATTGATGCTATTGACAGTATCGCTTCTATCGTTCTTGATCATCACGATTGATAGGTAGTTGAAACTCGGGGGGGTTTTGTCGTTTAGAGGAAAGTTATTTGACATAATCATAATAGGTATGATAGATTCCTTTGAACACACGTAAAGAGACAATCTGTAATTATGTAAAAAATATTCAGTAGGTATTCTACCCTGTAACTGCACCGTTCGGAATTCGGATATCTTTGATCGGCTCATCACCTTAATCGTCTTAACCCATCACCGACCCGACATAATGGGAAAGTCTCAGGGCATACCTAGTTCATCACGCTAACCAAGTAGGCCATAGTCTTTTTTTTAGGGTTCCGTAGTCAACAAGGGACCCTTATAGTTTCGTTATAACCGTCCGTCTGTCTGCGGTTAAGCTCAGAGGCTGTTGGTACTAGAAAGCTGTAATTTGGCATACTTATTATTAATCACGCCGACAAAGTGGTAAAATAATAGCATTATTTTTTACGCCTTTAAATAATTTGGATTCAAAATTTCGCCAAGCCAACAAAAGCCTAGCAAAGGTCTTGGTCATAATTTTCCAATATTTTTGATAGGAAGTTGGCCATATACCTACCTAATTTTACATAATGTTTTTCTGAGTGCTCACTTCTTTTTTCTAAAAACTTAAAAATCAATACCATTATCATTAATAGACTGAAAATACGCAATGCTTAGGACTGTTTAAAACTCGGTAAAGACGACCCCTTTTTAAAAGACCATAATATCCTCCTAATTAATATAGTGCACCGATTTTGATGAAGACCGCATTATTGTTCTTATTAATTGTTTTTGGTGTGCAATAAAGAATCTATACTTAATTATAAATGTGAAAGTTTGGGTGGATGCATGGATTTTTGTTACTCAATCACGCCAAAATAGTTCAACGGATCAAGTTGAAATTTGGCACAGAGGTAGATTATGGTCTGGAATAACACATAGGCTACGTTTTATCCTGGAAAATTAAAAAGGTTCCGTGGGCATCAGCTAGTATACACATACATTAATTCAACTACAAACCCTGACGTTTCTGCTAATGGCCATATTGCAGTTTATGGGCCATTTCCTTTCACCGAGAATAACAAATTCGGGAGTGAGTTTGTAAACTGCGATTTCACAGGTTACTAGAACACCATTAACGTGCCCAAATGTACGACAAACTAGATTTACTGGCCACGTGGAAATGGTGCATGAAATTATGTGGGTGTGAACCATCGAATTCCAATTAAGTCAATAGAAATGGGTCATGACTTTAGGTACTAACGGAAAATTTCACCAATTTCTAGCAAATAATTAAAACAAATCACCTCAAGCTAAAAATTAACGTACTTGATGGTTGACAGTGTAATATAGAGGTAATATTTGACATAAATGCTCAGGTTTTTTTGATATACATAAGCAGATAATTATATTATTATATTAAATTCCTTGAGCTTTTACACATAAGTACTAACAACAAAAAGTACAGTAGAAACGCGCAGTTTTTGTTGTACTTTCAAGTCAGAAAACCGTGGTAAGTCTTGTTAATTGTTAATGTTAATTAGATAGATAAATAAATTATTTATTGCCACACATAACATAGAAATTAATTATTTACTACAGGGCTTCTTTTACCTAAATGTTCCTTGTGTTACCTAAATGAACGAAACAGGTAAGCAAGTAACAAAATAACAATTTATAAATTACCTAAATGTAAAAAAAAAATCTTAAAATGTTAAATACTAACTCACATGGTTTTAGTAGCTCCAGTAGTTAAAGATGGCCACTTTGAAATTTACACACTTATCACTGAGTACTTAACGAATAGTTTTTTATGTAAGTATCTGAAAATCAATTATTAAAAAAAAAAAGAGAAATACTTTTACTTATTTCGCCATAAAAGCCCCCTACTTTCGAACAAGGTATAGGTATCAAACTGATATAAAATCTTGTTTTCGACTGATGACTTTTATGGTATGAAACAATCTTTAAGTACGTTATCTTATCACATCATGTAATCGACATCTTAACACCACTTAAAGTTTAATAATGTTGCCTTCCGGTTTTGCTTGTTTACCATCTACTAATATAAACTGTAGATTTTTTTTTTTAAGTCCCATACTTTGCCCCCCTAAACAATAAAGTTATGGTTTCAGCTAGCTATACCTACCTAGCCTAACTGCCTCGTTGGTTTAGTGGTTATCATGTTCGACTGCGGCTGATGAGGTCCCGGGTTCGAGTCCCGGGTCGGGCCATAATTAAGTGTTGGGTTTTTCTGATTAGAAATTCTCAGTACTGGCCCGGAGTTAGTTAGTTGCCGGTGTTTCACCCCCGTGCCTCGGAGAGCACGTTAAGCCATCGGTCCTGGTTATTATCACTAACATGATAATAGTCGTTAAAGCCCGCCAACCCGCATTGGAGCAGCGTGGTGGGTCTAAGCTCTAATTCCCTCTCTCCTATGAGAGTGGAGGCCTGTGCCCAGCAGTGGGACGTTAATGGGCTGTAGTAGTGGTGGTGGTGGACCTACCTAGAGTCGTAGTGCATCCCAAAAGTGTTTTTCTGCCCATCCACTCGAGAGAAAAATATTCGTGCACAAAATGTGCTGCAGACGATTTTGGTGAAGTCAATCACACACACATTTGAACTTTTGACACTTCAAGTAACTGGCCAAGTGCGTATCGAAATGTATCGCGGTAGAGTTCAGTAGTCATATTACTACTGCAGGGCTAGCATGGGCCGGAGATAAAAAATTTATCCCCCGATTTTATCCACCGACAAGAGATAAAATTAACTTATCCACTTCTCAGAGCACGGCAACAGGGGAGAGGAGAATTTTATCCCCGTTTGACATTTCACGGGGACTCGGGGGACTATTTATCCACCGCTATTTAGTGTTTTTATTTATTTATTTAGGAATAAATTTTTTATCCTTTCCTCGGGGAGAAAATTGTCCCGGCCCATGCTAGGGGGGCTGAACTAAACTACTAGCTGATGGCCGCGACTTCGTCCGTGCGGAATAAGTTTTTGAAGTGAAAACTTCTTGAGCCGTGTTGAGCACTTTTTGGTAGGGGGTAAACTTATATGGATTCGTGTCACCAACATGCTCTCGTTGTTACGAAGACAAAAGGTCTTAAGTAAAAATATACTAAATTCGTAATTAAACTTAAATGCTTAGTTTTAAGGTTTATAATAAATTGACGTTCTAGATATTGATAATGTAATGCTAAGAGTTGCGTCTAGTATTTATTCCCACGGGAACTCGTTAATTTTCCGGGATAAAAAGTACACTATGTCACTCTCCAGGTCCTCAACTATAGGTACCCATGCCAAAAATCAATGATAAAGCTACAGGTAATTTTTTTTTCTCGTATAGCGGGTTCGAGCCCCGGTTCAACCAGGCAATTATTTAAAAATCTATGAATGCAGTGTAAATTGTGTTTTAAATTATAATGAAGTCTTCTTTCAGTAAAATGTTCCATCTACGATATTTAAGGTACTTCCCCTCCATGCGGCATAGCCGTGGGACGCCCTGTTTAACTTACCTACTCGTATATAAAGATCAATAATTGCTGTTCGTTTGTCTCGCTAAAACTCGAGAACGGCTGGGCCGATTTAGATGGAATTTTTTGAGTGTGTTTGTGTGGGTCCCGGGATGGTTTATATTCACAATTGGACCCGATAGGGGGCACTGCAATCGGGTTCTAGCTTCAAGGCAGGACAACGTCTGCCGGGCCCACTAGTAATATTATAATTATTATAGATATTATAGGTATTATACAAGAATTGTTTGTTAAGGTAATTTACATAACCTTAAAATGATTGTTTAAAATTTGAATAATTTTACATATTCACTCAAATAATATACCTATCTTTATCACTATAATATTATTGACCGAGCGAAGCGAAGGTCTCTGAGTCTACTTGAGTGAATTGGCACTTGTCCGTCCGTCCGTCCGTCCGTCCGTCCGTCCGTCCGTCCGTCTGTCCGTCTGTCAGAGCCTTATAACTCCTGAATTACTGAATGTAATTACTTCAAATTTAAATATAATATGTAAACCAATGGCCTCCCGCCGAATATGGCTTAAAAAGTTATAAAAATCTTTATTTCAGGGGGGCTCTCATAGAAGCGAATGCGGAGTAAAATATTTTTTATAGCGTTACATAGGGTTGCGGTATATCATTTTAAAGATAATGAGGAACAGAGTCCAAAAATATTTTTTTTTTAATTTTTCCCCTAAAATTGACGAAATGGGAGGCTTTCAAAGTGGAGATTTTCTGACGTCCAAAGATGACCTCAGAACTCCCAATTTTCTGAAAGGCTGAGCCTGAAACTTGATTAATTATTTGAATTATATCCTGTACTTGAACAACAAATACTAAAATTAGATAAATATTATAAGGAAACGAAATTTTTTTATTTTTAATGAGCTTCATTATTTTTAACAAACTTCACAATTATGTCAATAGATGGCGTTCTGTACAAGTTTATTCGTTTGTGCTTAAAAAGAAAAGGCTGAGCCTGAAACTTGATCACTTATTTGAATTATATCCTGTACTTGAACAACAAATATTAAAATTAGATAAATATTCTAAGGAAACGAAATTATTTAATTTTTAATGAGCTTCACTATTTTTAACAGAACTTCACAAAGATGGCGCTCTGTAAGTTTATGGATACCGCGAGGTCTCAGTTCGGGGCGAACCACTAGTAGTAGTATATTCACCTTTTGACGACCTCCGTGTCGCAGTGTGTAGCGCTGTTGCCTTAACGTGCGGAGGTCCCGGGTTCGATCCCCGGCAGGGTTTGGAAATTTATAATTTCTGAATTTTCCCTGGTCTGGCCTGGTGGGAGGCTTTGGCCGTGGCTAGTTACCACCCTACCGGCAAAGACGTGCCGCCAAGCGATTTAGCCTTCCGGTATGATGCCGTGTAGAAACCGAATAGGGGTTATGGGTTTACTATAACTGCCATGCCCCTAACAGGTTAGCCCGCTACCATCTTAGACTGCATCATCACTTACCATCAGGGGAGATCGCAGTCAAGGGCTAACTTGTAGTGGAAAAAAAAAAAAAAAAAAAAGTATAGTTAAGTAGGCGAGTGAGGTAGGTAAGTAATAAAGCGAGTGTAGGATACCCAATTAAATAGACTTTTTTAGGGTTCCGTACCCAAAGGGTAAAAACGGGACCCTATTACTAAGACTCCGCTGTCTGTCTGTCTGTCTGTCTCCAGGCTGTATCTCATAAACCGTGATAGCTAGAAAGCTGAAATTTTCACAAATGATGTATTTCCGTTGCCGCTATAACAACAAATACTAAAAATTAAAAAAATATATATATTAAGGGGGGTCCCCATACAATAAACGTGTTTTTTTCGTATTTTTTTGCTCAATATTAAAAACGGTAACAGGTAGACGGTTCAAATTTTCACAGAATATTAACTTGTATATTACCTTTCAAAACTAGTGGTTCGCCCCGAACTGAGACCTCGCGGTATCCATAAACTTACAGAGCGCCATCTATGTGAAGTTCTGTTAAACATAGTGAAGCTCATTAAAAATTAAATAATTTCCTTTCCTTAGAATATTTATCTAATTTTAGTATTTGTTGTTCAAGTACAGGATATAATTCAAATAAGTGATCAAGTTTCAGGCTCAGCCTTTTCTTTTTAAGCACAAACGAATAAATTTGTACAGAGCGCCATCTATTGACAACATTGTGAAGTTTGTTAAAAATACGTGTGCTCATTAAAAATTAAATAATTTCGTTTCCTTATAATATTTATCTAATTTTAGTATTTGTTGTTCAAGTACAAGATATAATTCAAATAATTAATCAAGTTTCAGGCTCAGCCTTTCAGAAAATTGGGAGTTCTGAGGTCATCTTTGGACGTCAGAAAATCACCACTTTGAAAGCCCCCCTTCTATGAGAGCCCCCCTGAAATAAAGATTTTTATAACTTTTTAAGCCATATTCGGCGGGAGGCCATCGGTTTACACAGTATATTTAAATTTGAAGTAATTACGTTCAGTAATTCAGAAGTTATAAGGCTCTGACAGACGGACGGACGGACAAGTGCCAATTCACCCAAGTAGACTCAGAGACCTTCGCTTCGCTCGGTCAATAAATAATTAAATATCAATAAAGTAAATATTAAAGGGGGGCTCGCATACAACAAACGTAATTTTTATTATTTTTAATACGTCATAAATCGTAAAACTTACTACAGGTTTGTACGGAACCCTCGGTGCGCGAGTCCGACTCGCACTTGGCCGGTTTTTTCTGTATTCTTTTGTAGTTTTATTAGGTAATACGAGAAACAGAATTGGGCCTCGCCCTCGCGTCACTGTAATTAACTTTTCAAAAGACCTTTTTTTAAAATGCCGGTTCACAATTAGGACAAACTTTGGACGAATGTCGGCGTACTAATCTATATCTATATATTAGGTATATAAAATTCAAAGACCTGACTGACTGACTGACTGGCTGACTGACTGACTGACTTATAGGTATATCAACGGACAGCCTAAACCGCTGGTCCTAGAGACATGAAATTTGGAGGGTGTGTTTGTTCTTTGTGAAGAGTAGGTATCCACTAAAAAAGGATTTTTTGAAATGCTACCCCCAAAGGGGTAAAATAGGGGTTGCAAGTTTGTATGAAAGTCCGTCGTTTCTTAAGTTACGAGTATATCGTGGTTATATCCATGAAACTTGATATTTGGCCTACCGGTTTAAAATGAAGAAATACGTGTTTCGCCATTTTTTTTAATTCTACCCCCAAAGGGCTGAAATCATACTAATATTATAAATGCGAAAGTGGGATTGTTTGTTGGTTTATTGGTTTGTTGGTTTGTCCTTCAATCACGCCGCAACGGAGCAACGGATTGACGTGATTTTTGGCATGGGTATAGTTGAGGACCTGGAGAGTGACATAGGCTACTTTTTATCCCGGAGAATTAAGGAGTTCCCGCGGGAATCAAAAAAAAACTTAAACCACGCGGAAGAAGTCGCGGGCATCAGCTAGTTTTTAAATATTTGATAAGGAAGAACATACCTAATTTTGGCTTATTATATTATTTTGTTAAGGTGTGTCTACACATACCTAGAGCGGCAAGTGCGCGTCAGCAACACGCAGCGTTTGCACAATTCGGCCGCGTCCTATTATGAACTTGAGGACTATAATTGACCGAGCGAAGCGAAGGTCTCTGAGTCTACTTGAGTGAATTGGCATTTGTCCGTCCGTCCGTCCGTCCGTCCGTCTGTCAGAGCCTTATAACTTCTGAATTACTGAACGTAATTACTTCAAATTTAAATCTATATATATATATAAATCTCGTGTCACAATGTTTGTCCTCAATGGACTTCTAAACCACTTAACCGATTATAATAAAATTCGCACACCATGTGCAGTTCGATCTAACTTGAGAGATAGGATAGTTTTATTGACCGAGCGAAGCGAAGGTCTCTGAGTCTACTTGAGTGAATTGGCACTTGTCCGTCCGTCCGTCCGTCCGTCTGTCAGAGCCTTATAACTTCTGAATTACTGAATGTAATTACTTCAAATTTAAATATAATATGTAAACCAATGGCCTCCCGCCGAATATGGCTTAAAAAGTTATAAAAATCTTTATTTCAGGGGGGCTCTCATAGAAGCGAATGCGGAGTAAAATATTTTTTATAGCGTTACATAGGGTTGCGGTATATCATTTTAAAGATAATGAGGAACAGAGTCCAAAAATATTTTCTTTTTAATTTTTCCCCTAAAATTGACGAAATGGGAGGCTTTCAAAGTGGAGATTTTCTGACGTCCAAAGATGACCTCAGAACTCCCAATTTACTGAAAGGCTGAGCCTGAAACTTGATTAATTATTTGAATTATATCCTGTACTTGAACAACAAATACTAAAATTAGATAAATATTATAAGGAAACGAAATTATTTAATTTTTAATGAGCTTCATTATTTTTAACAAACTTCACAATTATGTCAATAGATGGCGCTCTGTACAAGTTTATTCGTTTGTGCTTAAAAAGAAAAGGCTGAGCCTGAAACTTGATCACTTATTTGAATTATATCCTGTACTTGAACAACAAATACTAAAATTAGATAAATATTCTAAGGAAACGAAATTATTTAATTTTTAATGAGCTTCACTATTTTTAACAGATCTTCACAAAGATGGCGCTCTGTAAGTTTATGGATACCGCGAGGTCTCAGTTCGGGGCGAACCACTAGTTATATAGATTAGGATTATTAGTGCTACCCGTGCGAAGCCGGGGCGGATCGCTAGTATAATATGTAAACCGATGGCCTCCCACCGAATATGGCTTAAAAAGTTACCAAAATCTTTATTTCAGGGGGGCTCTCATAGAAGCGAATGCGAAGTAAAATATTTTTTATAGCGTTACATAGGGTTGCGGTATATCATTTTAAAGATAAGTAGGAATAGAGTTCAAAAATATTTTTTTTATGATTTTTCCCCTAAAATTGACGAAATTTGGGGCTTTCAAAGTGGCAATTTTCTAACGTCCAAAGTTGACCTCAGAACTCTCAATTTTCTAAAAGGCTGAGCCTGAAACTTATCAATTATTTGAATTATATCCTGTACTTGACCAACAAATACTAAAATTAGATAAATATTATAAGGAAACGAAATTATTTAATTTTTAATGAGCTTCATTATTTTTAACAGAACTTCACAATGATGTCAATAGATGGCGCTCTGTGATACTGCGAGATCTCAGTTCGGGGCGAACCACTAGTAATAATTATACCCATTGGCCTTTACCCACGACTATAGGTTAATATTAGAAATAAAGGCTGTTTTATTTATTTATTCATAGCAGACGTCCAATAACAACGTGGAATTCGGCGCACGGCAGCCGTGCAAGATTACTCAGGCCTCTAGGTTTGGACGCACCTTTGAACATGCGGCAATTTTTAAAAACGGTGTGATGCGCGCAAGCCTTAATAAGTAAATAAAAATACGCTGTACCTACTTATCTAGGTATACGTAAAGTATTACCACAGAATAGGTAACAAAAATAGTAGGTACCTACGTTGCAGTATTATTTCTATAGGTATCAATTCAACTTTTTTGAGCACTAAACACTCTTGAAAGTTATGTAGGGTAAGTACCTACCTGTAAAAAAAATAGCTACCTAGTAGGTACCTACTTACTATATTTTTGAATAATTATTTTGTTATTATTATTATCTACCGGGACATGATACCTTTTCTGTTTCTGACCACGACATCTTTGTCCTTTATTATAAAGGGTAGGCCTATGTCCTGAGTTAATTAAAAGATAATTTCGTTTGGTTCTTTTCTCAAAGGACACAAAAAAAAACAAAGGTGACTCCAACCTTTAACCAACGTTGACATAGACGTATAAAGCCTGGAATACACATGCTACTAGAAAAGCACGCTTGTTTGCTACTAAGTACCTAGTATACTCATTTATAGCATGCTCTCCGAGTGTATACATTTGCTCATGAAAGCACAGACCTCAGTAGCATACTTATTACGAGCATACTTCTTTCTAGCACGTCTGAGATACACATGCTCATTATATTTTGGTATTCAAAATGAACTTTTCTTTGCGTAATTATTTAAATTCAGTTATATTTTTACTTGCAATACATTTAATAAGGAAACTTTTAATGAAAAGGAGCAATAGACGAAGGAAAAGAATTTGGGTGCGGAACTGGATCTCTGGAAGGTCTGGGAGCAAGTGATTGTTTACTAAATGAAATGAGGCAAGAAGATATTGGTGGATTCAGAAACCATTTACGAATGCAACCAGTATTGATGAACTTTTGAAAAAAATTGACGTTTCAAATCAAGTAAGTAGGTAGCATGCTCGCATAGAATGCGTTCAGACTTGCTTTGGAGTTAACCCCCCTCTCACCCGCGCCTTACACCGTGTGCTAGTAAGCACGAAAAATAGACCGGCTTGCGACTATGTAGCGTGCTTATTCAGAAGCATGCTCTTTTCGTATACACGTGCTAATTGTATGCTACTAAGTAGCACTAGCTCTAAACTAGCATGCTTATGTGCTACTACGTAGCATGTGTATTCCACGCTTTAAAAACTTCATCATCATTGCATCATCTTGCATCATCACTTACCATCAGGTGAGATCGCAGTCAAGGGCTAACTTGTAGTGGATAAAAAAAAAAAAAAAAAAAAAAAAAAAAAAAAAAAAAAAAAAAAAAAAAAAAAACTTACTACTGTTACTTTTAAAAAACCAAGTTTAAAGTGTGTTTGCAAAAAAATAGTGTTATTTCGTTCTTTAAGTGAGGATTTAAAAGGAAACACAGTGTACACCTCGCAAGCTGTATTCTCACTAAAGGCGCGGCGCGCAGACCGCCGTACGGTAGTTTTTCCAAATACCTACATACTAGTATAACATCCCTCCACCAATATTTTGACAATTAGGGACCCTTATCTACTAAAAGGAACACAATTAAAAATATTTCCTATAATCAAAATGTTTACGAGGCCTCTGAGGTCGAGGCGTTTGAGTCTTATCTGGCATAGACTGGGCTGAAGGAGGTGGAGAGCGCGACGGGCCCGGAACGGGTTCGGCGGCCGGGGTCGTTAGTTCCTCCGGTGCCCCGGGACAGTCTGTCTGTATAGGCGCCGATGCACTAGCCGCAGTCTGCAATTGTCGGCCTGAGCCGTGCGACTTCAGGAGCACAGGCGGTAAAACAGTGCACGGAGTTGAGGCATTGTTATCTCGCTCAGAATTATTAGATGCTTCATCTCTCTGGTCTACCAACAACGTTCCTTTTCCCCCCTCAAATTTGCAAATTTGATTTTTGTGTCTTTTTATCTGAATCTTATTGTCCACTAACCAAACTAAATATAGGGATCGACCAATTTTTTTCACAATAATACCCTTAGCCCAAGCATCATGCTGTTTCTGGTATGTTTTTACCAATACGACCTCACCCTCCACAAAGTCTACGTTCCTTTTTCCACCGTAGTTCCTAATTTGTGAACACTGATTGTCTTTTACAATTCCTGATAACTCACGGTCGGATGGCGATGATGGCCGCACGGGAGGGTTCAGCAAGTCTAATCTACAACGTAAATTTTTACCAAATAACATCTCGGCAGGTGACCGATTTGTGGTGGAATGTGTAGAATTACGGTAATGAAACAAAAATTCATTCAACTTATTATTAATATCTTTTTTTGACGTCCCTGATAAAATAATAGCCTTCAAGGCCTTTTTAATAATTTTAACAAAGCTTTCTGCCTGGCCATTGCTTGCAGGGTGATAAGTAGGTGAAGTTAAATGCGAAATACCATTAGAACTACAGAAATTCTTAAAATCGGACGATGTAAAAGAACTTCCATTGTCACTGCAAATCGTGTGAAATAATCCAAATCTAGACATTACTTCGCTTAACTTTTCTATAACTACTCTAGTACTATACCCATTACTCACATCAAAAACTTCCACCCATTTAGAGTAAGCATCAACCACTATAAAATATACCCTATTATTAAACGGGCCTAAAAAGTCCACATGCACTCGGAACCAGGGTTCCGGCGGGTACGGCCACGGAGTGAGAGGGGCGCGCGGCGGGGCGGCACGAAGCTGCGTACACACCTCGCATGCCGCTACTGCGCTCTCTAAACTAGCGGACATCTTCGGCCACCAAAAACGCATTCTTGCCGAGGCCTTCATTTTAGCTACACCCAAATGACCCGCGTGCAACTCCCTAACTATTGCGCCCTGAATTGCCTCGGGTATTACAAGCTTAGCCCCTCTCATTACGCACCCGTTTTCGACCGACAATTCATACCGACAGTTAAAATAAGGCTTAAGATTGCTGTCCATTACATTCCTAGGCCAACCATTCAAAACATAATTAACAACCTGGGCTAATGTTTTATCTAACTTCGTACACTGTTGCACATCTTTAAAAATTGCCGGCATTGAATTTGCATCCCAAATATAATAGGAATAAGAGCTATGATCGACTGCATTACTTTCACTTCGAATCCGTTTACTTTGATTCGTATAATATCTTGTACCTAGGCCCGTCGGCGGCGGTGACTCACCGTCACCGCTGACAGTGGAGCGGCTCAGGTAATCGGCTGAGTTATTTGCACTAGTAACGTACTCAATATTGTAGTTGTAGGCTGCTAAAAACAACGCGTACCTCTGTAATCGGTTTGCTGTAATTTCAGGTATGCCCCGGCCCGGTTGAAAAATAGACAACAACGGCTTATGATCGGTTCTCAATATGAACGGCTCTGCTCTGCCATATAAATATTGATGGAATCGCCGCACCCCGAATATAATTGCCGTAGCTTCTTTTTGTATTTGACTGTAATTTTTCTCGGCCGCGCTTAATGACCTTGACACATACGACACGGGTCGTTCCTCGCCACTGTCTTCTATTTGCGATAATACTGCACCGAGGCCGTAAGGGGACGCATCCACGGTTAAAATTATTTTTGCATCTGGGTTAAAATGTGCTAAAGTATTTTCAGAAGCTAACTGTTTCTTAATTAATTCAAAAGCCTCCGAATGGTCCCGTTCCCATTTCCATTTGGTATTTTTCCTTAACAAGGAATGTAATGGACACAAAATACTAGACGCGTTCTTTATAAAACCCCTGTAATAGTTTACTAAACCTAAAAATGATTTTAGTTCAGTGACATTTGTAGGAACATTAGCATCAATAATTGCCCTCACTTTTTCAGGTGACTTATGTAACCCGTTTTTATCGATAGTGTAACCTAAATATGATACGGACTCTTGAAAAAAATGGCATTTATCTTTTTGCAAAACAAGCCCAGCATTTTCTAGCCTCTTGAAAACCTGGTTTAATCTATCTAGATGTTCTTGCTCGGTCTTACCTGTTATCAAAATATCGTCTAAGAACTGAAGGACACCATCTATCCCTGTTAATATAATCTCTAGCGTTCTTTGAAATATGGCCGGTGCACTTGACAACCCAAATACCAATCTCGTGTATTTAAATAAGCCCTTATGAGTATTTATGCACGTCAACAATTGTGAATCTTCTTTTAACTTTAACTGATTGTATGCATTAGATAAATCTAATTTAGAAAATTTTTGGCCACCATGAAGCTTAGAAAATAATTCCTCAATACGTGGAAGTGGATATTTTTCAACTAATAATTGTTTATTAAGCGTCGCTGAGTAGTCTGCGCACACTCTTATGTCACCATTACTTTTTAAAACTGGAACTATAGGGCTAGCATACTCCGAAAACTTTACGGGTTCAATAACGCCTAAAGAAGTTAACCTATTCAACTCAGCTTCTAGCTTGCTACGCAGGGCGAAAGGCACAGACCGAGCTTTAAAAAAAATGGGCTTTGAATCTAGTTTTAAATTCAAAGTCACTTCAATGTCTTTACAACAACCTAAGGAATCAGAAAAAAGCCTTGGATATTTATTAGTCAACATTTCAACATAGTCGGCTTTTGCTGTGCATACATTTATGGGGCATATCTCTAGATTAAATTTATGTATAAAATCACGGCCTAGCAGCGGAGGCCCGCCCCCTTTAACCACATACACATCTATTGTTTCCGTTTTATCTCTGTATTTAAAATCTAAAGGTAAAAACCCTATTGTCTGAATTGTGCTGCCATTGTAACTTTGTAGTATTCGTTTATTTTCTAACAGTTCATGTTTGGAAAAATACCTATAATAAGTAAAATCCGAAATAGCTGTTACAGCTGACCCTGTATCTAACTCAAAACTCAATGATACACTATCCACCACAATCGTCTCCCGCATCGGTTCCCCGTGATAGCTACGAAGGTTAAAAATTAGTCGCTTACCATCATCGCCATCAACCTGGTCATCCAAACGATACTGTAGGAAATGCTGGTTGTCACGTCCTTTCTTAGCCACACAAGCGCGCTGAATGTGACCTTTGACCCCACAGATCCTACAAGTATATGACCTATATCTACACATCCCGCTGTCGTGACTGAAAGAACTACACACAACACACTTTGTTTTATTAACCGACACTGAACGAGACGCACTTCCTTTCTTAGCACTATTCACTTGTCTTCCTTGTGACGACCCCGGTTGGGCCGTTACCTTGTGAACCTCGACGAAAGGCGATAAGGCTAAATCTTGTGTAGGTTGCGTCGGTACGGCTGCTTGCCGTGCTCCCTCTTGTGCACAATGCACACTTTCCGCCAGTTGCAAGGTTTTCTCCATTGTAAGCCCTTCCAGAGGCTTCTCGAAGAGTCGCTCCCGAACTTTTCCATTCACCATACCAAGGACGAACCGGTCGCGCAGCATCTCATTCAAAATCGCGGCCGGAAAACTGCAATCCTTTGCTAATCCACGAACTCGGGCGGCCCACTCGCTCAAGGACTCACTGTTCTCTTGATGGGCACTGTGGAATTTATAACGCTCTGCAAATCCACATTTCTTTGCTTTAAAATGCCCATCGAGTAAGGATACAACCTGCACGTACGAAAGGGAAGAAACCTCATTAGGTAATGCTAAATCCCTTATGAGTTTATAGGTGGTTTCGGCAAAACTGCTCAATAAAATTGCCCGCCGTTTTGTTCCCGACTTGTCGACGTCATCGTTAATCTCGTTCGCTAGGAACCATTGTTCAATGCGACCTTTATATAACTCCCATTCTTGTGTTTCGTGATTAAATATGGTTAACAACCCCACCGACACTTTATCCATGATCACACGCGTTAGGTAAATCGTCGCCAACTGTTATTTCGTTCTTTAAGTGAGGATTTAAAAGGAAACACAGTGTACACCTCGCAAGCTGTATTCTCACTAAAGGCGCGGCGCGCAGACCGCCGTACGGTAGTTTTTCCAAATACCTACATACTAGTATAACAAATAGGTAACTCAATTAGGTAGAAATTAAAACATAACATTAGGCAGATACTCGTAGTTACATGCCTATACCCGTATTAATAAACCGACATCATCTTAGACAAGTTCTCAAGTATCGGTCAATCAAACAGATCGATGTCAGTTTATTATAATACGGGCCAAAGTACAGTTTTTATTATGTATTAATTGAAACACAAACATTAAGTATCTTCCGAGGCATTTACCAAGAATCAACAAATAGATACTGTATAATGGCAACATAGCGTGTACAAATCCATCAAGTTTATTCGCGATATCGCAACGCAGTTCAAAAGGTAAATTTTTTAAATACCAGTTGTCTAACCCTTAACCCACACAACTCGCGCAACTTTTTTAATTGAAGGTGTTATACAGGAGGAAGGTCGTTTTCATAAATCCTGAATGGGTGGAAAATCTATACTTACCTACATAAAAACTAGTGGTTCGCCCCGAACTGAGACCTCGCGGTATCCATATTAAGATAATTTTAACTATCTTTACGTTCATAGACATCAGTACTATCAGTAGACTATTATTTAATTCCACATAAGATGGTGCTAACGTCTATTAATTGTAAGCACAAACGAATAAATTTTTACAGAGCGCTATCTATTGACATCATTGTGAAGTTCTGTTAAAAATACTGAAGCTCATAAAAAAATAAATAGGTAGGTAATTTCGTTTCCTTTCAAATATTTATCTAATTTTAGTATTTGTTGTTCAAGTACAGGATATAGGGTCGATGTGCCGGATTTCGGCCTTTTAGTGCTCCCATCAACTTTAGGATATCAGAAAAAAATGTTACAACCTTAATATTGCTATGCTCATTATGTTAGATGAAAGCCCATATACCTACTGGAGTTTCTTTTTTAGAAACTGTGTTGCGCTTGAAGCTATTAGTTATTTTTATTTTTTATTTAATCCGGAAAAACGCTAAAATTTCAGTTTTCGGCCTCAAATTTCAGTTTTCGGCCATCGGGTATTCTGTTTTCGGCCACTGGATTGTGATGGATTTAAAATTAATTTATAAGTTTAAAATTACATTAAAACGCTTTTTGTAAGTTCATCATTGTTTTATTATGTATCCAAATGTTATTAAAAGTCATAATCAACATAATTCAAGAAAGTTATATTACTTAATAAAAAACTTGGAACCTTTGTTACTCACGAATTACAACACCTTTAAAACCTATCAAATACGTTCCTATTTTTATGTTATTTTTGAAATAACAATCTTGGATAATTGTGCATATAAATAAATAAATAAATAATGTTTGACTCGGTCAAAAACTCTGTAAGTTCCCTGAACTAGTCTGATCGATTCTTCTGTTACTCGTGCTCTGGCCTTATTTATTCTTAGCTTCTGGCCTTATTATTAAAAATAATAACATAGGTACAATATGTAATGGTACTTAGTTATCTTTAAAATAAAAACGTTAACTCAAAATTATTGTTGGCTTTAAACTTTGCAATTTTATGGCCGAAAACTATTACTTACCGGTATTCAATTTTCACATGCTTTCCATACTATGCCGAAAACTGAGGTAGGTACTGTTTCTTCTATGTTGTGGTTTTCGGCCACCCCCAAAATGATCTTCACTTTTAATTTATACTAACAAATTGACGGCCGAAAACTAATGGCGAGGGTTTTAACATCAGGTACAATAATAAAAGAAAGAGTCGTGACATATATCATTTCACCAATTGAATATAAGAGACAAAAGCGTGGAAGGCTTGATACGCCACATATCGGCCCCTAGGCCGAAAAACAAAGTTTTGAAGAAAATTTAATGTTAGATGTTAGAACCCAACATTATTGTTGTTTTGTACAAAATATTCACATAATCATATTAAAAGTATGTTAATAAGTTATTTTAGAAGGGTATTACATGCCTATTAACATCATTCATTCACAAAAACAACAAAAAGCTTGCCTTGGAGTGAAACGCGCGGCACTATTTTTTTTCTAATTTCCGCAGGTTGCGTTACCTCCGATGCCCCCCGTCGAATTGAATAAATTCACTAAAATCACTCGAAGATGTTACCTGACCAAAATTGTTGTCAGATACAAAGCAATTATTTTCAAATGTCTGAATAAAGATTTCATTTGGAAATAGTATTTCTAAGCGATATTCTCGCAATTTTGCGGCACCGAGTACGCGTAAAGGCCGAAAACTGAAGGAGGCCGGCGAACCGGCATAACAACCCTAATTCAAATATTTGATCAAGTTTCAGGCTCAACCTTTCAGAAAATTGAGAGTTCTGAGGTCAACTTTGGACGTCTTTTCAAATAAGTGGCCGTTTTGGGGCTAAGTAGTTTGTTTCATATTTTTTTCTATTTTAGACCTTAGAATAACTACATATAGAAGGTATGTTTCCAAACAACGCCTTCTCAAAACGCAAGCTACAAATTCGCTATTTTTGCTGTGTTTACTTGCCTTGTCACGCACACAGACACAAACTTAATGTTTCCAGTTTAAATGTTTTCCCCCTAAAAGTTGGGTAAGTAATTGGTTAGTTTGTTTGTAGCATTGTAGCTTCTAAAAACTAAGTTAACCAGCTGTTTTCGGACTTGACGGTGCCATTTATGGCACCAATTTAACGGCTTACATTTCGCGAGTGTACTGGGTTTCTATAGGTAGATATTCTAAGTTTTAGACAGAGTTTTATTCTTTCGTAATTAAAGGTATCATAGACGTCATGTGTGACATGCTTTCAATAGATTAACAGCGTAGAAACAGTCATCTATCAGTTTTTCTAAGAAAAAAGAAAAATATTAAATAATATGACGTATAAATACCATTATAAAGTTTCTTTCTTTATACCATCATAAACAATTATTTTTTTTTACATTTTCTACATACCTACCTAATACCTACTTGTAAACATTGTTAAAAATTCCATGAAAATAAATGAGAGAAAAAATGTATTGATTAGCGATTTGTTAATTTTATTTTAGTGCTCCTTGATTCAACACAACAGTAGGTATATTATTTGTTCCTAATAGGCAATAGTTGTTGAGTCCATATTCCTACAGGTGGGACCATATTCTTTTTAACCGATTTTGATGAAATTTGGTATAGAGGTAGATTGTATCCCGGGGAAGGACATAGGCTACTTTTCATCCCGGAAAACTAAGGAGTTCCCGCGGGAATCAAAAAACCTCAATCCACGGGGACGAAGTCGCGGGCATCAGCTAGTTGTACCTACTTACAATAATTGACATGTCACCCAGATAAGGCTTAAGCAATAATGGCATAATAATATGATGAAACTATATCATAATTATTATGTTGCGTCATCTGCATCACAGCAAAGCCACGCAAAGTGCGGGCCTGATGATTATTGATAAATATTTATCGATATAATTCCTTCGTCATTGCCACAGAGTTGTCATTGCCTAGAACCATTAGAACCCAGACTTGACAAGTACTCTATGATAAATGTCATTGTCATTGTCAATGTCAAAAACTCAAAACTCATTTGTCAACATGTCATGGTAGTAGCTCATCTTGATTGATTTTTGCTGATGAATTTATTTTGTCAATTTTACTTTTTGTAAAACGCTTTCATATTTCATGTAATGTAATTTGTAATGTCTTTGTTTGATAACGCGGTTTTCAATTCCACCCTTTACGCAGCGCTATATCTTCAAATAGAGGATACTTTACGATTTGCAGAGGATTTCTTTCAGTCGTGCGTGTCATCCTTGCCGATCGAAAATCTTCCAAAATCCTTTGTGAATTTCAGTGAATTTTTCTTTTACGAAGAGATCGCAGAAGTATTTTACTTCAACGAGTTCCAGTGGCTGTTGTTTAAGACGTTCTCTTTGATTTTGCTGTTTACTTTTCTATTGATTATTTTGTCTTGGAGAGTGTATGGAAAACGTATTTCGGAACGATTTATGAAGCCGGGTAAGTCGCAATTTGACCGAAAGCCTTACTTTTACTTCGTCACCTTGATTATTCACACTTTTCGTTGCTTATTCTTATAAAACTTACTTATACTAAAAGATCTTAGGTACATGTTTGGTTATTTTTGGATGAGTTGCATATATTTTATGGGGCATGGCTTACAACATAAGCTGTAATGTATAGTGAATAATAGTGTATTATAGGGCTCCCACACAAAACTGCGATCGCGATGTGATGCGATGCGATCGCAGGAACCTGCGATGCGATGCGATCGCAGGAACCTGCGATGCGATTTCGTGCGGCAAAGCGTTGGTTCAGGTGACCATACGATCGACGTTAGTCAACCGTACTGGACGTGTTATTAGAAGTAGTGACATGGACCGAAAGCAGCATGTTGCAGTGCTGTTATTGTTAAATAGATATAGAAAAAAAGAAGATTTTGGGTTCATCCACTTATTACAATAATGAACGATGAGGGGAACTATTTTATTCGAAAATACAATGGTTTGAGAACAAAGAAAGATACATTTTTTGAATATTTTAGAATGAGCATATTTTTGCGATGTGATGCAAATTCGCAGTTTTGTGTGGGGCCCATAGAGAACAGCATGTGTACAATGCACAACAACAACAAATGCACAACAATCCAAGATAACATTTTGTACGCGGACATCATCTAATGTCCGCGACTTAAGATTTTTATTACCGTGGGAACTCTTTAATTTTCCAGGATAAAAAGTAGCCTATGTCCTTGCCGGGAACACAAACTATCCCCATACCCATTCAAATCGGTTGAACAGATGGGCTGTGAAAGGGTAGCAGACAGACAGACAGACACTTTTGCATTTATAATATTAGTATGGATTATTATTACAACTAATCTATACCTTACAGCCACATCAGCAACAATTGAACAACTAAAGGAAAGTGTCTCCAAACTAAAACTTCCTAAAGAGCATACACCAAGGATCTAACCCAAATAAAAATGGCAGACAAAATAAAGAACTTCTTTAAGAAAAAGAAGATTGATGCTAAATTCAAGCTAGCTGGGCCTGGGCATAAACTCAGTGAATCTACAATCAGCAGTCAATCGTCGAATCATTCTAAGAATGCTCATACAGTAGTCAGGTCAGGGCTATCAGAAGAAAGTAAGGTAGCTGCGGAGGCTGCCTTAGCTAGACTACAACAGACGAGGGACAACCCTGCTTTTAATACATCTTTAGCTGCTATAAAGGTCAGTTTTATTTGTAGGTTCTCAATTAATTTCTTAAAATTCTAAGTACTATAGTTTATCAAATGACATTTTGGCAGTTTTTGTTTGGAAAATCTGGCTTTTTAACTCCAATTCAATTCAGCCTTGACTGATCTCATCTGGCGGTAGAAGTATGACAGTTTTATTGAACCCATACTTCTAATTAGTTTCAACACAGCATCATGCCAGAATATTAAATCTGTTGGCGGCATATCTTTACCGGTAGGGTGGTTACTAGGCAAAGGCTTAAAGTTAACATGTTGAATGCTTGTTTTGAAAGATTTTTGTGGTGAATGCCTAAAAATATTTAAGAATTTAAGATTTCACATGTAGGCCAAACATCTTTAAAGAATTCCCACAAAGTTCATCATATTTTTACAAAATATTAAAATCAATGTTGGCATGTTCATTCATTTGTTACCTAAGCTGCCCCCTGATCATGTAAGAATGGCCGATCAAAACGTTAAGTTCGTCGTCGAAAGTAAAATAACTGCATTAAATTAGAGCTCAATTTCGTGTGCCCATTCTTATAGGTACGTTTAACGTCGTCGTCTAACGTAGAAGAATGGATAAACGAAATTGAGCTCTAATTCAATGCGGTTATGGTTTATTTTACTTTGACGAAAGGTTTCTGACATAGTGACACCATCAATAAACAGGTGAGGTGCAAGACCCATTGCAATTCCAGGGCTTAAGCTGATCTTTATTAAGTAAAACTGAATAAATATTACAGGCACAAGTGAAGAAGGAACTGGAAAATGAAAAGGCAACCAGCTCCAAATCAATCACGGAGCCAAGAGAGTCAAAACAGAGAGTAGAAACAGAGTGTGATGTGCCTAAAAATTTTGCAGCATCAGGAGTTTATTTCAAGTAAGTTATTTATTGATATTTCTGTCTAATAAATAATCCATGCAGTAAAATTACCCCCATTTCCAAAGATATTTCATTATTTAAAAATATAAAATGTTGTTTAGGAAGGGCCTAAGCAATGATGGAGGATAGAAATGTAATGTTGAAAGGTTTGAAAGATTTGAAAACCCTTTTGTGAGACACTGGGTAGGCATGCACATGCATTCCCAGTGTTTCACAGAGGGTAGATATTATATTAATTAACACTACTAACATAGTTCTAAGTGTTTTCTGTTACTAACATAACTAACATTAGGTAACGATAAGTAGTATAAAGTTAATTGTAATGGACGTCATGTCTATCAATAAATTAAGTTATTTATATTAAAACAAAAAATATGTTTAACACCAAATTGAGAAACTTACTTACGCTGAGTTGCACGAAACTATTTTAAAAATTTAAGTGTTGATTAAACTAATTTAATCACAAGACTCCATACGATTCTTGCGATTAAATTAGTCTAAGTACCACTTAAATTTTTGTATTTGTTTCGTGCAACTCAGCGTTAATTTCTTAAGTTTTTAACAAGACTAACATTTTATTGAAAGAAAATCAAATAAACATATTACATTCTGTCAAAAAAGTACCAGGAATTCATCATTTGTTTCTAATTCCAAATTCAATTCAAAAATTCTTTTTTGTAGTTATGTTGGCACAACTGTCGTCTATTATATTGCCGCGAAGTTTGAGCGTCAATTGTTATTTACTTTGTTTACAGTGCGCCATTTTGTCAGTTCATCTCAATAGTGTTTTGCGATTTTTACAATTAATAAAAATATCGAACAAAGAGTTTGTCTCAAATTTTGTATCGCAAATGGAATTTCGTGTCCAGAGTCGCTGAAAATGTTGCAGAAAGCTTAAGGGGAATCGACTTTATCAAAAACACGTGCATACGAGTGGTACCATGCATTCAAAAGTGGTCGAGATGTGGTGGAAGATTTGCCTCGCTCTGGTCGGCCATCAACGTCTTCAACTAAACGGCACAAGGCCATCATTGTGAATGAATTTTTGACCAAAAACTCAACAAATACTATCAAACAACCACCGTATTCACTGGATATGGCTCCGGCCGACTTTTTTCTCTTTCCAAAACTCAAATTACCACTTCGTGGCACCCGTTTTCAATCGATAGAATACATAAAAAAGAGAATTCGCGGCAAGAACTGAAGTCAATTCCGAAAAATGCCTTTAAAAAATGCTTTGAAAATTGGATTATTCGTTGGCGTAAGTGTATTATTTCCGAAGGGGCCTACTTTGAAGGAGATACAATAAAGGGGTTGTTTCATCTTGGGCCAGGTACTTGTACAGTATTCCAAAAAATAGTATAAAATCATAGAAAACAAAATAAAATATGCTTTTTGGCAGTTTTACATTGAATAAGAGGTACAAAAATAAAATGTTTAATTAGGTACATTTGTAGAATAGCAACTCTCGCAGCGCATCCATCCATCAATCTGACTGCTGTTGGATATTTTATGGTTAATTCACATTTCCCAGGTAATTTTATGTCAAATGTCATCATGACACGTGTAATATACGTCAATGTCAAAATGGACGCATGTTGTTGCGCTTTTATTTTGCAAAATAACTTCGCATTGTACCTCGTAAATTGAACTTTTTAGTAAGAAATAAAGAAAAAAATGTTACTATTTTATGACCCCGAACATTTTGAAATACCGTACAAATACCTGGCCCAGGCTCCATATAAATTTGAAACAACCCCTTTGGAATAATAATTAACATTTTGTGTATTATAGACCTTTTCCCGGTACTTTCTTGACAGAGTAGTATATACACCAACCCAATAGAAAATCCTCTTTCACTTATAACGAGTATATAGTGCTGATTGATTCACGTTTTCACACATGCTGCCGTAGTCTCGTATGGCGCAGCGGTACAACCGTCGCCTAATATCTATCGTGCAACCAGGTTCAAATCCCACTGCGTTATGTACCTTTTTTAATTTTGTTTTTCGTACATTTGATCTAGTTGTCATTGGAGAGGTCATGATCGGTCATTAGGAAATCAGCTGTTGACTGAGACACAAGTGTTAATTGTTCGGTCATTCGTTTTGCAATCATATTAAGAAATGTAAATTATATTGTCCGTTTATCTTGTGAATCCTTGTGAAGATTATTCGATCTCATTGGCCAAGTCGGTCTTAAATACATTGTTATTTTGAATTGTGACTAGTGATTTCCAAAAGGGCTTGATGCCCTTTTGGACGAACTACAAATAATTTGTTTCACCCTGAAGACATCGAGTTAGCCGAGGTATTTTGGTTTTGGCAGAGTTCCGTAACAAAGAAGAAAAACTCTCCTGGCGTCCAATAGTTTCTAAGTTTAGATTAATTAGGTTTAGCAACTAACTAGGAAATTAGGTTATAAGATATGATCACAAATAAACATTCTGTAGTTAATCTGGTCTTTATTGATGAAAACCCGTAACAAATTAGCGCCCAACGTTAAAACTCAAGGGTTGTAATTTCACAGTGAGCAATTTACTATAAGTAATACAGTAATAATCATATAAATTGTGCCTGTATAGTGTATTCGCGTCGTTTTTAAAGGATACCTACTTTACTACGCTGAAACTAGGTAATTAGAATGCTTTCTAAAATTGTGAAGCGCGCACAATAATAGGTACCTACCTATTCTTATTATAAGATCATACTATTGATTTGTCTGATTACTATTAAGTAGTTAGGTATATAGGTATATAGTTGAGAGTGATTCTATATTATATTCAAAGTTAATTTCTTGCGATTTAATAGTTATTCAAATGTTGCTATATAGGTACGGCAGCACGGTTTCATGATGCATGGCTAATTTAAACATTAGAATTACTGCGAATTACCGATACCTACCTTCTACATAACTAAAAAAAAAAAAAAGTACGCATAACCTACAATTAAGGATTGTCAATTTACATTCAGTATTTACACCTAGTAATAAAATTAGTTAGTAGCTGAATTATAGTTAAGGCTTATTTTTAATAATAGCTATAATAAGATTAGAGTACCTAGTTACTTGGGTAAGTAGGATAAATACCGGTCCATTTTTATTTATTTTTAGATTGCAAACTTGCCCACTTTGTTTTTATTTTGGGATATATTCGTGTTAATTCTTATCCATCATGGATCCACAATTTTTATTAAAAGATGAAGTGGAGTTTGAACTTGCGTGCCGGGGATATACCCAGCCAGGATTAGTATCAGCTCTAAAAAAAATTCTTAATAGGATGCTGGAGGCTGAAAGTTTGATGGAGGTGACTTATGAAATTAAACCACCTCCGCCGTCACTTAATTCGCCCGGCACCGAATTGGACGCTTGTTCCTGTAAGATAAACAATATTATGCTTTATGTGTCTGAATTAAACGAAAAACCGGACAAACAACTTTATAAACGCTTGGTTTCTCGTCTTTTCCATATAGTAAACAGGTTAAAATTTATCAGCACCGTAGACCCCACAGAAAAAGATAGACAAAACGGTCTTTTAGATAAAGCAGTAACGCTTCTAAAGGATTTAGAGGGTAAAGATGACCTAGAAGATGATGACGCCATAACACCCGAAATGAGAGAAGCGTTACAAAATTCTATAGGTGAAGACAGTAAAAAAATCTTAAATGTGCTAGAGATGGCAGCCGATCAAGAAAAAACTAATCTAGCGGGTCCTTCGAAAACAACACAAACGTTAGGCTCAGATCAAAGTCAGGCAATTAAACGAAATTTAGGAGACAGGAAAATCAGTTTTGCGGCAGACGATTTTGACTTGGCAACCTTCGAAGATTTAAAGTCGCCGCCATCAAAATTATTAAACTCCACCACTGTACATGAGACTCAACAAGGGCGCAAACATAAATTAGTACCAATCAGTCAATGGGGTGTACACTTTTATGGTGACTGTAAATTTAGTGTAAACGCATTCATTGAAAGGGTGGGAGAACTGCGAGACGCTAGGAATGCTACAGATGAGGATTTATGGCGACATGCTATTGATTTTTTTAAAGGAGACGCTCTCGTTTGGTTCCGCGCAAATAGAGAATTTATCAGTAACTGGGATGAATTAGTATTATTATTAAAACAAAACTTTCAGTCACCCTATTATCAAGAAGAGTTGTTAACAGAGGCAAAAGCTAGGACACAAGGGAAAAATGAGCCTGTTCTTATCTTTATTGCGGTTATGCAAAATTTGTTTAACAGACTACCCAACAAAATCCCAGAATCTGAAAAGTTAATGATTATAGTGAAGAATTTGCAACCATACTATCAGAGGGCTGTATGTAGGGACATTTTTACATCTATACCTGATCTAGTAAACGTAATGCGTATAGTAGAAAGAACCAAGATTAATTGTGACAAGTTTCAAGAACCGAAAAATAACCTTAATTCTTTAGAACCAGATTTAGCTTACAAATCACACGTAGACGGTGCAACTGAGACTAAAGACGTTAGTGAAATAAAAAATACTAATATTAAACCCAACATTAACATGAGATGCTGGAACTGCCGTGAAACTGGTCATTTGTTCCGATCATGTTCTATACCGAAACAGCGGTTATTTTGCTATCGTTGTGGCCGTTTCGGTATAACCCTTAAGGATTGCACCTGTAAGGGAAACGTCAGAGGGGATGGCGCAAACCCTGCCAAGTAAAACCATCCCCAAACTGTATAAGTAAAGAGTGGCAGGACTGGTTAAACTTTTTAAATAACTTCATGTCTAATGGCATTGTGTCCCCTCTAACATTCAAAAAGGAAAATGACAACAGACCATATATACGCATAAATATCTTAAATTCTATTTGTAATGGCTTGTTAGATTCTGGGGCCACATGCACAGTGGTCAATAAGGAATTTGCGGAAACTTTAAAACACCTCGGGATAAAGATGCAAAAAATAAAATTTATGCACATCTCTACGGCAGATGGTGCTAGTCATTGTATAACAGAAGGTTTTGATGTACCGGTTACCTTTAATGACCAGTTTCACTATGTATCCATGCTACTCATGCCTAACTTATCACAAAAATTAATATTAGGTAAAGATTTTTTTGATTTATTTGGCGTCTCATTCAAATTCAAAAGTGAAGTGCATCAAGGAACACCAGTAGTCCATTCTATTGAGTATAACACATCTTTAGTAGGTCATGAAGAATTAAATGAAGAAGAGCAACAAAAACTTTTAGAAACTATTGATGAAATCAAAAAAAGGGTAGGTACAGGCTTGGGTAGAACTAAAATTCTTAAACATAACATAGACACAGGTGACAGTAAACCAATATATCAAAAACAGTATAATTTTTCTCCGGTCATACGAAAAGAAATAGAACGTGAACTAGACGATATGTTAGGAAAGGATGTAGTTGAACCCTCTCATAGTCCCTGGTGCTCACCCATCGTGTTGGTAAAGAAAGCTAATGGTAGTAATAGGCTCTGTCTAGACAGTAGACAGCTTAATAAAGTAACCAAGAGAGATACTTACCCACTGCCTAGAGTCTCCGCTATCATAGACAATCTGCGCAACGCAAGATTCTTAAGTACAATCGATTTGAAGTCGGCATTTTGGCAGATAGAACTAGGGGACACAAGTAAAGAAAAAACAGCCTTTGCAGTACCTGGCAGAGGCTTGTTTCATTTTAAAGTAATGCCCTTTGGCCTTATAAATGCCTCTCAATCTCAACAGAGATTAATGGACATTTTATTTCACGGTCTAGAAGGAAAAGTATGGACATATCTTGATGACATTGTTGTCTGCTCAGACACCTTTGATAAGCACTTAGAAATTTTGAAACGGGTAATGAACATACTCAAGGATGCCGGTTTAACAATAAACGTTGATAAATGCAAGTTTGCGAGACCTAGTTTACGATTTTTAGGCTATATCATAGACAAAGATGGTTTGCGCACAGATCCAGAAAAGGTTTCAGCAATAATGAACTTTCCTAGACCCAAAAACATTACTGAGCTTAAAAGATTTATAGGAATTGCTAGTTGGTACAGACGGTTTGTCAAAAATTTCTCTCTTATAGCAGCTCCACTTCACGACTTAACAAAAGGCAAGAAATACAAAAAGTTTGTGTGGACAGAAGATGCAGACAAAGCATTTTTAAAACTTAAAACGTTGCTTACTTCAACACCTGTCATGTCCTGTCCAGACTTCACTAAAAATTTTATAATTCAGTGCGACGCATCAAGTAAAGGAATTGGTAGTGTTTTATGTCAGAAAATTAATAATATTGATCAACCAATAGCTTATCTCAGTAGAAAGTTAAATAGTCGTGAGCAATTATATTCGACATCGGAAAGAGAACTTTTAAGTATAGTATACGCGATAGAGAAATTTAGACCATACATAGAGGGCACACATTTCACGGTTGTTACTGATCACAGTGCACTTAAAACATTACACAACATGAAAGATCCACATGGTAGACTAGGGCGTTGGGCTATGAAATTGCAGCAATTTAGCTTCGATATAATTCATAGACCCGGTAAAAGCAATATAGTGCCAGATGCCTTGTCAAGATCCATTAATGCATTGATGGACAAAAATCACACAAATATACAGATTCTAGATAAGCACAAAGATGATTGGTATAAAAATAAAATAGCCAATATAAAAGATGGACAGGATGTTAGTCATGACTGGCAAGTTAGAGACGGTCTACTTTATAAGAAAATTTGTCTGAAACAATATCCAGATAAAGCCAATGACTGGAAACTGGTAATACCGAAACCTTTGCGAACCGACATACTTAAATACTATCATGATGATATAAAAGCTGGTCATTTTGGTGTACGCAAAACACTGTATAGGATAAAACAATATTACTACTGGCCGAACATGTTAAATGAGGTCAAGCAATACGTAGGGAAATGTGAAACATGCGCCAAAGTAAAAGTATCACAAAAATTACCTTTAGGTTATATGGGTCAACATAGAAAAGTAACTAGTCCGTGGCAGGTCATATCTTTAGACTTAATGGGACCATTTCCAAAAAGTAAAAATTTCAACACTATGCTACTGGTAATAACTTGTTTATTTAGTAAATTCACATTATTGTTTCCTTTGAGGACAGGTAAAGCAGATAAAATTTGTGAAATTTTAGAAAAACAGTTTCTCTTATTTGGGCAAGTTTCGGCCATAATCTGTGATAATGGGAAGCAATTTAACTCGCATTTATTTAGGGATCTTGCACAGAAATATAACACTCAAATTTGGTACACGCCTAACTATCACCCTCAGAGTAATCCCACTGAGCGGGTTAATAGAGTTATTGGTACTATGATAGCCTCTTACATTAATTCCAGAAAACATAACGAATGGGACGCTCATTTACAAGAATTTGCCCATGCTATAAGAACATCAGTTCATGAAACAACAGAATACACTCCGTCATTTCTGTTCTTTGGCCGAGAAACATCATTCCCGTTAAAATTAACCAAAGAAAATAATGCCATACAATTGCTTGCCCGTGATGAACCAGTTCTGGTTGACATGCAAGAATATCTATGGAAACTAAAGGCTCGACCTAAGTTATGTAAAGAAGTGGGGCTCAGGCTTCAAGCGGCACATGAGAAGAGTACTAAATTCTATAACGAGAAACGCCGGGTAGCAGATTTTAAAGTAGGAGATGTAGTTTGGAGAAGAACAAAATATTTATCAAAAGCCGGAACTAAATTTATGGCTAAATTAGCACCCAAATTTGAAAAAGCGATAATTATTAAGAAACTGTCAGATAACGTTTTTCACTTAAACAATGTGTATGGCAAATCCATTGGAGTTTGGCATGCCAAAGATTTAAAATCATTTTGGTGTGATAGTGCTGAGAAGAAATAAAATATATTATGAGATATATTTTCTTTCTTTTCTGCGTTGGGGGAATATAACGAGTATATAGTGCTGATTGATTCACGTTTTCACACATGCTGCCGTAGTCTCGTATGGCGCAGCGGTACAACCGTCGCCTAATATCTATCGTGCAACCAGGTTCAAATCCCACTGCGTTATGTACCTTTTTTAATTTTGTTTTTCGTACATTTGATCTAGTTGTCATTGGAGAGGTCATGATCGGTCATTAGGAAATCAGCTGTTGACTGAGACACAAGTGTTAATTGTTCGGTCATTCGTTTTGCAATCATATTAAGAAATGTAAATTATATTGTCCGTTTATCTTGTGAATCCTTGTGAAGATTATTCGATCTCATTGGCCAAGTCGGTCTTAAATACATTGTTATTTTGAATTGTGACTAGTGATTTCCAAAAGGGCTTGATGCCCTTTTGGACGAACTACAAATAATTTGTTTCACCCTGAAGACATCGAGTTAGCCGAGGTATTTTGGTTTTGGCAGAGTTCCGTAACAAAGAAGAAAAACTCTCCTGGCGTCCAATAGTTTCTAAGTTTAGATTAATTAGGTTTAGCAACTAACTAGGAAATTAGGTTATAAGATATGATCACAAATAAACATTCTGTAGTTAATCTGGTCTTTATTGATGAAAACCCGTAACACACTGAACAAAACCTGTGATGGTATAGGACACCCAACAGAGGCAAGGCTGTGATATGATCAGAATATAATATAATCTCTATAATATAATATAATCTCTATTTCAGATGCCCTCTTATAAGCAACGACATTCTACCTCGCGATGAATGGAAGAGGAACATTAAAACATTCTTATATGAGCAGTTAGAGGATGAGCGAGGCCTTACCGCCTGTCTCATTATACAGTCCTGTAATAATAACAGGGAAAAGGTATTCAGTTTGAATTTCTTAAAAGTCATTCCTTGCTGAGCCTTCAAGATTCAGCCTTAATTTTTTTTATTGTTCATATTATGCGTTTGTTGCTGATTCTTGTCGGTAGCAAAGACATAGTAGTACAACTATTAACTATTACAAAGGCAACTAGTAGATTCACTTGACAATTTAAAAGTTGAATGCATAATATCATACTAATATTATAAATGCGAAAGTGTGTTTGTTTGTTCTTCAATCACGCTGTAACGGAGCAGCGGATCGACGTGCTTTTATGCATGGGCATAGTTGAGGACCTGGAGAGTGACATAGGCTACTTTTTATCCCAGAAAATTAAAGAGTTCTTCCGGGAATCAAAAAAAAACTTACTCCACTTGTTACAGATGTAGGTATAGATGAATACATAATATAAAATTTATATTATAAATAATATACATTGTAGTTGAAAACAAACTTTTTTTAGAGGAAAACTGAATAAAATGAAACTTGTCATATTATTAAATAAATCATCAACATTTTAGGTTGAAACGTGTGTGGAGACTCTTTGCAAGTATTTAGAGAACATTGTCACTTATCCTGAAGAGGAAAAGTATCAGAAAATTCGGATGTCCAACAGGTAATTTATTACTTAGTCTTTTATCCAAAAAGTGTATGAGCATTAACAGGAACCTTTGCTAGACACTATTTTTGTTAATTTTTTTTATAGAGCTACCTACTACTATTGTTTAATTGTACTATATTCCATTTAAAAAAAACAGTGTATATGTGTGTTTTCATGAATAAATAAAATTACAATTACAAATTAATTATTCATTTATCATTTTAAATTGGTCAAGAAAAAAGGTAATTGCGTTTTAACATTGTAATGTTTGCTTAGGACTGTATTTTTCCTGTCTAAAGCCCTTGTCATTAAGCGTCCGAATGTGTGGCGCCATATAAAAATGCGAAAGCGAAGTGATCTTTATTATGTGTGACAAGATTCAAGCGACACCATACATCTAAACTAATATTAAAAAGAGGTAAAGTTTGTGAGATTGTAGGGGGTAATCTCTGGACCTGCTGAACCGATTTTGAAAATTCTGGTACCAATAGAAAGCCACATTATTCGTAAGACAGTCACTCATAGGCTATAAATTATAATATATTAGCCCGAAAAATTTGTGAGTGTCGTAGGCTATGTTATACTAACCAGAAAAGTTAGGGAGTTCCCGTGGGAATTTAAAAAACATTTCACGCGGACGAAGTCGCGGGCATCTGCTAGTTGTAAAATAAAAACGGTTTGCCTTGTGTTTGACAATGCCATTACCTCGCTGGCGAACCAATCTTTACTACTTACTTATCTTTACTAGGTACTAAAAATTATTTGTGCAATTTTGTACTGAGGTTCTTGCATTTTGGATTCACAGATTATATTTTTTTTGTCTAGAGCATTCTGTGAACGAGTTCAACCGATAGAAGGAGCGATGGAACTGCTAATAGCGGCCGGGTTCAACCAACAGAAGATCACTAATGCAGACGGCGTGGAGGAAGACTTTCTGGTGTTCAATAAAGAGAATGTGCCTTCAGTGGAAAGTTTGACGGTGAGTTCTGTAACATACATACATATTATGTCATGGAAGTTTAAGAAAAAAACTGTTTTGAAACTAAAACTTCTTTACAAATACAAAACAACAAAATAAGTCCCAAATAAGTACAAGTTAGCCCTTGACTGCGATCTCACCTGATGGTAAGTGATGATGCAGTCTAAGATGGTAGCGGGCTAACCTGTTAGGGTCATGGCAGTTATATTAAACCCAAACCCCTATTCGGTTTCTACACGACATCGTACCGGAACGCTAAATCGCTTGGCGGCACGTGTTTGCCGGTAGGGTGGTAACTAGCCACGGCCAAAGCCTCCCACCAGGCCAGACCAGGGAAAATTCAGAAATTATAAATTCCCGAATTGACCCTGCCGGGGATCGAACCCGGGACCTCCGCACGTTAAGACAAAAGCGCTCAACACTGCGCCACGGAGGTCGTCAAACCAACTTAAAGTAAACAGGCCAATTCGGTTAACGAATCCGATTAAACCGAATGCGGCTGACTCATTCGGTCACCTACAAATACGCCATTAAGCTAGTCATCAGATGTAACGCAATAAAACGTATTTTCAGACCCTAATAGACGCGCTTCGGACAGCGGAACCGATCCAACTTGAGTTGGACCGGAATCTGCAAGTGTTATTGCCTTCGCAAGCCGCTAACAAAATGCAGCTACCGCCTTCCTTCTACGCTCTCACGCCTGAAGAGTTGAAGAAGGAACAACAGCTTAGGTATTTGATGTTTTAGTACTATGCGTTTCAGACAATGGGGACTATCGTTTCTTTGCTCACCAGTTGGCGCCACTGTTGACTAAGGTCCAGAGGTACCTATAGCTGTCAAAGGCGACCATAAAAGATCGGCGCCGAAACAAAGTTTTAAATCTTGAATCTCATTATGTTTATTAATATAAAACTATCATCAATCGAGTAGCTAGTTCCGCAATGTTGTGCAGTTCCGTTTTGTTCGGAAAAAAAGGAGAACACATGTTTCCAAAAGATAAAACTGTTCTAAAACAGTGGCTAGTGGCGTTTCGCAGGAATTCGCAGGATTCTGAGGAATTAATAATTATATAGGCACTTAATAAATAAAATAAAAATAAATTAATTACTTATTAAACTTATATTTATCCTTCCCTTTCCCTTTAAAACACACTGCTATACAAAAAAAATATTAAACATTGTACTTAAATCCACACAATGGATATGATACTGAAAGATGGTTGAGTTGTTAGTTGAAACTACTAAACAATGGTAGATACTAGATTAAGCTGGAAAATTTTCTAGCAATAGCAGGTATCATGTATGTATGATAGTAGGGGCTACTTTCTTTCAAGCAATAAGTATTCATTATTGATCATTTTTATGTGCTTATAATAATTATCACACTGATAAACTCATCTTTTAAAGAGAAAGTACATTTCACTTCCAATACTGTTAGTTAGTTCTCCAATTAATCCTTCTGGAGAAACCTGAAATGAAACATCTAATATTAATCAAGAGAAATACCTACTATTATTAAATTCTGGTCATCTCACACATAGTAATCTGATCCCAAGATAGGTGTGTTCTCGTTAGTGATACCTACTGTGGGTACATAACCAGAGACATAGGTATATTTCAATATCATGTAGTAAAAGTGTGTCCTTGATGTGCATGAAACCCTTAACCTTTCATGCAGAAGTCTTAGTAAGTAAATATATATAATACCTATATTAGGTAAATATATGTAAAAAGAAAAAACATAGCTGTTACCTCGGCAAACAAGCATACTTTTGGCAAAAAATAAGTTTGGAAACAGTAAACAAACTAACCTCTGAATTAGCTGCTCTTTGAGGCCGCCTATTTTTGCGCCTCTTTTTCTTAATTCCGCTTTCAAAGCGTTCACATTCATCGCCAAATAATCCATATTTGCGATAATTTCACGAAGGAGATCACTTTTCAACAGGTAAATTAAAGAAATTATAATTTATGTAACGAAGCCCGCCAAAACCAGTGAAAAGTGAATGATATTGGACCTCACGCGACACCAGCGCCCCAAGCGGCAAATTCATACGCGATAGCCCCCATTAGAGCCTTATACCGTTTGGTTGTGTAGAGTCAAAGTACTTAAAATTCGAGATTTTGAATAGGAACTTCTTTAGCACCGTTGTGATTTGAAAATTCGATAAAACGAAAAAGCGACACCAAAAAGAGACAAACATATTGATAAATAGGATTTAGCCTGCGAGAGAATGAGATAGAATACATGTTATATTTATCTCATTCTCTTGTAGGCTACTTTTATGAAGTTTCACATGTGAATTGCACACACACATACTTTTTTTTTCGGAATTCCTATATTAGGTTTTTTGTTTTAAAGCGAGATATCTTAGCGGATGTTTGCGTTGGGAATCAAAATGGCAAAAAGCGAAACGAACAAACTGAGGCCTCTGCGTCAGCGACAAACGCGACAACGAAACTCGATAATCCTCGACGCGACTGTATCAAACAGTACCTGATCCGTCACGTGGCCTACGTTGTTGCGTAGATAAGTTCGTCATTTTCTATGGAAACGTTGACTATCGCGTTGCGTTGCGTCGCTTAGCTTTCGCTGCGTGTCCCACTTCAAATAGCAGCCTTTTCTTGCTTATAGAAGTTTGATAGGTATTGTACCTGCAAAATTTAGAAATAGAAATACTAATACAAAATATAATACTAATACAAGCTGATGCCCGCGGCTTCGTCCGCGTGGTTTGTTTTTTTGTTCCCGCGGGAACACCTTAATTTTCCGGGATAAAAAGTACTTAGCCTATGTCACTTTCCAGGTCCTCAACTATACCCATGCCAAAAATCTCGTCGATCCGTTGCTCCGTTGCGCAACGGCGTGATTGAAGGACAAACCAACAGACAAACACACTTTCGCATTTATAATATTAGTATGAATATAAATGCGAAAATTTGGATGGATAAATGTTTGTTACTCAATCACACCGCAACGGAGCAACGGATCGACGAGATTTTTGGCATGGGTATAGTTGAGGACGAGAGTGACATAGGCTAGTTTTATCCCGGAAAATTAGAATTCCCGCGGGAACCAAAAAACCTCAATCCACGCGGACCAAGTCGCGGGTATCAGCTTGAGAAATCATAAATTAAAAAATTGAACTCCCACACAAGGCTGCGCCAGTTAGTTTTTGTTTTTAGCTATAAAGAAATATGTAATATATTATATAAAATATAATAAGTTTTTTTTTGTAATATATGTACATCAAATTACCAGGGCTGAAGCAATCGAGAAGAGCCAAATGCTACGAACGAAGGCGATGCGGGAAAAGGACGAGCTGAGAGAGATGCGGAAATACAAGTTCGCAATTATCAGGATCCGATTCCCGGACGGCATATTATTACAAGTAGGTTTCACTTAGCAAAACATACTTTAAAGTTTGATTTACATGGCAAAGAGCGAGGCACATAGTTCAATAAACTGATAGGCGTTTGGGTCCTAAGCTGCTGGAATGGCGACCTCAAATCGGTAAGCATAGGCTTGGCATACTCCCTACTAGGTGTATGGATATAAGCAGCAGGGAACCGCAGGGTCTTCACGGCGCAAAAAAGCATTAATTAATATGAATAACTAACCGCCACCCGCGACTTCGTCCGCGTGGACTAAACAAACTTCAAACCCCTATTTTATACCCACTTTACTTTTAGGAGTTGAAATCTTTTCTTTTTTTGGCGGATGTCTACGCCATAATAGCCCGATTCGTTCAGTGGTTTGAGCTGTGCGATGATAAATGACTGACTGCAGTCAGTCACATTTTCCTTTTATACATTTAGATTGATTTTAGTTGAAAAAGTTAATTCAAATAGTTGATTAGGATTTCTATATCTATGAAATAGAGTTGTTCAAAACTGCTATAAATGCACCATGCGTCATAGAGGCACCTCGGATAGCATGCTGTCCGTGCTATAGAAAAAAAGCGTGCTATGCTTTTGCGTTACGTGCTATATTAACCACCTCTACTATGAAATATCTGTAAGAAACAGTCAGGGCACATTAATAGCTGCTTCGGCTCCACTTTGCAAAATTTGCACTGTGGAGCAGCAACTATTTAGATAACTGAAACTGTATTTTCGTAGCTTTAGTATACGGTTGCAATTCATGCATTGTATGAATGCAAAACATTGTTCTATGTTTTGTTTTTATTCGATCCAATGTCGACCGTATTCTAAAGTAAATAAAGATGAGTTTCAGTTTGTTGTTGTTTAAAGAGAAAGCTTTTTACAGGGCACATTTTCCGTTTACGAACGCTACCAAGACATTCACGATTTTGTACAAGAAAACCTCGAACACAGCGGCCTACCTTTCGTCCTTAACACACCAACCGGACACAAGTTAATCGAAGAAGAAGACGCAAATAATACCCTTATTGACCTTCGCCTAGTACCGGCTACAGTGCTCACATTCGCTTGGCACAGTTCCATAATTGAAGATATCAATAATAGCCCAAATAAGGATGTGTATTTGAAACCTGAAGTTATGGTTTTAGTGCAAGAGATTTAATTTGTTAATGTTTATTTTAGTGTTTTTGTTAAGAGAAATAGATTTTACGCTTCTTTAAAGACTGTCTTATCATTTTGTTTAATAAGCTGATTCTATCCAAAAAACGTTTTCGAAATTCAATATAGGTACTGTTCAATGTCATACATTATTAACCAGCAAAATCTTTTTTAAATAAAACCGGATAGTACAAACTGTCGGTAGAGCAAAAAAGCAGTTTTTGTGTAAAATCAGTTAACATTAATAATTCTATAATATCAGAATCACCATCTATTTATGACATTATTTTAGTGTTATTCATAGATTTATTATATTATATTTATTGGTGTTATTTAACGATAAATTGCATAAAAATAGCTGAATTAAACCATTATTAGTATTTATTATTTATATTATAATAAATAATAATTTATTAAGATAACAAAGTTATCTAAGTATTCCATTAGTACCCTCTTTTATAGTTTAACTAGTACTAGATCACTTAATTAAAAATTAATGGATGTAAGAGCTTCATATTTTTCTAGCAAGCAAAAGATCCTCCAAGAGTGCGTTTAGAAAAATAGTCTTTCATAATAGTCAATCGCGTCAAATCGGTCAAACTGACCAATCGCACTTCCTATTTCGTACCCTTAAGACGCGTTCGCACGTACGAACAAATTTGCTGCGTTACATGATATGCAACGCTTGTTCAACAACTAACGAACTCCAACCACGTATTTGCGTCCATACGTTTAAAAAAAATACCTAATTGTTTGTAAAGTCGGTTTACGGACGATAGTTTTACGTGATAACTAGAAGTTCTCGAAAAAGCTCGCGTGGCGGCGTTCCAGTAGCAGAACTATTCGAACTGCTAACTCTGACGTCACGCGAGAAGAGAGATAAAGGCTGTGTTCCGAAATACACTGCGAGCACTGTAAGGTGTGACGTCACTTTAGTACACTGCGAAGCCGTTCCTTTATAGTTAGGTATACTGGGTACTGCTTAAAACGGAACGCTGTCAGCACTGAGACAAACACTGAGAGCACCTTACCTCGAAAACGCCAGTGCTCACAGTACAAAGATGGCGTCGATTAATGACGTCATATATTTCCCTAGGATACTGCAGCACTTAACTGTCAGTTATAACGGAACGAATTT
Organism: Erebia ligea; assembly: GCA_917051295.2. Taxonomy (NCBI): domain Eukaryota; kingdom Metazoa; phylum Arthropoda; class Insecta; order Lepidoptera; family Nymphalidae; genus Erebia; species Erebia ligea. The sequence goes on along the minus strand of OU785221.1, from coordinate 16,594,677 downwards.
CTCCACAGTAAAGAGCACTGAACAGTGCTCGCAGTCTATAACGGAACACAGCCAAAAATGTGTCACAAGCCAACGAGCCGATCGTGCCTCTCTATCGCTTTTTCCGCGCTCTCACTTGCACGCTCAGGCTCAGGCGGAACGTGACACTTTTTCGTGCGTGCAGCCGGTGTTCATCGATTTATAAGATGTTATCACGTCAAAATGTTCGTAATCTATGTTCGCAATACTTTGTACACGTACGTGCGTACTTACGCGGCTTTATATTCCCCACATTTGCAATTTATGTGATATAAGTACATGGAGATGTCCTACACGTAAAATATGTTAAAGTAAGTTCCTACTACCGCATTTTATTCTACATTTTACTTTCAAAATTATCCACATGCTTTAATTTCAAGGCATACCTACTTTGTTTCCATTTCTTCATCATTCAAACAGTCGTGAGTCAAAACAGAGTTTGTTTGGCGGAATAATGAACTTTTAATTATAAGTTTGGTATGTCGGTGGTCTTTAAATTTGAAATAGATAATAACTATTTCACTCGTCCAATTTTCATAAGATTAGCTTTATTAAGACTTTCAGTCTTTATGACTTTATGCTAATTGTAAGTATATTAGTTTTATATATAACTATATAATATTATGTGTGTTATTTTATAAAAACTTGTATGTATAATATGCGCCTAATACAAAATACATTTTAATTATGTTACATGTGTAAAGTTTTATTTAAGTCCCCAAAACCTACAGGTTAACAGATTTATATTAAAACTAGATGATGCCCGCGACTTCGTCCGCGTGGATTAAGGTTTTTTGATTCCCGCGGGAACTCTTTAATTTTCCGGGATAAAAAGTAGCCTATGTCTTTCCCCGGGATACAAATTATCGCTATACCAAATTTCATCAAAATCGGTTGAAAAGATGAGCCGGGAAAGCGTAGCAGACAGACAGACACACTTTCGCATTTATAATATTAGTATGGATTTTACCAAAAGATAGTGGTTGTAAAGCCTGATATACCACGACCTTCACCGATCTGTTAACCAGATGAAACATACTTTTTATTTTTATTTATTATTAGATAAATACGCCTAAAATAACTTGCCTATCAAAATCCTGACCAGGCTATTTTTAATTTAATTAATTTTTTTGACAGGTTAATTGTAGGCAATGCTATACCATCACGTTTGTTATAAAACTAGTGGTTCGCCCCGAACTAAGACCTCGCGGTATCCCTAAACTTGTACAGACCGCTATCTATTGACATCATTGTGAAGTTCTGTTAAAAATACTGAAGCACATTAAAAATTAAATATTTCGTTTCCTTATAATATTTATCTAATTTTAGTATTTGTTGTTCAAGTACAGGATATTATTCAAATAATTGATGTTTCAGGTTCAGCCTTTCAGAAAATTGAGAGTTCTGAGGTCAACTTTGAACGTTAGAAAATCGCCACTATGAAAGCCATTTTGTAAATTTTTGGGAAAAATAAAAAAAATATTTTTGGACTCTATTCCTAATTATCTTTAAAATGAATATTTTTCTTCGCATTCGCTTCTATGAGAGCCCCCCCTGAAATAAAATTTTTTATAACTTTTTAAGCCATATTCGGTGGGAGGCCATCGGTTTACATATTATATTTAAATGTGAAGTAATTACGTTTAGTAATTCAGAAGTTATAAGGCGTCAGACGGATGGACGGACGGACGGACGGACAAGTGCAAATTCACTCAAGTAGACTCAGAGACCTTCACTTCGCACGGTCAACTATATTTTGATATTTTGATAAATATTATAAATGCGAACAGCGAAAGTGTGTTTGTTGGTTTGTCCTTCAATCACGCCGCAACGGAGCAGCGGATCGACGTGATTAGTTGAAGTGGAGAGTGACATAGGCTACTTTTTATCCCGGCAAATTAAGTTCCCGCGGGAATCAAAAAACCTTTACCACGCGGACGAAGTCGCGGGCATCAGCTAGTTTTGATATAACTCGATATATAACTCCGATCCGTGAAGTTACCGTACCACCATACCATTATATGTAACTTACCATAATCCATAGGTAACTTCACGGATCTGTTAACCGCTTGAGTTGGTCGTGGTGTAGTGGCTCTTAGACCGTTGTCAAAACTTCATCAAATAAAACACAACATTAAAATGCAACATTCTATTCATGGAACATAAGTCGTAATATTGCGACCCAACAACTTATTCAGTATCGTAATAAATTTTAGTCTTTATTTCTTAACAATTAAGCCATAACATCCATTGCAGTCTGTTCAGGCAACTTATTCTCTATAGTAACAGATTTAGTGCAGTCTTCCGTCTTGTAAATGCCAACAAGCCTATTGGAAACTTCGAACATATTGTACCGGAGCGATATTATTATGAATTGGGCATTTCTTGTACGTTCCTGTAACAAATACAATAGATTTTTGAAGTTAAAACTTCTTTAGCAGCGCTGAGCAGTTTTTGGTAGGGGGTAAACTTGTGGATTCGCGTGACCGACATGCTCGCGATCACCGACATGCACGCGTTGTTACGAAGATAGAAGGTCTTAAATATAAATGTACTACATTCGTAATTAAACTTATCAAATAAATCAAATAAATATTATAAATGCGAAAGTTTGGATGGATGTATGGATGTTTGTTACTCAATCACGCCCCCAACGGCTGAACGGATCTGGATGAAATTTGGCACAGAGATAGATTATAGTCTGGAATAGCACATAGGCTACTTTTTATCCCGGAAAATTAAAAAGTTCCCGCGGGAACCAAAAAACCTCAATCCACGCGGACGAAGTCGCGGGCATCAGCTAGTATTATAAATGCGAAAGTTTGGATGGATGTATGGATGGATGTTTGTTACTCAATCACGCCCCAACGGCTGAACGGATCTGGATGAAATATGGCACAGAGATAGATTATAGTCTGGAATAACACATAGGCTACTTTTTATCCCGGAAAATTAAGGAGTTCCCGCGGGAAACGAAAAATCCACGCGGACGAAGTCGCGGGCATCAGCTAGTTATCTATATATATAAAATTCAAAGTCCTGACTGACTGACTGACTGACTACTTCTTTAGAAGAATCTTTTTTATTCGATGTCAAGATAGCACTTCTCTTTAATCCGTTTTTATGCGTTATCGTACCGGTGCACTAGTTGCTGGCACATCCCGCTAGACCTAAAATTAATTTACCGGGAATCGAACCTGGGTTCCCCAAGACAAACAAGGTACAGGACCCCCAAGCAGCGCACACCACTGCGCTAGGGAAGTCGTCAAACAATACTTAATGAAGCAAGAAATCAGCTATGACCACGTTCTCAAGTTCCCTTATTGATCGAGCGAAGCGGACCCGAGCTCTCCGAGTCTACTTGAGTGAATTTGCACTTGTCCGTCCGTCCGTCCGTCTGTCAGAGCCTTATAACTTCTGAATTACTGAACGTAATTACATCAAATTTATATATATTCAGTAATTCAGAATTTATAAGGCTCTGACAGACGGACGGACGGACGGACAAGTGCAAATTCACTCAAGTAGACTCAGAGACCTTCGCTTCGCTCGGTCAAATATGTAAACCGATGGCCTCCAGACGAATAAATGCGTTGAAATTTGATGACGTCACAACTGTGAATTTCATACAACTTCCATACTATAGAAGTGCGTTTTTAAGTTTGATAAAGAGTTGCTGATTTGATTGAGTTGTCATCATCCCTATTCGTTGGATCAATGCTTAAAAATGCTGAACCTGCTCACCTTAATATAATTAGCAACAATGGAGACGTTCTTGAAATCCAAAGCAGCGTCGATTTCGTCCATAACGTACAAAGGTGTTGGTTTGTAATAATGCAGGGCAAAAACCAAGGCGAGGGATGACAACGTCTTCTCTCCTCCGGAAAGGTTTGATATGTTCTTCCACGATTTGTTTGGAGGACGAACGCTGTAAAAGACAAGAAACTTAAGCGCAAAACACACAGGACGCGGGCGCGGGTCGGGCGCGGGCCGGGTCGGGTGCGCGGCGGGTTGAATTCCTTGTATTTATATGGACGACAACACACAGAACGCGCGTGCGGGTCGCGCGCGTGGCTGGTGACGCTGTGTGATGTCGTCCATATAAATACAAGGAATACAACCCGCCGCGCACCCGACCCGGCCCGCGCCCGTTCCCTGTGTGTTTTGAGCTTTATAGTTACAGAACCTTATTTTTAACCGACTTCCAAAAAAGGAGGAGGTTCTCAATTCGGCGCGTATGTTTTTTTTTTAGCCCGTGAGTTGTCCGCTTGAATTTAGGCTTTCATAGCAATAGGGATGGATGATGCCTATGTCAAAAATAAATTATTTCTTACTGATTATTAAATAGAGGATCTTCCAAAATTCACATCCATTAGTTTTAAGTTTCATAACCACCAACTATAGATTAGAGAAAAGAAGGGCGTCGAAAGATGACGTCACAACTATGTATTTCATACAAACTTCTGTAATGGAAGCGCGGTTTTTAAGTTTGATAAAGAGTTGCTGATTTGATTGAGTAGTCACTCCACAAAATGTTCCAATGCCCCTATTGGGATATTTTGTGGGGTAAGAAACCTATATCTGTTTCGTCTAGGTTCTAATTTGTCTGGTCCAACGACCTCAATTTACATAGACGGGCCCTGTCAAACAAAGAATGTGGACTTATTTTACTAACGCCATCTACTCTGCAAAGTGGGACAGCGCTATGGCGGGGACAAGGAGAGGCTTACACAGGTGAGGGGCATGCCCTACAAGTCGGACGCTCAACTTTTTCCTATGAAAGGTCCCATCTATACTTTATCCACGGAGACAAGTTAATAGGGAAGACATGGACTCGTTTGTGATTAGTCAGCAATAACCGTTAATGCAGTGTACAGACTGCCCGTTTGCACTAAACTTAGGAATCGCCTAATTTCCTGCCCAACTTGTTTAGGCTTATCCTAGCGTTTAAAAAGCTTGCACTAACCTTAGGCCATTCCTAAATCCACTTAGGAGATGCCTAACTTTATGAGCCCGATTAGTAAGCGCCCAAGCGTTAGGCGATACTTAAGTTGAATTTTTTGTAGTCTGTGGACCATTTTGATTGGTCTCACGGTTGATATGTACCTACTCTGTGGTTGATAGGTATCACAACCACAGAGTACCTACATTGTTATTGTGATTGTTATTTAGGTAGAACACTACACTCTAGACTCACACTATTAGATTCTTTCTCCTTCTTTCTCATTATGTCACCACTGGAATTGTGAATTTGGGTGATTTTTGCCCAAGCCTGTTCTTTCTCTTTATTTGATGCAGTATCGTGTGCTGTTACTTTGGAAATAATGCACTGCCCCTCTTCGCACAACAACCGTACAAACCGCAACTTCTCCTCTGCCGTAAAATTGGCAGTTCTTTTTCGTTTATTTATTTGTCTTTCCATTTTAATTGCTGATTTATAAAATCCCGTAAAATAAATAACCTTCAACTCCACGTACATAATGTCACCTGTGCAATATATAAACCAATAAAATAAAATACACCAATGTTTTAGCTTTTGTCTCTATTCAACTCATGCCTGAGGTTATGACAAGATAAGGTAAAAAAATATTCTAGTGTTTACATTACTTTGCAAGATATATTTTTTTAAAAAAACCATAAACAATCATTCATTCCATTCGTTCCTAGAGATGCCTAACTAGGCAATGCTTAAGTTACGACACAGCAAGGACAAGACTGTCAGTGCAAACGAATTTTTTTGCTAGGCCGTTCTTAAGCCTTGGTGTATCTTAACTAGGACAAGCCTAACTTGAGTTTAGTGCAAACGGGCATAAGTGTATATTTTAGTCTGATGGTGGTACCCGTACTGTGAAGACGCGCTCATATTTTATCCTTACTTATCGTTATTGTTCCGTGACCTGGCGTGTACCTTGGACTGTTGGTGCATTCATTGTGACTGACAGTGATACTTCGTCGGATAGTGATTAATATATTTTGAATTATAATAACTACGTAAATTGTAAAAAAAACCAAGTGTAGTCGTGGGAAGAAAGCTAGTTTAATTTAATAGTAGCGCAGTGTGTACGTACATTCAGAATGGTTTACGCCCACTGACTTTTTTTGTCTTTGTCATTTGTATGGGATCACGTGACAGAGAGAGAGCGCTATTATATTAACTAGTCTCCGTGGATAGAGTATAGTACGGTCTACATATTATATATCGATGGTCTGGTCAGGCTATACAATACAAGTTTGTTTTGTTTTGTTTCCTTTTCAATGTATTTTTTATGTCTTGTGTAGCAATAAAGAATTTATCTATCTATCTATCTATCTATCTACAAGCAAATCATAAATACTTAGCAAAACGACGACCTTGATATTTGCAGACCTACCGGCTTTAAAGGGTCTTGCAGTTTCATAACCCAATTGACTCTCACCTCTCTTGTTTTGCCCCAATCACCTTTCAAGATTGCTCCATCTTGACATCTCTACCGACTGAACTAAGTATCTCTAGGCTGTGATAAAAGTATGAATTACCTAAATATGATTCCTTCTTTGAATGGATCCAATGAATCTACAAGTTCCAACTCCGCGTCACCGCCTAGTGTTATCATTTGGTACATCTCCTTTAATTTCGTTGTTATTGTATTGAAGCCTGGAATAAAATAGTGCGATTAGTTTTTAAGATTTCTGATAAAGGCACGTTTAATTTAAATTAGAGTGCTTAATTTCGAAAAGATACTTATGTATTTTACAAGGATTTTAAAGATTTTTTTTGTATGGATCCTTTTTTTTTTTTTTTTTGTTAACGGGGGGGAAATCTTCTGTAGATACCCGACCCCATAGGATCGGGTTATGTGGGATTTTTACCCACTAAAACCCCCTCGGTCACCGTCCTCAGCTCATTAATGAGGGGCCCCGGGAACGTACGCCGGTGCCCTTCTCTTGTGCGACGCCCATTACGGGCTCGTTCCAGGGGAGGGGATCTCACCAATTGTCGTAAGGCTTAGCAGCGTGATGTGGAGCTGCCGTCCTCCCGGGATCGTCTGTATTTTGTATGGCTCCTAGGGCAGAACTCAATGGAAGGTAAAAAAACCGGCCAAGTGCGAGTCGGACTCGCGCACCGAGGGTTCCGTACAAACCTGTAGTAAGTTTTAAATTATTAAAAAAAAACTACTTATTAGATCTCGTTCAAACTAATTTTCGGTGGAAGTTTGCATGATAATGTACATCATATATTTTTTTTAGTTTTATCATTCTCTTATTTTAGAAGTTACAGGGGGGGGGGGGGGGGACACACATTTTACCACTTTGGAAGTGTCTCTCGGGCAAACTATTCAGTTTAGAAAAAAATGATATTAGAAACCTCAATATCATTTTTGAAGACCTATCCATAGATACCCCACACGTATGGGTTTGATGAAAAAAAATTTTTTGAGTTTCAGTTCTAAGTATGGGTACCCCCAAAATTTATTGTTTTTTTTCTAGTTTTGTGTGAAAATCTTAATGCGGTTCACAGAATTCAGTAAGATTACCCAAAAAATTGTAAAAGTTTTATTAGATAAAATCTCTGAGTGTAACCTACTTACCTATATTATTGTGATATTGAGTTGAGGAATATAATTCCATGAATAAAATTTATTTATTTTGTGTCTAACCTTTGTTTTAATTCATAAACTAGTCAACAGCCCTACTCAAATGCAGGTCCAACACTCTGATACAGGCCGTCTAACTTATCAGACCCGGTGGCCAAAATTGGAACCTATTTTTAGGCTTGATAAGTTTTTTAATTTTATTTTTTACTAGCTGATGCCCGCGACTTCGTCCGCGTGGATCGAGGTTTTTCGGTTCCCGCGGGAATTCTTTAATTTTCCGGGATAAAAAGTAGCCTATGTGCTATTCCAGACTATAATCTATCTCTGTACCAAATTTCATCCAGATCCGTTCAGCCGTTGGGGCGTGATTGAGTAACAAACATCCATCCATACATCCATCCAAACTTTCGCATTTATAATATTACCAAGTTTCAACAGTATAGTTCTTATAGTTTCGGAAAAAAGTGGCTGTGAGTTGTGACGTACGGACGGACACAGACAGACAGACAGACAGACAGACATGACGAATCTATAAGGGTTCCGTTTTTGGCAAATTTGGCTACGGAACCCTAAAAAACGGTATATTGTTGTCTTTAGTAAGGGGACATTTCTCTGTTTTATCAGCTCACAGTTTCTACACAGCATCGTACCGAAACGCTAAATTGCTTCGCGGTACGTCTTTGCCAGTAGGGTGGTAACTAGCCACGGCTGAAGCCTCCCACCAGACAAATTGCCTAGTATTTCTTACCACAAAGAAAGTCTGTAGTCCTCTTCTTTCTTAACTGGTCGTATAAAGCTCTCATTTCGTTCCTCTTCGTCGTTATCTCATCCAACTCCGCTGCGCGTTTTAGATACAGTTCTTCTTTTATTCTGTAATCCTAAACAACATAATTTTTAAGTTAATTTTTAATAAAATTGAGTTAATTTTATAGGTATTTAACTTTAAAATTATGACATATTATGAATCGCGTCTTCGCTCCATCGGCACAAAATCGATTTCAAGGGGCACAAAATTGTAGTGTGTCAAATTCAAATGTTTTTTTATTCAACTAAACTTTTACAAGTACTTTTGAATCGTCAAGTGAATCTACCACTGGTTCGGAATGCCGATTGAGATGAACTTCAAGGAGTAAATCAATTGGTAAAAAAAAAATTGGCAGTCATAGGGACTGCCGATAGAAGTGAAAACGAATATTTAAAAAAAAAAATTTAAATAATTAAAATATAAACCTTAAATCTACGGTATTAAAGTTTAATTACGAATGTAGTATATTTATATTTATGACCTTTTGTCTTCGTAACAACGCGAGCATGTCGGAGACGCGAATCCACAAGTTTACCCCCTAAAAAAAAGTGATCATCGCGGCTAAAGAAGATTTCACTTCAAAACGTTATATTATGATGTCCAATCATCAGATTGAGAAAATTCCTCGTGATAATCGTCAGATTATGGGACACCACGTTTGGGACATGTCACCGGGTCACATAAGTTTGTGGGACTAAGCTAATGTTACCTGTATAGCCTGAATATTAGGCTTGTTTTCACCTATCCTGGCTTTCTGCGCAGCGAGTCTGTTCCTGAGCTCATCGACTGCACACTCTTCTAACTCCTCGGGTGTGTGTCGCTCGAGGGGGGTCGGCCGTTCGATTCCCGGCACGCCGTCCAACCCGGGGTCTTCCAGTTTTAATGATTTTAACTGGAATTGATAATTTTATTTTACTTAAATCCACACTTGACGACCTTTGACGACCACCGTGGCGCAGTGTCGAGCGCTGTTGTCTTAGCGTACGGAGTTGTCCCGGGTTCGATTCCCAACGGGGTCAATTTGAGAATTTATAATTTCTGAATATTCCCTGGTCTGGCCTGGAGGGAGGCTTCGGCCGTGGCTAGTTACAACACTACCGGTAATGACGTACCGCCAAGCGATTTAGCGTTCCGGTACGATGCCTTGTAGAAACCGATAGGGGTATGTGTTGAATATAACTGCCATGTCCCTAACAAGTTAGCCCGCTACCATCTTAGACTGCATCTTCACTTACCATCAGGGGAGATCGCAGTCAAGGGCTAACTTGTAGTGGATTAAATTGAAAAGTAGAACACTCGCTCGCAATCTGTGGTCACTACACCAGATACCAAATATACTGGAAAATCTATTCGGTGCGGTGGTGCTGCAAAACCAAAGTAACATATTATGCAAAACTAACGACGCACGGACGATAGTAACTTTTCTCAAACATGCTTGGAAATTTGAACATTATTTTGACAACCTTCTTGAGATTAATCGAAATTGCTGTACTGGCCAAATACATGCGAGCAGCGGCCTGCTAAGGCCTGATGTATGAAAATCCATCTGTCGTGGTTTAGCGGCCAAATAAATTACATAGTAAATTCAAATCTGTCGTGTAGTTTAAAAATGGAACGATCTTTTACTCCGAAACTTGGCATCAAGGAGTTAACGCGGGAAAAATTATTATTGCTAGTTGTTCGTCATTGATTTTGAAATGTATTTGACAAAATGAGTTCAAGTGAAGACAATGAGTGTGATGAACTTACTTTAACGCCACCTGAAATTCAAGAGGCGGCAAGAGCCGTAATAGAAAACTTGTTACCGCCAAAACCGAAAGAAAAATATTTGAAAACCTATGAAAATATTTTTCAATGGAAGAATGAAAGAAAATCGAAATCCTTATCCGTAAAATAAAAAGTTCTGTCAAGGTACTACTTAGTTTTAATTTCCGCGCATTATTTGAGAAAAGTACTATACAAGCCTTGGCCACAACTAGGCATTGATGGACTTACGTATGTGGCCGAGGCGAAGTTCGTCCTTCAATGCCTGTTTTGCTAGCCGCTGCAGTAATTTACTATTCCGTTACTTCGGTCTGTTTAAAAAATGTCTGTCGAGCAGTACAACTGTTTTGAGGCCGCCATCTTTTATCGAGATGTTTCAAATACATAGTTAATGCCATATAGATTAGCTTTTTTTTACTGACACATGTTCTAAAACGGAATCTTCTAATACACTCGAAAAATTGTATTCGTACGTAATCAGTTTCTTATGTAAAATAAATGATAAATGTTTTATTTAGTTCACGTACGACAACTTGTGCCACTTATATTTATATTTATTTATATTTATTTATTTGGACAACCAAAAATTGTTACATTAAAAAAAAACCTTAAAAACTAGACACATTTATGACACTTGTTAAATGCACAAATTATTACAGGTGCCACATCATTCACAAAAAAAGCACAGTCCGTAAACCCGTAAACCGACATTTTAAGAACTTTTGATGAGCTTTGTGCATGAGATATTAGTATTATAACAAAAAGAAAATTAAAACATTAAAGATTAATCCCTCCTTAGTAAACTGTTGCAAATAAAAATTTAATTTTATTGAAATATAATAGTGAAATTCTCATTCTTGCAGAATACGTTTACCATTTTTGCACTTTTGGGTGACACTTTTCACCCATATAAATCCACGAAAAATTATAATAAATGACTTATAAAAAATACTAATATGATAAACACGCTCTTAAAATTGGACTGTTGCAATTCGTTTTTATACGTTCTATACAAAATTAGTTAATATAATAACTTGAAAACCGGCCAAGTGCGAGTCGGACTCGCGCACCGAGGGTTCCGTACAAACCTGTAGTAAGTTTTAAATTATTAAAAAAAAACTACTTACTAGATCTCGTTCAAACCAATTTTCGGTGGAAGTTTGCATGGTAATGTACAGTCGACGTCAAAATTGCATATAGATTAAGCAAATAAGTTGCTTTGCATGCGGTCGGACACCCACACACTTGCAGTAGTATAATATAAGTCGTTCAGCTTGTAGGTATTGTAATAGCCGAGTAATATCGATAATTTCACACCTCAAGTAAGTGAGCTCAATGGCGAGGTGTGGAACTACTTGGATTGCACACCGCAACTGTTGCTGGTTCAAATCTCGACCCCGTGTAAGTTTTTTTTACTTTTTTTATTTGATGACTGATATTTTTATACCAGCAATAGCATATGCGGGTAGTTTAAAAAATCTCTGAACAGATATGGCCACTGAGTACTGACGGAGACGGAAGATTTGACACTCGTTAGTCGTTATTAGCAAATACTACAAAATTATTATAATTTACTAAGTTTTGCTGTTTCTTATCTTCAACAATAATGCAGGCTTATATTAATATGCAGAAGAGGATGCATATTATTGAGCTAAATAATATCGGATACAATATACTTAGCTCAAATTTGCAATGAAACTGGTTTCACTGTGAGTATTGTTTTTATTGTTAAAAAATGTGTGTTCATAAACTTAGGATTAGTTACATAACGTTTTATTAGTAAATATCTAGACAAGATACTTAGTAGTTTCAAAAGTGTTTATTTTAATCTCGCTGTTTGGTTTTTAGTGGACAACCAAGTGTTGGGTGTCGCATCCTGACGAAGAGAGTAATGCTTCACAACGAAGACATAATATTATAGATGAACAATATGAGAACAATATCTGCATACCAACTGTCGAGTTCGCGAACATGTTCGATACTTAAACACCAGCGCCAAAGCTGCACATTATAACACATGGAAGTGATGTCCAGCTGTTGATGTGCCACAACTATCATTTGTGCATGATAATTGTTGTCCTGTGCATCGATCACATATAGTGCGTAATTGGTTTAATCAAAACCCAGACAACAGTTATTCCCTGGCCAGTAAGATCACCAAACTTAAATCATAGAGAATATTATGAGGTTTGATGGTGCAAACTGGTGGGTTATGTGAAATGAAAAGACTGCAGAGGAAACGGAGGCTCACTGTATGGAATTATGGGAGAATATATTTAGAATAACGGATATCTATCCTAATATTACAAACGGATTCACCCGGCGGCGCTTGCTTGATGTTATTGAAAAAAGTGGAGGTTTTATTGAATAGTAATACTTTTAAAGCTATATAAAATTTAATTTTTAAGGCTTTAAATATGAAACATAACGTTTATTCTTTTCCTAACTTGTATTAATTATTATTAGTATATCTTATCAAAATTAACAGACAAAAAAGCAGCGCCGCCCTTTGCTTACTAGATTTTTAAGGTTTAGCTTCAATTTTCTTTTCTTTATGAAAACGATTACTTAAGCTATAACCTTAAAAAATGATAGAAAAAGTAGCTGAAGTTATTTATTACTTTTGAGAAAATGTAACATGATAACAATGAAAATAAATGAAAATAAAGTCGATTATCTAATAAAAAGTGTTTCTTCCAATTTATTTTGTTTGTTTTATTACTTATTGACTCATAATAAGCAATAATTGACACCACTAACATAGTTATAGCTTTCCTCCCAAAATAACTAACTTTGTCCTTAAGTATTATCTTGTTATAATTAATGTTTGCGTTTATAAATGGAAATAAAGATATATTATAATAAAGAATAACAAACAGACACAAAACACATAAACAAAACATAAATTTTGTTTGTATTCAAAACAAAATAAAAACTGCTGTAAGAGATTCGAACCTAGGTCATATGATGCGTCGTAACTCGTATACCAACTATATTATCACGACACTGGGAGTGGTTACTGTAAAGTGATGAAATAAACAATCAGAATAGACAAGGTGATTGAATAGGAATATTTAGAACCTAATGCTAATGACATAAGGTTGATATTGTTGACAGTTTATGGTAATGCAGGTAGTATTGAACTGAAATCGTTTGAACCTTACGGTGTTGATTTAAGGTTGATAATATTATTGACAGTTTATGTTTATCAGTGTGAGTGAGCACGGAGTTATTCACAGCATTGCTTGCAAGCGGTTTTAGCCTTAGAGCTATGTATGGACTTTTGCAGTCGACTGTACATCATATATTTTTTTTACTTTTATCATTCTCTTATTTTAGAAGTTACGGGGGGGGGGGGACCAACATTTTACCACTTTGGAAGTGTCTCTCGCGCAAACTATTCAGTTTAGAAAAAAATGATATTAGAAACCTCAATATCATTTTTGAAGACCTATCCATAGATACCCCACACGTATGGGTTTGATGAAAAAAAAATTTTTGAGTTTCAGTTCTAAGTATGGGGACCCCCAAAATTTATTATTTTTTTTCTATTTTTGTGTGAAAATCTTAATGCGGTTCACAGAATACATCTACTTACCAAGTTTCAACAGTATAGTTCTTATAGTTTCGGAAAAAAGTGGCTGTGACATACGGACGGACAGACAGACAGACAGACAGACAGACAGACATGACGAATCTATAAGGGTTCCGTTTTTGCCAAATTTGGCTACGGAACCCTAAAAATCAAATCAATGTGCACGATTTATCAAAATGTACGCGTCACAATAACCTGTATTTCTTAAAAGTTTGACGAAATTACTGATAAAATAAAATTTACCATGAATGTTTAGTATTTATATAACACAAATTGTGTAAAAATAAAGTTCTATAAAATACCTATATGACCAAAAAATATTATCAAAGTCTGATCAAATTCACGTGTAAAATGGTACTGCAGATCGTACGACCGCACGTACGTACGAACTTGACTACGCAAAGTATCAAAGTATCTTTACTGGCCTATGTCGTCTATGTATGAGTGCAGCCTAACTGTCTACTGTGCGGTATACCTACAGTTTCCAAAATTGACCGATGGCGAGTATACGGCCTCTTAAGTGCGTAAAATTAAAAGTTACACTACAAAAATCTAAAAAAAAAAAAACTTATGATACGTCAAGACTCTACCAACGGTTCTGAAAGATGTTTCTACTGGGAAGAACCGGCAAGAAACTCCGCAGTTGCCCGCAGTTGCATCCGGTGAGATCGCAGTCTACGGCTAACTTGGTAGTGGATTAAAAAAATGGTACTCCAGTGTAAGAAAGATAAATGGTAAATACCTCTTTATCCCACATGGGTGTCTTTGTGGTACAGTCTTGTATGGACTTTTCCATTTTGCTGACGGCGTTATTGGCTTCTAGTCGCTCGCTCTTGATCTTATTTTCCTTGCTTTGTAACTTCGCTATTTCCTGTCTTAGACCGCTGAATTCGCTAGTGCCTTCGTTGATTTGTTCTTCTAACTATAAATTTAAGATATTGGGGCTGATTCTGTAGTGCACAATCTCTAAACTAAACTAAAATAGCAGCTTTAAATCTAGTTATGTCCCTTTCCGTAGGGAGTATTATGAAAGGGATAGCAATATTTGTAATGCTCTAATTTTAGTTTAGTTTAGAGATTGTGCACTACAGAATCAGCCCCAATATTTCTTTCATTGGATAGAAGCAGGCGTTACTTTGCGGAAGTCCATGATAATGAAGGAACTAGAAATTTAATTCGCTATAATCTGCAACAGTAGGCAAATCTATGTGGTACAGTGTATCTTGCACTTGCACCTTGCGATATTCACCACACCACATGAATCTTCCAAATTATTTTCAACGTACGTTTCACTCCGACACCGGAGCATCTTCAGGAGATGTTGACTCGACAATGCACTATTGTAAAGATTTATTTATATACTAGCTGATGCCCGCAACTTCGTCCGCGTGGATTGAGGTTTTTCAGTTCCCGCGGGAACTCTTTAATTTTCCGGGATAAAAATATCGGGGGCCTATGTGCTATTCCAGACTACAATCTATCTATGTGCCAAATTTCATCCAGATCCGTTCAGCCGTTAGAGCGTGATTGAGTAACAAACATCCATACATCCATACATCCATACATCCATCCAAACTTTCGCATTTATAATATTTATTTGATTTTTGATATTTGTTGATACTTTCAGTTTTAGTTTTAGTGCAATATTTTTTGCGTGAAAGAAAAAAAGATAGAAAACAAACATCCATCCTCACAAACTTTCGCGTTTATGATATTACTAGCTGATGCCCGCGACTTCGTCCGCGTGGATCGAGGTTTTTCGTTTCCCGCGGGAACTCCTTAATTTTCCGGGATAAAAAGTAGCCTATGTGTTATTCCAGACTATAATCTATCTCTGTGCCAAATTTCATCCAGATCCGTTCAGTAGTTACGGCGTGAAAGCGGAACAAACATACAAACAAACTCACTTTCCTATTTATATTATTAGTAAGGATTAGTATGAAACCAAGTAGGAAATCATAAACGAATGTAAGTAGAATAAAATTAATTGAATAAAGGTAAAGTACCTCATCGAATTCCTTTTGGAACTGCGCACTGTCCAAACTGAGCTGTTTCTTTTGACTGTTTAAATTCTCTACGTTCTTTACAGTTTCCTTCAGATCTGCTTCCATTTGACTGATTTTGTCCTTGGACTTCTTAGAGTTTCTGAAAAAAAGTATGATTTTTAATATAACGCCGCTCGTCGATTATTTTTAGGGTAGTATAGTCATCAAACTATTAGCTAAAATGTTACCTTATGCTGGTGTTGATGGCGACTTTAAGTTTAGTGATCTCGGTGGATACTTTGTCTATCTTCTTGGTAAGATCGTCGACGTTCTTCTGCAGGTCTTTCACTTTGTTGCCCGCCGCCGCCGCTATTTTTGCGTCTACGCCGTGGACCTCTTTTTCTACCTAGTAAAAATTAACAACTAATTGAGGGGCGAGTGGCCTAGTTGTGACAACGCATATCAGTCGATTGCGATTGTATTGACCCAAGTCGGTAACTGGATGGGTGACCGAATTTGGAGGTACAAATTTGGCCTTTTCGTTTCCTCCGTGCCTCGGAGAGCACGTAAAGCCGTCGGTCCCGGTTATTATCACTAACCTCTGATAATAATAGTTACAAAACCTAAGAGTTTAATACTCTTAGTTGATTCTAATAAGTAATACTACGTTAACTTAAACTTCTACTTATGAGTAGTTTCTACATATAATTTACAGTCCAATAACTGTCCTTAGTTAATTCTAATATAGATGTATTGACGAACTGGAGCTTTAATATAACTGCCATACCCTTACCAGGTTAGCTCACTACCACAGAGGTACATCACGCAGTTAAGGCCTAACTTTAAGTGGAATAAAAAAATTAAAAATAAAAGCATTACAATAATAAATTATTGATATTGTAATGCTTTTAGTAGTGAAAATTCTATAGAATCGTTGTGATTTGAAAATTCGATGAAACGAAAAAAGAGACTAACATATTCATAATAGGATTTAGCTTGCGAGAGAATGAGATAGAATACAAGTTATATTTATCTCATTATCTCGTAGGCTACTTTCCTGAAGTTTCACTTCTGCCGTGTGTGAATTGCACACACACACTTTTTTTTATAATTGCGTATACCTCTCCCGCATCGTGTTTTGCTTTCTCCATTTTTTCTTCGGCGGCTTTCAAGACTTTCTCTAACTTCGCCTTCTGCTTTGCGTCCACTTTGCTCGACGCAACTTTGTTTTCTTGATGCTTTATTTGATTCTGAATTAAAGAAGGGAATATCGTTATTTAGGAACAAAAATCTTGACCAAGCTGCGACCATAGATTTCATGCCAATATTATTAAATGCGGCAGCTTTTCACAGCCCATCTGCTTAACCAATTAGGTATTTGACAAATAGTCAAATCAGAAACTTTTCAAACGTCAAAACGCATCCTAAGTATGGGATTTATACGAAACTAGATGATGCCCGCGACTTCGTCTGCGTGGACTAAGTTTTTTCCGAGATTCCCGCGGAAACTCCTTAATTTAGCTGGACATTGTAGCTAAAAGTAGCATCTTGGGGAAGGACATAAGGACATTGTAGCTAAAAGTAGCTACAATGTCCTTATGTCCTTCCCCGGGATGCAACCTATTCCTGTACCAAATTTTATCAAAATCGGTTGAACAGAGGGGCCGTGAAAGCGTAGCAGACAGACAGACAGACAGTTAAACGGACAGACAGACAGACACACTTTCGCAATTATAATATTAGTATGAATAGTATGAATCTGAAATGTGACGTCATTAAAGTTCGACGGACTTTTTTACTTTAATCGATTGTTTAAAATGGTTATTCAACATAAACTATCAAGGGACTTGGATATTACGACTTTTGGGAGATCCTCTATTTAATAATCACTAAGAAATATTTTATCTGAATAGTAGTCAAATACCCAATTGAGAAATTTGGGAACCGAGAAATTTGGTACAACCATAATTTGCATCCAAAGGAAAGAAACTACCTACTGTTTATCCCGGAAAAAAATGAGTTCCCGCGGAACTAAGAATTAATAAGTCCGCCATATTGGATTTAGAATAACGTCACTTTGCGAACCATGCATTGTCATCCAATCTGCTCTACGTTTCTGATTCGAACCGCCAGGATGTGGAATGCCCTTCCAGCGCATGTATTCCCTGCCACGTATAACTTAAGTACCTTCAAGGCAAGAGTGAATAGGCATCTTCTAGGCGGGCGCGCTTCAACCTAGACCTCATCATTGCTTTGTATTAAGCGAGATTGTCGTTAAGCGCAAGCCTATCTTGCAATAAAATAAAAAAATGCGTATGCAAAATTTCGGCTCAATCGGTTGGCAAGATTTGACCTAAACAAACATACAAACATTGCTAGTTGAATATAAGTTTAAATAACTGGTTTATAAGGGTGTTTACTGTTTACACACTCACCTCCAACGCAGGCACTTGTTCGGTCAAACTCTTGGTCTCGATGTCCAGTTTGTGCAATGTCACTTTACCCTCCCTAACGCTTCTCTGAGTGGCTGCCAAAGATTCTTCCAAATTCGCATGCTCACTGCGGAGATCTGACAACCTGAGAAAAGTAAATAAATTAACTAAAAGTAAGTCTGATTTTCCTTAATTGGAGAATATTGGTATCTTCAAATCAAGAGTGAATAGGCATCTTCTAGGCAAGCGTGCTCCACCTTAGGTTGCATCACTACTTGCCAGCAAGTCTGATTGCAGGCAAGCGCTAGTCTATAAAAAAAAAGTGTGGTGTCGTGGGACACCAGATACGAACGAAGTTCCTTATTACAAAAATATTAATTTCAAGTTCTAGTCGAAAAACCACGCGAGCATGTCGCCGACATGTTCGCGTTGTTTTTTGCCGGCTAGGGTACCCCTGCGCATCGTCCCATAAGGAACTTCGTTCCAAAAAGTTACACCAGTATCTTTTAGCTGTTATGAAACGTATCGTCTGGAGCGCTGGTGTGAATGCATACACGAAATTGAGCTCTAGGAAATGAAACTAAGATTTATTTTACTTTGACGCTAATGCGCTAATGTGATCGAAACGATCAATCGAATTTTCAATTAAAAAACTTAGACTTTCACAATTTTTCTCGAGTGACTGTAATCCTAAGAGGAAAAGATATATAATAGTCCCACAAGCTTATCTAAGCCGGTGACAGCGTCGCTAGTAAATTTTTAAAAAAACTAAACAGGCATAAAAATTAGTTCCAATTTTGGCCAGATAAGTAGGTGGGATTGTAAATCCCATTGTCCCATCCCAATCACAAACCTGAATTGGGGTATACCTCTGTTCAAGGGAAGCCAGTTTGCGTTCATTGGCCTGAAGGACAGCTGGGTCGTTCTCGCTGGTGTCCTGTTGTACTGAACTGGACATTCTTCCGCGCGATACAGTCTTCCCGCCGCCGGACATGGTACCTAAAATATTAATAGAAAAGACTTTACTATCTGGTTCCTCCGTCACCTCTTTATCTTCGAACTAGGCATCGTCAAGGTCTGCATCCGTATTTAGTTGAAATTCCACGGACGCGAACGAAGCGATTTGCTTCTTCGTTTCTAATTCAAACCGCTAGAATATGAAATGCCTCCCCTCCTCTTTTAATATAGGTACCTTCAAATCAAGAGTGAATAGGCATCTTCGAGGTAAGTGCGCTCCACCTTAGGCTGCATCACCACTTGCAAGCAAGTTTGATTGCAGCCAAGCGCTAGCCTATATATTTTAAAAAAACTCAGATTTAGATTTTTTAATCTCGTCAGAAATTCCTTTACTTTCTCAGTTTGTCCAAAATTACTCAGACATTGAAGATCTTTATCAATGGGCGTCTTAAGATAGCCTAGAGGCTGAAATTTGGCATGCAGATAGCTGTTATGACGTAGACATCCGCTAAGAAAGGATTTTTGAAAATTCAACCCCTAAGAGGAGGGTAAAATATGGGTTTGAAATTTGTGTAATCGCCTGTGGGTTGGTTTGAAGTCGCGGGCAATCGAATTTACAGACGTTCAAAATCGTCATTTTAAGCAAATACATACTATTTTCGTGCTTTTCTTGAAGAAAAGAAAAGAACCGAAAGCGAATATTTCGGGTACTATCATTTTCATAAAATGTAAATTGCATACTTACCAACAATTTCAATGACTTTCCCGTCGAGTGACACAACTCGATATCTCGTAGCACCGTACGCGATCCTGGACGCCTGGTCCAAGTCTTCCGCCACCAATGTTTCATTCAGAGCATAATAAAACGCAGGCAGCACCCGTTCATCTTTCACTTTCACCAGGTCGAACAGACGGGGCACGTTTTCTGGACTGAAAAAAGTAAAAAAATGAAACTGAAAAAGTGAATGAAAAAAGATACGAGACGCGCATCCTTAATTACACCAATGAAAAATATTGTCCTATATTGGGGCTGATTCTGTAAAGCACAATCTCTAAACTAAACTAAAATTAGAGCATTACAAATATT
This sequence comes from Erebia ligea, assembly GCA_917051295.2. NCBI lineage: Eukaryota > Metazoa > Arthropoda > Insecta > Lepidoptera > Nymphalidae > Erebia > Erebia ligea. The sequence goes on along the minus strand of OU785221.1, from coordinate 16,574,460 downwards.
GCTAACCCTTTCATAATACTTCCTACGGAAAGGGACAGAACTAGATTTAAAGCTGCCATTTTAGTTTAGTTTAGAGATTGTGTTATACAGAATTGGCCACATTATCGTGTTTCTTCAGGTAACTAATTATAACTCTCCTCCATTGACATCGCAGTATGAAACAGGGGTTAATTATAAATTATATCCTCCAGTATATTATTGATTTAAGTATATTACGGCCTTAGATTTAAGTATCATTTTTGGTTCATGAGTTTAATTTACATTAGTGATACTTACTATTTGGCTTTGTTCTGGATGCGGCTGATCAAATGCTGCTGTTTCTCGAGCGCCGTGAAAGTAGCTAGGCCTATGTCGTGTCACTAGAGATACTTTACGCACGTTTGCGCGGTGTCTTTTGTGTTTACTACGATATTATAGAGTCCTTTGTCCAATAAAGCTTGATCTCCCGTCCATTTGCATCGTAGTATAAAACAGGAGTCAACTTAAATTGGTTTCAATAAGGACTGCGCTGGCGTTTATTATATTGTCCAGTATATTGTGAACTTTGATATTCTAGGTAATATTTTTAAATCTAGTTAAAGTCAAAGTATATTTATTCAATTTAGGTACATACACTTATTGACGTCCAGTTACTTATACAATATAATGGTGATAATCAGTTACGGTATCTTAAAACTAAAGCTACGAAAGTAAATTTAAAGTGATACTTACTATTTGACTCTGTTCTGGATGCGGCTGATCAAATGCTGCTGTTTCTCCAGCGCTACGAAGGTGGCTCGGCCTATGTTGTGTCTCTTGAGGTACTCTACGCACGCTTGCGCGGTGTCTACTGTGTCCACTACGATGTTGTCGAGAGCTCCACAACAGGTGGATATCGCTACGTCGTATTTTGCGTCTATGCCGCCGAGGTCGCCCTAGAATAGGGATGATGACAACTCAATCAAATCAGCAACTCTTTATCAAACTAAAAACGCTCTTCTAGTATGGAAGTTGTATGAAATTCACAGTTGTGACGTCATCAAATTTCAACGCACTTTTTTTCTTTAATCTATATTTTAAAATAGTTATCAAACTTAAAACTAACCTAACTAATAATGTGAATTTTAGGTATTTTGGAAGACCCTCTATTTAATAAGCAGTTAGAAATAATTTATTTTAGATATTATAGGCATCATTTCTATTGTACTGATTTTAAGGGTTCCGTACTCAAAAGCTTAGATAAACTTGTATGTACGAATTTGGTCTCCTATTTGGGGGTTACAACCATCGATTTACCAACGATTTAACAAATTAATACTCAAAAAGCGTCCACAATCGCTACAAACACAGCTACAGATAATATAGACTGAGACACGGTTCACAAAAAACCAACCATATAGCTTTATATTTAGGGTTAAATTTTGTAATAACAATTCGACACATACCTACGACATTTTGTCGCCTAGTGTACTCATGCGCGACTGAGGCGAAAATTGTTCACAATATCTATTTGTGCACAATTTGACCGTGCCGTTTTTTGCGTTTCGATGGTGCGTCTTAGGTATTGGTAAGTCAATGGTTACAACTTACAAAGGCCAAAGCTAAGCTAAAACTTACCAGTCTTCCAAATATACCAGGTAGATTCCCAGCTTTCTTCTCTTTCATCAGAGCGTCTAAAACTCTGCCGCGGGATCGGTTCGCTGTCATAGCTTGCCTTGACTCTTCCAATTGACCCCTAAAAAGTTTGAATGCAGAATAACATTTTTTTGTATCCACTACAAGCCCTGGACTGCGATCTCACCTGATGGCAAGTGATGATGCAGTCTAAGATGGTAGCGGGTCTGTCTGCTACGTTTTCACGGCCCATCTGTTCAGCTGATTTTGATGTTTTTTTTTAATCCACTACAAGTTAGCCCTTGACTGCGATCTCACCTGATGCTAAGTGACGATGCAGTCTAAGATGGTAGCGGGCTAACCTGTAATTTGGTACAGGGATGTTTTGTATTTGTATCCCGGGGAAGGACACAGGCTACTTTTTATCCCGAAAAATTAAGGAATTCCCGCTGGAATCAAAAAGATAATCCACGCTCGAAGTCGCGGGGATCATCTAGTTTTGTAATAAATAAATTAAATGAATTAACTGCCTATGTGCGATTTTGGATTACCTCAAACTTCTTGCTTCTGCCGACACAGTCGCGTCTTCTTTTTTAATTGCCTGAAGTTTTGCTTGGAACTCCTTTATTTTTCTCTCTTGCGCAGGTATAGTAGTAGATAGATTTTGGCGTAACCTGTAAAAATAAATTTTGAAAAAATCATGTCATTTTACCTGTTCCTTTTTACTTATTTTATTTTACTATCAGCCGACCTATTTTGCTCTTTGATTTGATCGGGATTGGGGGCATTTATGCAAACCAAAAATTTCATATATCATCTCCAAGGCTTATCACAAGTGTCACAATTTGTTTGTAAGTCCCCAAACCGATTTTGAAAAAAAGAATTGCCAAATTTGCCAGCCTCCATGTAAAAAATTACTTGAAACATCTTTCCAAAAGTTCCAAATTCGAGTCAAGTTTTCCCTTTCCTTTTTAGGAGATGCTCAGGGGCCATCGCCATATTTAAAGACTTTCGTATTTTAGAATAATTATTATAATCCTCATTTTAGGAATGTCAAGGTAGGTACGTGACAACAAACTGTAAATTTGAGTAATATTGTTTAAGTATTGCTATAAGCGTTGGCAGTATGGCCCATGCACTACTTACTCGTTCTTTTCTTCTAAATTCCTAGTAGCGTTTTCATATGCCTGTTTTAAATTCTCGTATTTCTCGGCTTCCTTTTCCTCTGTGCTCAGATATATCTTGAGTTCGGATTCAGCGAGTTTGTAGTTCTTATTCGCTTCGTCTACTATTTTCTTTAGGTCTATTAACTTTGACTGGAGTTTGTCCTTTTGCTCTTGGAGACCTTGGGTTTTTGACCTAACGAAAAAAAAGGGTTGAAACATGGCTCTCAGGGCCGAAGCTTATCACGCGAGGCGCAGAGCAGAACAATTTTTAGTGTCAAACGATTATCAACTTTATTGACGTTGAAATAATATCGAAAGTCATTTGAGACCATTACGTAATTGTATCATTTGATTTGTCAAATTGATATAACGTCTCAAACGGGAATTTTCGGAGACTATCACGACACAACTAGTTGCAGTTGATTTTCGACATTATTTCAACGTGAGCAAAGTCCATAATAGATCGGAAGTGAAAAGTGATCTGATCCTGATCGCCTAATATGCGCCGACACCTATGCTATTAACCTCACAAACTCAATTTAGTACTCTTGAATATGAGTCATAGTAAATTAAATATAGTTAAAACAACTCTATAAAAATAGCAGTGTCAATATTGCTGTTTTATTTGGCCGCCATTTTAAATAGAAACGCTCGCATTAATATACTGCTCGAAAGAAACATCGGTATATATGTAGGTACCTACTAGATGGGTCCTTTCATAGAAAAAATTGGGCGCCCGACTTGTAGAGCGCGCTCCACACCTGTATAAGCTTGTCTTTGTTCCCGCCATAGCGCTGCCCCGCTTTTCAGACTAGATGGCGTTAGTAAAATAAGTTCACATTCTTTTTTTTGACAGGGCCCGTCTATGTAGATTGAAGTCGTTGGAAAGAAAAAGTAAAGGAGTTTTACTGCTAATTTTTAGTACCTTACGCCGGCCATGACAGTTTGTAGTTCTTCCTCGGCTACCACTTTGTTTTCCTTGTGTTTTTCCAATAGCTTTTCACAATCCTCAATTTCACGTTTGTTTTTCTCAGGTACCTGTAAAGTTATGTTATTTTATTTCGCCATTACTAGTACATTACATCGCGAGACCGGGAAGTACGCGTTTTCTGGTCGAGTGTTAGTTAGACTATATACGAGACCAGATGCTCTCCCGGTCGAGGTGTGTATAAGTGCTTTTCTAAAAAATGAAACAAGTGCCTTTTTTTTTAATATATTATAAAAAGAAAGTAAATAAAAAAGCAACCTACTTAAGAAATATATTTTTTTTTGTGCTGTGAGTGCTGAACGCGTAATACGGTAGAGTTCCAAATTTAAACTATTTAGGCCAAAGAACATTATAACAAGTTACAAGATATTCAGGAAGAAAGATTCCAAATTCAACCTTATGATATGTAATGAAAATACATACATACATTCTTCACTGGCCTAGGCTGGGAAGTTTAACTTTCGAACTCATTTACAGGGTATGAAATGTGCACATTTCATATCATTTTTTAGAGATATACCTTTACAACCACAATGACGCTCAAAACGATTGACGGCTTTAGTTAGGTTGTTAGGCCAATCCATTTAATTTGATGCCTATAGAGAGCTTACCAGTTCCAAATCCATCAGTTTCCCCTTCTCCTGTTCTAGTAATTGTTCTAGATTCTTCTTCTTTTTGTTAGCCTGCGTCAAGTCGGCTTGCGCTGTCACTGTTTTCTTTCTGCACTGCTGAAGCTTTTCGCCTAGCTCGTCTTTTTGCTTTCGCATCTCGTCGTACTTTCTAAAATAAGGTTCGGTTTATACAGATATATCGGATTTTTTTAAGTGAACTTCTTTATAATCGTCGTGATTTGAAAATTCGATGAAACGAATGTTATCGCCACGGTAGAAGTGGCGCCACCGGACGAACGTGTATACAAAGCATTCCATTTTTGTAATTTTCTGTTTGATTGTTTAAATGTAGCAGTAGAAAGTCTGATTTGTTAATTTGTTTTGAGAGTAGTGTAATAAAACTAGATGACGCCCGAGACTTATGCGTCGTTTTAGGTTTTTGTTATATTCCAGGACAAAAAGTAGCCTATATCCTTCCCTGGGATGCAACCTAAGTCTGTACCTTTCGTCAAAATCAATTAAATAGATAGGTCATGAAAGCGTAGCAGACAGACAAGTCTGACGACGTTTTGACGACCTCCGTGGCGCAGTGTTGAGCGCTGTTGTCTTAACATGCGGAGGTCCCGGGTTCGATCCCTGGCAGGGTCAATTTGGGAATTTATAATTTCTGAATTTTCCCCGGTCTGGCCTGGTGGGAGGCTTCGGCCGTGGCTAGTTACCACCCTGCCGACAAAGACGTGCCGCCAAGCGATTAAGCGTTCCGGTACGATGCCGTGTAGAAACCGAATAGGGGCATGGGTTTAATATAACTGCTATGCCCCTAACAGGTTAGCCCGCTACCATCTTAGACTGCATCATCACTAACCATCAGGTGAGATTGCAGTTAAGGGCAAATTTGTAGTGGATAAAAAAAGTACTTTCATATTTATAAAATAAAGAATGGATTAATAATTAAATGTGTCACAACTTTCAACAATGAGAATCACAACTTACTGTGTACCATTCTTCAGTTCTGTAGTTTTTTTGTGTAATTCCTCTTTGATTTTGTTTTGTTTCTCATCAATTTTGGCCACAACTTCTTTTAGCTCTTCCAGCTCCTTATTTTTCGCTTCGATGATTTTATTAGTTTCATGACTAGAGTGACAAATATAAATGAGCAAATTAATTTATTAATACCAGCTAATGGCCGACGTGCGATGCAATGCGACATGATTGTATTTTGATGGTACTATGTCAGAAACCTTCCCGCAAGTCCCAACAACAACAGTAGGAAATTCAACTCAGATGAATGATGCACAAATGCATAGGTAACATACATGAACAGACAAAAACATTAGTTACTAAGAAAAAAAAAATTGTGTTATCATGACTACAAATTCAATTATTAAGTAGATATAGTTAAGATTTTTAAAAAAACTTGCACCTGGATATTTTATTAGAGTTATGTGCATTCTAAGCAAATAAATATTGTTTTAATAGTGAAGAAAAACATCGTGAGGAAACCGGCATGCCCAAGGGTTCTACATAACAATAGTCTATTTTGTAACTATCAAATCTAATCTGTACATGGTTGTGGTGGACTATGGCGGAACCTTTCTTAAGCTATATGAACACTTCTCAGTAGTGGGCGAGCGAAGGGTTGAAAATATGATGACGTTGATTGCTGGAAATTTATTTACTCACATATACTTCTGTAACAACATATTCCTAGTCCTCAGGGCAACGTTCGTTAAGTTCATTAGCTCCACTGCATCTCTCATTGGTTGCTCCAACTTTTGCTTCTCTTGCTCAACCAGCCGGACTCTATTTAGCTTGTCTTTGCGCATTTCCGTGTATTCTTCCACTTTCACTGAGAGTTTTTCTATTGGTTCCTATTCAGAAAAAAAAACTAAATTATTTCACTCATAACATTACCATGGCACTAAAGGGTCTAGTTTAAAATCCTTTCATTGCTACTATTATTATAAAGGTCAAACCGCAATACAGCAGTGCAGCACAGCCAGGTGCGGACCATTGCCATGTCAATGTAATGCAATGAGGGTTCATATGAATATATAGACATATTTTTCGTTCACGCCGCTCCGATGTCGCGCCGTGCCGAGCAGCTATAATGTGGTTTGACCTTTAATCTTCAAAATTTACATGAAATTTTGTTGTAGGTCATAAATGCCACAAAAATCGCAGTCGGTTTTACTGTGCAGTGTTAATAGACACAACATAAAATAATGAAAGCTTAGAAAATGGTTAGTAATTAGTTAGTATGATAATTATTGTAATATTTTAAAGTATTATTTACTTTTTCAAAAATTAAACCTGATTTAAAAAGCACATTGCTAAAGTGGCTATTTTCGAGTAGGTGCAACTTCCAACTACAGTATAGAAAAAATAGTGAAAAATACCAAAACACATAGGTAGTATGTAGTTGGAACGAAAAATACGAAGGCCTAGTTTGGTACAAACTCTATCAAGTCAACACCAATTATAACAAAATCTATTACAAATTTTTGCAATAAGTTTTTATTATAAAGAAAACTGGTAGTGCCAATAACAAACTTCACTTGACCAGGCTTTTTTAATTATAACGAAAACAATCTGACTATTTAAAATCATCATTACTTTGTTTAACTTGCATTTACCTTATATCTGGAAGTGCCAATAATATCTTCCAAATATTCCAGCATACCGGACTCATGTTCTGTTAGCCCTTTTGGCTTCATCATAGCTATTTGTTCCACTTCACCCTAGAATTTAATAAAAAATATTTAGCCATTGATATCCTGAATCCTGAATTTAAAAGAACAGGAACGTAATAAAAGCTACGAAGATCCGGCTCGTTAAAACGCTTGTTTTCCCCATATTTTTATATGCTGCGGAGACGTGGACTTTGCAACAAGTCGAGAAGAAAAAGATTGATGCTCTGGAGATGTGGTGCTGGAGGCAAATGTTAGGAGTCTCATGGACCGAATTCCGCCCCAACGTCTTTGATTTGAATTGAGGTTTTTTAATTTTAGCTTGAGGTTAAGGATTATTAAAAAATGTGTTATTCCAGATTATAATCTATCTCTTTGACAATTTTCATGCTAATCAGTTCAGCTGTTTGGCCTGATTGAGTAACAAACATCCATCCATCCATTCAAACTTTCACATTTATAATATTAGTATGGTAAATATAGAATTGTATAAATATAAATATTGGGTTCATGGCTTTTCAACACATAATCACGGAGATCACAAACTTCTTTTGGTGAAAATAGGTTTTTAGGGGGATATAATCTCCAATGTCTCCTCTAGCAAAGTTAAAGAAAAGGTAAGATAGGTGATGTGGAAAAACAACAAAAAAGAATGATACACCAAACTAATAAAACAGAATAAAATATAACCTGCAAAATAAGAAATCTATTGTGATCCAAGTCAATTCCATGTGAGTTCAGCATTTTGGCGACCTCCTTAAACTGCACCCGCTTTCCATTTAGTGTGTAGTATGAAGAATTGTCCTTATGAGCTGTTCTGGATACTACAATCTCACTGTTTGGAACCACAGTGAACTCTTCACCTTCCTGGAAGATTAATTTGAGCTTTTAAGTAGTATTTTTTAGGCCGTATTATTTTGAAAGGCAAGATTAACTAATAAATATTAACATACACAACTATACAATAATGCATACACAACTAAAATAATTTATATTTAATTGTGAATTTTAATTTTTTTTTTTTTTTTAATTTTATTTCATTATAACCAAGCTATGTTTCTATAATGTCATAAAAATATTAAGATGCATGTTTTATACTTGTAAATTTGTCAACCAATTACCTAGTTATTAAGGATGAATGAAAAAGGCTTTTTTATTTTTTATTTATTTTATTATTTTGAAAGATAGATTATTTTGAGAATATTACAATAATTTTTATAAAGGTGGTTTGAAAGGTGGTGGGGTGGTCAGACCCGCAAAACGAGAGTCACAATATTGATCACCCACTTGTTTCCAAGTGATTTGATATTGCTGTATAAGGCAGGATAGAAATCAATGAGGTACTAGGTAAATGGTAAAATAATTTACTTATTTATTTATTTTTACTTAAATAGTTTCCAAAATAACTGTATCTGTCCTGAAAACTATTTGAGCGGACAGACTATATTATCTTTTGTTAATTTTTTTACCCCTATGTAACCATTTCTAACAATCTGTAGATACTTAAGTATTAAATTACTTTTAAGACAAGTTTCAAAAATATAGCTAGTGCTAGTTATGAAATGAAATTAAATGAAATGAAATCATTTATTTCATGTAGGACAACTTGTGCCACTTATGATAAGTCGTAAGAATCTACCACCGGTTCGGAAAACTGATTCTACTGAGAAGAACCGGCAAGAAACTCAGCAGTTGCTCTTTTCAAAAACAGAAAAATGTAACAACTTGTATATAATATACAATGCATATGCTAGTTAGAGATACTTATTATTTTTAATTTGATGGACGTATAATAGGAATAATTAGTTCTATCTGTCTGAGTATTTCATACTTTACTGTAACAGGGGGACAGATTGGATAGAATTATCTGTCTCTTTCAGGGGACAGATTGGAATAATTCGATTTTATCAAACTGATAATGAATGATGAGAAGTTTAATTCGCTATAATCCACCACCGTAGACAAATTTATGTGGTACAGTGCGTGTCCTTCACCAATAGTATGCAAACACCCACCACCCAGCAATTCGCACCGGCACAGCACCACACCACACAAATCTTCCAAATCACTCAATAAATTGAGTAAAGGTGATAAATGGAGTAAATGTTACATTTACTCAATTTACACAGTAATAGGGGGGGAGGGGGCGGGGCTTCAGTTTGAGTCATGCCAAAAAGGTATAAAAGCCCAAACTTTCGACACGATCGTCACTTTACAATCGTGCATTGTCGAGTCAAAATCTCCTGAAGATGCTCCAGCTTCGGAGTGATGTACATTGAGAGTGATTTGGAAGATTTGTGTGGTGTGATGCTGTGCCGGTGCGAATTGCTGGGTGGTGGGTGTTCACATGCTATTGGTGAAGGACACGCACTGTACCACATAAATTTGTCTACTGTGGTGGATTATAGTGAATTAAACTTCTCGTTCATTCATTATCATGGACTTCCGCAAAGTAACATCTGCTTCGATTCAATATTTATCAAACTGGTTATTAAAATTGAAATACTTACCCCATCTATAATCTGACAAAAGTGTACAGCGACACATGCATTTGTGATATTCGGGAACTTGCTAGATGAATGTATGAGGACGGAGATCTTCTTAGAACGGATCTTAGTTGCTCGGTAGCCGAATACAAAAAGCATAGAGTCTATCACATTGCTTTTTCCACTGCCATTGGGTCCTATTATAGCTGTGAAACTCTGCGAAGAATTTTTTATTGAATATTATGATTTAGAACATATTATTTGAAGAACTCTATGATGTATAAGAAACACTGTAGTTAATTTTGTGTAACACAATCTCTAAACTATACTAAACTGACCTTTAAACATGCATGCATGCTAACTGCTAATATTAAGAACATTGTATTAGTATGTAAGACATGAAAGCTATCAATAAATAAATGACTAAATGACTAAATTTAGTTCTGACCCTTTCTGAAGGGTAAGCAATATATTTATTGCAGTCAATGTAGTTTAGAGATTGTCTACAACAGAATTACTTAGATCAACTTACTTAATTTAATGTAAACTAGACAAATGGTATAAGTTTTTTTTGCTATTTCTGCAATCAGTATATCATAATATAATATTAATAACATAACAATAACATAATAATATAATATACAGTCACATTTTTGTTAACAAACTCAAACTCTTATTTTTTTATTCAAAGAAACTTATTACAAGTGGTTTAGGAACACTATCCTGAATAGAAAACTAAAGTAACAAGTAGTAAACCATGATAATTAGGCTTAGCATGCTCACAACGAGATATCTCGCGAAAAGAGAGACAGAGATATTGTCATTGCCAGCTATTTCTCCTTACCCTGAGATGCTCAAGATCCCGTATAATAAGAGAAAAAAATAGTTGGGATGTTTAAAGGGTTCGTTAAGAAAAATACCACAGAAGAAAATATATTACTTTTATCTCTAGGTGCTTTTGACGTAACGAAACAAGTCATTTATATGAAGTGTAACCATGTTAGCTTCGATAGACAAATAGAGATCATAGGTAGACATAATTTTACTTGTTGTGCGTATGCTAGCCCTACAGGAAATAAAAACCAGTGTCACCTTATGAAATGGGCCTAGAGTCTGTACGCCAGCGTAGCTCTTAAAGTTTTCATTAACAATGTGAGTGATTATCAACCTTGGGCCTGTAGCATCGAATGTAAGAGCTGGTTTTGGCGCAGGTGGTATGTAGATGTCACCTATACGAACTCCGCCTTCTTCGTCGTCGGATATATGGTCAATTTCTCCATTCTGTTCTCCAGAATTTTCGTCCACTTCCATTGGTTCTTCTTCGCCCCTTTTCTTCCTTGTTTTTTCCATTTTAATAATCCAAAGCACAAATGATCACTTTTCAAACGGAGCTTAAGACCAGCTCTTTAATGTTCGCAATCAAAACACAATACACAATACACAATATAAATTGAAAAAAGGAAATCTCTTTACAATAAAAACGTTATTTTCGCGGTTGTTTACTTGCTTTTGAGCACTTTGAGTTTTGCCTTTTGACACCACAGTGACAATTCACACATTTTTCGTTCGGAAATAAAAATGTCAAATATTCTAATGGTGGGTTTAGACTACCAGACTCATTCCGACAAAGGTCAGACTCTTACCAACCAAGATACGACAAAGGACACGACATTCAACAAGCGTGACCCACGTTCCATAAACACAGTATAATTACAGTAACTTCAAAATATATTTACATCAATAATAATTTCTTATGACGATAAGTCTAGCGATCTGCGCGACGTGGTAAACTAGAAATCGCAATAATTATAGGCTTGTGACTTCTTCGCTCCACCTCAAGGAAATTCAAATCATTGCCGTGCAAAGCATATTTTTAGACTTGACTTTTTTACACAATTAGTTTAAAAAATCTATAAAAGTAATGCTCCCATAAAAATGGTTATATTATTCTCCCGGAAAAAGTTATTATTGACCGAGCGAAGCGAAGGTCTCGCTAATTTTAGTAACTATTTGTTGTTCAAGTACAGGATATAATTCAAATAATTGATCAAGTTTCAGGCTCAGCCTTTCAGAAAATTGAGAGGTCTGAGGTCAACTTTGAACGTTAGAAAATCTCTACTTTGAAAGCCCCCCATTTCGTCAATTTTAGGGGATAAATTTGAAAAAAAATATTTTTAAACCAATAGTATTATTATTATCAAAAGAGCAACCGCCGATTTTCTTGCTAGCTAAATAATAATTATATTAAAGTAGTTAAATGAGAAGTGGCGGCGCGGCAGAGCGTGGCGGTGTGGCCATGTGGAACACAGAACACATAATAAGAGGTTAGAAAGGCCCTAGTGCAAATTTTGTACGGAAACCGCTGTCGCCGTTTTGATCCCGCCATTCTTCACTACTACTCTGTGCTACTACTAATCTAAACGAATACACACGAGGGTTCCCATGTGTGCGTGAGGCAGAAAAAAGCGCTGCGACTGGCGAAGCTACTCACACTAATGCAATTTTAAACTTGCGCGTGTTGTCGTGTAAAACAGCAACATACGCTCGGGATTGACTAAAATATTTTTTATCGATGTTTATTTTTCGTACGGTCGACAGCATGTTAACTTAAGTTGGACTCTATGTCTGTAGATTTTACTATTTTATTTTAAACTAGCTGATGCCCGCGACTTCGTCCGCGTGGACTAAGTTTTTTCGATTGCCGCGGGAACTAATTAATTTTCCGGGATAAAAAGTAGCCTATGTATGTTTGTATAGTATGTATATTCTTTATAGCTGATGCCCGCGACTTCTGCCGCGTGGAATAAGTTTTTCAGTTAATTTTTCGGGATAAAAAGTATCCTATATTACTATCCCACGGTATAATCCCCCTATAATGGTGAAACACGTACTTCTTCATATTTTAACGAAAGCCCAAATGCTGTAACATCATGGCTATAACTTGAGAAATTAAGGATTTTCATACAAACTCTCAACCCCTATTTCACCCCTTCGGGGGTAGAATTTTGAAAAACTGTGAAACACACATGTTTTCATTTTCAACCCGCAGCTCATATATCAAGTTTCATGGCTATAACTTGAGAAATTAAGGACTTTCATACAAACTTTCAACCCTATTTCACCCCTTCGGGGGTAGAATTTCGGGATAAAAAGTATCCTATGTCCTACCTCGTAGTATGGGCTCAAATCGTGCCATGTTTCGTTTGAATTCATTCAGTAGTTTCGGCGTGATGCGCGGCCAAGATACAGACAGACAGACAAACAGACAGACAGACAGACAAAAATGAAAAAAATTACAGATTTGGCTTCAGTATCGAATAATGAGTGCCCTCCAAAAAAAATTTTCAAAATATCTTCAATATACAGATTTGGACCTGTTACAGTTTTATTATAAGTATAGATAGATATTTATTTATTATTTATTTGCAGCCTGTAGTGTCCCAATGTTGGGCAAAGGCCTCCCTTTCCTCCTTCCATTTATCACGGTCCATCGATATTTGGGGCCAGTCCTCCATAAAGGCATCGAGTTCGTCGCGCCAGCGGCGCCTGGGCCTTCCTCGACGTCTTTTTGTTCTTTGTGGCACCCAGTGTGTTGTGGCCTTTGCCCACAAGTCGTCGGACATGCGCATCACATGTCCGGCCCAGTCCCACTTTAGTTTTGCCGCTTTGTCTCCAACATCTGTGATTCTTGTCGTGGAACGCAGTGTAGTGTTTTTAATATGATCAGTCCGTTTTATTCCTAAGTATAGATAGATAGATTAAAACCGGCCAAGTGCGAGTCGGACTTGCGCACCGAGGGTTCCGTACAAACCTGTAGTAAGTTTTACGATTTATGACGTATTAAAAATAAAAATTACGTTTGTTGTATGGGAGCCCCCCTTTAAAATTTACTTTATTGATATTTAATTATTTATTTTGAAAGGTAATATACAAGTTAATATTCTGTGAAAATTTGAACCGTCAACCTGTTACAGTTTTTAATATTGAGCAAAAAACACGTTTATTGTATGGGGACCCCCCTTAATATATATATTTTTTTAATTTTTAGTATTTGTTGTTATAGCGGCAACGGAAATACATCATTTGTGAAAATTTCAGCTTTCTAGCTATCACGGTTTATGAGATACAGCCTGGAGACAGACAGACAGCGGAGTCTTAGTAATAGGGTCCCGTTTTTACCCTTTGGGTACGGAACCCTAAAAAATGTATGGAGACATAATGATATTTCTTTTGCTTATACCTAATTACTGTTTCTTTAAAAGAAATAAATAAAATAACAAAACAACTATGTATGGTTTACAAATGGTTTTTAGGCTTCCGTACCCAAAGGGTAAAAACGGGACCCTATTACTAAGACTCCGCTGTCTGTCTGTCTCCAGGCTGTATCTCATAAACCGTGATAGCTAGAAAGCTGAAATTTTCACAAATGATGTATTTCCGTTCCCGCTATAACAACAAATACTAAAAATTAAAAAAATATATATACTAGTGGTTCGCCGCGAACTGAGACCTCGCGGTATCCATAAACTTACAGAGCGCCATCTATGTGAAGTTCTGTTAAAAATAGTGAAGCTAAAATTAAATAATTTCGTTTCCTTAGAATATTTATCTAATTTTAGTATTTGTTGTTCAAGTACAGGATTTAATTCAAATAAGTGATCAAGTTTCAGGCTCAGCCTTTTCTTTTTAAGCACAAACGAATAAATTTGTACAGAGCGCCATCTATTGACAACATTGTGAAGTTTGTTAAAAATACGTATGCTCATTAAAAATTAAATAATTTCGTTTCCTTATAATATTTATCTAATTTTAGTATTTGTTGTTCAAGTACAGGATATAATTCAAATAATTAATCAAGTTTCAGGCTCAGCCTTTCAGAAAATTGGGAGTTCTGAGGTCATCTTTGGACGTCAGAAAATCACCACTTTGAAAGCCCCCCATTTCGTCAATTTTAGGGGAAAAATTAAAAAAAAAATATTTTTGGACTCCGTTCCTCATTATCTTTAAAATGAAATACCCCAACCCTATGTAATGCTATAAAAAATATTTTACTTCGCATTCGCTTCTATGAGAGCCCCCCTGAAATAAAGATTTTTATAACTTTTTAAGCCATATTCGGCGGGAGGCCATCGGTTTACATAGTATATTTAAATTTGAAGTAATTACGTTCAGTAATTCAGAAGTTATAAGGCTCTGACAGACGGACGGACGGACGGACAAGTGCCAATTCACCCAAGTAGACTCAGAGACCTTCGCTTCGCTCGGTCAATTAAGGGGGGTCCCCATACAATAAACGTGTTTTTTTCGTATTTTTTTGCTCAATATTAAAAACGGTAACAGGTAGACGGTTCAAATTTTCACAGAATATTAACTTGTATATTACCTTTCAAAATAAATAATTAAATATCAATAAAGTAAATATTAAAGGGGGGCCTCCCATACAACAAACGTAATTTTTATTTTTAATACGTCATAAATCGTAAAACTTACTACAGGTTTGTACGGAACCCTCGGTGCGCGAGTCCGACTCGCACTTGGCCGGTTTTTTATTTGAATACATCAACAATATTTAAAACACACTATACAACAAAACCAACAAACACAAAATACTATAACAATATTTCAAACATTTATGATTAAAATCTAAATCTGTTAACTATCATTAAAAGTTCATAATAATAAACTCAGAAACAAATAATAGTAGTTTATGCAACTGTCATATAATGAAGGGTATTAAAACACGAGTGTGAGTTTATGAAACGAGCGCAGCGAGTTTCATAATAGTAACGAGTGTTTTAATACCCGTGTTATATGCAGTTGCATACACTACTTTATCTTCACTAATGCAATTTATCAAACAACAAGAGTAAAAGCTGACAATAGTTTATCGCGTACGTGTATTGTCACAGTGAACTTGCCGCCATTAAAATCTAACCAATGAGAGCGCAGCTGCGCGCGCAGGGCCAATCAGGAGCGAGCGCGCGCTGTTCGTTTTTTATTTAATTGACACAAGATCTTACCAAAGAGTTTTGTGTATGTAAGTTTAGTAGTTTCGACGAAGTTTTCACGTATAACCCAACTGTTTTCAAAAGCCAGCCTAATATCAAAATTTTATACAACTTGTATGAGGATTTTGACATAAGGCTCGCCAGGTTAATTGGTCGCGTTTTATTGATGTTATAATGAGATTTTACGATATCGATGTGGATATTATACCATCATATTGTGAAATTGCTTAAATTGAGTGTTTTGTTATCTGCGCTATAACAGTAGTAATTATAAGTCAAGTATTGGAAACATAAGTAGAATGTTATAACATTAGTGTAGATAAACTATTTATCGATACGGTGGAAAAATGCTACTCAGCCCTATTGACAAGTTACTCTTATTGGGTAATACCAGGTAACAAGTGGAGTTGATCGTTCATACGCATTACGCTTTACATTGCCGCTCGCGTACATGACTCTGTTGGAGCGCGTTGTTCGCAAAGGTATATCACCAGCGATGTACATACAAATTTGCGATCCAGTTAAAACGTAGTGGTTATATTCTCTTGGGATCCAGTCACACTAGTGAAGGAAAACATAATGTCTTTAGTATTTTCAATTAAATCATTTAAAATCAAGGTTTAATGTACTTACCGATGAAAAAATATTTTGCCATTAGTCACATTGACTGTTGACATTTTGGCTTCTAGCTCTGCAGGTTATTACCGCGCAAGAAGGCATTTTAAACACTTTTTTGTGCGTAAAACTTCCCAAGACAGTCCGCGGCCGACTGAGGCACAGAACACGTCTTAAACTCACAGAACACTTTATACTAATTGGACTGAGGTGTGTTTTTGGTACGTTTGAACCATAGATGAGCGTTCGCTCAACATAGTGGACATAGTGGAGCGCGTGACCCGCCCACATCGCCTTTCTAACCTCTTATTATGTGTTCTGTGATGTGGAAGTATAAAAGTGGCATCCACACCTCGCCGTATCAGGTATACCTAGCGTCCCGTCGCGTTGCTTTCATACATTTAGTATGAAATATGATACGCCCGCACCCGTTTCCTTTCGCGTATATCCCGCGCATAACATAGCTGCACAAATCAATCCCGCATGATATTGTCGTCAGGGTATGTCAATGTTCTTAACATAGATTTATATAGCAAAGGATTTAGCGAGACCAATTCTATATCTATGGGTAGGTAATTTTGGGTGCGTTCCGAAATACACTGAGAGCACTGGAAGTCCCCAGTAAAGAGCACTGCCAGTGCTCGCAGTGCTTATAACGGAACACACACTTTATTCAAAATCCAATTTTAGAACGCGAGTTGACAATTTGTAATTTGACATTTATAAATTGTCAAGTGCTTGTCAAAATGGCGAATCGAACCGTAAAAGACGCGAAATCTATTCGCGGTACAAATCCTCAATATTTAGTAGAGAAAATAATTAGATCTCGCATTTACGATTCCAAATATTGGAAAGAAGAATGTTTTGCTTTAACCTCCGAATTATTAGTGGACAAAGCCATGGAGTTACGCTACGTCGGCGGCGTGCACGGAGGATTCATTTACCCCACACCGTTTTTGTGTTTAGTGCTCAAAATGCTACAAATACAACCTGAAAAAGACATTGTGGTTGAATTTATAAAGAATGAGGAGTTCAAATATGTCCGTGCATTGGGAGCTTTCTATATGAGACTCACAGGTTCGTCTTTGGATTGTTACAAATATTTGGAGCCTCTTTACAATGATAACAGAAAGTTGCGGCGACAAAATCGCGAAGGACAGTTTGAAATAGTTCACATGGACGAGTTTATAGACGAGCTTCTTCGAGAAGAACGGCTTTGTGACGTTATTTTGCCGCGAATACAGAAAAGGCATATTCTTGAAGAAAATAACGAACTGGAACCCAAAGTATCGGCACTCGAAGACGATTTAGATGAAGACATGCCGTCAGATGAGGATAACGCAGATGCAGAAGCCAAAGAAAATAAAAGAGATAAAGATAGAAGGGATAGAGGAGATAGAAAGCGAGACAGGTACACTTTTATTTTTATATTAATGCTACTAATAATAAGTACTGGAGCCATTTGGAATTATCATCAACCAATAGACGTCTACTGCTGGGCATAGGTCACTTGTAGGGGACTCCACATGCTACAGTCTGGTGCTACCTGGATCCAGTAGCTTCCTATAACTAGTGAAGGGTGTGCCAGTGCTGAGCTTTGCAGTATGGGCCATATGGTCATTATTCCAGCACTTAGGAACATCTATTGGTTCTTTGAATTATTTTTATCCATTCATATACAAATATAAATTAATGATATAGAATTTGTTTTCCAAATAAAAATGTGACATAGTTTTGTTTGGAATGGCCAATCTAGTGCATACTATGGTTTGGAACTCAACATCCCGATAGTTCATCTACTTTAATCAAGGTATAACAAACCTATAGTCTGTTTGTAAACCCATAGATAAGTTTTTTTTTCAACTTTAATCATCCTCATCTTATCTGCCACTTGCCAATAGTGATGGTAGTATGAATCATTATTGGTCAAATCACAGGTTAGATTACCTGATCAGGAGACTGTCCCAATTGAGTGGTTATCTGAATTGAATTTTAATATTCTAGATCCCATGATCGTGATCGCCGAGACAAAGATCGGAAAAGAGAGCGTTCCAGAAGCAGAGAACGTGAAAGGAGAAGGGAGAGAGAAAGGGAGAGGGAACGTGAGAGAGAAAGGGACAGAGAGCGTATACGTGAACGTGAGAGGGAGAGGGAAAAAGAAAGAAGAGAGCGTCATGAGGTTGATAGACGAAGAGATAGAGGGAGATATTAAATTAAGAATAAAGTATTTTAAGGAAGTGGTTCTGTTTTTTAACTCAAATTATCTAAAGGCTACATCACACTATGTCGTAGCCTTTTTGGCTCTCTCAATAGATATCTGCCAACATTTTTTTGGGAGAGGTGGCTTTGCAGGCCTCCAGCTGGAGACTCAGTATCACTGATTGTTGCCAATCTAATGTGATCATCACCAACAGTACAGCAGTGGCATTTTGGCTGGGATATTCTTAGCCTATCGCTAGCATGGGCAATTAGTGTTCTGACTTGTCATTTTAGACACTCACCCGCTGTACCATCGAGATACGGCTCATGATTCGGCTCACTCATGTCGGCTCATTGCTGGCTCTACGTAGCTCTGCCGAGCGATCGCGTAACTTCTGCATCAATCATTGTTACAGTATCAATTGTTGTAATTGGCTGAATTTATGGCATTCTTGCTGCGTCAATGGATTATGTCCAATAGTGGAAGAGTGTTAACCAATCAGAGGTGATTGCGATGTATCAATGATTGATGCAGAAGTTACGCGATCGCTCGGCTGTCTTCTCAATGAGAATGAAGAGTGGGCTTATTATGAAATGAATTAGACTCCTTAAGTACTTAAGGAGTACTACTATCTACTAAATTAAACAAGTTGTTGCTGTTGATAATATCATGTTTAATATAATTATAACCTTTATTGCTATTAAGTATTTTATTTACATCAACAAAAATTCATACAAAATTCCCAATATACATACATTTCAATATACATCATAATTTCTCTTTATTTACAAAATAATTTACTATTTAAAATCTCACTAAAATATAACAGCACAACATACTTGGCAAATAATTTAAGGTGGAACTCCAAGTTATTATGTATTTTCCTTACAAACTAATTTTCAAGTGACAGAAAAAGGTCATTGACTTTCCTATTTTTATTTTGAAGAGAACACATCGTCCTGCCATTCACTTGAAGTCTACACCCTGTCGAGAACCCAAATGTTCACATTTTAAAACCAAGTGTAATTCCACCATTAACCAAGTAGGTACCTAATTAATTCAACACTAATTTGTTCAGTTACACACATTCTGAAATTAAATTGTCTTTTACACCAATTATTATGCAGGTAGATGTGCACTTCTCATGTAGGCACTAGGCATCTATAGTCCCTCAAATTTATCTCACCCGGTGGCCAAAATTGGAACTAATTTTTATGCCTGATAAATTCTTGTTAGGGTTCCGTACCAAAATGGTAAAAATGGAACCCTTATGGTGCGACTTTCTCCGTCCGTCCGTCCGTCACAGTCGATTATTTTTATTTTATCTATACTAATATTATAAAGAGGTAAAATTTGTAAGATTGTAGGGGTAATCTCTGAATCTACTCAACCGATTTTGAAAATTCTGTTACCAGTAGAAAGCCACATTATTTGTGAGTGTCATAGGCTATATTATATTAACCCGAAAAATGAAAAGACGGATTTGCAAAGTAATAGGAGAAAAAAACGGTCGAACGAAAACGTTTCTTACGAAAATCTTATTCCACGCGGACGAAGTCGCGGGCATCAGCTAGTTTTTAATATAATTGACCGAGCGAAGCGAAGGTCTCTGAGTCTACTTGGGTGAATTGGCACTTGTCCGTCCGTCCGTCCGTCCGTCCGTCCGTCCGTCCGTCTGTCAGAGCCTTATAACTTCTGAATTACTGAACGTAATTACTTCAAATTATATAAATTTGAAGTAATTACGTTCCGATACCGATACCGTTAAACCGATGGCCTCCCGTCGAATATGGCTTAAAAAGTTATAAAAATCTTTATTTCAGGGGGGCTCTCATAGAAGCGAATGCGAAGTAAAATATTTTTTATAGCATTACATAGGGTTGCGGTATATCATTTTAAAGATAATGAGGAACGGAGTCCAAAAATATTTTTTTTTTAATTTTTCCCCTAAAATTGACGAAATGGGGGGCTTTCAAAGTGGTGATTTTCTGACGTCCAAAGATGACCTCAGAACTCCCAATTTTCTGAAAGGCTGAGCCTGAAACTTGATTAATTATTTGACTTATATCCTGTACTTGAACAACAAATACTAAAATTAGATAAATATTATAAGGAAACGAAATTATTTAATTTTTAATGAGCATACGTATTTTTAACAAACTTCACAATGTTGTCAATAGATGGCGCTCTGTACAAATTTATTCGTTTGTGCTTAAAAAGAAAAGGCTGAGCCTGAAACTTGATCACTTATTTGAATTATATCCTGTACTTGAACAACAAATACTAAAATTAGATAAATATTCTAAGGAAACGAAATTATTTAATTTTAGCTTCACTATTTTTAACAGAACTTCACATAGATGGCGCTCTGTAAGTTTATGGATACCGCGAGGTCTCAGTTCGCGGCGAACCACTAGTTATAGTAGCGACCATCGATAGTAGCGACGCTGTCACCGGGTTAGATAAGTTTGACAGACTATACTATAGGTAAAACATACAGTAGACAAGCAAATAAATTCCACATCACTAAACAGGTCTTAATCTAGTAAGTACAGCCCCCCTAGCATGGGCCGACACAATTTTCTCCCCGAGGAAAGAATAAAAAATTTATTCCTAAATAAATAAATAAACGGTGGATAAAATATAGTCCCCCGAGTCCCCGTGAAATGACAAACGGAGATAAACATCTCTCCCCTGTTGCCGTGCTCTGAGAAGTGGATAAGTTAATTTTATCTCTGTCAGTGGATAAAATCGGGGGATAATTTTTTTATCTCCGGCCCATGCTAGCCCTGCTGTCCTTTTCCACAGGGAGCATAATAATTATTATGAAAGGGATAGTGGTGATGTGT
Source organism: Erebia ligea (assembly GCA_917051295.2). NCBI lineage: Eukaryota > Metazoa > Arthropoda > Insecta > Lepidoptera > Nymphalidae > Erebia > Erebia ligea. The sequence continues at coordinate 16,553,254 of OU785221.1, read as the reverse complement.
TCTTGAACCTATGCGTAATCATGTCAGTAAGGGTCCGCTACCCTTACTTCCATGTGCGTAATTGATTTAGAGCTGTCATTTCTGTTTAGAGATTTGTGTACATGTTTGTGTAATTTCAAGACATTTAAATAAAAGTACTAGTGGACCCGGCAGACGTTATCCTGCCTTGAAGCTAGAACCCGATTGCAGCGCCCCCTATCGGGTCCAATTGTGAATATAAACCATCCTGGGACCCACACAAACACACTCAAAAAATTCCATCTAAATCGGCCCAGCCGTTCTCGAGTTTTAGCGAGACAAACGAACAGCAATTGAATATTTAGTATATACTAGCTGATGCCCGCGACTTCGTCCGCGTGGATTGAGGTTTTTCGGTTCCCGCGGGAACTCTTTAATTTTCCGGGATAAAAAGTAGCCTATGTGCTATTCCAGACTATAATTTGTGCCAAATTTCATCCAGATTCGTTCAGCCGTTGGAGCGTGATTGAGTAACAAACATCCATACATCCATCCAAACTTTCGCATTTATAATATTTATTTGATTATAGTATGGATGTGCGGTAACATTCTACTTTACAGTTTTGACAACGGTGTAATATGGGCGACATTATGAGCAAATGTGTTGTGTTGACATACCTATTCATTAAGAAATTTTCTATCTAAATCATTATTGTTCTCAACACTGCGAGATAAAGTGTTCTTTATGATACCACCGAGGGTCAATTTTGGCTAGAAGGTAGGTGCGTTCATAATGAATATCCTTTCTTCTTCTCTCTTTATCCAGTGTAAGAGACGGTCGACCGCCCGTATAGCGTGGTCCTTTTCCATTAGTGGGTCGAATGTTACGTATAGCTCGAACCCGTTTGTTACCTGTTTAAAAGATATTCATACTTAGGATAAATTTTACTTATCATTTCAGTCTATTTTTTTCATTTAAAAAAAATATCTACTCAGATTTACTTATATTTTTTAAATTCAACATAATATTATTGACTTACACCAGCTACCTACAATCACATTCAAAATGTGTCCAAGACAATAATTGTCACTTTAGTAAAATCAAAATTGCACCTTAACCTAAGGACGCAAGGTCTAAATTTGTTAAAACTACACAGTTCGGACGTTTTTTGATGAACTTTTCTTAGTGATTGGTCTTGCAGTACATAAGTAAATGATTCAGCATAAAGACCGCAACAATAAATTACCATACTAGGATTGTAATGTAACAAGAAATGCAATAGATTAATGACCTACCTTAAATCTGACAATTAAATCAATATAGATAGTTCAATTCACGAAGACGCGCCCCACTCTTTTCCGCAATCGCTTACAGTGCAAGTGTGCAATGTAAACTACAAGAATGTGAGTTCTATTACTACGCAGCGAGTAGCAATGTAGGCACACGCACACAAAGTTAAATAGCGAAAAATGACATAATTAACTTGAAGTATGCTCTACTTCATTTCACCTACTTTAAAAAATAAAATATAAGTCGTGACGGTCCTGCATAGAATGAATTAATTGTGATATTGGTTAATAATAATATTTTAATAACAAGAAATAATGTATCTAATAATTATTATCATAAAACACGACTTTATGGAAATAATGTATCCATATAAATATTATAAATGCGAAAGTTTGGATGGATGGATGTATGTATGTATGGATGTATGTTTGTTACTCAATCACGCTCCAACGGATGAACGGATCTGGATGAAATTTGGCACAGAGATAGATTATAGTCTGGAATAGCACATAGGCTACTTTTTATCCCGGAAAATTAAGAAGTTCCCGCGGGAATCAAAAAAACCTCAACCACGCGGACGAAGTCGCGGGCATCAGCTAGTTTATTAATAACATAAGAAAATCATTCAATTACACTTTGAATAAAAAAATGATTGAGAAATCATCACACCTTATATTAGTCGGAATCGTCGTTTAATTCAGAAATATTCGATTCAGAGCTCGATGAATCACAGACATTTATGATAAAACTAAAATCTAAATCAAAGTATTTTAAATACTCTTCTTCTAATTTTCAAAATACCTACCTGGCTTATAAGTACAATACGTTCCGTTCTTTTGGACATAATATAAATAATATTTTACAAAAAATTAAAGTAGAGCAACTTTCCTGTGGGTCACGATACGCAGCAACGCAAACCAACTTAACCGTGTATACTGAGCCGTGGTCGACTCGAGACTAATGTTCGGGCTGAACTCCCCGCACCCCGTTGTTTCCCCTCGCGATAAATAGTGGGGCGCGTCTTCGTGGATTGAACTATCTATACCAACTTACGGCCAGTTTCTTCATGATCAGCTAAAGTAATAAGTAAAAGTCTTGACTTTTACCAGCCGAGGAATGAAACTATGGCGAATGCGTTTCTTCATTCAAACAAAAGCTAAAGTAAAGGTCAAAGTGGTTGCCATTATATAAACGTCGATATTGCCCAAAAAACTCGTGGGGAGCTTTTTTTACACATGGCAGCACAACAATATCATTGTCAAGTAGTGCCAGATGTCCAAGTGAAAGTTCTTCTTAGGTTTTATGGTTCAATTAAAAAACGTTCTTATGTATTGTTTACTGAAAGATTATAATCCTTTACAAGGCGCTTTTTGAGGAACTAGGTATACCACAGCTGTCTGTTTATATGGGGCAGTTTTATGGTCTGCAGAATAGATTTTGAACATTCTTTAATTTTTTTAATTCTCTAATTTAATTTATTTGCAAATCCTTTATTTTATATTGTATATTATAGATATAGCTGTTGACCGCAACTTTGTCCGCATGGTTTCATTTTTTTTTAATTCCCGCAGGAACTTCCATTATTTTCAGGATAAAAGTAACAAACAAACTTTTGTATTTGCAACTAAAAATAATAATTATGCTAATATCATAATATTAGCATAATTATTATTTTTACTAATTTTTTATTATTATTATTAATTAATTTAATTTTATATTAATTTAATTTATTAATTTATTATTTTTACTAAAAATAATAATTATGCTAATATCATAATATTAGCATAATTATTATTTTTAGTTACCTAATAATTAATTGAAATTAATGTTCCTAACTTGAAGTAAGGGGTGAAGACCCATGCTCAGTAGAGGGCTGGTTGAGGAGATAAGTAGGAAATCTCATAAAAAAATCACACAAATGATTTTTGCAAATACATATAAAATCTTTTACTTTTATGCCCTTCCGGTAAGTTAATCGTACTCGTATGATCAACTCATAATCAACTTGAACTTTCGCTGGAAAAAGTTCTGGATGTTTTTTTATATTTTATTATTTATTTAAATAATATCTAGGTAATAGATAAATGCACAGTGACCTTTTGATCGAATTTAGTAGATGTTGAAGTACCTAAGTATAACCAACAACTTCGACAAAATGTTCAAATGACGATCACTTTAGCTTTTACAGCAGCTCTATGAGCAGTAAAGGTTAGGGGTAAAAGTAACGGTAAAAGTACCGGCTAAAATTGTGAAGAAACAAATTTAGCCGTTACTTTAACTTTTAGCCGTTACTTTGGCTGTTACTTGCGATGAAGAAACTGGCCGTTAATCAGTAAGTAAAATAAAAAAATCTTACCCATGCTAAAACTGTGTCATGTGAATTCGACCTAAATATTAACTTAGCAGGAGTCGAACTGCAATGTATTTGGCTGCAGAACTTTCTATAATTCCTTACATAGTCCATATCTGATAATTTCTCTATTTTCTTCTCCATAATATCTCCACCTAAGAATTAATAAATTATTAAAATTCATATTAGTAAATATTAACTAATATTATGGTTAACAAACCATATTAGTTAATTGTGATGGAAGGACACTTCCATCACAACGCAACCACAGAAAAGAAAGAATCTCCTAAACCTCTTTCGCAACTGAGCAACGGATCAATGTGGTTTATTGCATGGATATGGTTGAAGAAGGTTAAGTTAACAGTTAAGAGGGTTAAGTGCATGATAGGTAAACTAGAGGCCGCAATAAGCTCGTGACTCCATCGCTCCGCCTCAAGAAAGTTCAAAGGTCGTTCGTGGGAATGAGCATTCTATTCTATAACAAAATTCCACAACCTATTTTAAACTTACCTTTACACAAGTGTATAAGACAACCATTAAAAGTATGCTTCTGAAAAAAGCTTATTATACTGGAAGATTACGTAAATGACAAAAGAGCGTGGATTTTACTCGCTCCAGCAATGCTAAGGACAGCGGTTAATTTTGTATCTACAAATTATTAAAATTGTACATTTTTTTTTTCAAAAGAGCAACCATTGAGTTTCTTGCTGGTTCTTGGAATGGGATTCCGTACCAGTGGTAGATTCACTCGACGATTCAAAAGTACTTGTAAAAGTTTATTTGAATAAAAACATTCGATTTTTTATTTTATTTGAATTTGAATAAGTTAACAAGAAAAATTTCTCTTACCTTCTTTATGCCGTAATCTGTAATCTTGTAACCTATCCAAACTTATAGGATCTGATGTAAAAAGCTGCGCAGTGGATTTACATTTGTACATGAAGTGCCTTATTTCTGGTATGCCGATATGTTTTAGCGGATTCGTCGTGGGTAGTTCTTTATTTCTGTTCAACGCGTCGTTTATTGCAACTAAGCAATTGGATCGTCTTAATTTCTCTGCTATGGTGTGTTTAGCTTGGGATAGAGGAAAGAATGCGTCTCTTTGAACTGTTAGTAGTAGGAGGCAAGCTTGACAGTCCTCAGATATGTATGAGACATGGCCGTGAAGAAAACCCCTGAAAAAATTATAAAAACAAATTCGTGATAGGAATAAATAAGTGAAACTTCAGATTTACAAAAGTCTGCCATCTTGAATTCTAAACTAGATAATAGCTGATATCATTTTTGTAATAAGCATCCAGAAATATATACATACAGCTAATGTCCGCGACTTCGTCCGCGTGAATTGACGTTTTTGGGTTCCCGCGGGAACTCTATAATTATCCGGGATAAAAAGTAGCCTATGTGTTATTCCAGACTATAATCTATCTCTGTGCCAAATTTCATCCAGATCCATTCAGCCGGGTGTGACTGAGTAACAAACATCCATCCATACTTCCACATCCATCCATCCAAACTTTCGCAATGCTTTCGCATTTATAATATTAAATATAGTATAGAATATAGATAAATGACACGAATGAATATACGTGTAAGCATGTGCCTTCATGTGCTTAAAGTTTAACTTAGGGCGCAGATTCCATTTTGAAAAATGAGTCCTCATGAGTGAAAGGTTTTTACATAATATGTAATGCTATGGCACAGCTAGGTAATTAATTACTTTTAGCGGCCTCCAAACAGCTATTTATTTGGCAGTTATTTTTTAATACGGATTGGCGAATGTTATTGACTAATAACCTTGGATTTGAAAATGGACGAATTTTTCGTTAACAGCATTCAGGAAAATTCATTGGATACTTGCAACTTGGTTATTAGCCAACTGGGATAGCATGATGTACTAAGTATTCAAAGTACATAATATACTCACGTAGCATCAAATTTAGGTAAGCATATGGGTGTCCAACTCTCCGCAGTCTTAAAAGACTCGGAACTCCTCACCAAATTGAATATCAAGTGTATATCGGACGGATGCAGTGTATACTTTTTCATACGGACCAATGTTATTAACTGATTCCCAGCGATCAATATAGCAAATACCAGATCCCTTATTTTGTTACAAGTTGATGTAATAGCATTTGTTATGTTTTCTCTAGCTTTCTCAGGTAATGGTAGACATCGGACGGCACCTAGTAAGAAAGCAGGGTCTTTCTCCATGAATATCAGTAAATGGTCGATAAGACGTTCTGCTCCAGAGAGCAGTCTTCTTAGGTCGTAGTTTCGACGTTGTTCGAATATCCTGTTTAGCTGTGTTAATGTTAAGACTGATACTATTTGATTGAAGGCATACCTGGAAAATAAATAATTTATCAGAATTGGAATAAAATTAGAATTACAATATACTAAAATAGGAACTATGATAGATATTTATATATGACTATTATATAATTTATATATTATTGTGTATGTTATAGATGAATAATTATTGAAGTGTAATAGGAAAAGTTTGTTGTACATTTCCTCAAAAAAGATGCAGGTATGGAAACAGCTGTTCTATCATATGGCAGCCATTATATTACACACAAGTGCAAAAATTAACGTTACTGAAAGGTTTTGTAGGCCTTTGATTGTGCAGTAATTTAATAGTTTTGATAGCAGTGAAGTAAATAAATAAATAAAAGCAAAAGTATTACTAACGTTAACTGAAGAACCAATTGTGGTTCGCTCTCATTTGACTTGGACACAGCAACCAATATCAAAGGCCCTTTGACAAGGAAGATGGCCTTGCAATCCTTGGTACTGATGGATCTCAATATATCCTGGTTATGTTCCTCCACTACACTGACCAGCGCCTGTATGACCCCGCACAAACCTGCGAGTTTGTCTTCATTACCATATCTGTATGTGGAAACAATTACTTATTAAGTATATCTCTGGGGCTATAATTATATTACTACAGTCCAAGGGCTGGTCGCAGATGGACAAAAGTAAAAGTAAAAATAATAATATCTGGGGCTTTATTATCAAAACATGTGGATTTTACTTGCTCCAGCAATGCTTCGGACTGTAGTTACTTTTGTATCTACACTTTAATAATTAATATTACTAGTGGTTCACCCCGAACTGAGACCTCGCGGTATCCATAGACATGTACAGAGCGCCATCTATTGACATCATTCAAGGAATGGCATTCCAAGCCAGTGGCAGATTCACTAGAGTCTAGTCGTCTAGTGACTAGACCATTCAATAGAAGTTTTTATTTGAATAATTTAATAAACATTTGGAAACAATATATTGCTCAATACATAAATTATGGCACATCATCAGTGTGAAATAAAATATGCAACTGAGATAATACAAGCATGAAAAAGTAATTTCTTAGGTCTTCATCAAGAGAAGTTCAATAGTATAGCTGTGGAAACTGGAAAAGTAACAACAGACAGACATGCTTTAACTATTTATTTGTGTAGATAATATTTTCATTTAATTCTGCAGTAGCCTGTCATTTGTCAATCAAAAGATCAAGTAACATAATCTAAAGAATAATTATTTCTTTGGACTGTTTTGCAGATCCTGGCTATTACTCAAAACAAAATGATGTTTAATTCGATAATAATTAGTCTATACCTGGAATAAATAGGTTTCCCTGCTGTGCTCAGTATGAATACATGTTTCTCTTTATTCACCAACTCTGGTGAATGTAGGTAATCATCTCTTTCACCATCCACATCCCCACCGTTTTGTTCAGCTATATTGGTACTGCTTGCCGATGCTGACATAGACTCCTGGAAATAGAAAGAAAGAGTAATTGATTTTTTGTTTATAAGTACATGATTGTTAGAAGTTACTCATTAATATTATAACTAGCCTAATTATTTATTTAACCTAAACTATACTAGTGAAACCAACGCAAAGTTGGGGCATCAGTCTTATAATATGTACAGCTATTAAAGATAAGAAGTAGTCCATTTATACATGTTAATCTTTCTTTATTCTATATGTCTTAAGAGCAACACTTTATCCACAATACCTATTATGTTTGCAACTTCTATTGAGGCAGCTTTATTGAATCTATGATAGATGTAGAGGTTTTGAGGTAAAAAGTAATTAGCTAAGTAATTAAGAGTTAAACACTCTTAATAGGTTAGTATCCACCCACCACAATACCTATCACATAAAGCCAGTGGCTCTAAAACTGTAGTAAGTACATATATTCAAATTTGCTAACATGTTGAAACTAGTGACTCATTCTAAACCTAATTATGCAAAATAAGTGGCCAGGCCAATGAAAAAAATAATAAAAAATCGCTTACAGCTTTACTTTCCAAATTGTCACTAGATTTTGTTTCTCTCAGTGTTGCCTTGGAAGTTTCACCTATTTCACTTTGAATCTCACTTATTGTACTGGATTTTGTAGTTAAAGTCTTGCTTTCTTCGAGACTGGAGCTCATTTCTGAGGCAAACTCCTCGAAGGAATCAGTAGGATTGAGGATGCTTTCGGTACAGGCGCCGGGCTCGAGATCATTAGGAACATTTTCTGTCTTGGCAATGGTAGGAATATCCTTGGAAGTGGACGCCATGGTGATATTTTATCTTTTAATATTTTTAAAATAAAATAATATCACTGCAACACGGTACTGAATCAACATCAATATTTTTTTTGTGAAAGAAATGTGAATTGACTTTGACATTATTATTATGTCAATGTCAACTGTCATAGTCTTCGTCAATTTTTTTGGTCTACACAGGTTATAAAGATTTTTAAAGCCTTATTCTATATGTGTCTATGATATCCGACTACAGAATGAACGTAGTCAATAAAATTGTAATATTAAAATTAGTAGTAGTAGTTTATTGCTGTAAAAGAGCAACGGCGAACTTCCTTAACTATTTTTGAATTTAACTTATTTAATTTATTTAACTTAAATATTATTGAGAAAAAATAATAATGTACACGTGTGAAAAAAATATGTTTTAATAAGCGTCGAATATGAAGCTCACAGCAGCTAGAATTTTTTTTTTATGAACCTAGACAAAAAAGATATTTCATTTTAAAGTTTTGTAGGTTATGTGGTAATGTCCATAGAGGTAATATATCTCTATGGGTAATGCACAGAGTTATAAAGAGAAGCAGAGTCAAGATAACGTACAAAATAGCGTGGCAATTACAAACACACGAAAACATTACGCACACATACACAAAACCCAGGGCCGAACCTTGTTGCTGCATAAAACATTACCTATATTAATATGTAGGGTTAGGTTGCGTGAACAAAATTGACCTAAAGACACCTATCATTTGGAAGCTATAATTTGTAAGGATTTTAAAAATACATAATTATTATTGGTACTTTTATAATTTCCTCATCAAAAGCGATCACAACTGCAAAATAGTAACACTAGTAATGGTAATCATCACCACGTGCGGGACCCTAGTCAATGTGGTGAATATAGATGTGAGCTCCGCGCTGCGTGTGATATCGTCACCGTCGCGCGCGAAGTTATAACTCCTGTTACAACTCAAATCCTGAGGACTCCGTCAGTATCATGGCTAGTGGTTCTCGCGTCGTTCTCGCTCTGCGTCGACGCGCAGGTGATGGGGATATTATTTAGAAGAACAGTACCAACGGATATCGTGTAAATACCGCCAGATTTTAGCTCAAAGTTCCTATTGACAATAATTTCTTGGCAGTAAACCAAATAAATGTTGTTAAACAATCGAATCGAATCGTTATTCCAAAAAGAGGTTAAATAAAAAATTACAACAGGTGTTTTAAACTCACATGTTTTTTATTCAAATAAACTTTACAATTAGTGCTTTAGAATCTGTATTGAGGTTTTCAATAAAAATTAATGAAATTCATCCACCTAATGGAAGATAAGGTAAATTGGTACCTACTTAGTATAAGACCTCAACTAACTTTTCTTTGAAAATGGTCGGTATTGCACCAGGAGATAGAATTGTACAGAATATATTACGTTCTTAGATTATCTGTAAAATGCTTGGAGCATATAGCACTCCATGAGTTGGTCTGCCAGTCTTTTCTATTAATATTTTTATGCATAGGTCTCTCAGGTATTCATCCTTTGGAAACCTGAAATTAAAAGTCGAAGTTATATACTTAAAATAAAAGAGTCGTCGAGTCCGGCCCTGTAATTTGTTAAAGTTCTCAAAATGTCAAAAAAGATTATTCAACAACTTAAAGCATGTATTTCTACAGAAAACCATAATATTATAGTTTTAATATATGCATGGCTACATATTTCGTCATAACAACTATAAAATATTAGATATCAGCCTTGATACGATGCGATACGAAAACGCTCCAAAGCTACATGATAGCATGAATTTTACTTACCGATGGAACGTTACTTCTGGGGTTTTCCTGTACGAAGCGTTGTAACACAGGGGGACACAACACTTCACCATTTTATTTCAGTAAATATTCATATAAATCTCCAAATTTCACAAAAAACTTATGACACCCAAGACAACACAATGTAAACAAACGCCATAGGTCTCATAGCTGTCTTATAATGACTGCCACGCATTGAATTTTTGTCAATGTGTGCGTTGGTGTAGCACAGTGTTGCAGCAAATTAATACATACACATTTTTGCTTGTAGGGACACGGTCACACTAAGTCACACTGATTCGCATACACTTGTCTATGTGGGTGTGAAATTTATGTTGTGTCTGCTTCTATTTATATGTCTGTGGGGTAATGTCACTTCCATGCAGTCGCAGTCGTAATTCCTTCCTCCATGGTCACTTCTAAAAATGACAACCGGAAGAAAGCCACAAAAACAAAGACAGATGACAACCACAGACCAGTAAAACATTCGGCACAACCATAGACAATCAGCATCAGTGCTGCCATAATTTTCTTTCAATTATTACCATTCTGTTAAAGATTATTAAATAATGTATGCAAGAAAATTCACTTTATTAATATAAAATACACAAAAAAAAGAGCAATACTATTATTTATGCAAACATTAATCAGACAAAATAATTACAATTTTTAAAACGATGCAAAATAAATCTACTAATTTAGATATATTCTAGCTACTAGGTAGATTATACATAAAATGGTAACACTAAACTGAGAAACGGGAACTAAATAATCAAAAAAGATTCCCTAAATATTTTATTTTTTTACCTAGGTTCAATTACTTAATTAAGGTGAATAACTTGATAAGATATAAAAAAATAAGCAAATTACTTTCGTCTTTACCTTGCTTGTGTACAATCAAGATTTAGTAAATGTGGTCAATAATAATTTCGCCGTTGCTCTTTGGGTGCGCCCCGCTTAAAATAAGATTAATTGGGTACTTACATTTTTTCAGTTCCTAACATTTCATTCATAAACAAGGATGTTAAAAAAAATTGAACCTTGAGGCTTTAGTTTTAAACGGTATGTACAATGTCCAGCAATATTCTATTCACTTTATGTTTCAAATAATTATCTACTTACAAAATACAATTCGATTGGGGTAAGTATCCGAGGCTCGCTTTCCACCATGCGTCTCGCAGCCAACTGAAAGTGCAGTCTGCAGATAACTCATAACATGCATAAGAGAGAGAAACCTATTAGGTAACTACCTACCTACTTACCTATTATTATTTTGCTACTTAAAGTAGGGTATATATTACTAGTGGTTCGCCCCGAACTGAGACCTCGCGGTATCTATAAACTTGTACAGAGCGCCATCTATTGACATCATTGTGAAGTTCTGTTAAAAATACTGAGCTCATTAAAAATTAAATAATTTCGTTTCTTCCTTATAATATTTATCTAATTTTAGTATTTGTTGTTCAAGTAGGTACAGGATATAATTCAAATAATTGATCAAGTTTCAGGCTCAGCATTTCAGAAAGTTGAGAGTTCTGAGGTCACCTTTGGACGTTAGAAAATCTCCACTATGAAAGCCCCCCATTTCGTCAATTCTATGGGAATAATTTAAAAAAATATTTTTTTGGACTTTATTCCTAATTATCTTTAAAATGATATACCTACCGTAACCTGTAACGCTATATAAAATATTTTACTTTGCATTCGCTTCTATGAGAGCCCCACTGAAATAAAGATTTTATAACTTTTTAAGCCATCTTCGGCTGGAGCTGGAGGCCATCAGTTTACATAATAATATATTTAAATTTGAAGTAATTACGTTCAGTAATTCAGAAGTTATAGGGCTCTAACAGACGGACGGACGGACGGACGGACAAGTGCAAATTCACTCAAGTAGACTCAAGAGAGACCTTCGCTTCGCTCGGTCAATTATCTTAATTCAGTCAATAGAATATTTTAGTAATTCAAATTCCTTAGAAATTAGTAAATCTTTTTGATTTGAGGAGGTATAACGACATAAACATGAAAAATAATAATTACTAGCGACCCGCCCCGGCTTCGCACGGGTAGCACTAATAACCATAATACGACGGCCCCTACGTAATTCATCGAAAGTCGAAATTGGCGATTTTTTTTTATTGGTTAAATTGGCTTATATTAAGCTATATTTTACCCCCCACTAATAAAAAAAATCAAATTATAGATATTAGCTGAGATTTTATTCGTAAAACATCGAAAGTGACACTAACACTCCGGGCTATATCATCGAAAGCCCTTGATTCGGTCAATTACGCCGGAGTGGTCTACGTGCGAGCGAGACGAAACTGCCATTTTCGAGAATTTACGTAGTAATTCAGTTTAATTTTTTATCGAAACTGGTAGTTTCATTTTTATACTTCGGAGATGAAGCTCGATAGTAAAACAAAACAAAACGAAACTACCAGTTTCATTTTTTTACTGCGGAGTTAAATCTCCTTAATAAAACGAAACTACCAGTTTCATTTTTTTACCGCGGAGTTAAATCGCCTCAATAAAACGAAACTACCAGTTTCAATGATTTAAGCGGATATATTTTTTATTTCTTACGTTGTTTCGATATTATTTTCTTTAATATTTTTGGTATTTTTGACAAAAAAAATATTTTTTGAACTTACCTGTTAATTTGATATCAATAGTTTTGTAATGTAATAATATGTAAATGAAAACTGACAACTCCAACCACAATTTCACTAATTCCTACCCATTTCCATCAACATCGGTATTGACTGAGAATCAATAACAACTTACGCCTGTCGAGTGTTGATAGTCCGTACCTAGCCAATTGCCAGCGTAGGCTTTCTTATAACTGTCTCTGAGTGTGATTCCCCTAGCACGAGCGTTACATCAAAACATAAGAGAAAGACTACGTCTAAAGAAAATCCCGGAAAGAAAAGCTTATTGATGCTTGTGTATAGCTGGTTCTCGATGATCCCGTGTAAAGGATGAAACTAACTTTCACCGCTACCACGGGAAAACCTGTGGACCAACATGTTACACCGCACCGCCAATGCCCTACGCTCCCTTCCTATGTTTACAACATCCTTAAGGCCATCAGTAATCACGTGTCCCAGATACTTAAATGGTTTAACACGCTTAAGTAGTGCTTCATTTAACAAGATGCTATGCTCGACGTGGCCCTCTTTCTCCGGTATATCAGTTGTTCTTAAGGTGATGTAAATTCACTCTTGTTTTCATTATATAAATCAGCCCATGAGTAGCTGCGTACTCTTGGCACGTTTCCAATAACTCCCTTACTGACCTAACCATTGGACCCAGCAGAACCATGTCGTCCGCGTTTACACAGACGTTGTCTATCCAGCAGCCGACGTGCCTCCCGCTGAGCTTAACAATCAGGTCATTCACAAGCTAAAGAAGTGGCAAAGACAAACCTCATTGCCTAACATCACACTCCAATTTATATGCGTGGAAGAGCGCATTACGTCACCCAACATAGTTTGTTTGGTATGAATTCCAAAATTTCAGATTCTCCTAATCCCCAATGGTACGCTCGCTCTCTTATGCTTATCCCAAATGACATTATAAGACAACATGTCGAATATTCTTGAGAAGTCCAAAAACAAGCGTAGATAGATAGGTGCTCGTCTATCTTTGTTATATTGGACAGCCTGCTTGTCTTGATTGCACTCTCCGTAGATAACCCGCTTCTAAAACCGAATTGACCATTATGGAGACGCAAAATCTGTTTCAGTTTGTTGTCAATCAAACTGTCCAATATTTTGGCTATAATGGTAGCCAACGTAACAGCCTTTTAATTATTTTTATCCAAAATGTCTCCAGCCTTGTTCTTCGGAATAGGCACTATTACTGAACGCACCATGTCATGGATATAGGAGTGACTTAAACATAGAGAGTAAAACATAGCCAACACTCTAGGCAAGTGAACTCCGTTTAGGTGCTTTATGCTAAGGCCATCGTGCCCAGGAGATTTTCCTCTACTCATGTTGATGACAATGTCAGTTACCTGCTAGGCTGAAAAACGTGGAACTTCTCCCTCACTAACTGGCTCAGCAAGCTCACCTAAACTTGACGACCCCAGAGGGGATGCAACATCAAAATGGACTCTAAACCTGTTCGCTATGTTAAAAGGTGCAGCATCGTTTTAACTCTGTTATTACAAGAAGACGTGGGAAAATAATAAATATTAAAAATAACGATGATCTCTCATCATTGTTATTTTTAATATTTATTCATCGTGATGATGGAAAACTGCTCTTGCCAAAGTGCCATTCTTATAATACTTGTTTATTTTTATCCGTAGTTTTTTTGCTTTCTTGTTAATTTGATTTACTCAAATTGATCTCAATGATTTGTATTAGTAAGTTAAAGTAATATTATTAATGCGTAATTTCAATGAAAAGCTTTTAACAAACCGGTTGTTTTTCCAAGTGACTCTTAATCAGTACGGAACTGTTTTTCTTTAAAACGTAATTAGCTTAAACCTTACCAAATTATATCGAAACTGGTAGTAGTAAACACATTTCATTTCGGCGTAACTCATCGAAACTACCAGTTTCATTGAATACTTCAATAATATATTTATCGTAAATTATCGAAATTGCCAGTTTCGATCATAACTTCAGAAATATTTCCATGCTACAAAATCGAAAGTGGCAGTTTCGATTAAAATCATTGTCAAAAATCAAAAATATTATGACGTAAACTATTGAAACTCGATTTTCTAGAAAAGTATTATATATTTTCACAAATATATATATTTGAATAAATATATAAACTAAATAATTTATGATGGATACCAAAGTTTGGAGGTAATTCTTTAAAAAAACAAAATATAACAGAAACAAACTTTAAACGGCTCTGGTGAAAAGTGCCAATCTTGACTTTCGATGAATTACGTAGGGGCCGTCGATTATAGTCTATAGTTCTATACCCAATAATAGCCAGTGGGCAGTGGGCAGTGGGCAGGTTTTACATTTTAAAATTACAATGGTGTAAAGGACAATTTTTATCATAATTAAATACTTGAGATGACTAACATATTATTTATTTTGATAAGGATTATTTAATACTATGTTGGTAAAAACACCTTCGCAAGTAAAGCATTGGTTTAGACCAAATTTGAAAATCATAAAAATGGTTATTGTGTGTCAAAAAAGTCTTAAAACATAGATAGATGCTTCAGTAATTCAGAAGTTATAAGGCTCTGGCAGACGGACGGACGGACGGACGGACGGACGGACGGACGGACGGACGGACGGACAAGTGCCAATTCACTCAAGTAGACTCAGAGACCTTCGCTAGGATCGGTCAATTAATAAAACAAAAACTACACAGTCATAAAAATTAGTTCCAATTTTGGTCACCGGGCCAGATAAGATACTTTTACTTACATAATATTGATTAGACTATTCAACTAGGTATGTCTCAATAGTAGGTATGTACTCGTATTTCTTGAAAAATATAACTACCTACCTAACTAAATACTTACCCATACTCCAATTGGAGAGCGCGCCCGAAAATCGCTTTCCACCATGCGTCTTGCAGCCGACGGAGTGGAAACCATAGATAACACTAAAATGTAGTCGTTTTATTATACTGTTGCCACTTACTGGCTCACTTCCTGAATACGTGTCATTTAACTACTTATGGGAAGAGAAATGGGACAGTTTTCATAGTAGTATACGTTCGTGGTTCTTTTTTTAAAAGTCTGGTTGACTGCCTCGTTGGTCTAATGGTTAACATGTTTGACTGCGGCCGACGAGGTCCCGGGTTCGAGTCCCGGGTCGGGCCATAATTAAGTATTGGGTTTTTCCGACTAGAAATTCTCAGTAAGTAGGCACTAGCCCGGAGTTCAGCATGTTAAGCCGTCGGTCCCGGTTATTATCACTAACATGATAATAGTCGTTAGAGCCGCCAACCCGCATTGGAGCAGCGTGGTGGGTCTAATTACCTCTCTCCGATGAAAGTGAAGGCCTGTGCCCAGCAGTGGGAATTAATAGGCTGTAGTGGTGGTGGTAGTGGACGTAATCACTTGCATTCCTGAGACGTACCTAGGTATAAAGTTATTTTTTTTTGCTTTAATAGGTACTTATCTATATTACCTATTATAAAAACCCGACCATGTGCGAGTCGGACTCGCAAACACAGCGCAAGGCTTCGGAAGGACAAACAGCGGAGGCTTGTAGCAGGTAATAATGTAATAATGTCCTCCCGACCGAATTTCGGCCACGGCGGTCAATCTTCACAAAAATTAGCCATCTGCGCGGAAGATATTATAGTGCACAAGTGTGTGCGCAAACACAGGTGCACTCTCTGTTAATTTACTCTCATAGCCGAGGGACGGAAAATCCGACACGACCGGAGAGAAATCAGGCGCAGGACCGACGGCTTTACGTGCTCTCCGAGGCACGGGGGAGAAACACCGCCAACTTCCTAACTCCGGGCTAGTACTAGTAGTACCGGCTACTGAGAATTTCTTGTTAGAAAAACCCAACACTTGGTATGGCCCGACCCGGGACTCGAACCCGAGACCTCGTCGGCCGCAGTCAAACATGCTAACCACTGGACAGAGTCCCGTTGGCACCTTATGGGTAGGTACGGAACCACAAAGATTATTTATACGCAAAGTCGAAGGCATCAGGCCTATTAGGTACCTACTGTACAAATCTGATTAGGTAGGTACAGCGTTTTTGTCCGTTATTATTTTAGAAGTCATTCAATAACATTAATTTTCATCCCACCATCTCGGAAAGAGTATTTTTATTCTTCGATATCTGATGGTAAAAGCCGTTATTATCCTCTAGAGGATAAAGTAAATTGAATTTAGAACATCGTGTGCACGTTAGTAAATATCACTCGTCTATGAAGTTTGTGAATTCAAAACATCATTATAACCTATTTACTTGTACCTCTATGGTGCCGAATTTCCATACAATCGTTTTTAATTTGTTAAAAACTCACACTCGTAACCTTCTTGGTGTACTTTTTTAATTTGCTTTGCGCGCACCATTTTCTTTCACGTCATATTGTTTAAAATTAAAACCGATTAAAAACACGAAAATTGAAAATAAGTGAAAAACCTAAAATGAGTGATTCTAGTGACGAAGAAATTAACAGAATTGAATTTAATCTTGTGTTTTTTTTTGCATTTAGTCA
The DNA here is from genome assembly GCA_917051295.2 of Erebia ligea. Classification (NCBI taxonomy): domain Eukaryota; kingdom Metazoa; phylum Arthropoda; class Insecta; order Lepidoptera; family Nymphalidae; genus Erebia; species Erebia ligea. The sequence goes on along the minus strand of OU785221.1, from coordinate 16,536,129 downwards.
TTTCCTCGCTGAGGTGGGATGAAAAGTTACGTGTTGCACTCGAGTGAAAAGATTTTTCACCTCGTGCTCTTTTGATTCCCTCGCTGACGCTCAGGATTCTAATTTTTGAATCACTCGCTCCGCTCGTGATTCAATTTTAGAATCCTTCGCTTGCTCGGTCATCAAAATTGAGCACGCGGTTAAAAAACAACTTTTCACTCTTGTATAACAAATAACTATTATTGACGCTTTTCCCGGCATGACACCGCTATGTGAGAAGAATGATGGATTTGCGTGATTGATTTATTTGCTCCTTTATACAAAATTGGCGCTTTTTTGGCTTTAGTGAAACTTTATTGCCGTTTTGTATATAAATATCATTTCGGGCGTGATTTATGTTTTGTTGGGAAAATATACAAAGCCAAACAAAGGATACCTATTACTTACTTGGAAACGCTAATATAGTAGGTAACTTACAGATAGAAGTGAAAAGTGAGACCTCTTAGTCCTTGAGTTTTGAGTTTAGTCCTTGATTGTGATCGCCGTCACGCGTTTTTTAGGGTTCCGTACCCAAAGGGTAAAAACGGGACCCTATTACTAAGACTCCGCTGTCTGTCTGTCTGTCTGTCTCCAGGCTGTATCTCATAAACCGTGATAGCTAGAAAGCTGAAATTTTCACAAATGATGTATTTCCGTTGCCGCTATAACAACAAATACTAAAAATTAAAAAAATATATATATTAAGGGGGGTCCCCATACAATAAACGTGTTTTTTTCGTATTTTTTTGCTCAATATTAAAAACGGTAACAGGTAGACGGTTCAAATTTTCACAGAATATTAACTTGTATATTACCTTTCAAAATAAATAATTAAATATCAATAAAGTAAATATTAAAGGGGGGCTCCCATACAACAAACGTAATTTTTTGATAATAACAATAAACCTCTACAAACAAAGTTAGTTTTGCGGTTCATTTCGTCTTGTTTTTAATACGTCATAAATCGTAAAACTTACTACAGGTTTGTACGGAACCCTCGGTGCGCGAGTCCGACTCGCACTTGGCCGGTTTTTTTTATTGCGTGATAGGCTTGCGCTTGACGACAATCATGCTTAGTGCAAAGCAATGATGATGTCTAGGTTGAAACGCGCTTGCCTAGAAGATGCCTATTCACTCTTGCCTTGAAGGTACTTAAGTTATAAGTATTATGTGGCAGGAAACACGTCAGCTGGGAGCGGCTAGCGGTTCCTATCAGAAACGTCGAGTAAAAACGCTTCGTGCGAGCAGATTGGACGTCAACCACATAAGGGTGCCAACGCTGGCGGTTTCTTGCTGTTCTGTGGTAGAACGGAGAAGGTGGAACAAGGTTCTAACGAACATCATCATTATCATCGGCGTTACAGCCCTTTGTGGTCCCGGACCTGCTCCAGTCGATGTCTCTATCTATCTCTATCTTTTGCATAATTGACCGAGCGAAGCGAAGGTCTCTGAGTCTACTTGGGTGAATTGGCACTTGTCCGTCCGTCCGTCCGTCCGTCTGTCAGAGCCTTATAACTTCTGAATTGCTGAACGTAATTACTTCAAATTTAAATATAATATGTAAACCGATGGCCTCCCGCCGAATATGGCTTAAAAAGTTATAAAAATCTTTATTTCAGGGGGGCTCTCATAGAAGCGAATGCGAAGTAAAATATTTTTTATAGCGTTACATAGGGTTGCAGTATATCATTTTAAAGATAATTAGGAATAGAGTCCAAAAATATTTTTTTTTGAATTTTTCCCTTAAAATTGACGAAATGGGGGGCTTTCAAAGTGGCGATTTTCTAACGTCCAAAGTTGACCTCAGAACTCTCAATTTTCTGAACTCTCAAGCCTGAAACTTGATCAATTATTTGAATTATATCCTGTACTTGAACAACAAATACTAAAATTAGATAAATGTTATAAGGAAACGAAATTATTTAATTTTTAATGATGATGATATTTTTAACAAAACTTCACACTGATGTCAATAGATGGCGCTCTGTGAAACCGCGAGGTCTCAGTTCGGGGCGAACCACTAGTATAATATTATGTCCTCCAGTTTTGCAATCCGATGGCGTTTGCAATTTGCATCTCGGTCGACTATCAATCTAGTACAGCTTTGGCCTACCGATAGATCATCGATAACCCTTTTACCTGAACCCCCTTCCAAGTTATCGTGAATGCAAAAGAAGATATTGGCGTACACTTGTGCCACAGAATATACTAACAGCTGCTATTAGGTCTAGGTACTAACTACTAAGTACTAAGTACTCATACCATGGAATTTGGAATTACGACTACTTCTTCCTATTTCTATGTCTCATACGGTCCGCGAGGCGTAAGCTGAGCTCTATAAGTGTGTGATTATGTGACAATTACGCGCGTCCTGTTTGAGCCTCTCACGAGGTCGAATTTTTCATTAAGGATATAGATAGTGTTATGATAGTGATAGGTTGTCTGTATGAGATTGCTTTCGCAATTATTAAGACCGCCTTTGCACGTTTCTATGTAGTTTTACTACTTTTTCTCAACTGTATACTTACTGTATATTTATGTATGCAATAAAGATCAAATAATAAATATTATAAATGTGTAAGTTTGGATGGATGTATGGATGTATGGATGTATGGACTATGGATGTATGGATGTATGGATGTTTGTTACTCAATCACGCTCCAACGGCTGAACGGATCTGGATGAAATTTGGCACAGAGATAGATTATAGTCTATACTATAATCTATATCTTTGCCAAATTTCATCCAGATCAGTTCAACCGTTCCGCCGTGATAGAGTAACAAACATCCATCCATACATCCATCCAAACTTTCACATTTATAATATTTATTTGATAAATAAAAAGTGCCTAATAATCATTTATTAAAGTACCTATTGAGTTAACGGCAATGTTCTTGAACGTCATTAATTTCTCAATCAGTGTGACAGAGAACCTTAATTGTTATTTGCGAGTTAAATTTTCCAATAAGGGTAAAGATTGTGTCTAATAATAGTGTTGAAAAAAACCGCGAAGTGTTCTCGGAAGTTTCTCTTTATATTTATTTAGGATCGGATTAGTTATGGCAACTCGTATTCATGAAAAGCAATTCATCACTTGCTAAAGAATAAATTACGCAAGTCACAATGAAATACTTTTATTTTATAATCAATTTATTAGCCGCGATTCGCGAAAACACATCCGAGGTGCTAGCGCAGAAAATTTGATTAAGTAACAAATTGCATTCGCAATCGCTTTATTTGGATGTCCACCGTACATATTTATACATTCGTGGATAAAGTCCTTACTAGGGCGCGGCAGAATTGTGTCCTGCAAATGTCGCATGTTGCTGCCGCGCACTTGCCGCTCTATGTATGGACACACCTTACAGTTGAGGTTGCGGAACCATAATATTATATTATTATCTTTCTGCTGCATTAATGTAGTGATTCTAGATAGCTTTATCAACAGCTCTGTTTCTTTTTCAAATAAAATCAAATCGTTATTAGGTACTTTTATTCAAATACACTTTTACAAGGCGCTACTTTCTCAGTACCTACCTTATTTATGTCGTCCTAGTCATATTGTATGTAGGTTTTATTATATTGTGTGGTATGGAACCCTTTGTCTGCGAGTCCGATTCACTCTTGTCCAATTTTTTTTAAACCAATAAGTATAACGCCATTATTTAAAATCTCTTACAAAAGTGCTTTTTCCAATACAATGTTAGGGAAAGGTCTAAGGTCCTTTGCAAATATTATTTCATATTTGCCATCGGCGGTCTTTGTTTGTGCTCCGAAATCCTTCATTACGATTTATTTAAATATCCAATATCCTTTCGGCCCTTTGTACAAACAGAATGCCATGATAATGTTTTATTCCTTTATTTTCTTTGACGACATAGGAAATTACTTTTTAGCCTCGGACAAAAGAGCTAGTCATCTTTTATACCAGGTTCTCGAGTGCCGAAGCTCTGATACTTATATTACCTACTAAGTAAAAGTAGGTACCTACATATACTTAGGTACTCTGTAGAGATACATATATTTACTTAGTAGGTAAGATGAATACCCTGTAAGAATATTCAATTTTAGCCGCAGTCGGTCAACTTTTTATAAATAAATTTAATTATAGTCTTCTTGATAACGCATAAATAACATGACTTAATTATATTTATGATGCTATTTTGTTCTGCTCTTCCCTTTTACTTTTCTTCCTAATTAATTATGTACGATTTTAAACAACTGAATACTTTACCCTGCATGCTTTACCCGTTGTCCTAGGTGAACGACAAACGCGGTAATGCGACGCGACAAACGATAGCTGACTCTCCACGTAGCCTATCGCGTAGATAAGTTTGTCATTTTCTATGGAGCCGAATCGCGTCGCATCGCTCTCATCACTCACCTAGGCTAGGACAACGAGTGATGAGAATATTGACCATAATATTCTCAAGGTGCACACCTTGTCTACCATTCCCCAATCGGTCAGCGTGGTGGTTCACTCGGAAAGGACATCCAGCTCAGCTGCTGTTTAAGTGGACTGGCAATTGATTAATGTGATGAACATAATAAAGAAGGTAGGTAAGAAAGATAGATTAGACAATAGAATAGACAACAGTACAATAGATTCGATCCCATTTTTCTTGCGGTTTAGTGTAAGCTATCAATTTAACGCAACGTAGGTATAATACCTAACCCTTCGGCTGTCAGACCGCCATTTTAATTAATAACGACAGTAAGAAATTAAGGATCTAGTTTCAGCGTCTTCCGAATCATTTAAATTAAAATATTAATATTTTGCGGCAAAAAACTTTATTCCATAAGAACTGCAATCATTTAAAATCGATATAGCTCAGCATTGGTTCATATTCTTCTAAGTCAAACCATGACTATTTAATTCAATTTGCAAACAACTTGGTCGGGAAAGTTACACGAATGCTTTGTCTGATCCCACTGGAGATTACCGGGACAGTGGAGTAATTTTGGCACTAGATTACCGCCTGAATCGCGTATGCAAAAGTAAAAAGATGAACAGTCTTTAGGATTTGCTTCGAATCCTTCTCCTTTGCAAATGGACGTTGGAACAGCTGTTGCTTCTAAAAGAACACAAGAAAAAAATATATTTCCATTTAAAAATACTCAAAAACTTGAGTGTAGTCCAACTTTTTGGTGCAAATTCTATGGAAGCAAAATAGTCAATAAAATTGGCAGTCATAGGGACTGCCGATAGTTAGTGAAAACGAATATTTTTTTTTTTTAATTTTGTTTTTTAATTTTTAACATAATTAAAAAAAAAATATATACAATTTACCCCCTACCAAAAAGTGCTCAACGCGGCTAAAGAAGTTTTCACTTCAAAAAGTATAAGTACCATGAGTTGGTGGAGGAGTGGTATTCGCTGCATCGATAGTTCTTCCTAAAGCTCTATTGATACTTCTTAGCAAAGGATAATTTTTGCCTTCACATATTCCTCGGAAATCGTCAGTCTCTACACTCCAAGCCATAATACCAGAGACGTTGTACTGAAGGGCATATTGAACTTTATCAGCTAGTGAATCCGCATCATCGTAGGAAATCCAGTTTTCACCTCGTACAGCGTAAGGTACTTTGGCTGAATCATCGTAACGCAGGTCCCAAGTTTCTGCTTTGAATTTTTGGCACAGCTAAAATGTTAAAAGAAATTTTAAACTGGAAAATTTAACGACCTCCAAGGACCTGTTTCTTCGTATAACTGACGAATTCATTTTATGTTTTGACAGATGTTGTATAGGAACTCTGTCAATATTTTAAAATTCGTCAGTTACGGTTTGCTTCTTGATAGTGAAATAGTCCCTTATACGGTAAGTAATAAAGTGCGATTGATAGGCAATCCACATTCGGCCAGCGCTGTGGACTATGTCCGAAACCTTTCTTACGCTGAGAAGAGATCCGTGTGCAGTAGTGGGCTACCTATGGGTTGAGACGATGATGGGCGAACAAGAGTTTTGTACTGGCCCGCTATGGTCACTATTCATTTTGCCTTACTTAGATACATAATAATAATAGCTTTGGTATCTATTACGTCCCGCTCGGCCTAAGACTCCCAGAAGACATATTGGAGATGTCTCTCAACAAGTTCAAAGTTTTTGTAAAACGGAAACTAATTGAAAAGTCATATTATAGTGTAAAGGATTATTTGAATGATAGGCAACCATGGGTATGAATTGTTCCAGCGGCTAATTATGTTATATTAAAAATATAATTTAATAATTTACTATATTTGTGAGATGGTGATAATAAAAAAAAAAAAAAACCCGGCTGAGTTTGTTGTGGGCTCTTCTCAGATCAGGGCGCGTTTGGAACCCTCGTAGCTTTAGTCTTAAGATACCGTTGTTAATTATCACCATCAATTCTTATTCTTTATAAACATGACGTTCAGAAGGTGTACTTTGTAGGTACCAATTTTGAATAAAGATGATTTGATAAGAGCTCTACCACAGAATAGGTAAGTTGGCTCTACTATACCTATTTCATGAATAAAAGTAAAATCCAACAAGTTACATTTGTTACAGATAAGTACATTTGAAGTTACATCTGAGTTTCCGATTATTTTATCTTTTTAAAATTTGCAATGTCTTCAATTATGATCAACAACACCCGTTCAGATTCTTACGTACTTCGTTATATCCAATCAAGCCTTTTGTAATGGTATAAGGCCCAGCAATACCAGGCCCACTTGAAGGTGCTCCAACACCATTATCATTCACATTTGTTAGTTTGAACGTATGGCCATACAGTGGTAAACCCAGCACAAGCTTCTCTGGCGGACATCCTGTAAGAACAAGAAAACATTACTATTTTTTTTTATCCATTACAAGTTAGCCCTTGACTGCGATCTCACCTGATAATAAGTGATGATGCAGATGAAGATGGTAGCGGGCTAACCTGTTAGGGCCATGGCAGTTACATTACACATACCCCTATTCGGTTTCTACGCGGCATCGTACCGGAACGCTAATTCGCTTGGCGGCACGTCTTTGCCGGTAGGGTGGTAACTATAGCCATGGCCGGAGCCTCCCACCAGGCCAAAAGTTTGATAAGGAACTAGTTATTACGGATTTTGCATCTTTTAAATTTCATCAATAGCTTCTCGATGCGTAAGAAACGAAATGCAATAAGTTGAATCTGAGTTGATTGGTCTAGTGGTGGTAGAATAGAATAGAATAGAATAGAATATTTTTTATTTGCATGATTGTAAGCAGCTGCAAGTGGAGCTTCTGGCAAGGCAGCAAGACGAACTTGAGATGCGGTCCAGGAGGAAAATATTGCTCGTCCATGGTGTTGCGGAGAAGGACAAGGAAGAGCCCTGCATAATGATCTCCAAGTTGTTGTCTGAGCAGCTTGGGTTGCCACAGCTTTCTCCGGATGCTATTGGTCGATGTCATCGATTGGGCCGTTCTAGTGATGACAAACCTCGTGCGGTGCTCATCAAGTTTAGAGAGCAGACTTTAAGGAACACAGTTTGGTCGGCTAAGACTAAATTGAAAGGCACCGGCGTTACACTGTCCGAGTTCCTCATAAGAAGCCGCCACAAGATCTTTTTGGCGGCGCGACAGCGATTTGGCGTGACGAAGTGCTGGACCAGGGACGGTAACATAGTGGTGATCGACTCAGACGGTAAGCGGCATCGCATAGCAACAATGTCTGACTTGAACGCCATTCCAACCTCTGTACAGGGTGTATCTAGGCCTCCCGTTGCGCCTGCGACTGCGGCTGTGGCTTCAAAGGACGCCAGGAGCGCCAACTCTCGGGTCAAAAGAGTGATCAAGAAGTAGTGGATAGGTACAATAATTATTGGCTCCGTGTTAAAGCGTCTTTCCTGTAGTGTGCCTGTAGGTATATTATATTATTAAAATGTCATTGTCTTCTATATTAATGTTTTGCTTTTAGTTTCTATAGTTGAATAGGTTGTGTATTATATTTGTAAAAGTTGGTGGTACTATAAAATTGTTGTCTAATTTACTTTGTCAAATTGTTTAGTCAACTGACAGTGACGTTTGACAATAGACAAGACGTATGGACTGACACTTGACAGTTCGTTCGGAAAGTTTAAAGTTGTTATCGTTGTAAATGTAAAGCCTGCGGCACACTATGGATATTTTTATTTAATATTAAGCACCCTAAAGTTAGTTTTTTATTGTTGTTGTTTTTAATTTAAAATTGCTTCTATTGTGGTATTTTGTGCAAATGATTAGTTTTTCTTTTGTTTTGTTAATTCTATTGGGCAGCTGGCGGACTAAGAAATTAATAGGTTTTTATAGACACTTTGGTCTTTATTACTATTTTAATTAAGTATATTATTTTATTTATATTTTTATTTATATATATTTTTTAACATTATGTCGTCAAACGGTTTGGATGATATGGATAGCGACCTTTTTCTATCTGCGTCTAGTGGTGAATTGTCCAGTGATGCTAGTTTTCACAGTACATCTATCCTTCCGCTTAATGTCTCCCTTGATTCATGTTTCTCAGATTGTGTGAAAAACTTCAATGTCGTTCATATTAATGCACAAAGTATCCCGGCTCATTATCCCGATATGCTTGCGTCTTTTGAATCCCGTAATTTACATGCCATTCTAGTCTCAGAGTCCTGGCTTAAAACCTGCTTACCCTCAACGTCTTATTCGCTGCCAGGATTTCGGCTTATCCGCAACGATCGTGTTGGTAAGGGAGGTGGTGGAGTAGCGATCTACTTGCGATCTCATATTCCTTTCACTATTGTCAGTTCGTCTTCACAGCCTCCAGTACCTGACGCGGCCGAGCACTTACTAGTGGAAGTTCTCTTATCGCACACTAAAATCCTTCTTGGGGTGTTTTATTCCCCTCCTTCTCACCCTAATTTCTTTCACTCTTTTGAAGATTTATTAGAAAAGATGATCCCCTTGTACAGCCAAACTATTATTATGGGAGATTTTAATACCTGCTTACTCAAGGACGATCTTCGTAGTAAGAAACTTTTGAGTACAGTGGAATCGTGCAATTTACATGTACTGCCCCTTACCGCTACGCATTTCTCTCCGGGCTGTACTCCCTCTCTTCTTGATCTAATCATGGTCTCTTCTCCAGACCTTGTCTTCAAACATGGGCAGTGCCCTGCTGATGCATTTTCTTATCATGACTTGATTTTTCTATCCTATAAAATACGTCCTCCAAAAGCAAAATCGAGAATTCTTCTGCAGCGTAACTTTGCAGGGATTGACAAGGATCGTCTTTGTGATGATGCTAGGCTTTTAGACTGGAATGCTATCAGAGTTGTCGATTCGATTGATAGCAAAGTCGAGATTTTTAACACTTTGGTGATACAACTCTTTGATACACATGCACCTATCAGGCCGATTAAAATGAAACACCTCCCAGCTCCGTGGTTATCAGATGAGATAAGGATCTTAATGGACAAAAAAAATTCTGCTAAATATAAATATAAAGTTAACGACTCTGATGCCAATCGGCTAAAATACCATAAAGCTCGGAATCGCTGTAATACATTTTGTAGAGATGCTCAACGACGCCACATTCATAAGTCAGTCGAAAATGGCGATACCGCCAAAACCTGGAAATTTCTTGAGTCACTCGGAGTAGGTAAATCATCCCATAAACCTTCTATTAATATTGATATTGAACTCCTTAACAAACATTTTTCTACTTCCGATGCAATTGATAGTGTCGAGAAAGAACGCACTCTTAATATTCTTTCATCCTTCTCAACTCCGGACTTTTTACCGTTTACTTTCGAGTCTTTCACCGAATGTGATGTTAAGAAGATCATAATGTCCATAACATCGAATGCGGTCGGTACTGATAGCGTCAGCCGTAACATGATCGTTCCTATTATTGACATTGTAACTCCTATTCTAACCCATATCCTGAATTATTCTATTAATACTAGCAAATTCCCTGAAGCTTGGAAAAATGCTCAAGTTGTTCCTCTTCCTAAAAAGTCTAACCCTTCTTCTGTAAATGATTTTCGTCCCATTTCCATTTTGCCATTCCTTTCTAAAATCCTTGAGAAGTTGGTCTATCAACAGCTAAATTTATTCCTAAATAAGAACTTACTTCTCAGTCCGTTGCAGTCTGGATTCCGTCCCGGTCATAGTACGGCTACAGCTTTAGTAAAAGTTACCGATGATATTCGGTGGGCGATGGACAATAAACAGCTCACAATTTTAACCCTGCTCGACTTCAGTAACGCGTTTAATACCGTGGATTACGACATTTTGCTGAGCCTGTTACGTTCTATTAACATAGCTCCATCGGTGATTGACTGGTTTCGGAGTTACCTCAGAGGTCGTCATCAGCGCATTAAAATTGACGAGACTGTTTCGTCATGGTGTGATGTGACGGCCGGGGTACCTCAGGGTGGTGTGTTGTCTCCTTTACTGTTTGCTATCTTCATTAATTCTATTACTCCGTACATTTCTTCTCTCTACCACATGTATGCAGATGATATCCAAATTTATCGCTCTGCAGCCCTGGGTGATCTCGATGCTGCTGTTTCTGCCATTAATAGCGACCTTGCTGCAGTTGCTAAATGGAGTAAGCAGTACGGGCTTCATATTAATCCAGCAAAATCACAGGCAATTATCATTGGCAGTCCCGGATACATTGCTAAACTGGATTTGCGAGGCCTATCTCCCGTCTGTTTTAATGGCTTTATCATTCCATACTGTGATTCTGTTAAAGATCTTGGTATATATTTAGACCCACAACTGTCCTGGTCTGTGCATGTTAAAGAGTTGAGTAGGAGGACATTTGCAACGATGAACTCTTTGCGACGGTTGCGCTCTGTCTTGCCAATCCCAACTAAAGTTATGTTGGCACATTCTCTCCTTCTCTCTATTCTCGATTATGCTGACGCAAGCTATCTTAACTTGACTGAGGACAAACTTAACAAGCTTGAGCGACTCCAAAATCTTGCCATCCGGTTCATATTTGGTTTGCGTAAATATGACCACATATCCGAATTTCGTCAAAAGCTCAGGTGGCTCCCTATTCGCCGTCGCCGGGATTTGCATGTACTTTCTCTCCTGTACTGTGTGCTATTTCACTTAAAAACTCCTTCCTACCTCAAGGAGAAATTCAGTTTTCTTGGAGTGCAATCCGACTTAAGACCGTGCCGAACTTTAACTTTGAAAATCCCTCCTCATAAAACGAAGTTTTATAAAAACTCGTTCGCTGTACAAGCTACTGAGCTTTGGAATGCACTTCCACTAACTATACGCCAATCAAAGTCACTAGACATTTTCAAAAATGCAGTAAAAAACTATTATCTTTCAAATTGAAGACATTATTAAATTATAATATTAACTATTTATCTTATTTAAACTGAATTATAGTATATATTAGTCTATTATTTATAAATATATATAATAATATTGTTGTTTATTTTTTATGTTTATTATTGGTTTATGTATTAGTATGTAACTATTTGAATGTATGTATGTTATAGGATGACACCACCTGCAGTCCTTTTTTCCTTATTTTTTCCTATTCCTAAGGTTGCCTGGTAGAGATCGCTAGTAAGCGATAAGGCCGCCTTTTGTATCATGTCTGAGTGTTTTTATTTCTTTCTATTTTTTGTTTTTTTGGTGCAAATAAAGAGTATAATAATAATAATAATAATAAAGTAAGGTGTTAATAATATAATATGGTGAGCAAGTTACAATCAGCCATGCAATGGCGTGCAAAATACTTAAAATTATCAAATTAATAGCAAATTAAAGTTTAATATTGACACTTCTTAAGTTTTAAAATTTAAGAAGTCTTTTACATGGTAAAAATTACGAGCTACTAGCCATACTACTAATAATAGCTAATAATAAGCTACTAGCCAGGTAGTATAATGACTAGTATTAGTTGCGCAGCAGTGGACTCTTGCATACCACATGTAACTGAGATGTTTAACATAACATATTTGAAAACATTTAACATAACATAATATATTTTTTAAAAACTTTATTTTTGTACCTTGACCAATCCAATATTCCAAAACGCCGTCAACGGTATTTAAGTCTTCTTTTGGTAAATCGTCATCCTTTTCACCCTTGTGCAGAGGAGCATTATGTCCCGTTTCAGGATCAGTGGCTACATACATGTCGTATGCCATTACATTTATAAAATCTAAATATCTGAAAAAAAAAATGATATTCTTTGTGAGACATCTGATTATCCGAATTTATGACAAACAGTGGCTAGTATTCTTCTATTTTAGCTTCCGTTACAACAAAAGTAGATACTTGCCATACATTTTTAAGCTAGCAATATAACATTAGGTCTGATTAAAACAGGCAAAAATACCTACCATGACGTGATCATATATACTTAAATAATAAACAACTAAATCCAAATAAGACCAAGCTATATTGAAACCATGATTATTTGATTGAAACTCATTATTAGAACTCTAGATGTATAGATAAGCACTTGAAAATAATGATAAGAGGTAGCAAGGTAGAGTAGGTAGGTATATATATAAAAAACTTACTGGCTTATAACCGGTATATCATAAGACACTGAAGCCAGTTTCTTAATTGAAGAGACAGCAGCAGTTAACAACAGTCCGTATTTATCGAATTCTTTTCGCAGTTCCTTCAAGAGTTTGGAAAAGTTGTCAACGTCGCCTGGCCCATACACAGTGTCATAGCGGTTTGGGAACTCCCAGTCAATGTCTAGACCGTCGAAGTTATATTTACGGACCATTTCAAGGGCTGTGTTGATGAAGTTCTTACGAAGAGTAGGATTTCCGGCCATCTAAGGGTAATGAAAAAAATAGTTATTTGTTATACAAGAGTGAAAAGTTGTTTTTTAACCGCGTGCTCAATTTTGATGACCGAGCAAGCGAAGGATTCTAAAATTGAATCACGAGCGGAGCGAGTGATTCAAAAATTAGAATCCTGAGCGTCAGCGAGGGAATCAAAAGAGCACGAGGTGAAAAATCTTTTCACTCGAGTGCAACACGTAACTTTTCATTCCACCTCAGCGAGGAAATGACTAAATGCAAAAAAAAATCACAAGATTAAATTCAATTCTGTTAATTTCTTCGTCACTAGAATCACTCATTTTAGGTTTTTCACTTATTTTCAATTTTCTTGTTTTTAATCGGTTTTAATTTTAAACAATATGACGTGAAAGAAAATGGTGCGCGCAAAGCAAATTAAAAAAGTACACCAAGAAGGTTACGAGTGTGAGTTTTTAACAAATTAAAAACGATTGTAATTATGGAAATTCGGCACCATAGAGATAGAGAGAGGTACAAGTAAATAGGTTTTAATGATGTTTTGAATTCACAAACTTCATAGACGAGTGATATTTACTAACGTGCACACGATGTTCTAAATTCAATTTACTTTATCCTCTAGAGGATAATAACGGCTTTTACCTTCAGATATCGAAGAGTAAAAATACTCTTTCAGAGATGGTGGGATGAAAATGTAATTTAATTCGGTTTAAGTTGTACTTTGTATTCTATCTTTCAATCGATTATTATGGATGAGTCTCAACTCATCGCTTTTAAATTCTGAAAGTTATTATCAAACGGTTCAATGGTGTTGGCGTGATACGAGTACATTTGACATAACAGTAGCTTAAAAACTTACAAGAGAATATTTAGCTGAACCTTCATTCCAACCACCAACAGCCAATAAAGTTTTCACGGAAGGATTTTTCTGTTTAATTTTACTAAATTTTCGTAAGTTATCTGAAAAGATTGAAAGAAAATTATTTTAATCAAAATATTCATCTCTTATTTTTTTCATTCATATCTTAACTTTATTTTGTGAAGACATCATTGGACTTTGCCCTTTACAGAAGTAAAGACAGCTTTTCTTCGATGCTCAGAGTGCAGAAGTGTCCAGTCCAGTCGCTATTATAAAAGACGTAGCCGTTATAACCGTGGATGCGATATTGAAAAACTGACAATCTCTTTAATCGGTTGCGTAGGTCAGCAGTAGGATTTATGTTTTTGAAAATTCCTCGAGAACTCTTTGATTTCGGGGTAAAAGTAAAGTACTCCATGTCAATCTCCAGGAGGCAAGTTAACTAAGGCGTGAAAAAGTACTGACTCTCTTACTTTATAATAATAATATTGATTGATTACGTTCATCTTTACCCCGTCACTTACCTTTACCCCAATTTTCAGGATAATCCAAATAAGGGTCTAAGGAAATGACGGCTCCCTTTGTATTTATACCCAGGAAGGTATATACAATGTGAGTACATAGCTCAGTGTTTATGTCACTAACATCGAATTTGCCAAGACTGTTTCTGTAGGTTGCCCATGACCCGTAGTAGCAGACGACGCGTTCTGAAATAGAAATAGAAAAGTCTTTTACTCCAGAAAAGCTTTACTGTTTTTGAATAATCAAGAATCGACCACGCTCGATAGCCTATCCAGAAGAATCAGCTAGAACTGGAAAGTTACAATAGATACAATACAGGGACCATACTGAGCAATATATTTTAAGCAATACCTATTACTCAAAAAGACAGTTTGATGTCACGTACGTAGGTAGTTTCTAAAAATATAAGGATTATAATTATTACTCTAAAACACGAAAACAACAATAATTAAACAATATAGCTTTATGCGTTGGCAGTATGAAAAATGAATAAATCTTTATTAATTGGAACATTACATATTTTGGTATACAAATATTTGACAAGGGTGGCACTGTAATAGTATTAACTGTGCTGCAGAATGTAGATAGTATAGCCCAGGAAATTATAGTGTGAAATACTTAAAATATTTTAAAAGGATATTCTAAAACATAAGAAGGAAGAATGACCACTTACTTTCATTTTTTGCAGCCCCGTTTGTTACCACAAACGCACATAAGAAAAATAATATCAATATTTTCTGCATTTCTAAGAACTTAAATTATACGTATGTGCTTGTAAATAGAACAAAGCATGTTCAAGATGCCTATTATATGCAATTCCTTATCAAATCAGAATAGATTATTAGTTGTAGAGCAGTTAACAAACTGATAGCAAAACTACTTCTTCGTAAAGTGAAATTGAAACAGTAGTACTTAAGATTTGTGAAGCATGATCCTATTGAATATGTAAGTTTCCTGCCTAGAGTATGTTCATTGTACTTACCTACACCTTGAAATTTGCCCAGTTACCAAGTTCATAAAATTAGTTCAACAGAACTTTGTAAAGCTTTCGAGCAATGTCCGTTATTAAGCTAATGAATCTCTAACTCTAACAAGTTTTTGGAAACGTAATTCCAACGTATTCCATAAATAGTTCAATACGTAATTTTCAAACGTAGTTCCATAAATAGTTTTGCATAAATTAACTAACTACTTACTTACTTTGTAAATGTATTTGTCATAGAGAAAATATTCTCAGAGAAAAGAGACAGCTATGTTACCCATACAGAGTCCAAAATAGTATATTAATCTGCTTTCCAAATCCATAGTAGTCTGATGACGTCATCGTCATCACGTTTTACTCAAAACGAATCGTACTTTTATATTATACTAATAATGTGTATTTCTAACTAGTTCCAGAGCTGTCCGGGATCTTTAGCGTGTGCTAGTTTTATTTTTTTGGGCTATCAGTAGGTACCAACTTGCTACTCACCTATTCCAAAATCGGTAAAGATATATTCTTCGGATGTAAAAAGTCGGAACAAGATTTCTTGAGCTAAGCAAAAAGCTTGTACATTAACTAGAGAAACACAAGGATATTGAAAAGTTTCGCACCAGCTAACTTGAGTTTTCCTTCGCATAGTTTGTTAAACTTCTGTGGCAAGTGATACTTAGCGTACAGTACTTGGAGCTCTTAGTTTATCGTAGTGTTTTGCCACAATATCCAAATAGTTTGTAACTGAGGTTTCTAGGGCTGTTTTGGGATTTGAATATGTGTCTGAATTTAAATTAATAGTGTATGGCTGGTTAGTCCTGAGCATTTAAAAGCTAGCGCCTAAAGAAGAAGCACAAGTTTCTCTAAGGCAGCTATGAAAGATGTTTTTCTAACGAACAAAAAATTTAATCCCATCTCTCTTTTTCTCTTGAGTTCGGGTCTCATTTCAAGACTGTGTAAGTAAATTTCTCATCGACACCAAAACAATGAGCCGAAGTCAGATTTCAAATACCGTCCTGATAGCAGCATCAAGTCAAAGTGTGAGCGCCACTTGACGACAGCGCCGCTCGATGTTAGTGCCGCTTGCTGACTACAGATGGCGCTGAACCTGTGGCGCGGCAAAGTTGTCTATACGCGTGGTTTTCCGCCATTAATGGCATGACGTCACAATACTGCTTTGGAATTTACATTATAACAACTTCAAAGTCTTTAACCATTCGATACTCAGATTTGCCTTGAGTAGCAAGTGTTACAGAAAGTAGACCTATCTTTATACCTTGGTCGCGAGTGGTTATGGATCTAGTTGTTGTTATATTGTTACATTGCAATTAATTTAATATATCTTATATGTTATTGTGTTTCTTCCTTAATAAATGGTCGAGTCTGTGTATTACATATTGTTAGTTTGCATCTTAAAACCCTATCCATCACCACACGCATGTAGGTCTATTACATCAGAAGTGTTGAAGAATGAAGACGCCCATAATTGGTTTGGTAATCAAAGGATAAACTGTAAGTTTTTGAACATTTCTTTACAAATTACAAATGTGGGTTAACGAAATTAATATAACAGAGGTAAACGCATTGCACTGCCTCTTAGCAGTACTTTATTTATTTATTTATTTCTTTTGAAAGTAGGTAGTTTACGTATGTACTTGTTTATAGTTAACGCTCGATGTGTACAATTTCCTTTGATAGAATTCGGTTAATTTATTTTTTATTATTACCTTCACTTTTCTTTTACATCTTATTACGTATTTAACTAGAACCATAGGGAGAGTAGGTATATGGTTTCTTAGTGTGTTAATTGTCAGAGATGCCGAGCGGTACTTATTCAAGCTAAAAGTTATCTTAAAAGAATTGCTTTTGATTTCAAAGTGACGTTAAAGACAAGCTCAAGTTTACATAGCGGATTCCATGAATAAATATATTGTATTTTCAATTCCGAGAAGTAACACTAAATAGTTACGAATTTATTTCAAATTGTACCTACAATGTTTTTTTTAAATTGAAATTAGTTTTATAACTTTTAAATATCGTAATTTATTTCAAATTGTACCTACAATGTTTTTTTTTAAATTGAAATTAGTTTTATAACTTTTAAATATCGTTTTTCGAACTGAGTTTCCATTAATTACGAATCGTGTTGATACTTGAATCGATTATTCTACATTGTATTAACAGTCCACGTGCGAATAATATTTTTTCGGACTACCTACAATTCTAAAATATATAAACGGTGAGTAACGAAGGTACATAATAATTTACGGATTATATTAGTTGTGGGTTAAAATATTACTTTTGAAATGAAATTAATTTTTCACAAATTAAAATTACACTTAACGATGATTCAGCATATCCAAACTGAATCAATACTGAACAAATAATTACATTAACATTAAAGGTCATCAGTTAACTCTAATTTAGTTTACATTTATTGAATTTTCATTCGGAATGTTACTTCCGGTTTATGAACAAATTTGATTCTTTACATTTAACGAATTGAATATACTTACAATTTGGAACGTTACTTCCGGTTCACGAACAATTTTGATTCTTTACATTTAACGAATTGAATATACAATTTGGAATGTTACTTCCGTTTTAAGAAAATTTTTAGACATTTTCAATTTGAATATTGAAAAATCAGTTTTTACAGTAGTATAACGTTACGATTATTCATTTTACAATAATATCTCGTTACGGTTATTAACGCTTAACGCATTTTGAAACATTTTAATTTAAAACTTGGCAATTGAATTTACACATGAAATTTTAATTGTCTAAATTATTATACTGGACTTTTGAGAAATGAAATATTACGATAAATATACACAAAATATTGTGGCTCAAACGTTCGTAGCATTTTTGGAATCAAACTGTAAACTGTGTACAGCTTTTCGCGTACCATGTGGTATGTCGTAAACCCACTTTACTTGACAATTAACTGTGGCTATGTACATTACTAGATTTACACTACAAAGTTACTTAGTAATTTGTATCAAATGGTTTAATGATGTTTGCATGTACTATAAGGTCACGTGGTATGTAGGAAATCCACTTTGCACAATATACGGTACATTTGATAAAATTTACTTTACGAGCAGACACCAAAGTTACTTAGCAATTTGTATCAAATGGTTTAATGATGTTTGCATGTACCATAAGGTCACGTGGTATGTAGGAAATCCACTTTGCACAATATACGGTACATTTGATAAAATTTACTTTACGAGTTGATACTTTCGCTTTGCGTATCGGTTGCAATGTGAGGGATGAGTAGTACTTACCCTAAGCGGAGATGAGAGTTTACAAATTACAACCGCTTGTTAACGATACAGGGTACATGGTGTACAAAACTAGTGATACTGTATGTGTACATCACTTGTTATAGAAACCATGATACACAAGTACAACGTGTAAGTGGATTATGCCGGCGATTCATCTTGCACGTATTGCGCATTTGTCACATATGCAAGTCGAGAATGAAGCGAAAGGGATTGACATTAGTTATCGAATCATGAATACAATTTTATCATGCGTTGGACGGTGAGCAAAACAAAAGGCCGAGTGTGAGCGAAAAATATTAAGTTTCTTAGTAAAGTATCTGCGCCTTAACTTGTTTTGTTTCATTTGTCTAATGTATTTGCTTTCGAACATAAGATTTCAATATGGTTTCAATCGTTAACATGTTTGACGACCTTTACTGGTCTTCAGATCTCAAGTGGTTTAATCCATATTGTGAATCTTACATTTGCGTTGTCACAAGTTAACCGTTTGTCCCGAATTCATTGTACACATTTGGGATGAACGGATGGTAAACAGAAATTGTAACATTTCGTTTTTTGTTCTCAGCAAATACACCAGACATGAACGCGTTCGGGACGCACGCGTGGTCAGATGGCCGAATGTGAGCGCCACTTCACGACAGCGCCGCTCGATGTTAGTGCCGCTTGCTGACTACAGATGGCGCTGAACCTGTGGCGCGGCAAAGTTGTCTATACGCGTGGTTTTCCGCCATTAATGGCATGACGTCACAATACTGCTTTGGAATTTACATTATAACAACTTCAAAGTCTTTAACCATTCGATACTCAGATTTGCCTTGAGTAGCAAGTGTTACAGAAAGTAGACCTATCTTTATACCTTGGTCGCGAGTGGTTATGGATCTAGTTGTTGTTATATTGTTACATTGCAATTAATTTAATATATCTTATATGTTATTGTGTTTCTTCCTTAATAAATGGTCGAGTCTGTGTATTACATATTGTTAGTTTGCATCTTAAAACCCTATCCATCACCACACGCATGTAGGTCTATTACAAAAGTATGAAGTATAACTCGGAATTCTTTAATTCCAAAGAAATAATATTGGATACATGTTGATCCACTTCTAGGTACCAAAAATCAGACTGTGGGAATCGGTTACAAAATTTATCAAGAACATTAAATTGAGGACAAAGCACTCGAATAATGATCATGACAAGTATTGTTTCTTCGTAGCACTTGTAATAAATCTAATAATAATCAATGTCCTCCAATAAAATCAGTTTGTCCGGGGTAGTCCCTAGCACAAGTTAAATTTTCGACTATTTAAAATGTAAAAGGTTAGATACCTCTAACTTTCAGAGCTATGTATAATACCTATGCATTTTGAGTAACTAAATATCCCTTGCTTTAATGATAAAAGAAAACTTCATGAGGAAATCTGATACTTATCTATAACTAGATGAATCCCGCGACTTCGTCCGTGTGGATTTAAGTTTATGATCCCGCAGGAACTCTTTAATTTTCCAGGATAAGTATGTCCTCGCCGGGATGGAAACTACCCCTGTACCAAATTTCACCAAAATCGGCTAAACAGATGGGCCGTGAAAGCGTAACACACAGAAAGACAGTCAGACAGACACACTATCGCATTTATAATATTAGTATGGATATTATAGTGTAGTATGGATGTTCTCAAAGGTGTCTAAAGTTTGGCATACACACTTGGCCATAGAAATGGATTATGGCCTACACTTACAGTTATACCCTTCTCATTCTGAGAGGAGACTTGTGTTCAGTAGTGAGCCGGCATTGGGTTGAAGTGAGATTATCAACGACCTCAATTTACATAGACGGGCCCTGTCAAACCAAGAATGTGGACGTATTTTACTAAAGCCATCTATAGTCTGAAAAGCGGGACCGCGCTATGGCGGGGACAAGGACAGGCTTATACAGGTGTGGAGCGTGCTCTACAGGTCGGATGCCCAATTTTTTTCTATGAAAGGGCCCATCTAGTACCTACATAATATCGATGGTTAGTATAGATAAAGAAAACAAATGGATAGTATCGACTAAAATTGTCTCATTTATTCAGTAATCAATATGCAAATTGTGATGAATGGGGCATCGATTAATTTGCGAACGTTTGGATTAGTACGATTCCGATCGGTGAGTGCTTTCCATTCAAAATATCTCCGTTGAGAGTTTCTCTGCGATTGGATAAAAATGGATGATTTCACGTGTACATTGTGTACATATAATGGAAGTGTCGCGGTAGGTATTAGAAATTAGATTTATTTTAGAACTTACACGTATAAGTAAGGCTTTTGAAATGAGGAGTAACTTCTCAGTAGAATTTATTTTTCTAACTGGTACTTAGCAGAGTTTTGATAAGTAAGAAGATAACGTTACTGGGACAATATACGATTTGGGATAATTTAAGGGTTTTAGGGCACAGGTCCAAATCAATCCTGGATCTTTAATGGTGTTCCACTAAACGTTAGTCTAACTGGTATTACAAGCTTTTTGTAGCATAAGTGGCAGAAATTATCGTTACTAAAATAAAGTTAAGGATTCTATTTTAGGTATATAATGTTTTTATGGCACAGTTCCAAATCAATCCCTGGACCTTTATGTCTAACTAGCTGATTCCCGGGCCTTCGTCCGCGTGGTTTAAGTTTTTTTATTCCCACGGGAACTCCTTAATTTTCCGGGATAAAAAGTAGCCTATGTCACTCTCGGTCCTCAACTATACCCGTGCCAAAAATCACGTCGATCCGTGACTCCGTTGCAGCGTGATTGTAGGACAAATCAACAAACAAACACACTTTCGCATTTATAATATTATTAAGTGTGATGTGATGGGGTTCCAAAGAAACGTTGGTAAGTACGTACGTTTTATTTTCGTTTCCGGGTACCAAGCATTCACGATACAAATAATAATATGTTATTAGGCGAACTATGTACGTTATTTCCCCAGATTAGTTCATCCTGCTCGAAGGCCTCAGATTTCCCACGGGATTTACAGGCGTTTATTAGCAGAAATACACCACTGATTTATTTTTCCACACCTGCGGTTAGACTTTAATCCGCTATTGGAGGTTTTATTATTGTTGTCTTCGTGTTCCCGGAGGAATTTGTATTTTTGGACTTAGTTATAATTTTGATGCAGAGAAAATGAAAATCGTCGCATTGGAATTTGTGTATTAAAATGCTTGGATGGATGGCTTACAAAGGTGGAATTACATTACCGGTAGTACAGTTGCATGATACATATTATTATATTGAATAAGTTATGTAACAGTTATCGTTTAACATAAAAGCAAAATTGATTGCTCATGTCAGGGTTTGTTAACTTTGAACTAAAATTTGACCATTAACCTTAATCATAGATGTAATCTGTATGAATTGGTGTTTAAAGAGCAACGGCGAACATCAATATTATTGAGAAATAGTACATTGTTCACCGAGGGGAGAAAGTAACCGATTACTATCGAGGGTGTAGTTTGAGGCCCGAGGCGTAGCCGAAGGGCCGCAATACACGCGAGGTAGGAATCGTACTTTCTACCGAGTGATACATAGTGCTTTATACTATACCTGCCAGGAAAATAAGCGATAATTAGTGATCAAACGAACTTACAAAGTGAAGTTCTATCATAATAATATATGAGTCGCTTCATTCGAAGCTTCACTATCACAACTAGACTACATTTTGAGGATTATTGCAATATAGATTTAGATATCGACAATCGACATCGATATCGATATCGACAATCGGCATCGATTTGGACAATCAACATCGATATCGACAATCGACAATCTTCATCGATATCGATAACGACAGTCGAAGTCAATATCGACAATCGACTATCGACATCGACAATCGACATCGATATCGACAATCGACATCGATATCGACCATCAAAATCGGCATCGATTCGACATTCACCTTATTTGACTTTTCTATGTCAAATATGGTGAAGCTGCTTCTAATATTATATCCATAAGGTAAGACATACCTATTATATCCAAATTCTCAACGTCCATACCATATTTACTTAAAATTAAAACACACACTTCATACACTTTTTCTCCCCGCTTAGCACGTTAGAAATGAAATTTCATACATTTTTTCCTCCCGCTTATTTGGTCTGTAGCAATGACGTACTTTCTACCTCGTTTTGACAAAAGCAAGAGTGTACTTTCCGAGCGGGTGTAGTATAATAGTAGATTATTAACCAAGGGGATAAAGCAGTGTCTTCTGTCGCGGGTGACGATTTAAATCGCGAGCGTAACGAAGGACTCGAGGTTTACTCCCGAGCGTAGCGAGGGTGTTAAAAACTTAAATCACGAGCGAAGCGAGGGATTTAAGACGAGTCCTGAGTGTAGCGAGGGATTTAAGTTCACCCAAGACTAAGACAGCTTTATCACCGAGGAAAATACTCTACTTTTCGTACCATTTGCGAAAAAATTAACACAATAATAATATGAGATAAGCATTTATTAAAAAAAAATGACAATTTTTTTTTTTTTTATCCACTACAAGTTAGCCCTTGACTCTCACCTGATGGTAAGTGATGATGCAGTCTAATATGGTAGCGGGCTAACCTGTTAGGGGCATGGCAGTTATATTAAACCCATCCCCCTATTCGGTTTTTACACGGCATCGTACCGGAACGCTAAATCGCTTGGCGGCACGTTTTTGCCGGTAGGGTGGTAACTAGCCACGGCCGAAGCCTCCCACCAGGCTAGACCAGGGAAAATTCAGAAATTATAAATTCCCAAATTGATCCTGCCGGGGATCGAACCCGGGACCTCCGCACGTTAAGACAACAGCGCTACACACTGCGCCACGGAGGTCGTCAAAAAGTAAAAAGTCAAAAGCGAGAGAGTTACAAATAACGTGTATGTATTTGAAGAAAACAAAAACGCGGCAAATTCCTAGACTAATATTTTTTTGTCGGAAAAGCAAAGGCATCAAGCTCATACGGCCTCGTCGGTTTTCGTCATTTTATTTAATAATCAATTTTTGTATTGTATTGTATATTCTTTATTGTACACCACAAAAACAAAAACGAAACAGATAACAAATATGAAAACTTAAGACGTAGGTACAATAAGGCAAATAATCAATTTTATTTAATAAATGCGTATTCCTTTTTCAAAAAGATGTTGCTTTATATACAAACTCAATGGTGTAAACACAGATGTAGTTCAGTATACATTTCGGTAAGTATTCCAAATTTAAATCACATTCTCCCCCTAGAGGATGAATGAAATTCAGTACAATTTTCTTTCCCTGTTTTTAACAGATTAAAAATGACTATTGTTAAGTTCGCTTTTTGTGGCATAGAATGTCACTTTTTTGAGCAAGTGGTACGAAAAAATAATTATGTACACGTATGAAAAAAATATGTTTTTATAAGCGTCGAAAATGAAGCTCACAGAAGCTAGATTTGTTTTTAATGAACCTAGAAAAAAAAGATATTTCGTTTTAAAGTTTTGTAGGTACTTATATGTGGTAATATCACTTACTACTATTACCTATTCTGTGATATCACTTCTAAAAATGACAACCGGAAGAAAGCCACAAAAACAAAGACACAGACAGATGACAACCACAGACCAGTAAAACATTCGGCACAACCACAGACAATCAGCATCAGTGCTGCCATAATATTCTTTCAATTATTAACATTCTGTTAGAGATTATTAAATAATGTATGCAAGAAAATTCACTTAAATAATATAAAATACACTAAAAAAAGAGCAATACTATTATTTATGCAAACATTAATCAGACGAAATAATTACAATTTTTAAAACGATACAAAATAATCTACCAATTTAGATATATTCTGCTACTAGGTAGATTATACATAAAATGGTAACACTAAACTGAGAAACGGGAATTAAAAATAATCAAAAAAGATTCCCTAAATATTTTATTTTTTTACCTAGGTTCAATTAATTAATTATGGTGAATACTTACTTGATAAAATTTAAAAAAATAAGCAAATTCCTTTCGTCTTTACCTTACTTGTGTACAGTAAATGTGGTCAATTCTAATTTCGCCGTTGCTCCATAATATTACAGTCTGTCATGCAGCAACTGAACCTTATACTACTTATCTATTAACTTTTTCTCTATTACCTATCTTCTCGATTATATTTCTCTTGTTCCGTCCATTGACTAAAGTATATAGTGAAAAATTCTATAATTCACCAATCTCGTAGTCGCTTTAGCTAGATCGTTCTATTTTAAACGTTTCCAATTTTTATCTTGTACATTAAAAATAATTATTAAGCTAATAATTTTGCACATTTAAACGAAGGCTTGAAATGGCTCATCAGAATTTCACTGACCGCATGAAATTAATTGGTCTCTTTCGTCTTTGGCCCTGTCGTTGTGTTTTGAGAGGACAAAATTAACTATTCAAGGTCCAAAGGTTGTATTTTCTAGTTACTCGTATGTTTAAACTGCAGAATAGATATTTTTATTTTAAACATTTTGTTACAGAAAAAAAATGTTTCATACATATTAACCGGTCATATTATGCTTCATCGTTGTCTTTAAGTAATTATAGGATTTTAGAGATTGAAAGCTTGGCCAATTCTGTATTTAACACAATCTCTAAAGTAAACTAAAATGTCAGGATTAAGAGGATCGTCTAGTTGTTAATTTTCATACAAAAAGCGATAACGGTTTTCTTCCCGTTAATGTTGTCCAATTTTCATAATTTTTAGAAATGTTGCAGATACAATGAAGAACTATGCTCGTACGTTTTAATTTTAAAAAAATATTGCTTATGTTAAAAGTTATTAGCGTCTAAATATCCATATTTTTGACCTAAAAACTTCCTCGAGTATTTTAATTTTTTAAAATTTAACTAAACTAAAATACTAAAAGAATAAAACGTACGAGCCTAGATTAAGGTGTACTGAATCTAATGAGACCAAAATTGTCTAATTAAGTAAACGTTTGGGGGGGTAAAAACGTTATCACCCGAAACAATATTTCCAGAATAAAATGTAGGCATATGCCTACTAGACTTGCAACTCCCTCTATCGCACGATACGGAGAAGGCAGCGAAGCGTTGTGAAACAGATAGCATTATTGAAAATACCTACTCGCGTCGCGTTTTGTCACTAGATTTAAGAGGATCGTCTAGAAGAGGATCGTTTTAGAGGATTGTCACTAGACGATCCTCTTAAATCTAGTTCTGTCCTTTCCGCAGGGAGTATTATGACGGGTTAGCAATATTTTTAATTCTGTCAATTTAGTTTAGTTTAGAGATTGTACCTACTCAAGTAAACAGTAAGTTTTTCAGCGACTGGTATTTTAAAATCTCAAAATTATTAAAAATTATTTAAAGAAAGTTAAGAATCCAGCTTTAGTAAATTAATGTTCTCAAGGAGAATTTATGAGCATATGAGCATCGTCCCTATAGGTACCATGTATATTTGTTGTTATGTTCAACTAGATTTAATGAATGATTTTTGACGACCTCTGTGGCGCAGTGTTGAGCGCTGTTGTCTTAACGTGCGGAGGTCATGGGTTCGATTCCCGGCAGGGTTAATTTGGGAATTTATAATTTCTGAATTTTCCCTGGTCTGGCCTGGTGGGAGGCTTCGGCCGTGGCTAGTTACCACCCTACCGGCAAAGACGTGCCGCCAAGCGTTCCGGTACGATGCTGTGTAGAAACCGAATAGGGGTATGGGTTTAATATAACTGCCATGCCCCTTACAGGTTAGCCCGCTACCATCTTAGACTGCATCATCACTTACCATCAGGTGAGATCGCAGTCAAGGGCTAACTTGTAGTGGATAAAAAAAATTGATGACGTCAGAAAAAAACAGATTAAGCATCTCTTCCAGTAAAACATCAATAAAAGTACCTATGTCTTTGATATCAAATTTTCAGCAGTTAACGAGCCAATCACGGCTCTTTGATGCCGGTGCGTAACGATCTACGGCGCCGAAATTTTTTCACATGCAAATTCATCTCATTCGATGCATACAAAAACCAAAGTACACGATGAGTTTTCCTTTATATTTAGCTAGCCATTCAAGGTTACGTTTAAACTTGTCTCTTTACTCCTGGGACACCCCAGATAGTAAACGTTTTCACGTTTGCACACTGTCTCTGACAGTAGATTGTATACGGGGAAGTTTTTACTTAAGCAACAGCGGTTATGACCCACAAAGTATTTTGCAAAATAAATTATATAATAAGAATATATAATAAATATTTACTACTTCGCTATGAAGACAGGACAAGACTGGACCTGTGCCCATTAGCTCTGGTTACTTTGGCCATTTCAGTGGTGACAGTCGTGGTTTAGACCGGCTTCTTATTCGGGTGGTCGAGATTCAATCCCCAGGTCCAATTCCAATTTTTTTTAATCCACTACAAGTTAGCTCTTGAATGCGATCTCACCTGATGGGAAGTGATGATGCAGTCTAAGATAATAGCGGGCTAACCTGTTAGGGACATGGGAGCTATATTAAACCCATACCCCGATTCGGTTTCTACACGGCATCGTATTGAAACGCTAAATCGCTTGGCGGCACGTCTTTGCCGGTAGGGTGGTAACTAGCCACGGCCGAAGCCTCCCACCAGGCAAGTTCACGTACGTCTATATTTTAGTAGATACGTGTGTTTTAATAAATTTATTAATATGACTGTTTTAAAGGTGAAGGCAAATATCGTGGGCAAACCTGCATGCCCCACCCTATAGTTCTTCATAAAGTTCTCAAAAGTGTATGGAGTCCACCAAAACGCACTTGGTCAAGGAGGTGTATATTTGGCCATATAGTAGGTACGTGGTGTACGTACCTACTATATGGCCAAACCCTCCTCATTCTGAGAAGAGACGTGCTCAGTAGTGAGCCTGCAATGGGGTAGAGTAATAATGATGAGGCTACATTCTAGGCTAGGCTAGGCTGTTAGTTTGGATTTGCGATTTCAAGTAATAAATAAGCGTATTTTGTAACTTTTTTTTGTTTTCGGGGGGAAATCATCTTAAGATACCCGACTTCCTGGGGGGAAATCGGGTTATGTAAGATTTCTACCTACTAAAACCCCCTCGGTGGCCGACCTTAACGCAAAATTTAAAAAAAAATCAAAATTCAAATGTTTTTATTCAAATAAACTTTTACAAGTGTTTTTTAATTCAAATAGACAAATCGTCGAATGAATTTACCACTGGTTCGGAATAACATTCCTACCGAGAAGAACCAGCAAGAAACTCGGCGGTTGCTCTTTTGAAAAAAAGTCATCATTTACAATTTAATTAATGTATACTATACATAAGTAACCGCTGTCCTTAGCATTGCTGGAGCGAATGGAGCGAATCAAATTAATGCTCTTTTGTCATTTACGTAATCTTCAACAGTATAAGCTTTTTTCAAAAGCATAGGTACTTTTAATGGATTTCTTAAACTTGTGTAAAGGCAAGTTTAAAATCCCGGGATAATAAATAAGCATGTTGGCAGGCTCCGAAATCTCTTAAGAACGCATCGGTGCCTCCCTTGTGCGATGCCCATATAGGGCTCATCTCGGAGTCCTGGAGAAGTCCCCTCATTACCCGGACCTGTATATGAGGTAGGTATGGCTGCTTGTCGGCCACAGCAAGCTGCCATCTTCCCAGGGTCGTATTTTGTACCCACGTTAAAGTAAACCACAAGTTCGAGTAAACTTTTCAATAACCGTACATTTTCTAATTTGAAATACAAAATGTTGCTAGTTCGCAAACTTCGGTCGGAGGTAGTGAAATTCATGAGTAATTATTGGAAGTATCGCTTACACTTCATAGTAAAATGTTACAATGTATTGTGTTTGTTCATATAATAAACTTTACTTGCTTGGAAGAATCGAAGATACCTACTTTGAGTAAAGAAAGAGGGGTTGAGTTGATTGTTGATTCTCTCAGAGAGAGAATTTCCTATAATATTATTGGTAAGAAAGTCATACAGCACAAGAGTGTCCAGAAAAAAATATAAAATAGCTTTAACCGTGATATTGATTAATGATTAGCCTAGTGGATTTCAGAATCCTATTCGGAAGTCTGGGATTCGATATTCTAAGATGTGCTTTGAAACAATTGAATATCTGCTAACAGAGTTATCAACTATTATTTAATCTGTGGTAAGGTTCTTAAAAGTGTGTTAGTATGTTAGCCAGCGTGGTGGTTTACTGCCTGAACCCTTCAGATTATGATAGGGAAACTCGAGCTCCGCAGTAGTCCGACGATCGTTGATGGTTATAACGATGATGATTAATTATTATGATGATCTCTTTAGAGTTTAGGATGTGAACACGACCATGGTGTTTTTAGGTTTTGTGGGTGCAGTGGTGGGGGTTGTGGTCTGAAAAGTGGGATGTGATATCGCAACTGACGTATCATTGAACTAGCTGATGCCCGCGACTTCGTTCACGTGGTTAAATTTTTTTTTATTCCCGAGGGAATTCCTTAATTTTCCGGGATAAAAAGTAGTCTATGTCACTCTCCAGGTCATCAACTATACCCATGCCAAAAATCACGTCGATCCGTCGCTCCGTTGCGCCGTGACTGAAGGCAAACCAACAAACCAACAAACCAACAAACAAACACACTTTCGCATTTATAATATTTGTATGATTAATTTTTTTTGTTTCAGTTCAGTATCCAATCGAAAAATACAGTGAATATTTGGCAAAAAGGATACCAGTTCAGTAGAAAAGGAGAACGCTGTTTATAAGATAATAGTTATTTGTTATACAAGAGTGAAAAGTTGTTTTTTAACCGCGTGCTTAATTTTGATGACCGAGCAAGCGAAGGATTCTAAAATTGAATCACGAGCGCAGAGAGTGATTCAAAAATTAGAATCCTGAGCGTCAGCGAGGGAATCAAAAGAGCACGAGGTGAAAAATCTTTTCACTCGAGTGCAACACGTAACTTTTCATCCCACCTCAGCGAGGAAATGACTAAATGCAACAAAATCACAAGATTAAATTCAATTCTGTTAATTTCTTCGTCACTAGAATCACTCATTTTAGGTTTTTCACTTATTTTCAATTTTCTTGTTTTTAATCGGTTTTAATTTTAAACAATATGACGTGAAAGAAAATGGTGCGCGCAAAGCAAATTAAAAAAGTACACCAAGAAGGTTACGAGTGTGAGTTTTTAACAAATTAAAAACGATTGTATGGAAATTCGGCACAATAGAGGTAGAAGTAAATAGGTTTTAATGATGTTTTGAATTCACAAACTTCATAGACGAGTGATATTTACTAACGTGCACACGATGTTCTAAATTCAATTTACTTTATCCTCTAGAGGATAATAGCGGCTTTTATCATCAGATATCGAAGAATAAAAATACTCTTTCCGGGATGGTGGGATGAAAAATAAATTACTATGTACTAAGTACGTTACTAAATTAAAATAAATTAGGTACCCTACAGATATTTAAATATTTTTTCTTAAATTAAAGTAGGTAGGTACTTTATATCTTTGCTTATAAGAATAATTAATCACCTTTGGGTGTACCTCGTTTCAAAAATAATACCATAAAATTCCCCATCTTCCTTGGCCTATTATTCTAAACCAATATTTAACGGGCCGTTTCCCCTAAATCGCGCTAAAACACGACCTCGAAATTGAAACCAGGACAATAATTTGTGTAACAAGCGGGGGTTCAAGCAAGCAAACAATTCACTCAACAAATTCAGTACACACCGGTAAACAAATTAAAATATCTTCAAAAACAAATTATACTCAGTGGAACGGCGCGTGTGACAAGTTTAGGGAACCGCGCCGCAAGGAGCTGTCGCCTTGTTTTCTTTATTTGCAAGTATTCAGGTTTTTTGGAGTTTACCTGCTTATAAATCGATTTTCGTATAGGTATAAGCCCGGAGTATGAAAATTTATGGGGAGTAAAATCAAACTTTCTCCGTTACGTTATTTACTTTATGTTTCCATGGTAACACTTGTTTATGTTTCCATGGTAACACTTTTGATTCGTAAGGAGTAAACTCCAGTCGTGCGTCGGAGCTGACACACACATTTTTTTTAAAGATCCTTTTCAAGTTTATTGAAACCTTTATCTGCGAAGACAACCTTTATGCAAAATCTTAAACCAGATCCACTGAGCTACAGTAGCTAGTTCGACTTACCATTATTATGACTAGTTAGTTCAATCGGTTAAACTAAGGTTACTTTTTAACAGTTGTTCAACTTCAGATTTGTCATACGTCTTATCATTAAGTTTATGGGTATGACAGTTTTTCACATAAGTATTCCTCATAAATAAGGGTCGTGTATCCACCCAGTAGCCACACATAATGGTGGGGTAAATGTGAAATTATGGGATAGAATCGTGAATGCATTTGAAATCAAACCCCCAAACCATCGAAACTCAGCAACACAACAGACATAGTCATTTCGTTGATTTGGTTAAAGTACTTCGGCTATAAAATATATATTTTTTTATTTTTTATTTTATTTATCTACTTTATTTATCACAGTAAATCTCCCAATGAAAGCCCTGCCTAAATTTATATATCAATGGAGGATTCAATTAGGCAAACAATTCAGTTAGCGAATTTCGTACACTTCGGTAAGCAAATTAAAACATCTCGGAAAACAATTACCAATTCATTACCTCGAAGAAAGGTGCGTGTGACAACATTTTAGGGGAACAAGAAGTTTTAAAGGACTTTACGTCCCATTTTCTGAATCTTTGAACTACATACTGATGAAGGCTCTAAAATACCCTAGTTATCTATCTGATATTTGATAACTAAGTTAGTCATCAAATCTCAGTCTAATGGCTGGCTTTTTCATGAGGAGCAACTACCACACACCTGATTCTCCACACCGCCACAACACACTTCAGAGAATGGGTGATTTATAAGATTGATTGCACGCTTTTTAAGCCTTTAAGCTATGTATGGGCTTTTGTCGTCGGCTGTACAGTTTGGTAGGAAAGTTTACACCGTTTCAGAGCTCTGCTACGCATCCTTGCACGGCTCATATTATTCCTAATACATTCAAACGTATGGTGGAAACGCAAGAACGGAAAAAAAAAATCGTATAGAATTTAACTATCTATGTTAAGATGTCATAGTAAAATTCGTAGAGTGCGTTTCATCAGAGATGTGCGAAGAAAATAGGCCGTGCAAGGATGCGTCTAATTCACGCTACCTACCGTACCGTCTACCGTTACCACCCAAGCTGTACAGTCGACGTCAAACGTCCATTCATGATGATTATCTTAAAACCAATAGGTACACAAAAATTCGAATATCTGGCACGTTTTGTTAAACATTTTCGTTAGAGGAAAAAATATATCTACAGTATCAACTACGTTTTGCATGAACAAGAAAATAAGGTCACGCTTAGCTAAGCGCTTTGAAATAACACATGTAGTAAAATTTGCATGCTTATCTCCGCAACGAGAGATAAGTCGCAATGCAAATCGGAGATTGGAGCCAACACTGATTTGCATAATTATATAATTCGATATTTGCGCATTTCCTACGAGTAAAAGCACAGTAGAAACATTTTTGGAATGTTCCGAATGAGACGGGATAACTAACAATAAAATTATTGCTTTTCGGGTGCATTTTATTTCAGGGAGAAGGAAGCGAATTCTTAATCGACCTGCAGATCTCACGCAACTGTGGTTCCACAACAAGAAATCAACATTATGAGATTCTTAGGCTGGCCGCAAATCTTATGAGTCTGTGTAATTTAATGGTTCCTTTTCCTTAGTGACAGCGCATAAGTACGAATCCACACTCAAAAATCCAATTTCAAAATCCTGCAAATAGCATGCGCATTTTGATTCTCCATGGTGGCGTGGATCACCCTACACTAAAGGCCTTAGCACTATTAGGATTAATATACCCTACTAGCTGATGCCCGCGACTTCGTCCGCGTGGATTAAGGTTTTTTGGTTCCCGCGGGAACTCCTTAGTTTTCCGGGATAAAAAGTAACCTATGTGTTAATCCAGACTATAATCTATCTCTGTACCAAATTTCATCCAGATCCGTTCAGCCGTTCTGGCGTGATTGAGTATCGAACATTCATTTGAGGTTTCGCGGGATCTATTTAATTTTCCGGGATAATAAGTAGCCTATTATTCCAGACTATTATAATCTATACTCTTTGCCAAAGTTCATCAAAATTCGTTCAACCTTTCTGGAGTGATTGAGCGTCATTCATTCGCGTGGCATAAGTTTTTTTCAATCAACACAGGCACTCCTTTATTTTCCGGGATAAAAAGTAGCCTATATTACTATCCCACGGTATAATCCCCCTATAATGGTGAAACACGTACTTCTCCATATTTTACCGAAAGCCCAAATGCTAAGTTTCATGGCTATAACTTGAGAAATGAAGGATTTTCATACAAATTTTCAACCCCTATTTTATCCCTTTTAGGGGTGAAATTTTGAAAAACTGTGGCACACATACTTCTTTATTTTTTACCGAAAGCCTAAGTAGGTACCAAGTTTATCTTGAGAAATGAAGGACTTTCATACAAATTTTCATCCCCTATTTCACCCGTTTGAGGGTAGAATTTTGAGAAACTGTGAAACACGTATGTTTTCATTTTTAAACCTCAACTCATATACCAAGTTTCATGGCTATAACTTGAGAAATGAAGGATTTTCATACAAATTTTCAACCCCTATTTTATCCCTTTTAGGGGTGAAATTTTGAAAAACTGTGGCACACATACTTCTTTATTTTTTACCGAAAGCCTAAGTAGGTACCAAGTTTATCTTGAGAAATGAAGGACTTTCATACAAATTTTCATCCCCTATTTCACCCGTTTGAGGGTAGAATTTTGAGAAACTGTGAAACACGTATGTTTTTATTTTTAACCCTCAACTCATATACCAAGTTTCATGGCTATAACTTGAAAAATGAAGGACTTTCATACAAACTTTCAACCCCTATTTCACCCCTTCAGGGGTAAAATTTACAAAAACTGTGAAATACGTATTTCTTCATTTTTAACCGGTAGCTTGTATACTAAGTTTTATCGATATAACTTGAGAAATGACGGACTTTCATACAAACTTTCAACCCCTATTTCACCCCTTTGAGGGTAGAATTTTAAAAAACTGTAAAACACGTATGTTTTCATTTTTAACCCGCAACTCATATACCAAGTTTCATGGCTATAACTTGAGAAATGACGGACTTTCATACAAACTTTCAACCCCTATTTCACCCCTTCGGGGGTAAAATTTACAAAAACTGTGAAACACGTACTTCTTTATTTCTTACCGAAAGCCAAAATACCAAGTTTCGTTGATATAACTTGTAAAACATCTTGAGAAATGAAGGACTTTCATACCAACTTTCATCCCTTATTTCACCCCTTTGGGGGTCGAATTTTCAAAAATGGTGAAATACGTACTTCTTTATATTTAACTGAAAGCCCAAATGCTAAGTTTCAAATTAAGGACTATCATACAATTTTTCAACCCCTATTTTACCCCTTTGGGGGTGGAATTTTGAAAAACTGTGAAACACGTACTTCTTTATTTCTTACCGAAAGCCAAAATACCAAGTTTCGTTGATATTACTTGAGAATATCTTGAGCAATGAAGGACTTTCATAAAATCTTTCATCCCCTATTTCACTCCTTCGGGGGTAGAATTTTCAAAAACTGTGAAACACGTATTCCTTCATTTTCAATCGGTAGCTCGTATACCAAGTTTCATGGATATAACTTGAGAAATGACGGACTTTCATACAAACTTTCACCCCCTATTTCACCCCCTTAGGGGTGGAATTTTGAAAGATCCTTCCTTAGTGGGCGCCTACGTCACAAAAGGAACCTACTGTCAAAATTTCAAGTTTCTAACCTCAGCGGTTTAAGCTGTGCGTTGATTAGATAACGATTTTATGTATATATAGATATAGATAGATAGATTAGAGCCTTAAGAGGGACGAGTGGCCTAGTTGCGACAACACAATTAGTCGATTGCGATTGTTAAGCAACTTTGACTCAACTCGGTAGGTAAATGGATGGGTGACCGAATTTGGTAGTTCGAATTTGGCCTTTTCGTTCCCTCCGTGCCTCGGAGAGCACTTTAAGCCGTCGGTCTCGGTAATGATCAATAATATCCGATAATATTCGTTAGCAACCTAAGAGTTGAAATAGTACTCTTAGTCGAGTCGTATGCGGATTGACCTGGATCTCCATCAAATTATTATCTCAAGAAAAACCCCTACCATTATGTGATTAAAGGAGTCACGACCCTCAGCAATGAAGAATACATACGACGCAGAGAGAGAGAGAGAGAGAGAGAGAGAGATTAGAGCCTTTTAACCATTATAGAGACTGCTGTGGAATATTTTACGGCCAGTCTAAATATGGTGAACGCGTAAAATGCGAATGAATTTAATATTTCAGGTACACGAAGTCTTAGGAAAATTTCGGTGTAGGTATGTGTATTTTACTTCGTCACATGAATTCGTCGAAGTTTGAACGTTTCGCATGAATTATTCTCGTCTCGTTTCGTCTTTTAATTTAAATTTGGAAGTCACCCCATTCCAGTTAAAACTTTTTCGCTTTGATTCAATTAAAGTTCTATTTTGAGAACCTTTTTGTCCACGTCACTGATTAGAATTACAACGGCTAAACGCCCTCAATCAATTCAATTCGATCAAGGCAATCGCGTCTCTAGATTCGATTCTCGGCAGGGGCAGTTTGGAAATGTATAATTTCTGTATTGCCACCGCGTGGGATGGCAGCTAAGTCTGTATTTGTGTGAAGAAATAAAAATGTTAAAAAGATATATAAAAACCGGCCAAGTGCGAGTCGGACTCGCGCACCGAGGGTTCCGTACAAACCTGTAGTAAGTTTTACGATTTATGACGTATTAAAAATTAAAATTACGTTTGTTGTATGGGAGCCCCCCTTTAATATTTACTTTATTGATATTTAATTATTTATTTTGAAAGGTAATATATACAAGTTAATATTCTGT
This sequence comes from Erebia ligea, assembly GCA_917051295.2. NCBI lineage: Eukaryota > Metazoa > Arthropoda > Insecta > Lepidoptera > Nymphalidae > Erebia > Erebia ligea. The sequence goes on along the minus strand of OU785221.1, from coordinate 16,500,736 downwards.
GAAAATTTTAACCGTCTATACCTGTTACCGTTTTTAATATTGAGCAAAAAAATACGAAAAAAACACGTTTATTGTATGGGGACCCCCCTTAATATATATATATTTTTAATTTTTAGTATTTGTTGTTATAGCGGCAACGGAAATACATCATTTGTGAAAATTTCAGCTTTCTAGCTATCACGGTTTATGAGATACAGCCTGGAGACAGACAGACAGACAGACAGACAGACAGACAGACAGACAGACAGACAGACAGACAGACAGACAGCGGAGTCTTAGTAATAGGGTCCCGTTTTTACCCTTTGGGTACGGAACCCTAAAAAATCAACGCGTGACGCTCGCCCGACTTTGACACAGTGTGAAAACAATTTTGAAGTGAAACTAAAAAGAGACAAACATATTCTTATATAGGATTTAGCCTGCGAGAGAATGAGATAGAATACAAGTTATATTTAACTCATTCACTCGTAGGTTACTTTTCTGAAGTTTCACTTCTGCCGTGTGAATTGCACACACACACTTTTTTTTTTTAATTTAATAATAATGTCTACTTGACCAAATTTCGGTCACGAAGACCAATCTCCACAGAGATTAGACATCTGCGTGGGCCATAATATTATTATAGCGCCTGCGCAGACAGCTAGGTGTACTCGGCTCCCTTACTCTCATAGCTTAATGGGACGGAAAGTCCGACAACCGGAGAGAGATCAGGCGTAGGTTTTTTAGATTAACATTGGATTTGGAAGAAGAAATTAGCATTCAAATGGCACAGAAAAGAAATCAATCTAGAAGAAAGTTAAAAAATATATACCTAGACCATTGAATTATATGTACAAGTACTTAGTACATAATACCTCAATGACCTAGACGAAAATTTTCCCGGAAAATAGGAAAGAATCCTCGCTATATGTGCCTGTATTCCAACATTGTTGGTGTTTAGTGGAACGGCCAAAATCGTCATCCATCGGTTTTCTGCGGATAAATGGCTAAAAGGAAATCTTATTTTTCCGTCGGCCTTTTTCAGGCGGTATATTTTGGCACATCTACGTGCATTGAGAATTGTAGGTTGGAAGCTTCAATATTTTATCATTCCAACCCATTGGCGACTAACTACTGGAAACGAGTCTCCTCTCAGAATGCGGAGGGTTTGGCCTTAGACCACCACACTGGCCAAGTTTATTTTTTATTCACAACAAGTAATGTAGCCTTTGACTGAGATCTCATCTGATGGTAAGTGATGATGATGTCTAAGATGGTAGCGGGCTAACCTGTTAGGGGCATGGCAGTTATATTAAACCCACACCCCTAATCGGTTTCTACACGGCATCGTACCGGAACGCTAAATCGCTTGGCCGTACATCTTTGCCGGTAGGATAGTAACAAGCCACGGCCGAAGCCTCCCACCAGGCCAGACCAGGGAAAATTCAGAAATTAGAAATTCCGAGGTCGTTGGAGTAGGTTTCCTCACAATGTTTTCCTTCACCGGTGTGAAGTGATATCCGAAAAGTGAGTTGCGTGCCCGGGGAACCCCCGACCACCCGAAAAGGAGGCTGGGCGTCAACAACCAGGCAATACCCCTTATAGCATCTATGTAGGTATAGTAAAGCTTATTTTTTTATAGGTTTAAGAGGGTTAAGAGGTTTTTGACGACCTCCGTGGCGCAGTGTTGAGCGCTGTTGTCTTAACGTGCGGAGGTCCCGGGTTCGATCCCCGGCAGGGTCAGTTTGGAAATTTATAATTTCTGAATTTTCCCTGGTCTGGTCTAGTGGGAGGCTTCGGCCGTGGCTAGTTACTACCCTACCGGCAAAGACGTGCCGCCAGGCGAATTAGCGTTCCGGTACGATGCCGTGTAGAAACCGAATAGGAGTATGGGTTTAATATAACTGCCATACCCCTAACAGGTAGCCCGCTACCATCTTAGACTGCATCGTCACTTACCATCAGTTGAGATCGCAGTCAAGGGCTAACTTGTAGTGGATTAAAAAAAAAAAAAGTTATTGAATCGTCCCAGCTTTGCTTTGCTGAATGGGCAGTTCAGTTCACTAAACGTAAATGTGGTCAAAATATGAAAACTTTCCTCGTGAAATGTTCTAAATTGAGGCTTATAGCGCGTTGAATTCCACATAGAAGCTTAGACATTATAAGCTGATACACACTAGCTGTTCACCGCACATAATTCACTGCATTAAATTAAAAGATAGAAATAAACTTCAGCGCTGGTTTTAAAGAGGAATCTTAGGACGATAACACTATACGGACCATGATTTTTGTCTGGCGGACAAACAGTTCGCATGTGCACGTTTATATGGAGTTGCACAGATTACCGCGACAAGACGAAACATATACAACGCGGGCGTTTATACGAACGTTTGTCCTGTTCTGTACGTGTAGTATATTTTCGCCTTTATGCTTGGTGTTTCCGGCTTTTATTTCATCAGAAGAATAGAAGTGGATGTTTGGTATATGCACATAACTTGCATCCCGGTAACGGCTACTTTTTCCCCAGAAAATGTACCCACGGGACTTTGAAATACCTAAATCTGCGGGGACGAAATCGCGGGCATCATATTATAGCAATAATTTCGTACTAAGTTTTCCCTTTAAACCATATAAAATTGTGATTATATCAGGCGAAAAATTGTGAAAGAGCGTGAACTCAGATCTTTTTTATTCACAGTTGAATAGAAACGCTATAAACCAAGCTGTCCGTTTTATCTAGTCCCATCCGGCTCTATCCCGATTCGGTTATGTCCACGCGACATGTGACACAAGCTTTATTTTATTTGCGCCTGTCAGTTCGTGCGCTAACCTGAAATGGGAATGGTCGGTGAGTTTTATTTTTATTTCATAGGTATAGGCGGTGCCTGCTATAAATTTTAGAATTCACCGGTTGGCGCTTGTTAGTTTTATTTACAAGTTTTGAGCGAAAGCACAGCAACACGCTAGGAGCAGAAAAAAATTGCATAGTTGGCAAAATTCTGAGTCAATCACTTTTATAGTACATAAGTAAGCATACAGAAGCGCGCTAAGATAAAATGCCAATTTTCCTCCGATGTGGACGCTCTATGAAGACACTTTGCGGGGCTTCCACCGTGAGCGAAGCGAGCTCTTTACTGACTCCGTTTAGCTTGCAGAGGAAAATCGCATAAAACACTTTCACCAACAAAGAGCTAGTGGAAACGAGGGATTGCTCTCTCGAGTCCCTGAAGGAGTCCAAAATTTACTCCTTCGGAACTTTTTTAATTGAGTTCGCTCATTAAGTCAACAGCTGTCAAACTTGGTGTACCTACCTAAAATGACCTAATCCATACTAAAATTCTACATCAATGACCTAATCACTTATTATTTTGTCTACGCCGCGCTGCCAAAATTTAAAAAAGGAACGTTAAGATTGTTAAGGTCGACTTAAGAATTGTCTCAACTATCTATTAATAATTTGTTTTCTCTTTCCTAAGATTTAAATTGTATCTTTTGTATTTTTGTATAAGTTTAGATTTTTTTTTGTAGTGTACTTTTTTACTTTTACTTTTAATTTTACGCGCATAAGCTTTTTATTTATTTTTTAGTGAATGATGACGTGGCTCCTTTGATAAATTTTTCATTTAACAAGTGTCCTAAATGTGTCTAATTTTTAAGGTTTTTTAATGTAGCAATCTTTGGTTGTCCAAATAAATAAATATAAATATAGAGTCAAATTCGCTTAGCCATTTCCCGTTTCTTACCCATTTGCTGTGGAAATCCCACAGAACTGTCAGGTGTTTCGCTCTTACTTTAATATTTAACTTACTTTTATAACTACAACGATTTGTCAGTTAAAAGTTAAAACTGACTTCAGACTTTAAGCAAGTTATATTACTTTAAAGAGCGAAAAATTATCAGCGTTCCTTGTACAAGTCATTATGAAACTTATCCCTATTGTAAAAAGCTCTTAGTTTCCACACAGGGTCAGGGTATTTCTAGCCACCATAAATAGCTGATAAACGGCGGTCATCAATCATAGGTAACCCCCACGGTAACCCAGACATTTCAATTTCAAGCCAACACCGTATTCCTCACACAGCGTCAAATGTATTCCCAAATATTCAATTTATTTGGAACTGTTGCGTTTATAAAATGATTGCTTAAAATATTCATTTTACAATCGATTGCATACCGTTTAACAAAACGTATCTGAAGGTAAAAGGTAAAAATTACATGTAGGTTCTCTGGTTTATCCTGCCAAAAATAACTATCTTCTGATAATAGAAAATAAAAATAAATAATAGCAATAAACACCTATTCAAAGATAATAATCAAAATGGCTTCCTTCAGACGTGATTCCGTCATTTCACCTCGCCACACAAATCCGTTGAAAGTTTGGGCATTTGCATGAATAAGAATAATTTAGTGCCCAGTTTCGCTTTCTATTTAAATTTTGGAGTCGTTATACTTCTTCAGTTAAAAGTTCTATTAATTTAATTCTTTTAATTACAGGGTAGCTACGAAAGAGTTACCATAGCTTTGTATAAAAAGTTTTAAGTTAATAAATAGAAGAATATAGATAGATGTACCCTACCAGTTAAGAGCAGGTGATTTTTCTCTGTCTTTGTATACTCAAGATAATTTTTAATAAAACGGTTATGGATTCGTCATCGAATGATTGTCGAAAGATCATATTCATATTCATTTATACTAATATTATAAATGCGAAAGTGTGTTTGTTTGTTGGTTTGTCCTTCAATCACGCCGCAATGGAGCAACGGATCGAAGTGATTTTTGGCATGGGTATAGTTGAGGATTTGAAGAGTGACATAGGCTAATTTTTATCCCGGAAAATTAAGGAGTTCCCGCGGGAATCAAAAAACTTAAACCACGCGGATGAAGTCCAGGCATCAGCTAGTGACAAATAAATAAAAAGGGAACAGTTCTCTAATCCAATCACACTTAATAATGATAATAATTGTTTAGGGACTTAGTTCTTCCGTTCGTCAAAAATAAGTGTATAAGTAAATAGGCTCCCACTTCCCTATTCTTATTAATACAATCTGCTTTCCAAACCGGATGCAGAAATTAAGTTTGTTAAATGGAAAAAAAACATTTCCTATTTGAATAATTATCCGATATATCAAATGAACTTCAAATATCCCAGTCAATTCTCAACTTGCCTGAAATTTCAATGAAACAAATAATATGCCATAATATTATGCCATCGAAATGTGATTGCAGGTACGAACCTAATTTGATTTCAATAACGCCTTGTCGGAATATCAGGCTGCATGCGGTTGCAAATTGCAATGGATCTACCGGTAAGCCTTTGCGAAATGTACCTAGCGCATACCTACCGGTTATAATCCTCAGACACTATTACTTTGATGTAAGGATTTGGATTGGATATGGTTCAAAATGCTAAAGAGATTCTGCAAACTGCAAACTAAGGAAAGTTATAGTTTTGAGGAATTAAATCAATCGAATACACTCCATGTGAAATGAAATGATTTATTTCATGTAGGACAACTTGTGCCACTTATGATAAGTCGTAAGAATCTACCACCGGTTCGGAAAGCTAATTCTACTGAGAAGAACCGGGAAAAATCCGTGTTGGGGAAAATTAATTTTGTGTCCAGCCCCCCGATTGTGTAAGCAAATCGCAATCGTAATCGTTTGTTAAACGCATATAATTCGACCTGTTTAAGGAGTTAAGACGCCTGTATATCAAAAATCATTTATGAACTCCATAAAAGGCTCGCGTAATACGTTTTATGCGGTGGTGGTATGTGGTGATGGAGACGCCTATTAAGAATAAGCTGGACAGCGCATCGGACAAACGTCTCCATACTCAAAGAACTTAAAATAACTCAAAGGCTTTCGTCACTTATACAACTGCGAATCCTTAAGTTCTTTGGGCATATCACTAGGAAAACTGGTACGATAGAACACCTCGTTGTACAAGGTAGAGTTGAGGGCACTCGGCCACGTGGTCGCTCCCCTACTAGGTGGACGGATTCAATCCGTTCCGCCACAAATTTATCCGTCTCCGAGTGTTCCCGTGATGCCGCCAACAGAAGTCGCTGGAGGGAGATCGCAAGAGCTGCTGTGAAGGCCCATTCATAGCCACGACCACTCTGCCAAGAGTGAACGAATGAGAAGAAGAACAATACGTTTTAAGCGGTCAAATGATTGCGATTTGCTTAGACAATCGGGCCTCTGAATGTTTACTGACGGACGATAAATCAACTGACTAACATGACTTGATAATATGGATCTGCACACACTAACGCCACAGGGCAAACCCTCGCTCGCCTCCGGCGTTTTGTCTTAGTCCCTAATGAATACATGTAGTAACACTACAGTATTTGGACTGGCAGAGTAACAAAAAGAAGGTATCCATTATGATGTTTCTCTCCGATTTTTTCAATGTTACGAACATAAACATAACAATGCGGAATTCTTTCTGATCAACATTTTTATATATCCAAGGTGCTGATTTCCGCGATTCAAGCGTCGCGCCGCTTCGGAAAGGCGTCGCTTCAGTAGGGGCAAATCTAATTTCGTTTGAGAAGTAAAATATACGAATATATTCGCAAAACATATTTTTATAGAATATCACACTTGTATTTTTGATTGTAGGTGTATTGTATAACATATCTAGCGTTGAATATAGACGAGTAGTTTAGGTCTTTGGTCTCCAAGTTGTTTAGGATCGAAGGAAAACCTCGTGAGAAAAACAGAATGTATTGGTTGTCATGTATTTACTACTAGCTGATGCCCGCGACTTCGTCCGCGTGGATTGATGTTTTTCGGTTCCCGCAGGAACTCTTTAATTTTCCGGGATAAAAAGCCTATGTGCTATTCCAGACTATAATCTATCTCTGTGCCAACTTTCATCCAGATCCGTTCAGCCGTTGGTGCGTGATTGAGTAACAAACATCCATACATCCATACATCCATCTATCCAAACTTTCGCATCAAATAAATATTATAAATGCGAAAGTTTGGATGGATGTATGGATGTATGGATGTATGGATGTATGGATGTATGGATGTATGGATGTATGGATGTATGGATGTATGGATGTATGGATGTATGGATGTTTGTTACTCAATCACGCTCCAACGGCTGAACGGATCTGGATGAAATTTGGCACAGAGGTATAGTCTGGAATAGCACATAGGCTACTTTTTATCCCGGAAAATTAAAGAGTTCCCGCGGGAACCGAAAAACCTCAATACACGCGGACGAAGTCGCGGGCATCAGCTAGTTTATAATATTTATTTGATTAGGTATGTACAAGATGTCGCCTGCGACTTTGTTCGCGTGGATTTAGTTTCTATTTATTTACGCGGGAAATCCTTAATTTTCCGGTATAAAAAGTATGCCAATGTCTTGTGTCTATGTCTGTTCCAAATTTTGTCAAAATTGGTTGAAAAGATGGGCCGTTAAAACGTAGCAGATAGACACACTTTCGCATTTATAATATTACTTTGGATTATATGCTTACCTACATAGGATCTATTAAGATTTATTAAAATGACAAAAAAGTTTTTCTGTGTCTAACAGATATCTTGAATGAACATTTCATAAAGAAACTGTCGGCATTTTTTTTTAATTTGCATTATCTGCTTGATCGAGCGCGTAAATGATACTACGCCTACACCAACATTATTATCAAATTATTTGAAGAAATTACTTTTCTGCATTACTAAGGTTTTATTGAAGGCGTTTTCCTGGAAAAAGTATGCAAATGCAATGTCATAAGCTAGTATAATATTATTATCATTATGATAATGCTGCGCGTCTCTGGAATTCTCTTCCGGAGAATATGCTCCGGGACAACCCATCCCTTGGAGTTTTCAGGTCAAGACTTAAACAGCACTATATTTCTTCTTCAGATAATAATATTTAGTTCTTCATTTCTATTTATTTGTATAATGTAAATGTATATTATAAATATATAAAGAGTAGCCTATGTGTTAATCTAGGGTATAATCTACATCCATTCCAAATTTCAGCCAAATCGGTTCAGTAGTTGCCGCGTGAAGGAGTAACAAACATACACACATACAAACTTTAATATTATTATTGCCGATAGGTGGCGATTAGATATTCAATAAGACATGGGTCTGTAATCTATGGCAAATGTCGTAAGAAATAGTGAAAAGTGGTAAACATTTTCGAATTTTCAAAAAATTATTTCTCGAAAAGTATTAGAATTCAGAGTAAAATATGTTAGTGCTAGGCATACCACATCAAGGTCTTTCTGTAAAAAAAATATGAATGTCCAACTCCGCGGCCACTATACAAAACCTGAGCCTTATTATCAATTTACTTTGGGTTTATAGTAATTAGTTTTGCAAAAGAATCATAACAATCTTTATTTAACAGTATTCAATTCTATGCCTTGATATGGGTAGTCGGGTATGTCACACTCTCTATATCGTTTCTGTGGTGGTGTCGTGTGGTGCGGGTTGTTACGTTCCCTCAAATATGGTTGAGCGAAGCAATGGCTGGATCATGCGTCATGCTCGTGAACGGGTGCCACCGTCGGAAATGGGGCTGCCTCTGTCTGCCAGTCTTGGCGTGTATTGAGTATTGTATGCTCGTGAAAAAAGCTTACTATACAATCGAAGATTACGTAAATGATAAAAAAAGCGTGGATTTGATTCGCTCCAGCTATGCGTGGGACTGCAGTTACTTGTATCATTAGGATGATTGTAAGTTTTGATGGAAAAGAGCAACCACCGAGTTTCTTGCTGGCTCTTCTCGGTAGGAATGGCATTCCGAACCAGGGGTAGATTCATATTATAACGATTTAAAAGCGCTTGTAAAAGCTTATTTGAATAAAAAACATTTGAATTTTGAATTTTGAATATATTCATATATATGTTATATGTGTATGTAATATTATAAATGCGAAAGTGTGTTTGTTTGTTGGTTTATTGGTTTGTTGGTTTGTCCTTCAATCACGCCACAACGGAGCAATGGATCGATGTGATTTTTGGCACGAATATAGTTTAGGACCTGGAGAGTGACCCAGGCTAGGAAAATTTAGGAGTTCCCGCGGGAATCAAAAAACTTAAACCACGCGGACGAAGTCGCGGGCATCAGCTAGTCATCTATACACATATTGGTCACTTTCTCTCAATAATGCCGTGTCTCCGAAGCACTTTGTATCCCATCGCCTATTCAATTTGAGGGTGTTAGCTGCGGCCGGGAACACAAATCACTGATAAACGGCCCCATCAATAACAGGTGGGCACCGCACAACAGACATTTCAATTTCTACCGAATGCGCTATTCCTCATACTCGTACATTACCAGATACAACTGATTACAGCTTTTATGCTTAGACAATCTTGGTAATATCCTGGTGGTTTAGATATTTACCCAGTTGTCCAGCAGGCCGGGGGTTCGATACCTGGGTCTTCACCTCCAATTTTTCGGAATTATTAGTATGAAAAGGGGACTGTCCACTTTGTATGGGGCTTTCGGCTTGGAGTGGACAGTCACTGAGAATAATAATTTTATATTAAGTTAGTAGCACTAACAAGTAGGAATAAGAAAAATAATAAAGTTTTGTGTCCAGGTGTTACATATTTTGTTTTTTGTGGATGATTATAAGAAGGTTTCTGAATTAAAAAATCATTGTTTTTGTTATTTTTGTTTTATTATTCTGATTCATAAGTTAACAGAATGTTATCTAAAAACTGGGCAGGTAGATTTATAGACTCTTGGTACCTTGCCCAGCTCAAAAACCAAATAATTGTCATGAAATGGGCACATCAACCTGTCCGTCGACTCACCATGCAGTTGCAACAATATTGTTTTATAGCTTCTCTGCCTGACCCATTGTTTTCATATCAGTGAAATTCGGGGGTTCCGTGTTCAATCCGAGGTCAATATTAGGGCTTCGATCAGTACCGGTAGGATTGCCAAGGTATTCGCAAATAGCGTCATCGGTGTGTATAGAAAAACGGGAAAAAACAAAAATGATAACAAGTAATATTCACTTTTCAATAACTCCTGGACCATCACCAACATTAAACACCACAATTCGAAATACCTACGAATGCGAAATCATTTATTTTGTCAAAATGACAAGTCCAAAGAGCAAGAGTCTATAGTTTAGGGTTGCCAAAAAATAATTTTCAAGAAACAGGTAATTAATCGATTAAATCGATAATCGAAGTTAATATAATAATTAACTCTTTGCTTTTTATTTATTCAATAACAATTTACCTAATATAGTTTATATTGCACCATAGTTAAATGTTCTTTTACTAAAAGCACTTTTGTAGATAACTTTTTCTTTTTTATTCGATTTAAAAATGTTTTTATAAATAATCGATTAAAAATTAATCGATTTAAAAATATTTTTAAATCGATTATTTGTTAATAATTATTATTTGTTTAAGACTGGCAACATGGCGTAATCAAATCACCAACCGGAAATAAATAATTAATGAATTAAAATACTTATTTAATAAAGTTTTTATCAGTTTATATTGATACAACTGAAAACAACAAATAAACATGATTTGATTTATCAAAATTTTTGGTTTAATTGTTTTTTTGTATGTATTCTGTTCACGCCAAGCCGAAAATGGACAGTTCCCTTTGTGACATTGAAAATTTGACATTATTTATTGATTGTAATTAGATAAGTACACGTAGATAAATTGAAATGTAATATTATGTAATGTAACGAGCATGGAACTAATAAGTACTACGTACAACTGGAATGAGCTCTTGTTAATAAAGTGTGCCGAGTGAGAGATACCATACTGACAGTTGTGTCCCTTTTCCACAAGAGTGACCACACTATTTTTGAATTTTGGGATACTTTAATATACGGGATATAAAATATATACCTCTATGAAGAAATAAAAATCAGCAAATAATTTTTAAATATTTATATTTATAATGATGTTGATTTATTTTATCATTATCTGTAAACGTACCTATTCAAGATAAAAATAAAATTGATCTTGCTTACCTTATGGAATCGTGAGGGAAGAACATTTTCTTTTAAAACGGGCTGTGATAAATTAGGAATTTAATCCTCTGGCATGAAATGTTTGCTGCATATTACAGAATTTTGGGTCACTTTTCTGTTACCACTAGGTATAATGCTTAACCACTTTTCACGCAATGTATCATTTTTTGGTAATCTTAAATATGAAAAAAATATCTATCCTGTTATAATTCGTGTTTCATAGTTTACGATTACGTATATATATAACTAGTGGTTCGCCCCGAACTGAGGCCTCGCGGTATCCATAAACTTGTACAGAGCGCCATCTATTGACATAATTGTGAAGTTCTGTTAAAATTACGGAAGCTCATTAAAAATTAAATAATTTCGTTTCCTTATATTTATCTAATTTTATTATTTGTTGTTCAAGTACAGGATATAATTCAAATAATTGACCAAGTTTCTGACTCAGCCTTTCAGAAAATTGAGAGTTCTGAGGTCAACTTTGGACGTTAGAAAATCGCCACTTTGAAAGCCCCCCATTTCGTCAATTTTAGGGGAAAAATTAAAAAAAATATATTTTTGGACTCTATATAGTTATCTTTAAAAGTATATACCGCAACCCTATGTAATGCTATAAAAAATATTTTACTTCGCATTCGCTTCTATGAGAGCCCCCCTGAAATAAAGATTTTTATAACTTTTTAAACCATATTCGGTGGAAGGCCATCGGTTTACATATTATATTTAAATTTTAAGTAATTACGTTCTTTAATTCAGAAGTTATAAGGCTCTGACAGACGGACGGACGGACGAACGGACGGACGGACAAGTGCAAATTCACTCAAGTAGACTCAGAGACCTTCGCTTCGCTCGGTCAATAAAAATCAGCATCATTTTTTCAAAAGTATTCAACATATTGTATTCAATTCCCGTCTAATTCCCGTATATATACCTAAATTTATGTCACCCGAATTTCTGTTACATTCAAAACATATAAACATAGTTAAACACTTACTTATGAAAAGATAACCCACAATCCTGATAATATTCACTTTTACAAGCTTCCACGATGCATATTTTCACCATTTTTTACAGATAAATTCACGCAATCTTGAGAAATTTCGTCGATCGTAAGTTTCATCAAAATGGCCGTTTGTGTTGCAACCATCATAGTACATAATAATTCCATGGTTGCAACATTTTTATTTTTATTACTACTACGATTGCCGCCTTCAACACGAAAACAAGTGAATTATTGCCGTACTAATTTTCTAAATGCTTGAAATTTTAATCGGAGGATAGGAGGTGACTAATTCGATAGTTTAACTATTTTTCAGATTTCTTTTATAAACATACCAAATTGGAAGTATAATGTTAAATGTGAAATAGCAACACAAAGACCACTGTTAGAAAGGAACACCGCGGTATGTTGTCGCTGTCTCACTCGGATTCATTTTTATACTGCATGCGTAGTGGTCCTTATGTCGGTGTCATAAGGATTAAATTTGATTAAAAATAAGTTAAATAAGTTTGTAGTGCAATTGGCTCTCTTCGTAGGTTGCGCAATGTCCTTCCCATTCCTACTAAAATTGCACTGGCTCAGTCTCTTCTTCTACCGATCCTTGATTATGCGGACACATGTTATCTTGTTATCACTGAGGAGCAACTAAATAAACTTGAGCGGCTTCAAAATTATTGCATAAGGTTCATATTTGGGTTGCGAAAGTATGACCACATTTCCGAGTTTCGCCGTAAGCTCAAGTGGCTCCCGATTCGCCTTCGCAGGAATACTCATATTCTTCATCTTCTTTACTGCATTCTGTTCAATCCCACCACTCCTCATTATTTCAAAGATAGATTTAAGTATATAATATTTAATTCATACGCTTTTTCTCTCCGTTCCCAAAATAATCTATTGCTAAGTACTCCTAGACACTCTTCTTCCTTCTATAAAAACTCTTTTACTGTTACTGCTATACGGCTTTGGAATTCTCTCCCCTTGGATATTAGACTATCTCAATCACTACCTATCTTTAAAACTAAGCTGAAACAGCATTATTTATCCTCTTAATATATTTATCTATTTGTCGTCTATAACTTTCATTACTACAATTTTTTATTTTATTTTTTTCTTTCTATTATCTATCTAGATACTTATGATTATATTATATTTTTATATTACTCATTACTGTATCTCTCTTTGTATATTATTTAATTTCTTATCTTTTAGTACACCCCTTCCGCTTTCTTTTTTTAATGTGTCCTTTGCCCTAAGGTTGCCTGGAAGAGATCGCTATTTAAGCGATAAGGCCGCCTGTTGTGCCATGTCCATTATATTATTATTTTTTTGTGTATTTATTTTAAAGGTGTACAATAATAGTAGATTATTAACCAAGGGGATAAAGCAGTGTCTTCTGTCGCGGGTGACGATTTAAATCGCGAGCGTAACGAAGGACTCGAGGTTTACTCCCGAGCGTAGCGAGGGTGTTAAAAACTTAAATCACGAGTGAAGCGAGGGATTTAAGACGAGTCCTGAGTGTAGCGAGGGATTTAAGTTCACCCAAGACTAAGACAGCTTTATCACCGAGGAAAATACTCTACTTTTCGTACCATTTGCGAAAAAATTAACACAATAATAATATGAGATAAGCATTTATTTAAAAACTAGCTGATGCCCGCGACTTCGTCCGCGTGGATTGAGGTTTTTCGGTTCCCGCGGGAACCCTTTAATTTTCCGGGATAAAAAGTAGCCTATGTGCTATTCCAGACTATAATCTATCTCTGTGCCAAATTTCATCCAGATCCGTTCATCCGTTGGAGCGTGATTGAGTAACAAACATACATCCATACATCCAAACTTTCGCATTTATAATATTTATTTGATAATGTCAATTTTTTTTTTTATCCACTACAAGTTAGCCCTTGACTGCAATCTCACCTGATGGTAAGTGATGATGCAGTCTAAGATGGTAGCGGGCTAACCTGTTAGGGGCATGGCAGTTATATTAAACCCATCCCCCTATTCGGTTTCTACACGGCATCGTACCGGAACGCTAAATCGCTTGGCGGCACGTTTTTGCCGGTAGGGTGGTAACTAGCCACGGCCGAAGCCTCCCACCAAGCCAGACCAGGGAAAATTCAGAAATTATAAATTCCCAAATTGACCCTGCCGGGGATCGAACCCAGGACCTCCAAACGTTAAGACAACAGCGCTACACACTGCGCCACGGAGGTCGTCAAAAAGTAAAAAGTCAAAAGCAAATTAAAAGTAAAAGTTAACATTCGAAACATTCGTCCAATTATTGATAGAGAGAGTTACAAATAACGTTTATGTATTTGAAGAAAACAAAAACGCGGCAAATTCCTAGGCTAATATTTTTTTGTCGGAAAAGCAAAGGCATCAAGCTCATACGGTCTCGTCGGGTTTCGTCATTTTATTTAATAATCATAACTGCATAATAAATGCGTATTCCTTTTTCAAAACGATGTATAATGCTTTATATACAAACTCAATGGTGTACGTAAACACAGATGTAGTTCAGTATAAATTTCGGTAAGTATTCCAAATTTAAATCACATTCTCCCCCTAGAGGATGAATGAAATTCAGTACAATTTTCTTTCCCTGTTTTTAACAGATTAAAAATGACTATTGTTAAGTTCGCTTTTTGTGGCATAGAATGTCACTTTTTTGAGCAAGTGGTACGAAAAGTATATTTTACTTTTACTTTTTACTTTTAGTGCGCATTCAAGTTAAACGTAGTACTTAATAGTTCCACGTAGTACTTAATAGTTCCATGGTAACGAGTTATAAAGTAGACTGACTGAAATTGTTAACCTTATTATTTAGAAGTACGTAAAATTGTTTAGCTTCAACACTAATGTTATCAATCTGTAATGCCCTGACGGGGCCTCCATGTATTTATTTTATATGTGTAGGATGAATGCAATGAATGAATAAATGATAAATAAATTATAAATTAATTAATTAATTATAAATTATAGTTTAAGTACATACCTATGAACCTATTTATAAAGCTAGGTATTTAAAATTCATCGCAAATTCTTTAAAAATATGAAAATAAAACAGACTTAAGCTTAACTTTTGAAGCGAATAAAGTTAGCCGCTTCATTTGACAAATTCAGAGAATATTCATCTAATGAAATACCTGCTGTAATAAATAAAAGTTTTTCCCATTTTAAAAAGTTATATTCATTGAAAGAAGTGTAAATAATTTGACTAAGCACGTCTTCACTGTAAACTCCATATTTTATTAAAATGCAATCTGCCTTTTTTCCGCCCGGGACTCTGAAAACAGTTAATGCGATGCCTCGCGTTTAATAAATAAAGTGTTCTTCGTGATACTCTTTTGTATTTACGCTTTTTTAACTTTATTTCTTCAAGATTTTTTTAAATAATAAATAATAAATAATGTCCTCCCGACCGAATTTCGGCCACGGCGGCCAATCTCCAGAGAGATTAGCCATCTGCGCGGGAGATATTATAGTGCACAAGTGTGTGCGCAAACACAGGTGCACTCTCTTTTCCTTTACTCTCATGATATCCCGATGGGACGGAAAATCTGACACGACCGGAGAGAGATCAGGCGCAAGACCGACGGCTTAACGTGCTCTCCGAGGCACGGGGGTGAAACACCGCCAACTTCCTAACTCCGGGCTAGTACTGAGAATTTCTAATCAGAAAAACCCAGTACTTGTTGTGACCCGTCCCGGGACTCGAACCCGGGACCTCGTCGGCCGCAGTCAAACATGCTAATTACTAGACCAACGAGGCAGTTAATAATGCGTTAACGACTTGCCTACTTTATTTTCCCACGTATTTATTTCAGAGTCCACAGGTGACCGGAGGGCTGGCAGTTGCCTCGGCCAACATAACATAAGTTTGGCTATTCAGCGGGGTAACGCAGCCAGCGTTCTGGGCACATTGCCTCATTGCAGCGGCTTATATGATATTTTTAATGTTTAGTTTTTAGTTTTTAATTTAGGTTTTAATGTACCTATTTTGTAATTTTACTATTAATTTTATTATTAATAATAATTAATAAACATAATATTTAGCTAACCAATAAAGTCATTTTACGACTGTACTCAAAATATAAATAACTGATACTTGACTCAGTTTTGCAGAGCATTAACCAACAATGCCCAACGCTGGTTTTTCGTTTCCTCCATATCAAATACTGATTAGGTCGGAAGGGTACGGATTAGGTCGGAAAACCCGTGCTACCAGTTTTTCTAACTTTAAATTTTTATTTTTTTAACTTACGCTACTTAACTTTTATCTACTTTTAGTTTTTAACCGGATTTCACCCTATGCCTTGAAATCCTTATGTACTAGATACGGATTATTATAGGCATGTCTTACCACTACAGCATCAGAATTGAGGAGTCTTAATACCGAGTTTTCATAGTCAAAAATTCTTGTTCTGTATTACTCATTTCAATGTAAGTAACTAGATGATACCCGCGACTTCGTCCGCGTGGATTAAGGTTTTATGATTCCCGCGGAAACTCCTTAATTTTCCGGGATAGATACCTATGTCCTAGCCTATGTCCTTCCCCGGGATATTTAAACCTACCCCCATACAAAATTTCAGCAAAATCGGTTGAAAAGGTGGGCCGGGTAAGCATAGCAGATAGACAGACAGACACACTTTCGCATTTATAATATACGAGTAAGTATGGAAGTATGGATTCAAATAAACCATCGCTTTTCAAAGATATCAAACAAATTAACTAAAGTGAAGCTAAATAATGCTTGAACACGGTATCAATTGAAGTAAACTGAATAACATACAAATAGAGCGAGCAACCGGGTCAGCCGGAAACTTGGGCACAATAGCAATGTCACATCGGCTAATGCATTGCGAGCTCTTAACTCACCTAACGACACTGTTATGAGATGCTATTCCATAATATTACAACCCTATAACGACCATCGATAAAACATCCTTCTTTCTACTAAATAATAAATGTGACAGTGTTTGTTTGTTGGTTCGACCTTCAATCCCGCAACAACGGAGCACCGAATCAGCGTGATTTTTGCATGGATATATTATTGACTAGCTGATGCCCGCGACTTCGTCTGCGTGGATATACCAAGTTTCATCGAAATAACTTGAGAAATGACGGACTTTTATACAAACTTTCAACCCCTATTTCACCCCTTTGGGGGTGGAATTTTAAAAAACTGTGAAACACGTATGTTTTCATTTTTAACCCGCAGCTCATATACCAAGTTTCATGGATATAACTTGAGAAATGAAGGACTTTCATACAAACTTTCAACCCTATTTCACCCCTTCGGGGGTAAAATTTACGAAAACTGTGAAATACGTATTTCTTCATTTTTAACCGGTAGCTTGTATACCAAGTTTCATCGATATAACTTGAGAAATGAAGGACTTTCATACAAACTTTCAACCCCTATGTCACCCCTTTGAGGGTGAAATTTTGAAAAACTGTGAAACACGTATGTCTTTATTTTTAACCCGCAACTCATATACCAAGTTTTATGGCTATAACTTGAGAAATGAAGGACTTTCATACAAACTTTCAACCCCTATTTCACCCCTTCGGGGGTAAAATTTGCAAAAACTGTGAAACACTTGTTTCTTCATTTTTAACCGGTAGCTTGTATACCAAGTTTAATCGATATAACTTGAGAAATAACGGACTTTCATACAAACTTTCACCCCCTATTTCACCCCCTTAGGGGTGGAATTTTGAAAAACTGTGACACACGTACTTCTTTATTTTTTACCGTAAGCCAAAATAAAAAGTTTCGTTGATACAACTTGTAAAATATCTTGAGAAACGAAGGACTTTCATACCAATTTTCATCCCCTATTTCACCCGTTTGGGGGTCGAATTTTCAAAATCTGTGAAACACATGTCTCCATTTTCAACCCGCAGCTCATAATATATCAAGTTTCATGGCTATAACTTGAGAAATTAAGGACTTTCATACAAACTTTCAACCCCTATTTCACCCCTTCGGGGGTAGAATTTTGGGATAAAAAGTATCCTATGTCCTACCTCGTAGTATGGGCTCAAATCGTGCCAAGTTTCGTTTGAATTCATTCAGTAGTTTCGGCGTGATGCGCGGCCAAGATACAGACAGACAGACAGACAGACAGACAGACAGACAGACAGACAGACAAAAATGAAAAAAATTACAGATTTGGCTTCAGTATCGAATAATGAGTGCCCTCCAAAAAAAATTTTCAAAATATCTTCAATGTACAGAATTGGACCTGTTACAGTTTTATTATAAGTATAGATAGAGACTAAAGAGCTCTCACGAGATAATCATAATCCTTTTTGAAGTGAAACTTCTTTAGAATCGCTGTGATTTGAAAATTCGATGAAACCAAAAAGGCGACACCAAAAAGAGACAAACGTATTCATAATAGGATTTAGTATGCGAGAGAATGAGATAGAATACATGACGTTATATTAATCTCATTATCTCGTAGGCCACTTTCCTGAAGTTGCACTTCTGCCGTGTTAAAAGGATTTTTATAAGGATAGAAGCTATCAGAACACCTAGGTAGGTATATTACAATAAAAAATATATCTAATTTTTGATATGGAATAAACTAAAAACCAGCGTTGGGCATTGTTGGTTAATGCTCAGCCAAATTGAATCAAGTAGTAGTTATTAATATTTTGAGTACCACCATTACCATCAAAATTTGGATCGGCCACATTAATTATTATCAAAGGAAATACTGAAGCTTTTACAATCATTGAAAATGTTAGAATGTGTGAGATTCGGAGGAAAGTCTGGATGCCACGTCGCCTTGAGAGGCACCCATCACCTAAATAAATAACCAAGGAACTAACGCAAGCTAACAGGTAAATGGATTTGTGTAACGGGTAGGTAGTACAATGGCAGGTTATTCGAAAATGGGTTTAATTGTATCACGTTTAATTGGCTGCGCTAAGTGCCCCATCGGCGTTAAAGTAGCAAGCAATGCATTAGCTGAAGCGACTGCACGTTACTACGAATACTTCCTGTGAGTTTCCGCTTGACCTGGATTCTAGATTATTTGTTCATTTTGTCTCTTTCAGCTGACATTGTATACTCAACAAACAGTATCAACACTTTTCTATAATCCTCAAGAAAGAGAAATATTTTATGGTGATTTCCATAGTCCGGTCCCTTTCTACCACAACTCTGATTGTATTATAATTGCGTATTACCATAATATTTCCCTACTCAGTGGTCGTTCCGACGGACAAAAATAACGACTAATGTTTTGAAAAATTACGAAAAAAATGTTGAAAAGTTAAAGTTCTTCTAGTGCATTCCTTAGTTATTTTGAGTAACTTGTCGTGCTTTTGGTGCATAATACAAATCTTTTTAGTGATCATGAATCTCATGCATGATGGACTGACTGTAGAGACCGATATCTCAGTTGTTATAGAGTAGCTGAATAAAATAATTTTGCCAATGTACCTACCTACTGAATTAATTATTAGTTCATACAAAAAGCTTCGTCGCTGAAAACGGTAGTCTTCCAGTAATTTGTCAAAGTGTCTCATTCGAATCGTTAAGGATTTTCCTTATTTTCACTGTGACCGCTGCCTCGGCAGAATCGTCATACAAAGAACGGTAATAACTCTCTTTGCTACTCTCCTTGACATCTTATTGTTATTATTGTTTTTAGAGCTCCGTACCTCATGAAGGACAAACGAAATTTGAATACTTTAGGATTACTCTGCTTTCTGTGTGCCAACCTTTGAGGTATTATGTACTAATAATTCAATGGTGCTAACACCCTTTTACTTAGAAACAGCAGAAAAACCTATCAAGTAAAAATTACTCTGGATATTGGCAAATTACAAGAATATAAATTTTACCAATAACTTATTGTTAGGTATTGGTAGCGGCATTTCATTTATTTTGTTGTTGTTGTGGAGGTCGATTCATCTAACTAATAAAATAAATAAGAACCTACATGTTTTCTTCCAAAGTACGGAATTCTAGGTAGGAGAGTCTGACTCGCACTTGGATAGTTTTTTATTTGATGCGTAGAGAATAATAGATGTAGATAAACATTGTTTGTGTTGAAATATAATATTGTGACTGAATATAATTTGATTTTGTTGTTTTAGGATCAAATACTTCAATTTATATGATTGCTTTGTAAGTAAGGAAAAGAAATGAGCAAAATATCATCATAATATCGAATTTAGTAAACAAAATATTGTAAACAAGCGATTACAATAATAATACACAATTTGCGCAGAATAAAGAAGCAGGAAAATTGAAAAATTCTTTCGAACGATAGTATATTATTCTTTCTCACAAAATTATTTATTAACACCCCTTCAGAGAATGATTACAAAAATATCCAATACTTAAGTGTATTTCTAGTAAGAGACGCAGTTTTTTCATCTTTATTTTTCTTCAATTCTGAGCGGATTTTTCAACATAAACTCATAACCAGCTTGCGATAACATGTAGACTATTATTATTATACAGGGTTTTTTTTTATTATTCGCGTGGTACATAAGCATACAATAAAAATGGCGTCAAAACATTTTTATTTCCTTGTAAATATTCCCCCGGCGCTTAATATTCGTCTCATAAGAGAAAAGAGATAGGGACGTGGTATGTGTGTAATGTGACCTACAGCTACAATGATGCAAAGAATAATAAAAGGAACTTTGAGGATAAGCAAATTGATTTCGATATAAAAATAGGTAGCTCCTTGTTAAATTCAGTACATCAGTGGGATGCTCTTAACCACCATCTGCTCTGACATAACGATAATGAAGTTCATCATCCTTCTTGCGGATCGTTTGATACTGGTCATCCACTAACTGGGTTTGAACAACGACCACAACATTGACTAGTTCTTCGAGCTATGTACCTACCCCAGCCATTGCTGCTCCAGCTTTCACATGTTAGTTACTTTGGTTCTTTTTCGGATCACCGCATTTCTGCAAACGAATGGCTGAGAGAATATCAGATTTTATGCCTTTAGTTATATCTGAAGAATCACGCACGGTTCCATCAGCTCTATTTCTTTGTAAAAGTATCGTAGGCAGTACATAAGCAGGCGAAATGCGGTTAATCAAATCCCGATGCCGAGTCTTATTGTTATTAATATTGACGTCTCTTTGGATCTCATAGCACTTTTGTATTCCTCTTCTATGTAAACAGCAATAAATATTTTGATATTATGATATTTGCTCGGTGAAAGAACTATAATATCACAATGGAATACCTAAACTACGTAGCTAGCCCTGGGTTCTTTTTATACATTATGTCTGTATGTTATAGTAAACTAGCTGGCGCCTGCGACTTCGTCCGCAAGGCAAGTAACTACTCCCCAGATTGCAAGCTATCCTCTGTGGCAAATTTCGTCAAGCTTAGTTTAGCGGTTGAGTTGTGAAAAGGTAACAAACAGAAAAACAGAGCTACTTTTAAATTTATAATAATATTAAGTATGGATTTAGTTTGATCTCATATTTTCTGAAACCAGGTTTATTTCTGTATTAATGAGCAAAATACAAATACTTAAATCATTGCTAAGATCAGATTTAATACAAGAAGACATCGTCCATCCTCATCAAAGCAAGCGCAAATCGAATAAATAAAAATTATGCTTTATTATTAAAAAAACAGAAGCACGAAGCGTGATATTTAACCCAAACATTCGAAGTGCTGTCATTGCAAAATGCATAGGTACCTATTTTGTTGCACAAAATATTTGATGAGCAAACATTTAGGAACACTCCCGAATAAATGTAGAGCGACGTGGCGTAAAAAATCAGGCTATATTCAAATGCGGAAACGCGCATTCGTTAGTGCAATTACATCTATAGTGGTGTTATTCTAATTTCCATAAAACAGTGGATTCGTCGTTGAGCTCGACGTTGAAAATAGATGAGACCATATTGCTAATAGGAATTATTCCAAGCAACATGTCATTGGCGAAGTGAATTGTGCTATGCTGGCACAAAATAAAAGCCCTAAAACAAACTAAGAAGAAGCTAATAAGGAAGAGTGTCAAATATTAGTAACTTTTACCTCCTTGAAAAGATAAAAGCATTATTTACACATAGATTTAATTTGGTCCGCTAGCGCAGCGGATGATAAATCTATGTATTTACATAATAATGAATCTAGATGCTGTATATTTGGTAAATAGCATTGGACCAAAATTGCACCTCAACTTCATTGTAATTCAAATTGTAAGTAGGAAGATAGAATGAAAAATGGTATCTTGAAAATACACGTTGTGTGATGACTGGGTGGTTGTCACTGTAAGTACAAGCAGACAGAAATATCTATAAATAAAAATAAAAACATTTTACGATAAACAGTAACCACAATAATCAAACAAAGAAAAGCTTAACGAAATGATAATAGCAAGTCTTAAGTGGACATAATGAATGCGTGGTGGTTATCACCATACTTGCAGAATGTCGGTTTATAAAAATATCTATAAATTAAATAAAAAACTATTTGCGATAATCAACAACGACAATTATGAAATAAAGAAAAGCTTAACGAAATGATAAAAACTGATTTCAATACAAAAATCGATACTAAGGAGTTCCTTAATTACTAATTATTATTGTCTCTGAGTGCGGCAGTTAAATGGACTTAATGAATACGTAAACATTTAATTATCAGCTTAAACTAAGCATGCTAAAGTTAAGCCAAGTCAAAGCCTGACATCAATTTAATTCTTAAAGTTTAAATTAGTTCCAAACTGAATACACTAACCGGAACGGAGTGGGCAGAACTTATCAAACAAGAGCGCCGCAATAAGTATTATCACTCAATAATTTATTAACGCGGAATATAACTTAACTTAACTAAAGCCTACCTCTAAAACTGTTTTTTTTTATGATCAATTTTTTTTTGGGTATTTTTTTCCCAATATATAGACACATTTTTAAGGCGGAATATACTTTTAGCCAAATCTTCTAAGTTGCAGTTCTGTTGCTCTTAAGAGCAACTGAATCTATCTATCTATTTCCTAATCGGTGGTAGAGACTAAACAATACGTATCATAATCGACACAAGTATGTCCTACATAAAATAAATAATGTGGAGATCCGTAGAATAACTAGAATAGAATACCTACTAGAATAAGAAATTAGTATGTTTTTTTTTTGCCCTTGACTGCGATCTCACCTGATGGTAAGTGATGATGCAGTCTAAGATGGTAGCGGGCTAACCTGTTAGGGGCATGGCAGTTATATTAAACCCATACCCCTATTCGGTTTCTACACGGCATCGTACGATGCCGTGTAGGTGCCGGAACGCTAAATCGCTTAGCGGCACGTCTTTACCGGTAGGGTGGTAACTAGCCACGGCCGAAGCCTCCCAACAGGCCAGACCAGGGAAAATTCAGAAATTATAAATTTCCAAACCCTGCCGGGGATCGAACCCGGGACCTCCGCACGTTAAGGCAACAGCGCTCAGCACTGCGCCACGGAGGTCGTCAAAAAAATGAAAAGAAAATAAAAAGTTTGAATGTATATAACATGGACATACCGTAGAAAGGAGTTTCAGAAATCAAGCCCGAGCAAACCTGCCGAGTCAGATAGTGTTTTTAAATAATAAACGAGTGTTTTCCTCAATAAATATCGCATTTGTAAACAATGTAGGTTTTCACCTCAACATAAAAATATTTGTTTAAATAATATATTCCACCGAATCAACTTAATGTATCATTCCAGTCGGCCTTTTTGAAATTATAGTTTATCAATTTTATTATCCCACTTTCATTATCTTTTTGGCCGTGTGGTATAGGTATAATAAATATTTTGTTCGAACTATACCTAATATTACTCATTTTCCGAAATTAAATGCGTACTTTATGATATGCAAAGACAAAAGGCGGCATTTCTGTAAGCTTTTTTTGCATATTGCATTTAAAGCAGCTAAATGTAAGTACCTAAGGTCAGCAAATAAACCTGAAAATTAATTACTTCCAGTTCATAATAACTTAATAAGAAAACAAGGAGATAGCGATTTATTATTTCTAAATTGATTGTGTTCGTTAGGAAAACACAGAAAGCCGTTTGTCCAACGCCTAATCGTTCTTTGTTCATGTCAGGTGTCGTATCAGGCTATGAGAGTAAGGGAATAGATAGAGTCTGTGTTTGCTCAAACACCCCTGTTTCCCGCGTAGTTAGCTACCTGCTACATACATCTTCCAAAAGATCATTTCTACCTTAGGCTACATTATGTCACGTACCTTGATGCCCCTAAAATGAGGATTAAGTATAATTCTAAAATCAGTCAGGATTATAATTAAAAATTAAGTCAGGTCTTCTCATCGTCAATACCTCAGTGCCTGAAGACGAAAGTCTATAATCAGTGTGTCCTTCCCGTCCTCACTTATGGCGCTGAAACGTGGACAATAACAAAAGGCTTGATCCACAAATTTAAAGTCGCTCAGACAGCTATGGAGAGGGCTATGTTAGGAGTTTCTCTTAAGGGACTTAAATGAAGAAATCCGTAAGAGAACCAGGGTCACTGACATAGCCCAAACCATTAGCAAGCTGAAGTGGCAGTGGGCAGGCCATGCCTGTCGAAGGAGCGATGGCCGCTGGAGCCGGAAAGTCTTGGAGTGGAGACCGCGTACAAGTAAGCGTAGTGTGGGGCGCCCTCCAGCACGATGGACCGACGACATTAAGAGGGTGGCGGGAAGTAGCTGGATGAGGAAGGCTGAGGACCGGGTGTGGTGGCGTTCTCTGGGAAAGGCCTATGTTCAGCAGTGGACGTCCGCAGGCTGAAATGATGATGATGATGATGAATTCTAAAATACAAACGTCAACAATATTAAAACAATACTGCTCCAAGCGATGGTAGTATGCCCCCAGGCGATATTCTTATCACCTAGTCATCAAAAACATTAATCATAGCTCGGAATTCATTCAATAGCTTTCGTTAAGTATTTTTCTTACATGACGACACAAAAGAATTGATGTAGGGCTATCAATGATTAATCCTTACTTCGATACTAATATTAGAAGCGAAATTGTGTATGTCTGTTCCTTTCCATCCATCCATTTCATCAATTTTGACTGAATTTTGACGAATTCTCTCAGCCTAAAACTATTAATATGACTTCCTACGATTCATCGCTGAGTTGGTAAGAAATGTAAAGAAAATAAAGATCACGACCGAGAAGCTTAGATGTCAAACAGAAAATCACAGAAACACGACAACAAAAGATTGTGAACATTTTCATGACAGGCACTTAGCTACCTATAATCTTTTTTTTTTTTTTACAAGTTAGCCCTTGACTGCGATCTCACCTGATGGTAAGTGATGATGCAGTCTAAGATGGTAGCGGGCTAACCTGTTAGAGGCATGGCAGTTAATTAAACCCATACCCCTATTTGGTTTCTACACGGCATTGTACCGGAACGCTAAATCGCTTGGCGGCACGTCTTTGCCGGTAGGGTGGTAACTAGCCACGGCCGAAGCCTCCCACCAGGCCAGACCAGGGAAATTTCAGAAATTATAAATTTCCAAACCCTAAAATATCTAGATTTTAAAACAATTCAATTTGAAAAATTATTACTTTTACGCCTTGTTTGAAAACTGAAAAGTGGTTAACAAAATCCGTATGAGACCTATGAGTTTGGATGAGTCCTTGTAAACGAAAATTGATTTTTTAAAGCGCTCGGCTTAAAATGTGCCGTTTTTTTTCGGGGAAATATTGCGGTGATAATTTAGCGGCGGGATCAAATGAAATTCGCAGCCCAGCGCATGCAGTTTGGGACCGTTTCTGGACATTGAAATGTACGTAATAATGTACTAGGATGATTAATGCAAACTTTATTGTTACGGGGGTTTAACAGCTTAGCTCCCAGTTATCAATGCGCCAATGTAATTATTCGGCATTGGACAGCCAACGTTCGTTAGCCTTCAGTGCCGTGACCGAAGAGCGTTTTCTAATTTTCTCATAACAATTCAGTTTCCAGCCTTTTTAAAATACATAAGATTTGCCAAGACAAGTACTAAGCCAATTGTTCCAGAGCCAACCGGTGTATTTTTGCAATCAAATGAAATCAAATCTTTTTTTATTCAAATACACACTTACAAGTGCTTTTGAATCGTCAAGTGAATATACCACTGATTCAGAATGCCATTCCTACCGAGAAGAACCAGCAAGTAACTGTGGTATAGGTATTGGGTAAAGCACATCGTGTATCTAGGAGGTCGTCCAATCTAAAAATAAACGCGCCTCACTAAACGTTCACGTCATCTATGCACTTGTTCTCCAATATATCCGACCGTGGAGTTCATGACTAAATAGCCACCACCACACACCTATGATGAGGCCCAATTTGTGTGTATTGCTTTACACCTGCTTTGCATATGAGCATAAAAACATTAGAGGCACATATAACATACTAGATGATGCCCGCGACTTCGTCTGCGTGGACTACTGTGTTTGATTCCAGCGGGAACTCTTTAATTTTCCTTTTAATAAAAAGTAGTCTATGTTCTTTCCAGGGATACAAACTATCCCTATACCAATATTTCATCAAAATCGGTTGAACAGAGCAGAAACAAAAGCGTAGCAGACAGACAGATAGACAGACCCACTTTAGCATTTAAAAATGTATACTTAGTATGGGTTACACGTATTTTGTACAATTCCAGGAACTCATTGCTACACGGTTATTTAATGCAGGCAAAGTTGTAGGAGTATGTTAACTATTGGTTTATGATAACAAATCCAAATATTGACAAGTGTTTTATGGGGGCAATACAATTTAATTGAGGATTTGGAATGACTAAAGGGTGTGATTGGTTTGTTGATAAAATTTAGCAAGATAGCTGTTAACTTAATCTGTAAAACTTAATGTTTGTATGTTGCAGGTTTCTTAATTACAATCATTGGTTACTTACTTATGATGGAAATGAAAAGATTTACTATCGGAAAATAATATGTAAGTTTAATAACAATCTATAGTTTATTATTTCATTAACAATCTTGAAATATAAATTATATCCGTTCCTGCTGTAGGTATTTAAGTTAAAAAGTTTAGATGTACTACCTACGCTATTTTTAATAATAAAAAGTACAACGTACTTATGCTTAAATATTTCACAGTTTACTTTTGGTTGTTCCAACCAACCATTTTCAACCCGAGCTGAAAAATTCCAGCATTAGAAGAGGAAGTTTAAGGTATTGGACAGTGATAATTATTTCAAATCATAAGTGCAATTAAAATCGTTTAGATCATTGCGAAAATTGATGATAAGTTACTGATAAGATCAATTGCCAATTGTTGTACAAGTACTGATTGCGTTGATAAGGGATTTGTTTATAATAGATGTTTTATCAGTATCGCATTTAGTATTATACAAATCAAAATTAATAATTGGCTGAACTATGAATAAATTAATTTTGTTTGTACTCTGTGTTTTGTCTGTGACTTACCGATTTGTGTCTGCAAAAGAAAGTGAGTTGTTAGTTTTTGAAATGAGTGTTTTTAAACTTTGTGTTCATATTATTTGACTCTGGATCACCTTTGCGTTGGTGGAGCTTTGTAAGACATATTATGCTTTGAGACGAATCTTTTTTCTCGATGTAGTCTGGTTTGGTGGGAGACTTCGGCTAATTAGCTACCTAAATTAAAGACGTGTCGCTAAATTTACCTATATGAGGTTATGTAGAGTTTGCTTAAAGCCAAGCTATGGATGCTATTATAGAACAAGAACAAGTTGTAAAAGCTAATTTGTGGGCCTTTCATTCCATTTTGACCCAATTTAACTTTTATTATAGAGGTGGTCGTATGCTACTATGGAACGTGGGCAACGTATAGACATGGTAACGGTCAATTTGACGTCGAAAACATCAACACCGACCTGTGCACACACATCGTTTATACTTTCGTTGGAATAAATAACCAAGGCAATGTTATATCTTTGGACCCCTGGCTCGATCTACCTGATAATTGGGGAAGAGGTAAGTTAATAATAATATAAAGATGCACTAATAAATAAATATCATGTACACGCGTAGGTCAAGCTTTTTTCCATTGTGTCTAAAACATTAGGTATTGTCTGCGTTGAATTGCACTCATTGTGAAGTCTTAATCCTGTGAAAATCGTGTCATCCATTACGAAGAGTAACCCGGACAGATCTATTCTGAAAGTGGTTATTTCCATATAAATCACTTTTATATTGGCTTAAAAAGCTGCCTATAAATAATATATCATGAAAACTTAAATATACCTGCATGAAAAATTTCAGATAACTTTAGAAAATTCAACGCCCTAAAAAAGTACAAGCCTAGCCTTAAAACTCTTTTGGCTGTTGGAGGATGGAATGAAGGATCAGCTAAGTATTCAGTGGTAAGACTCAATTATTCTCTATCTGCATACAAGCAGGATTGGCTTCTCGGCGGCAGCTAATTATTGATTTGAATGGTATTATTTATATCACAAAAAACATTATCATGTGAAATTATAGATACATATAGCCAACTTTCTATCAAAAATATTGGCCATAAAGTATTGAGATCAAAAATTATGACCAAATTCTTTGCTAGGCTTTTTTTGGCTAGGCATCATATTTTTAACGCCTTCGAATATGTGGATTAGAAACGAATTATAAAAGTTAGAACGAAAGTTTTTCATTATTATGTAGAGAAGTTGGTTGTAAGAGATTCTTAGTATTTTTAAATAAACCCTGTATTTTGTAGCTAAGAAAATTTATTAGTTTCAAAGAATTTCATTTCAAATCCGTCATACTTTCTATCCGTAGATGGCGGCAAGTCCTACACTACGACAGAACTTCATTAAAAGCGCCCTTGATATGGTTCTAACGTACGGCTTTGATGGGTTTGACTTAGATTGGGAATATCCCAATCGTCGCGACTCCGTCCACGGGAAAGCCGATATAGACAACTTCACTCAGCTCACGAAGGAGCTACGGGCAGAGTTTGACAAGTATGGCCTGCTTTTGACTGCTGCGGTATCCTCCGTGGGAAGTGTAGCAGTGTTGTCTTACGATATACCAGCTTTTACACAGTAAGTTTCAATTTTTGTCTGTTCAATCGTATAGTGTTTCACAAAAGAAAAAAAAACGCCACGTGGAAAAAATGACAAACGTAACGGCCCATATTTTCAAGCGATTTTGATGAAATTTGGTAAAGTAGAGGAGTGGAGGAGTGGAGTGGAGTCCCCGCGGGAATAAAAAAACTTAATCCACGCGGACAAAGTCGCGGGCATCATCTAGTTAAAATATAATAAGACGATAACCGCGATTCGCCTTTGATTTTTTAGGAAAACAGTATCCTATATACCTGGGATATCAACTATCTCTGTACCGGTAAAATTGGGCAAACTAATGGCCTAAAATAAGGTAACAAACAGACAGACACACTTTCGCATTTGTAGTCACACTTAATATTATAAATGCGAAAGTGTGTTTGTTTGTTGGTTTGTCCTTCAATCACGCCGCAACGGAGCAACAGATCGTTGTGATTTTTGGCATGGTTATAGTTGAGGACCTGGAGAGTGACATAGGCTATTTTTATCTCTGAAAATTAAGGAGTTCCCGCAGGAATAAAAAAAAACTTTAACCACACGGACGAAGTAGCGGGCATCAGCTAGTATGATAATATGGCACACGTATAGTAGGTATGGATCTACCGCGTATTTCCGGACAAGTGAACAGCCAGACATTTTTATAGTACGCCATTTTACCTGCCATGGTTATGCGAATCATATACTCGTAGTTCAAATGCAAAGCGTGATCCTTTTGTGGCCGATAAAATTTTGTTTTTGCCTTTTTTTTAGTAAAAAGCACATTCTGCACGTTTTTGAAAACCTTCAGCGTTCGCAATATATTTTGCTGTTCACGTATTTTTTAAAATACGGGGTTTTTTACCTCGCTGCCGCACAGGCTTTATATCTATGTTTAGATAAAATCGTTTTATTTATTTTACTAAAGCAAGCGTAATAGCTTTAATTTTAATCCATGATGCATTTTAAAAATTTTAGTTATTTCTATTAAAATATGTAAAGTAGACTACATACTTAACAAAGTCCGTACATTTACGTAGATGCAATGAGGCCGCAGGCTATATTTTAGTAAAAATAATTATTGACTGTCTGTCTGTCACACTTGCATATTTCAGTAGCTACTCATGGTATTGATTCGAAATTTGGATAAGTTTTAAGTAATACTTGTTCAGCTCTCTTAATGATTCAAAAAATATTAATTTATTAAGTACTAGATGACGCCGGCGACTTCGTCCGCGTGGATTAAGATTTTGATTCCCGCAGGAATTCTTTAATTTTCTGGGATAAAAATTAGCCTATTTCCTTCTCTGGGATACAAACTATCCCTGTACCAAATTTCATCAAAATTGGTTGAACAGATGAGCCGTGAAAGCGCTACGCTTTAAGCTAGACAGACAGACATACACACTTTCGCATTTAAAATATTAGTATGGATTATGTACATTAGCAAAATAGATGAAATATTAATGTGGGGGTACTTGATCAACTGAGGCTTATAATATGTAAGGGCTTCATTTGCGCATTTAACAAGTTACAACGGATTTTGGTATTTATTGTTGTTTAGCTGTAAGGCGGTTTTTCAATATGGATCCATTACAGGTACGTAGATCTTGTAAACCTAATGACATACGACATGTACGGTGCATGGGACTCAGTGACCGGGCACAACGCTCCCCTACACAAAGGTCAAGGGGATGAGAACGTTTCGAGGGAGAATGTCTTCACAGTTGACGTGGCTTTAGAGTATTGGCTTCAACAAGGTGAGACAATAAATTATTCTCATGTCCAACTCTCAACTCGGTACTAAATCTAAGTCGGCTTACTATTTTATCCTAGTTTGATGAAATTCTTCTATTATATATGCATAAATAAATCACTATCACAGTCTCTCTAATCCATCATCTACAAGTCATTATACGGGATTATTCAACTATCAATTTCGGTTTTGCAAACCTCTTCCAAACTTCGTTTTGTGGTAATAATTTTGTACAGCAATACTTATGAAAAAATACATTTACAGAGATGAAAAAAAAAGGATTTTTCTGTATGATTATGATTCAGGATTGAATACCAGTTTGGGTTTCAAGAGTCAGGTTTAATACTTTTTACCAAAATTTGACTTGAATAAAAATAAAGACTTGACAATACGCCAGTTGCCATTCACTTTCCTAGCTTTTTGGTTAAGATTAACTAACGATAACTTTTGGTCGCGCAACTGACCCCAAAAGATTTCTAAGTAAGCAAAACGTGGAGTGTCAAGTGAAGTAGGGGCCTTATTACCAAAAAAATATTGCAACAGTTAACGATCCCTATCACCTATCATTGGTTGACAACCTTTCGCTATTTGCAAACATCCAACGTCGCAGGAAGAATACTATAAATTCAGCCAATCACATTAACTGCATCAAATATAAATATTATAAATGCGAAAGTTTGGATGTATGGATGTATGTTTGTTACTCAATCACGCTCCAACGGCTGAACGGATCTGGATGAAATTTGGCACAGAGATAGATTATGGTCTGGAATAGCACATAGGCTACTTTTTATCCCGAAAAATTAAAGAGTTCCCGCGGGAACCGAAAAACCTAAATCCACGCGGACGAAGTCGCGAGCATCAGCTAGTGATTAATACATACAATATGATAGGTCTACTAGGTACAGTATTTAATTTGTCAAATGTTTCCGTATAGTATTGTGTTCAAATTTTCAAAGTACAATTCGCGCGCGAGGTCCGAGGAATCTTATGGAATGTTGACGTAATGAGATAGAGTTGTGATTTAGTCGATATTACGTTATCGATACTAACACATCTTTAGTTTCTGTGCGCGTGCATTGAAATAATTATTATGAAATAATAATTCTATGAGGATAGTATGTGCAATAAGGAAGAAAAAATAAATTGTAGGTATCATAAAAACTAATTATAATGAACTTAACAAAACGAAGCTTCACTGGCAATAAATTTTTTGAAAAAATTCAACATGACGTATTTTTAATTTTTAAATTATTTTCAATTGTTTGTAGGATGTCCTCCAGAAAAGTTAGTGCTCGGATTACCATTGTACGGTCGCACGTTTCAACTGTCGAATACTAATAACAACGGTGTTCGTGCCCCTTCGAGTGGCGCAGGCATTGCGGGGCCGTGGACTGCTACTAATGGTCTCATCGGTTACAACGAAGTGAGTCATTTTCCCCTCCTGGCGTCGTTTCTTCATTGCTCTAACAATTGGGTATTTGACAAAATATAGTCAAAACAGCAACTTTTTTTTAAACGTCAAAACGCGTCCTAAGTGGGATTTATATGAAATTCTAAAATGTGACGTCAACAAAGTGCGACGTACTTTTTTACTTTAATCGGTTGATTAAAATGGTTATTCAACGTAAAACTATCAGCGGACGTGGATATTACGACTTTTGGGAGATCCTCTATTTAATAATCACTAAAATAGTATATTTCATTACTAGTGTGGAAAGGCTGTCATTGCAAAGAGTTCCGACAAATGTCTACCCGAGCCGAGGCGCAGCCGAAAGCGAGGGTTGACAGTTGGAACAAGTTGCAATGACGGTTCCGCACGTGTACTGAACGACTATTTTTAATACAGTTGCGAACAAATGAAGCAATTTAATAAAATAATAAAAACACAATAAACTCAACTAACTTAACATTTATTTCTTATAAAAGTTATAATTCACATATTACATTGAAATTGGTACAGTTTTTTATACTAACTGGGGAAGTTTTAGGTTGCATATTTACTGTTTGAGACAAACTATTATTAATTTCGTATGATTGTTCATGTATATTTGTCATACAATGGCGTTTGCTAGTTGATGGAGTTGGATCTGATGAATTAACATTATCAACGAAGGTAGATGGACGAACGTTCTCTGCAACATGTGAAGGAGACGGACTGGACCTTAAATTAATGGAGTGTGTGATTTTTTTCCCAGTTTCTAGTTTGTTGCATTTTCAGCATACTTTTTATCATCGAAAACCTCGACCATAACGTAGAAGGTTTTAATTTTGCTGAGAGTTCGGAGAAGTATGCCAACATAACATTTTCTGAAAAACTATTTGCTTTTTTCTCTTCTCTCCACGCAATAAATTCGTCGTATGTAGATATGTAGCGACTTTTTGACTTTTCCGGTAAAATGTTCTCCGAAGCATTTTGTGCAATTATACTGAGTTCCGGTGGTGTTAATTCAAAAACACTAGTTTCGAAATTACTCATTTTGTGCAACAAACAACTAAACTCGCAAAGAAAATTTTTGAAAAATGGCGCCAACCGAATATAAGCAGTTTTTTTTTTCTTCACCCATTCTGGTAGGCAAAATGCCCATACAGCCAAGTCTTCAGTAGAATTTTTTTATTGATATGAAATGAAAATGAAATTTAATGAGATGAAATGAAATGAAACCTAACCAAACTCATTCAATCAAATCATTAAATCTGATATTGAAACAAATTAGTAGCTTCTTTTTAGAAATATACGTATTTGCATGAAAACTTTGCATGAAACTCATAAAAACTTCTATGAATTTTTTTAGTAAAAACTTCATGGTTGGTTTTTCTTTTTAATAGACATTATTTTGACAGTTGGGAAAGAGAACGCACGAGTTCGGGAAAGGTAAAAAAAAAGCACGAGTATGTAATAGCCCACATCCCGATCGCTATACGTCCCTGCAATACGCCACTTTTTGAGCAACTGTATTAAAAAATAATTTATTTCAATAGTAGTCAAATACCCAATTGAGGCACATTGTAAAACACTTTTATAATGTCCTTCCAACCGAATTTCGGCCACGGCAGCCAATCTCCAGATAAGCCATCTGCGCGGGAAATATTATACTTAGTGCACAAGTGTGTGCGCAAACACAGGTGCACTCTCTGTTCCTATATTTTCATAGCCCGATGGGATGGAAAATCCGACAGGGCTGGAGAGAGATCAGGCGCAGGACCGACGGATTTACGTGAGGAGTGAAACACGGCCAACTTCCTAACTCCGGACTTATGTTATTACTGAGAATTTCTAGTCAGAAAAACCCAATGCTTATAAATTATGTCTCGACCCGGGATTTGAACCCGGGACCTCGTCAACCGCAGTCAAACATGATAACCATGCTGTTTATACAAAAATGACAATATCACATTTTGCAATAGGTTTGGTCCCATAGTAATTTTCAACTCAATGTTGTTTTATCACTTGCTTTACAATTCATTTCTGTTTACAGTTTTGCCAGAATCTCAAAACCGAGACTTGGGATGTACGTTACGACAGCTTAGCAAAAGTCCCCTATGCCGTTCAAGGTCGAAACTGGGTTTCTTACGATGACCCAAGCTCTCTAGCTGCCAAAATCGAACATGCTATGCAGTACGGTATAGCTGGTGCCATGATATGGAGTATAGAGACTGATGATTTCCGCGGACTTTGTGCTGGCGACTTCCCCATGCTTAGAGCTATCAACGAAGCGCTGGGAAAGTACTCTGGGCAACAGCCTACAATAACAACAACCAGTTCTAGTACAACAACGACTACTTCTCGGCCTTCGCAAACTACAACGACAACAACAACTAGACCTTCAGAGACTTCAACTACTACAACCACCTCTAGGCCTGCGATAATTACCACCTCAGGTAATCTGAATTGAGGGTATTTAAATTTAAATAGTTTCAAACAGTAGCTCCTTTCACGTGGCCTACGTGGTCGCGTAGAAAAGTTTGTCGCGTAGAAAAGTTTGTCGCGTAGATACGTCTGTCATAGAGAATCGAAAGCGTCAGCAGAAGAGACCACGCACTTTCCTGACGCATTATTTTTGTTTTTAGCACCATCATCACCAGTTTGCAAAACTGAAGGTTTCAACGTTAACCCCGAAGACTGCCACAGTTTCTACGTATGTATTCACGGCGGATCCGGCGAACTGGTACCGTACCTATTGCAGTGTCCAGGAGGTCTTCATTGGGATCCGGTGATCTTAGTGTGTAACTACTCACACCAAGTCAACTGTGTTTAAACTGATGTACTTTTAAATTAAAATTATAAGCCGGAATGTGTGTCCGGCTTATAATTTTTTAACATGCTTCCTCAACGGAACGCTGGGGTATTTGATTCACTCCCATCGACCTTTTTTCCTCGCCTATGCCCCGCCTACGCGAAGAAAAAACGTTTCATCGGCCCGGTAGCCGTGAACGGGGTGAATGAAACTTTTTCACTTCATTTGCCCCAGTACGTTAATTTGAACTCACGAAAAAGTTTATTTATGTATTTTAATTTTTATATGTATTTTAAATTCAAGAAAAACGAAATAAAACACTATATTATATTATAATAGTTATTTGTTATACAAGAGTGAAAAGTTGTTTTTTAACCGCGTGCTCAATTTTGATGACCGAGCAAGCGAAGGATTCTAAAATTGAATCACGAGCGGAGCGAGTGATTCAAAAATTAGAATCCTGAGCGTCAGCGAGGGAATCAAAAGAGCACGAGGTGAAAAATCTTTTCACTCGAGTGCAACACGTAACTTTTCATCCCACCTCAGCGAGGAAATAACTAAATGCAAAAAAAATCACAAGGTAACTTTTCACCCCACCTCAGCGAGGAAATGACTAAATGCAAAAAAAATCACAAGATTAAATTCAATTCTGTTAATTTCTTCGTCACTAGAATCACTCATTTTAGGTTTTTCACTTATTTTCAATTTTCTTGTTTTTAATCGGTTTTAATTTTAAACATTATGACGTGAACGAAAATGGTGCGCGCAAAGCAAATTAAAAAAGTACACCAAGAAGGTTACGAGTGTGAGTTTTTAACAAATTAAAAACGATTGTATGGAAATTCGGCACCATAGAGGTACAAGTAAATAGGTTTTAATGATGTTTTGAATTCACAAACTTCATAGACGAGTGATATTTACTAACGTGCACACGATGTTCTAAATTCAATTTACTTTATCCTCTAGAGGATAATAACGGCTTTTACCATCAGATATCGAAGAATAAAAATACTCTTTCCGAGATGGTGGGATGAAAAATAGTTTCCTAAGCAGACATTAATAGTTATTTGTTATACAAGAGTGAAAAGTTGTTTTTTAACCGCGTGCTCAATTTTGATGACCGAGCAAGCGAAGGATTCTAAAATTGAATCACGAGCGGAGCGAGTGATTCAAAAATTAGAATCCTGAGCGTCAGCGAGGGAATCAAAAGAGCACGAGGTGAAAAATCTTTTCACTCGAGTGCAACACGTAACTTTTCATCCCACCTCAGCGAGGAAATGACTAAATGCAAAAAAAATCACAAGGTAACTTTTCATCCCACCTCAGCGAGGAAATGACTAAATGCAAAAAAAATCACAAGATTAAATTCAATTCTGTTAATTTCTTCGTCACTAGAATCACTCATTTTAGGATTTTCACTTATTTTCAATTTTCTTGTTTTTAATCGGTTTTATTTTTAAACAATATGTAAAAAAGTACACCAAGAAGGTTACGAGTGTAAGTTTTTAACAAAATTAAAAACGATTGTATGGAAATTCGGCACCATAGAGGTACAAGTAAATAGGTTTTAATGATGTTTTGAATTCACAAACTTCATAGACGAGTGATATTTACTAACGTGCACACGATGTTCTAAATTCAATTTACTTTATCCTCTAGAGGATAATAACGGCTTTTACCATCAGATATCGAAGAATAAAAATACTCTTTCCGAGATGGTGGGATGAAAATAATATTACATAGACTTTGCTGTTAAGCTATATTAAACCATTGCATTGTATGTAACAAAGTAATTTCTTAATTTGATGTGTGGATAATATTTTTATAATGTAATCGTTTTATTTTAATGTATAATTTAAACATTGATATACTATATTGTATATGGATCATGTATCTGAAATAAATAAATAAATAAAATTAAAAGCCACCTATCCGTCCCGTTGGGTGTTTTATGTTTGTTTCTTGTTAGGGAATGCTTTTTGATTTTACACAAAATGCGCCGCGCTTTGTTGGAGAAGTATAGTGTGTTCATAGTGTGTTTCTGGTCTTATAACCATTCAATATTAGTTTTATTAACCTTATTTTTATTCTTGAAACTAGAAGAAAATTCTCAAGGAATTCAATGTGGCAAACGACCTCAATTTACATAGACGGGCCGTCAAACCGAGAATGTGAGCGTATTTTACTATAGTCTGAATAGCGGGACAGCGCTATGGCGGGGACAAGGACAGGTTTATATAGGTGTGGAGCGCGCTCCACAGGTCCAACGCCCCATTTTTTCTATGAAAGCGCCCATCTAGTACCTACATATTTATCGATGAATGTGGCTAATTCTGCTGTACATACACAATGTATAAACGATCATAACTTAAATGACAGATCTACCTAATTTTATTGCTGTCCATTTCATAATACTCCTTGCGGAATGGAACAGCACTAGACTTAGTGTAGTTTAGAGCTCGTGTACAAAAGAAATAGCCACATTATTGCCATTTCAAGATTCTGGGAATTTTTGAATTCTACTGCTGTTCAATGACAGTTCAGCAGTGGCTACGCATAAAATGCACCCTATTGCTTCCACTGTGAATTGTCACATTCAAACACGTGCATGATTGCAGGAACACATGAATAAATAAAGTGTCTCTATTTTATCAAGAACCACTCATTGGACAATTCCTTAAAATAATCCATTTTATTTTATTTTATTTATTTATTATTATTAATCTTATAAAATTGACATAGAATCCATACTATACATACTATAATATTATAAATGCGAAAGTGTGACTGTCTCTCTGTCTGTCTGTCTGCTACGCTTTCCCGGCCCATCTTTTCAACCGATTTTGCTGAAATTTGGTATAGAGGTAGGTTAAATCCCGGGGAGGGACATCTAGGCTACTTTTTATCATTGACACTCATAAATGACATGAGTCATTTATGAGTATCATAGGCTATAGGTATATTAATCTGAAAAATTAGGAAGTTCCCGTGGGAATTTAAAAAACTTATTTCACGCGGACGAAGTCGCGGGCATCATCTAGTTTAATATAAATTAATATATTAGTAAGTAAAATTAAAATTATTTTAATACTAGCTGATGCCCGCGACTTCGTCCGCGTGAAATAAGTTTTTTAAATTCCCACGGGAACTTCCTAATTTTTAGGGTTCCGTACCCAAAGGGTAAAAACGGGACCCTATTACTAAGACTCCGCTGTCTGTCTGTCTGTCTGTCTCCAGGCTGTATCTGATAAACCGTAATAGCTAGAAACCTGAAATTTTCACAAATGATGTATTTCCGTTGCCGCTATAAGAACAAATACTAAAAATTAAAAAAATATATATATTAAGGGGGGTCCCCATACAATAAACGTGTTTTTTTCGTATTTTTTTGCTCAATATTAAAAACGGTAACAGGTAGACGGTTCAAATTTTCACAGAATATTAACTTGTATATTACCTTTCAAAATAAATAATTAAATATCAATAAAGTAAA
Source organism: Erebia ligea (assembly GCA_917051295.2). Lineage (NCBI taxonomy): Eukaryota > Metazoa > Arthropoda > Insecta > Lepidoptera > Nymphalidae > Erebia > Erebia ligea. The sequence continues at coordinate 16,462,244 of OU785221.1, read as the reverse complement.
TATTAAAGGGGGGCTCCCATACAACAAACGTAATTTTTATTTTTAATACGTCATAAATCGTAAAACTTACTACAGGTTTGTACGGAACCCTCGGTGCGCGAGTCCGACTCGCACTTGGCCAGTTTTTGGGATAATATACCTATAGCCTATGACACTCATAAATAATGTGGCTTTCTATTGGTACCAGAATTTTCAAAATCGGTTCAGTAGATCCAGGATTACCCCCTACAACCTCACAAACTCACAAACTTTACCTCTTTATAATATTAGTATAGATTTTATTAGCCTTATGAGTAGTTAGGCTAGATCTAAGTTGTACTAAGTAAGTACTTCCTCATTACAATGTAAGTAATATAAAAGGCCTAGTACCTAATAATTATGATTAAACACAGTATCTACGTTCAGTTTGAATATATATCGTCTTCGAGAAATGTCTAAAGCGAAGCTTAACAGCACATTTTATGGTAAGTATTTACTCAGATGTTACAGTGAGATCCGGGGTTTCATTCAATCTGACAAAGAGGTTTCGATTGTCATATCCAGAACTCTGCCTTGAGGGCATTTGAAAAGGTGAGGTAAAAGCTACTTTCATGGTAAATGCTCTATAGATCTTTCGTAGGATGTACGAAAAGATCGAGTGTAATTTTTTAATGAAGCAGTGATATAGAAGTCTCGCAAAATCTGGTAGCTACAAGAGCAACTAGTGAGATTGATTCGGATCACCTATTTTTAATTAGGTACTTAGATAATAATGGTTAAAGGGGAAATGCAGGTATACCACAAGTTGATTTGATTAGTTGCTAAAGACAAAGTTGTATCATCGAAAAAGTCATGGACTGTTGAATAACATTGAATAATTTTTTCGAGTTCAAAGTCTCTATTCGTGATGCCGTAAGGTATTTCCACCTTACCAAATTTTTTAATATTATCAGTTTTTAAATAGCTAGTTTAAATATTCCAGAAATTCTTACATCCACGTAAGATTCGCCTTTCAAATCGCAGGATAACTGGTAAACCCTTTGCTGACAACAATTTGACCTTTATCATCTTTGACGTGGAACTCAATACGCGTCGACTAGAAATGGTAATGAAAACAAACATCCCATCATAACCCTACTTTATTAACGACCTCTGTATTTATCTTGTTTTATTCATCCAAAACTAGGCCAAACTAACATTGCATTTTTTTCTTTCCGACATTTTTATCTGAGCATTTTCATTTGTTCTGTCATCATAAGCATGTTTTTAACCAAATTATCTTAATAGAGCTAAAATTATCTACATTCGAATTTTTAGCAATGCCCCACATACCTAGGTCCTTACCTAGGTTTAGTCTTGCACGCTTTTGCAAAGGACGCTGGGCAAGTCTCCTCCAAGTTTTACCCGCAATCTTGGTGTTGTCATGGGACCAACGAGATGGTTATCTTCCCACGTTTCGTTTTTCAGTACATGGTCTTCATTCCAGTAGTAATCGGGTCTATCGATCCATCTTTGGTCCTACACAGTATAGGTTCAATATCCTGCCCACCTCCAGTTCAACCTGAAGAACAAGTTATATGACTTATTAATTGATAACTATTACGTGTTTTAAGCAATATAGAGCAATTGCTTAGAATTGTTAAGTCAATTTGTCAAACCTAAATGTAATTATTATAGTCCTGTTTGTTTGTTCGTAGTTGGTCTTAACACAAACATTGCTGAAATTTAGCCGTGGCATTTCACAAACTTCTCTCCCGCCAGCTGTTTATTTAATCATGTAAAAGTCACATACAGCTTTCACTTTGAGACACTTGCTGAAACTCTAGTTATCACTGTGACTATAAATGTATATTATTATTTCATAGAAATACATGGAATTAGGCAATGTTTATTTCCTAATTTCGTGATTATTATTATCTAAATTATTTACCATGGAAATCTTGACTCTCGCACATCTATCAAACCTAAATTTATAGATTCTATATATATTTTAAAGAATCTTAGTACGAACGAACTAAGTATCGTTTTGACGAACTCCCTGGTTCAGTGGCGAACGCTTTGGATTTATAGTAGGAGATCACGGAATCGATTCCCTGAAGGGTCGATTTGGGAATTTATAATTTCTGAATTTTCTCTGGTCTGGTCCTGTGGGAGGCTTCGGCCGTGGCTAGTTACCACACTACCGGCAAAAACGTACTGCCAAACGATTTAGCGATCCGGTAGGTACGAAGCCATGTAGACACCGAATAGGGGTATAAAGGAGTTTAATTCTGCCGTATCCTACGATTTGATTGAACACGATTTGCCCTGCACTTGTTTATGGAGCTGCACAATACCACGGTGCAGCTCCATAATAATGAATACAAGAGCGTGCGCGGGCTTTTTCTCCATCAGACAAAAACTTTTTGTCCGGAGTGTGTTTCCATCTTTTTAAGGAATGGATAAAGAACAGAAGAATTCTTCGACCGGAAACTCTCAATATTACCTCTCACCCTCGAAACGATTGCGAGAATGGATCAAAGTCCCTTAAATTCATTACAAATGGCTATTTTATTGCCAAGACATAAGAAAAGATGACTTAAAAAGTTGAAGGAGACAAATTTGAAGCACGTGACGCTGTTACGTGAGTCTCATAAGGAATGAAGATACCGATAGACTAACAATTCCCGCATAGTTCGTATACATATTCTCATATACCGATAGTTGAGAAAGTAAATACGACTAGGCTTGTTAAAACAATGATATTTACCTAATTATGTAAAGGAAAAGGTGACTGACTGACTGATCTATCAACGCACAGCTCAAACCACTGGACGATTCGGGCTAAAATTTGGCATTCAGATGGCTATTGTGATTTGTGACGTAGACATCCGCTAAGAAAGGATTTTTGAAAATGCAACCCCTGAGGGGGTAAAATAGGCCTTTGATATTTGTATACGCCACGCGGACGAAGACGTGGGCTAGTTCGGTTAATATACTAGTTTAGCCCCAAAAAAACAACGCAATTATAGCTAAGCTTCCTACAGCAAGGTGAAGATAATATTTAGGCATTGCAAGTCATGGCGAGTCAACTCAATGTTGTCCATCCATAGTCCCCTAAAGTTAGATTACCTACCTGTCTTCGAATTTATGGTAGAAACTCATAGTGGCATCTCAATGGCATTGCGAACCAGTGTTAGACTCACTAGCTATCCATTATTATTTATTATTATTTTAGATTTAGTCTAGCTGTCCAGTGCGAAAATGCAGCTAACATTCTTGCACCCGTTAGGGTTATATTCCACGCGGGTATGATTTATATAGATAGTAATTAGGTAAGTGTAGCTAGATTTAATTTATATTGAAATGTTTTCAATAAAGCTTTTACATTAAAAAAAAGATTGACTTGAAGATTCAAAACAATTCGTTACAGTTCATTTGAATAAATAATCTTTTGACATTGACTTTGAAATATTTGAAGAAACGAATTGCTTCATAGGAGTCCGTTGACTGTGAAATATCGTACAGTTACAGTTCATTTGAATAAATAATCTTTTGACATTGACTTTGAAATATTTGAAGAAACGAATTGCTTCATAGGAGTCCGTTGACTGTGAAATATCGTACAGTACTTCAATGGAACTAGTATAAGTGTGCATTTGAATATCGATAGGTAATAGGTGCAGAACAGTCCATCGACTACTGTGAGCCAATTCAAAAAGTTCAGAAGTTAAAGTACTCGTAAGTTTGTTTGTTTGTTTAAATTCTTTATTGCACACATTATTACAATGCACAAAGGCGAACTTAATACCTAGAGGTATTCTCTTCCAGTTAACCTTTGGTAGTGGGGACAGGGTTAAGTATATTGTATCTTGAAGACCGACTTTTAGCAGATCCAATCTAACTAAACAACACTGATCTAATAAATTGCTAGGTTCGTGGGGGACCCCTACGCTGCTACGAATCTAGGTAACGAATTTTTACGCCCTGTTTTTGATGTTGATTGGCACGTCCTCTTTCCTTTCTTTCGAGTGCTCTAGTGATTTATATCAAGACGTATAGTTTGTGAGTTGTTTTTCTTAATAATAATATTAGAAACCTACCTATGTATCCAAATACGCAAGTTTAATAATAATTTGCCTTCGCTGATGCTTCAACACTGTCATATTTTTTTTCATTTAAAAAGAAAAACTATTTATTTATTTATTTATTTATTCTGTACAAAATACAAATTAAAACTAAACTTAAATATAGAAAGGACGTACAAGGACATCTTATCGCTACAAATGTGGATTTCTTCCAGATGCCCTAGGTGTGATTGTGTGTATTTACTTTCAGTTCAGTAAATAGAAGAAGACACGGTAACATAATATCTTCTATACGTTCGACGTATACCTGCTTAGCAGTTTTACCATCCTGATAATTATTCACTTGTTTTCTTGTTTCCCAAAATAAAATTCGTTCAAATAAAGCTTCTAACAAGCCAAGTTATGCGAATAATTTTGTCTACATAATCATTCAAATTACTTCCTTTCAAAAGTCGTTTCACCTCGTCACATAAATCCGTCGAAAGTTTGTACATTTGCATGAATAATTTGCTGAGCCCGTTTTGCCTTTTAATTTAAATTTGAAAGTCACCCCGAACTTCCATACTTCTAATTTTTGGTCTAATTCTCTCGAAACGTTTTAGCCAACATTTTGTGAAATTTTAATAACGTGGCCTTCCTATTTTTACACGACTGTCCAAAAAAAGGAGTGTAGTATTTTCAGGGCTCGAATGGGCGCTTCTTCATTGCACGGCCCGGCCCCGGCCCGGCACCGACACCGACATTAGTGGACGCATAATTGTATGAAGTTGTATGGCACGCTGTCTCACTGGGCCGGCCCGGCACCGACATGTCGGCGCCGGCACCGGCATGTCGTCGGCAGCAAGTCTCCCACTGGTGTCGGGCCGGCATCGTTGTGCATGTGTTGTGTACGCATAGAAACGTCCATGTGGGCGTGCGAGTGGCGTGATCAATGACCCCGCCCCGCGCCCCCGTCGCTCTAGTACACAATTCATTTGCGTTTTTCGATCAAGTTCATTAGTAAATAATCAAAGCTGCTTTACTCATACGGAAATAATTGAAAAACTTATCCGGGTTATTGATTAGTTTTTCAAATAAATTGTAATACACGCCGTCTAAATATCTTACTTTTATAATTGGATGCGCCCAAAACCGTGTACTGATAGGTAGTTCTTTTTTTGCGTCTCAAATATAATAAATACAAGAAATATAATTTTTTTTATCCACTACAAGTTAGCCCTTGACTGCGATCTCACCTGATGGTAAGTGAGGATGCAGTCTAAGATGGTAGCGGGCTAACCTGTTAGGGCATGGCAGTTATTATTAAAACCCATACCCCTATTCGGATTCTACACGGCATCGTACCGGAACGCTAAATCGCTTGGCGGTACGTCTTTGCCGGGAGGATGGTAACTAGCCACGGCCAAAGCCTCTCAGTCCCACCAGGCCAAACCAGGGAAAATTCAGAAATTATAAATTCCCAAATTGACCCTGTCGGGGATCGAACCCGGGACCTCCGCACGTTAAGACAACAGCGCTACACACTGCGCCACGGAGGTCGTCAATTTGTTATACGCTGCCATCGCTCTTGCTCACGCGGTTCGCAGCGTGTCGGTGTCGGTGTCGGTCAATGAAGAATGTAGGTGCCGGTGTCTTGTCGTTGAATACTGCCGTGCCGGTGCCGGGCCGGGCCGTCCAATGAAGAAACGCCCAATGTATGTAAGTTTCTTTATACTACACCCGCTCGGAAAGTACCCTCTTGTTTTTGTCAAAACGAGGTAGAAAGTACGTCATTGCTACAAACCAATTAAGCGGGAGGAAAAGATGTATGAAATTTCATTTCTAACGTGCTAAGCGGGGAGAAAACTGTATGAAAATCCATTTCTAACGCGCTGTTGTTTTTTAATTTTAAGTAAATATGGTATGGACGTTGAGAATTTGGATGTCTTACCTTAAGGAAATGTAATATTAGAAGCAGATTCACCATATTTGACATAGAAAAGTCAAATAATATGGTGAATGTCGATTGTCGACATCGACGTTGATTATCGATATCGATAGTCGATATCGATATCCGATATTGATAGTCGATATCGATATCGATGTCGATTGTCGGTATCGATGTCGATTGTCGGTATCGATGTCGATTGTCGATATCGATGTCGATTGTGGATATCGAAATCTATATTGAAATAATCCTCAAAATGTAGTCTAGTTGTGATAGTGAAGCTTCGAATGAAGCGACTCATATAGTTATGATAGAACGTAATTTTTTTTTTTTTAATTTTTTTTTTAATTTTTTGAAAACAATACATTAGAAATTAAAGCTAGCTAGCCTAGCCTAATTAAGGACTATTAACTATTATTAACTATTAACCTAAACCTTTTTTTTTTTTTTTTTTTTCTTCTGTATTTTGAATATGGGTTTGTAAAATTGCCTGAAATAAAAAATATTTATTTTATTTATTATTTTAAACCTTTGTAAGTTCGTTTAATCACTAATTATCGCTTATTTTCCTCGCAGGTGTAGTATAAAGCACTATGTATCACTCGGTAGAAAGTACGATTCCTACCTCGCGTGTATTGCGGCCCTTCGGCTACGCCTCGGGCCTCAAACTACACCCTCGATAGTAATCGGTCACTTTCTCCCCTCGGTGAACAATCTACTATTAATTATTCACCATAACTTTTAAATGCAGCATAGATTTGGATGTATGGGGTATCGTTAGAATCCTTACAATATCATCCATAGTGACACTGGCTATAACTTTTATTTAAAAAACTACTTGGCAGGGAATTTGGCACGTTTGGCAGGTAGGTACGTAGTTTTTTTAATTTATTAATTATAGCTTGTATCATGATACCTATAACGAATCTTGCTTTATACAACAAAATGAAATACTTAGTTTCATTGATGATTCAATATAATATGGATACCTATAGCATAGATTTATATCCACTTAATGTTATGATAATTTGTTGGTCATTATAATATTATAGCCATGACCATAAACCATTAATATGATGCCTAATAAATAAATCCATTACAAGAAATCACTTTTTTTCGCCATTTTACCTAGATAAGTGGCTCAAGCACAAGCCCTACGTGAAAAATAAATCATTTATCATTAAAAGTACGTATAGTACATAAACTACTTGTTCAATAAAATGTACCTATCACGAGTCAAGACGTTAAAACAAAATTCCGTACCCTTGTACCGTACTAATACTTTATTAAACTTTCCTAGGCTTAAAAATTACGTGACTTTCTTTAGTCCCTATTGGGTAAAACGTGAATGAATATTATAAGAGTTTACTGCGTACTAGGGAAGAAAATTTATCGTTACAATAGTATGTGGCCTCGTATTAACAGACAACGCGCGAAGGTAACGTAGACACGCCATTTGCCTACTTAACTAGTAAACCGCACCTACGAGTATGAAACAGCAGCCGCGCGGATTTTCTAACCGTGTGGACGGTTATAAAGACGCTAATGTAAATATGACCCGCGCGTTCGATTAGTGCGGTTCTGGCACATTATTTATTAATGTAGTAGTAATTTAAAAGTTTTGACATTAGTAGACGAAAACTAAAGTTTCACACGACATCATAGTATGCACTATATAGCATTTCAATATTAGAACATAGTTCTTTTTAATATTACATCGATACTTATTCAGTATTTTTACACACATCTCTAGACTGTATAACATACAAATACCCGTACTTATAGGTAATACAGTCGCTAATATAATTTAAAAATGTACCACTCCGGTTTACGTTCTTTTTGGCACGATAAAATGTATATGTAATGTAAAAATGTAATGATAAATATAAAATCTGGCCTGCAAAAATCGTACGAGGCAAAAAAGAATTTGACTAGTGGTCAAATACGTAATTAAATGGAAATTCGTGTATGCCTACCTTTAAAGGCAACACTAATACAGAAGACGGAGACCGCAAACTGGGCTTTGGACTCCCGCGGGATTGCTTTGTAAAGACCAGAGTTGATTAAAATCTATACAGAAATGTGGGGAACTAAAAGGAAATTGTGTACCAAATAGATATAATAGTACACAAGGAAATTAACAATTATTTTACTGTGAAGGCCTTTAGACTTTGCCAACGCGTAAAATACATACTAATATTATAAATGCGAAAGCGTGTCTGTCTGTCTGCTAGGCTTTCTCGCCCATCTTTTCAACCGATTATAATAATTTAATTTCGTACTTACCGAGGTAGGTTGCATCCGGCGGAAGGACATGCTACTTTCTATCCCGGAAAAATAAAGAGTTCCCGCGTTAATCAAAAAAATCTTAACCCTCACGGACGAAGTCGCGGTCATCTAGTAAGTATACGAATAAAAATAAGAGCCATACTTATCATGAGAAGCTAGAAGGTAGCATGTCCAGACAATAAGATAACCAACTAGATGATGCCCGCGACTTTGTCCGCATGGATTAAGATTTTTTGAAAACTGGCAGCTTCAAAACCGATGCACTTCTGTCCGAAAGTCGCAACAAAAGGCATTTTGTATAAATACAAAAAATAACTAATATCAGTATATTCGTTAGATGACACACACGGACACACAGACACATCCCGATTTTAGCATTAGAGTTTAAAAATAAAAAAAGTACACAAGTTGTTAGGCGTAACACGGTAGTAAGAGTCATGATATCATTCCGTAGAGGCGTCACGTAAAGCCGTCACGTGCTACAAATTTGTCTTCGCCAAGTTTTTAGGTCATGTTCCCGTAAATCTCGGCAATAAAACATCCATTTGTAATGACTTCCGAGTTGAGTTGAGGCGCTGCTGTTTGTTTTCTCAATAGTTTTCCGGGTAAACTTAGGGCCGGTTGCATGACATGTGGTTTTAGTTACGTTTAACTTTGACTACCGTTAAAGTAAGTATTTAGCACTTTAGCAATTTCAACACTTTGGGACCCCAACGTCTATCGGTTCTACGAACTATGTGCCAATTACTGACATAAGTACATAATACTGTACGTGCTCTCGCACGGGAACAATCATAAAGCCCGGATCATATGCTTGCACAGGGACATAGGACCAACGCGTAGAGGTTTTACGAGAGATTAAATCTCTTAAACTAAAACGTGAAATTGATACAACAACCGGATCTTATCCTTCAGTAAATCAATAACTGGCACTGTATGATAATCTGACATTAATCACACAATAAAATGACACTAATCTACTCAATCAAGCTATTGGATAGGATGCTATGGATTTAAGCTATAATATAAATATCTATTAAATGTTTTCATTAGTATAGTTATGTCAAAAAGTTGGGTAGAAGGGTTGAAGTACCAACAGATGGTGAGCTCCAAAGGAGCGGGTTTCAAGTTTCGATCTTGTATCAGAAAGAGCAGCATTGGCAGATCCTCACTAGCTAGACATCAAAGGAGGTTGCACGTAGCCATTGTTGGTTAAATGCAGCACTGGTGATGGAGTCAACTGATGCCAAAACTATCGTCTAATTAACCTCGAATAATTGATTCAGGGGCCATACTGCTAACGCTTAAAGCCACATTGTTTCATTTTTGTTGACTTTCGTGTGTTAGAATTATAATCCTTACTAGCTGATGCCCGCGACTTCGTCCGCGTGATTTTAGTTTTTTTGTATTCCCGCAGGAACTCCTTAATTTTCCGGGATTGAAAGTAGCTTTGTCACTCTCCAGGTCCCATACCAAAAATCACGTCGATCCGCTGCTCCGTTGTGGCGTGATTGAAGGACAAACCAACAAACCAATTAACCAACATACCAACAAACAAACACACTTTCGCATTTATAATATTAAGTATTCTAGGAACGTGGTACGTGACATCAAACTGTTATTTTGAGTAAGTAGTCAGTTTCGATCAAAAGTAATTTTTGGTTGAATAAAAAGATCATTAGTTACGTAATATTTAAAACAAAACATTGTGAGATACTTCTATACAAAAAAGGAAGCACCACTCGAGCAAATCATTATTTTGAGCAAAGAATGCTCCACTTTATTGCAGAAATAATCCCCTCGTTTCTCTTTCAACGCGGCCAGACGTCCCGGAACAATTTTTGAAACAATCCACCACAAGTCGTCATCAAGATTTCGTCGCGGGTCAGATTATCTTGAAAAGCCTTTATTATAATAATGAGGACTCGAATCAGTTCCTTTTGTAGAGCGTTTTGTACAATAGAGGACAATTTTTAAGCGTGAATTTGAGTGCGATAGGACTGAAAAGTTGACTTAAATTAATAACCTCGCCTCGCTACTAAAGCTATAGGCTCTTATTAGTCTCTTTTTTTAAATCCACTACAAGTTAGCCCTTGACTGTGATCCCACCTGATGGTAAGTGATGATGCAGTCTAAGGTGGCAGCTAACCTGTTAAGGGCATGGTAGTTATATTAAACCCATACCCCTATTCGGTTTCTACACAGCATCGTACCGGCACGCTAAATCGCTTGGCGGCACATCTTTGCCGGTAGGGTGGTAACTAGCCACGGCCGAAGCCTCTCACCAGGCAAAGCCTCCCTCTAGGATTGCGGTGCCTACATGATTTAGGTTTATGAAGTTTCCGTGGGAACTATTTGACTAGCCTATTATATTATTATATGCCCGTGTTATATTGTTGATTGTCACTCGATGGACGATAAATAATAATTCCTGAGGTTATTTATGGCCGATGGCCCGGTTAAAAGAAAGAGGCAGAAAATAGCAATAGACATTAACCCTAGACACTTTGTCCAAAGACAAATTACAGCTATTTAATATTCAATGTAACATTTTCCCATTTTAAAGAATAAACAATTAAAACTTTCTGTACCATAGTTCCTTCTCCCTTTTCTAGCTTCTATGCTATTCTTCTATATTTTTTCTTTTTTTTCTATGTAACAGTTCTACCCCGGGATGCCACCTATCTCCATACCTTTCGCCAAAAGTGTAGCAGACAGATCGGGGATACTGAATACGTAGTACATAGTTTTAAATCTAAATGTATAAGTATAAAAGGAAGAGGTGACTGACGGACTGATTGATCCTATATCAACGCACAGCTCAAACCACTGGACGGATCGGGCTGTTTGAGAGATAGCCATTATGACGTAGAAATCCGCTAAGAATGGATTTTTTAAAAAATTCATCCCCTAAGTGGGTAAAATAGGGATTTGAAATTTGTATGAAAATTGAACCTAACGTAAGCGAAACCGCGAGCATAAGATAGTTTTCCGTGTCTAGCTGTCCAAGCAAGTAATTTGGTATAGAGTAGGTGTATTATCTAACGCTTATTTAGGGTAAGTAAGAGGCTCCTAAAATAAATAGGCTTGTCCAATCGATTCTCATCGCTCCTTCGGGCCATTACACACATTCGTGTAGCCCCGCTGACGGCCAATGCATTGTAATGCGACATTATTCGCCTGAGCAGCCTCGGCCTTGCCAGCCGTTACAATGGAGAAATGGGATTGTAGCTGTACGACTATATCACTATTATAGAAGTTGACTATACAACTAACACTAATACTTCATTTTATAATATCATTAATTTATTAATCCATACTAATCCATAATAATATTATAAATGCGAAAGTGTGTATCTCTGTCTGTCTGTCTGTCTGCTACGCTTTTACGGTCTATCTGCTTAACCGATTTTAATGAAATTTGGTACAGGGGTAGATTGTATTCCGGGGAAAGACATAGGCTACTTTTTATCGCGGAAAATTAAAGAGTTCCCGTGGGAATGAAAACATCTTAATCCGCGGACAAAGTCGCCGGAATCATTTAGTATCAAATAATAATACTGAGGTTCTAGTTTCAACATTGTGAGAGCTATTTACCTATATCAATATTGAACAAGTCAGTCTTCGTCGGACGTCGACTAAACTAAACAGGCAGACGTCTTTTGACCGTTGGATGAAGTATTTCCAGAGAACCACTTGCACAAGTCTATAGCGACTCCCAGCTACTCGCTTGAGATTTGCCGTCTACCTAGCGGGCCACTTCCAACGCTGTGCTTTTCGATGCAGATTCCCGACTCAATGAACTACATTTACTCTGGTTCTATTACTTTTACTTCCTTTCTAGGTTGGACAAACAGGATTAAAAAAACTCTTTCGTAGGCTGCTAAGTCGAGATTTACAAAAAAAACTAAATAGCAGACACAAAGCCACACTTTCGCAATATTTGAACACACTACAGACAAAAATTTAATACCAGACAAAAAGTGCAAATGTACTGAAGCTACATAGACTTCCGCGACAGCACAAAAGGTGTGTCCTATACGACGCGGGCGTTTCGCGCATAAGGTCCTCTTCTGTCAATACTGTGTTTTAGCCTCAAGCCGCACCACTGATGGTCTCAGACCCGATCGGTGAAGGTCGTGGTGTAGCCGGCTCTAGGATTATAAGTAATTTTGTTCGAAAATGGGACGTGCGATTCCTATTCATACTTTATAATTTACTTCGACTTCGCGACTTCGTCCGCGTGGATTGAGGTTTTTTGATGTCCGCGAGAACTCTCGAATTTTCTCTTTTGATAAAAAGAGGTTGTATCCTTCTTCGGGATCAACCTATTTCTGTACCGAATTTCATCAAAATCGGTTGAATAGATGGGCCGTGAAAGCGTGGCAGTCAGATCTACAGACACACTTTCGTATTTATAATATTAGTATGTTTATCTACTCCCATGCTATAAATCCTCTTTAACAGGTTCTTAAACAGTTAGCTTATTGCCAACATTAAAACACCCAATGTCCTAATAATCATAACATCATCCAAACGGGTGATGTAATGTTATACTGAATTTCATAACAACAATCCTTTGTTTTTTTTTTCGATCCCCTCTGCGCAAAGGGTTTACTCAACAGATAGCCACATCTGCTCGATGCGTGGTATCTGTATGAATTACAAAAAAAGAACATCTATACGAATTTCAAAAAAAGAACATTGTCATACACGCGCGTTTCACTACGAGAACGCCGCGCGCTGTAAAAAAAAAGTAGGTTAGAATTTTCCCCGCCATTTTTCTTCGTTTTTTTTATAAACCCACATTCGTGTTTTAATACCCCTTATTACACAACTGTTGCATAAATAACTAATATGGATATGGATATAACTAGGTATACAATTTTCCAGAGCATGTAAATGTCTACAAACAAAGAAGACATGACGTGTTAAAACTTAGTAGGTAAGTGAAAAGTCGGTTTTCAAGAGAAAGGTAGTGCATTTTCTGCATAGTTTATACGGTGTAAGGAGAATAGTTTCCCGCCTTATTGGAGCAGACGCCACGTTTCTATCGACGAAGAACATTACGCTAAACTAGCCCGAGGTAACGGATCTTAGCTTAGAGTAGTGTAGTGTGTAAACGTTTTGACTTTTCGTGGGATTCTTTAATTTATTTTTATTTCTAACTAGTGGGCCCGGCATACTTTGTCCTGCCCTGAACCTCGAACCCGATTGCAGCGCCCCCTACCGGGTGTGTATTGTGAATATAAATCATCCTGGGGTCCAATCAAACACAACAAAAAAAGAATTAGCGAAATTGGTCCAGCCGTTCACGCGTTATGCCGTGACCAAGGGAAATAGGGATTCATTTTTATTATTTTTAACGTAGATACTTTATTATTTGATCATTTAATTACCCTGATAACCTATGATAATTTTAATAAGTTAAATACATGTACTTGAGTGGGGTTCATATTAAGTTTGATTTATTCAAGATAAAATAGTTAAAAGTCAAAGTTACAACTATTGCAAAAACGTGTAGAGCTATCTGTTAATTATAAGCTTTTTTGATATATAAAGATGTGCAAGATTTTGTTTCGATAGAATCAGGATTAACTTTGCGAAAGTCCATGATACACATTTAATTTAAGATTATTCTGCTAATTTTAGCAGAATACGCTACACCAGATTAATTTCTAAGTTACTACCTAATTGCAGCATGCGCTAGATATTTTAGATATTCACCACTTGTTTTTCTGCTAGTATACATGGAATTAAAACAAGCAACCGAGCATTAAATATATTGCATCACCGCGCACACAAGTCATATTGAAAGTTCCTCCTCTTTAATTATACTTCTACTAGCTGATGCCCGCGATTTCGTCCGCGTGGTTTATTTTTTTTTGATTCCCTCGCGAAATCCTTAATTTTCCGGGATAAAAAGTAGCCTATGTCACTCTCTAGGTCCTCAACTATACCCATGCCAAAAATCATGTCGATCCGTTGCTCCGTTGCGTTGCGATTGAAGGACAAAAAACAAACCAACAAACCAACAAACAAACACACTTTCGCATTTATAATAATATTAGTATGATAGTATAGTATATAGTATAGTATATTAAGATATCCGTAAACAGTATTTCTAATTTTTGCTCTCTTAAAATTAATTGAGAGTCCTCATTTTACATTTTCTTTTCTGGTTACCCTACTTATAGGGAATAGTTCTGTAGGAATATTGGCAATAACCTTCCTCAGATAATTGAGCGGTGTGCCTTCGAATTGCATTAGGGGTTCTCCTGTCAAGCCACGCACTCAATAATGGCTTGTCGATACGTGCTTCTTATCTTCTTAACTTTTGCAAAACGTCGTGAATTTCCAAAGACTTGTCTTGGGCTATGTGTCTATTTTAATGCTGAAAACTTAATGCGGAAGCTTTAGCAATTGTACCATGTTTCAAGCAAATAAACGATTTATTTATTTATTTAATTTGAAAGATTCAAATGAGGTCCTGTCTTTGTGTACTCCAACCAAAATTGTAATACAAGCACAGAACTTGCGAGTGTATGAAATTTATCGCGCTTGCAACTCAATTTAGTTCTGTCTTTTAACTATGCGTAAAAATGCAATCAATAACCGGCTTTTAGTATAACGTTATAGTAACATAATATTATACATCGTGGCATGATGGAGCAAGAATTTTCGGCAGATTGTCATACCCCTAATGTTACGATCATACAGCAAGATAATATTGTTTCGGCATAAAACAAACTGCTGCAAGCTTCGTGACGCTAGCGTGCTGCATTGTCTCATATTGCAGCTCCAACGTAAAACAGCCTCAACGCTTCGTATATCTGACTAGCGACCGCCCGCTGTTTTGCCCCTGTGATAATTCCAAAATATCCGACCTTTATTATAACCTATTCAACAATATAAAAAGAATCTTTTCAGCAAATTGACAGCTTTCTCGGTCAAAGGTCGCTAGGAGTTTTTATATCAGTTAGTGAATGAGTGAGTGAGAAAGCTTCTTTTTTTATGATACCAAATATTTTTAAAATAAATAAATCACATAATAACTGACTAAATTTTAACAAAATAACATATGTAACATATTATGTATTTTACTTAATTTACCTAGTACTGAAAAATATCCTCCGTTAAAAGAACTCATTTCGTGGTGAAACACAATTGATAATATTTTATTCATCGCGCACGAGTACTCCATAATTACTAACAGTACGGTGAAAGGGATTTTGTAAATGTTAAGCTTAAAAACCTTGGAAACATCTAATTATATTTTTAGGTATAAAACTTCTAAGACCTTAGGCTGTTTCTACGCAATGAACAAGTTTAACTGAATGTTCGAATTGTTTTCGATTAATTTTAATTATATTAATGAAAAAAATAATAAGTATAATTAAAATATACTAGACAGAAAAATTTGTTACGTTTTGTTTGTATGTGTGAATCACGCAGAAACCACACTGGAACTTCATAGCGTGACAGCAAATTATTGTCCGACAACTCCAAAGTAATCAAATCACTAGAAACTGCAAGACACACATTAGCTAGGACTACTTACGGTACACTTCATCATTATCCACCACAGATTCACTACTCCTCTCCGAATGGGATGGTCTTTGCTCATAGCCTCGACGCTGCACTTGCAGATTGGCAAATCTCATACACCTTTGAAAGCATAACGGAGAACTCTCCGACATGCGGGTTTCGGCATGCACTGCTCGGGGACCGAACTCCGGGCCACGCGAATAGAAGTACTCTTAACCGCCACACTTAGGTGCTTATAGGCTATCGCCGTTTCCTACACCTTTAATCCATACTTACTTAATATTATAAATGCGAAAGTGTGTCTGTCTGTCTGATACGCTTTCACATCTCATCTTTTTAACAGATTTTGATGCAGTTTGGTACAGAGATAGGTGGTATCTGTGGTATAGAAAATTTAAGGAGTTCCCGCGGGAATTGAAAAATCTTAATCCACGCGGACAAAGTCACGGGCATCAGCTAGTATTATTATAAACGCAAAAGTGTGTCCGTCTGTCTGCTACTTTCATGGCCGGTAAAAACCATTTGTCCAAAAAAACTAAAGAGTTCCCGCGGAAATCAAAATAACCTTATTCCCCGCTGACGATATCGTGGGCCTATATTTATTTTATAAAAACAAAAAAAAAATAACCATTATACTTTGGTACAGGTATTTCAAGCCAAATATAATACAATTAATTAAAATCTCTCGTGAAAGTTTTATTGAACCAGAAATATCTGTCGAAACAAATAAAACCCCGAACAAAGGAATAGCATTTAAAGGTTTGATTTATTTGATCCCTTTCACCATGGAACAAATTGGAAAAAAAACAAAAATGCTCTGAAAGTCCTTCTATATCAACCGTTTGAAACAGACAGCTTTTAATTAAAAAACTTTTTAGAAATTCTATTGAAATCGATTGGCCCCATAAACCGTTATGAATATGCATAACGAAAAGTATGAATTTATTTTAGACAGATTGTATAGAAAAGAAATTTATTTAAAGCCAGCTACCTCCCATAGCTTCGCAACTCTTCGGACTATCTGGTGACGATCTGGTTCTCCTACGGATCTCTTTATTCCTGAATCCTGATAGCCCTCTACATCGCCAGCTGAGTGACCCTGAGCCTTCTTATCAGGCCCATAGTCAGCGACCATGTCTCGGATCCGTAAGTCATCACTGGCAACACGCACTGTTCGAATGACGGCGTCAAGCGAGTCGCAGGGAGTCGCTGGATCCAGGCAGCGCAAGACCGTGGCTTGTGGAGGACCCTACAGGAGACCTATGTCCAGCAGTGGACGTCCATCGGTTGACGACGACGACGACGACCTCCCATACCAATGAAGTAGAAAGAACTGCGAGTAGAGACCTCGTCTTAAAAAAGGGAGAATACAGGGAAATGCGCCCACCAACTCAGTGAAGTGACGCCTTCAATCATTTGCGGAAGGCCCAAGACAGAAAATGTTGTTGGAGACTGTTTCTATGCGTCTTTTTGACTTCTTTATATTATAAAAATGGTAGAAGTTTTCTTAGTATATTAAAGTGGTGGGTATCAAGGTCCGTCCTAATTTCTGGTGAAAATTAAAGCTTATGTATTAAACATTGGCACATGGATATTGGTTTTATTACCAGAGGTGGTGTTAGTCTTACATCCTGCGAAACAAAAGAACTAACGAGGCAGAAAAGACCTTTTCATCCCATGTATTCGAAAAGGACGACTTGGTTCGCCTTTATGTGCGCCCAAAGGTGGTGTTTTCTATAAGAAACTTTTAGCGGGCAGGAATGAGTTTTTAATCCTCTTTATACTCGTAAGTGCGCCGCAATTATCTTTGCCGCGCACTTATTGAATTTGGAACATCTTAGTGTTCAGCGCCAACGCAAATTGACGACCTCCGTGGTGCAGTGTTGAGCGCTGCGCTGCTGTCTTAACGTGCGGAGGTCCAGGGTTCGATCCCCGGCAGGGTCAATTTAGGAATTTATAATTTCTGAATTTTAACTAACGAAAGGGCTATATGGATATATATATTTAAAAAAAAAAAAAAAAAAAAAAAAAAAAAAAAAAAAAAAAAAAGGCGAAAGTTTGGATGGATGTGTGGATGTATGGTGGTATGGATGAGTGTTACTTAATTACGCCCGAACGGCTGAACGGATCTGGATAAAATTTGGCACAGAGATAGATTTCAAAAAAAAAAAAAAGATTATAGTCTGGAAATAGCACATAATATGCTTTTTATCCCGGGAAATTAAAGAGTTCCCGCGGGAACCAAATTTTCTCATACAGGGTGATGAAAAGTAGAGTGTATCATTCGGGCGCAAATATATTTTTGGCTCGGGCGACGTACTTTGAATCCCTCGCTTCGTTCAGGATTCTACTAAAGAATCCCTCGCTACGCTCAGGATTCTACTCTAGAATCCCTCACTTCGTTCTGGATTCAAAAAAGCGCCCTCGCCGTAAAAATATTATTTTGCTCCCTTATAATACAATCTACTATTTCATTACTCATACACGGAAAGTAGGTTTGAAGCTGCCTGAGAAGCGGGTTGAAAGTAATACTTTTCAGCCCTAGGGAGAATCGTTTTCAACTGAATTTTTATTGGAGTTCAAATGAAACACGACTTTTTTTTTTTTTTTTTTTTTTTTTTTTTTTTTTTTTTTTTTATACCCGAGTGCATCCATAGACAAGAAGAAAGATAGACTTTATTCATAAAGTAAAGACAACTGATTCATAGACTTTTTATTTTGACTTTCCTTATATTCGTAATGAAAAGCAGTGTTTACCTCGGGATGAAAGACTTATTTAGTCCCTCGAACTATAGGCCCCCTCGCTACGCTCGGGCGCCAAACCCCGTCTCGGGACTAAATAAGTTACTTTCATCCCTAGGGTAACAATGTACTATTCCGCCGTCGTTCTCACCTTTACATTAAATAGGCCCTTCAATAAATTTCAAAGGAACATATTTTATTATTATCAACGTTCTTTTTAAGTGACATCAACAACTTAACTATTTGTCTTTATTCACTAGTCCAGATATTTGCTTAGCCTCGAAACGTTCTAACAAGCTTCGTGATTGATGTGCTTAGAATTGATATTTAATTGCTACTGAGCATCATTTACCACTGCGTTAGAACGCTCTCGTATAATTAATCATATTATAATACAAAATATTAATTATATGATATAATAGACGCTGTATGTTGTTTCTTTGTAGTATACTTACTCAATGTTTTAGAACTATTAAATTTTGATAGTCTAGTTACGGAGGGGTCAGGAATAAGAAACATAGGTAAATAACTCTCTCTCCTTTAACTTTTTTTTAAAAACTCTAACAGCGTTTTTTGCGATTTATCAAACAAAATTTGTTTGTTATTTAATAAATGAATATTTAATATCAGTTGCTTCAACGGTGAAGGAAAACGTCATCGTGAGGAAACCTGCAAACCTGAGAATTTTCCATATTGTTATTAAAGTAGGGTAAAAGCAGAAGATCGTGTGTGGTAGCGCGCTCTCTTATAGGCTCACGTCCAAACTTGGACGGATGGATAGAATATTATGCCTAACGTTTGTATTTTGCTGTACTGTTAAAATAGGAGGCAGAAAAGAATAATTTCTTCGCTAATAGAATCCACGGATCATCAAAATAATATCATTGATAGAAGCCTATTCAATTGTACTTACAATAGCATTGTATGTGTTTATGCGAGTAGGTACAATGAAGTCTATTGGCGGTGGTTGATTAAAGAAAAACAGGATATTATTTTGTGAGAAAATGAAAATAAATTTCATCTTCGTTGATAAATTGGCACAAAAGGAAATGGAATTGGTTTCTATTACTGACTTTGCTCCAAATGTTAAAAAAGAGCTTATAAATTGATTTATCTTTTAGCATTCCTTTTGGCATTGGTATTCATATAGGTATGTCCGAAACACTTCGATATTCCATTCCGAAATACTTAAGTTTGATTAGGCACTGAAGAATGTCAATGAATGTTAGACATATCAAACTTTCGGTCTCATCCTGGAGAACAGCTTGGGAACTTGTCATAATCTAACTTCAAAATCCATTTTCATGAAATCCACCCTCCCGCTTTTAAACATGCAGGAAAAACAAGAAAGCAATAGGTAAGTCGCATTCATCACTTAACACCACATCACCCAAACCTTCCAAAGGGCTAACCGTACATTTTTTTCGACCCCGGATTATCCTCGGAAGATGTTGACTTAACAATACACAATTGAGTCATTATTGCTCCTTGGTTAACATATTGTACTTCATCAGAGTAACGCCTGCTTCAGTTTAACATCAAAACTCTAGTCACAGATTTTGGTAGGTAAATAGTCACATATTATTTTGGGAGTATAATTTAACCAACTAATTCGCAAGTATGCAATAATTGTTGTGCAATTTCCTTGCTAATCCGCCAAAGATAGCCGTAATCAAGTGATCGTGTTAGGACCGCTGTATTGCCAACACCGGAACGGCTTAGCCGGCATTTGCATTGGAAATACTTAGGTTTGTAACTTTTGTCCGTGCTAACTGCCCGATACTAACAGGAATTGTAAACAAATCTACATACGATTCCACTATATACGATTTCGGACATTACCTCTTTCAAAATTGAGTTCATTTTCTAACTGATTAGAAATACTCGTAGTTGTCAATCCTTGCAATGAATTTGCATCTTGTACTGTTAGATTTAAGGTGTTAAATCAAATGAAAGTGCTATGTTTCGAAGCTAATAGTTAAACCTACAGTATTGTAATACGAGTACGATACTAAATCATTGGTTCGTTGTAAATGTGGGCTACGATTGGTTTGTTATGGAACTTTTGGGTGTTCGAAAAGTTTGGGGATAGTTGTTATTTTACTAGTTAATTTTATTTAAATGTGTCTTACCTTTTATATAAACTAAGGGGTACTTGATATACAAGGTTTATAGATAATTTATTTATTTCACGTAGGACAACTTGTGCCACTTATGATAAGTCAAGACTCTACCATCGATTCGGAAAGTAGTTTATACTCAGAAGAGCCGGCAAAAAACCAAAAACCAAAAGTTGACCAAAGTAAATAATAATACGTAAGTTACCTTCTAGAAGAATGCCGTGCAATGATGAGGTATTGACATTCCAAAGTACTTATAAGCCCTTAAGTAACTTTCAACGTTTTTACTAAAACATCGAAATAAAAACTTGAGTGAAGAAAGAAAAATCGAGGCAAAAGAATAATAAAGTTATTAAAAAGCAAAATAGAGTTTCGAGCGAAGTAGACAACGCTGGAAAAAACTGATTGAATTCCAAATTGTAGCCCGGATACTTTTTACAACTGACGACTTATATATCACTCATCTTTATCGATAGATGGACCCTGCCAGAGATCTTCTGCAGTTAGGATCTTTACAGTACACAGTCATGCACCGCTTGAGATTTTTATATTTATTACTAGCTGATGTCCGCGACTTCGTCCGAGTGGTGTAAGTTTTTTTTTATTCCCGCGGAAACTCCTTCATTTTCCGGGATAAAAAGTAGTCTATGTCACTCTACAGGTCCTCAACTACACTCGTGCAAAAATCAGGTCGATTCGTTGCTCTGTTGGGGCGTGATTGAAGGACAAAGCCGACAAACACTTTCGCATTTATAATATTAGTATGATTTTTATATTGACCTAATTAATCAACCACATAATATTATGGCAAAAGCGTTCCGCCATTGTCGAGACTACTTGCGTAGCTTAAGCCAGCTAGTTGTAATACTAATATTAAAGGATCTGACAGGTTCTTTTCCCCGTGATTTATAGTCCCGCCAACTTATAAAATTGGAACTAATTTTTATGCCTGTTTAGTTTTTATTTTTATTTTATTTTTGATATATGCTAGCGACGCTGTCACCGGTTCAGGTAGGTTTGTGAGACAGATACAATACAGATTGCGATTGTTACACTGTAGCTTTCATCTCACCGGAGCCTTATTATGTAGAAATTATTGCTACAGTGTAAGGCTTTATGTTCATGAAGCCTAACGATAACGAATCACTCGAGAAAGAATACCATAAGTTCAGCCAATTGCAAATATTTATATCGTAGCAGTGAATGATACAGCTTCTGCGTAATCAAACAGCTTGTATTGCTGGTTTGACGAAGTAAGCAATATAAGACCACAGAAGTGGCAATTGCAGCGAAGCAGCAAAGAACAAGCATGATCTAATCTAATCGGGTCATTGACTTACCGAATTAAGTAACAAGATAAGTCGTATCGTATGGTGTAAACGTTAGATGAACGTGAATGTTACCACTGCGTAATTTGCATTTCGCTAAAATCATTTAGATTCGCGAAGGAATCGAAAACTTTGGAAACGTTCCAGCCATTATTATTTCCATTCTACAGTAATATTATGACGCGTTAACTGAATACAGAGCAAGATTAATAATACCTACTGTCTTCTTTACTTTCCACGGTGTATTTTTAAGAAAGATAAATTATTAATTTTTACTTAGGTACTTAATAACATTTTTTTGTGCCTTTCTTAATTACTAATTTCTTATTTGTTAACTGTTAGTATGTAGTCCTATCTGTAATACTAGTACCTAGGTATTTTTTCAGCGGATAATTTATATAGATCTACTAGTGGTCGCCATGACTTCGTCCGCGTACAATTTTTGATTTTATATGAGATTATGAAATCCCACTGCAAAAGGTCTATCTATAGAGGCTATAAATATATAGCTTAATTGCGGGTTCTTATTATTTAAAACTAATAGCCTAAATGATGATTTTCATGTGTATACTTCAAAATCATAGAATCTTGATCTGAGCAAACTCCCAACCCCCATTACGCCCCCTTTGGGATGGATTTTCGTAAAAGTGCATTCGATACAGTTGTTATCATTTAAACTAATAACCTGAATGCAATCACAAGTTCACTCTCTTTTTAACCGACTTCCAAAAAAGGAGGAGGTTCTCAATTCGGCGCGTATGGTTTTTTTCCCTTACTCTCATAGCCCCGCCTCATATAGGCGCAGGACTGAAGGCTTTACGTGCTTTCGAAGGCATGGGGGTGAAACACCGCCAGCTTCCCAGCTCCGGGCTAGTACAGAGAGCATTGTTACAACTCGTAATAAGGGTAAGTTATCCTCCCTCCTAAGATTCCTTGGTATATAAGTGTGGAATGTCTTTTAATGTTAGTGTTTAGTCCCTAATATGTTAAATTTTTGTGCAAATAAATTAAATGTACCAAAATAAAATTATAATCTTAATATTTTAAGTAATTTATCTTATAAGTAGACCTGTAAATATAACAGTATTATCTATAAAATTTATTATATGTAATTACTTCCTTCCCTTTTGTGTTGTTGCAGGATAACAAATACTAAAACTAACCCCACTATTGTACCGCGAATACATAAACGCATTCAAAAGTAATGGTACATAGAAACCGATCAATCTCCTTCGTATTTTCTTCGACATTGGCGAAGTAAATTGTGCTGTGCTGGCCCAAACAAAAGCCACACACCAAACAACAACAACAACAACAAGGGTACAACAAGGTAACAACAAAGTTATACAAAAGATTCGGCCAGGGATTTAAACTCATAAGCACTAGGCTTGTACCACTAAAGAGCTCGAACAAACTAGGGACCACAATATAATATTGTCTCGCGAATGACACACACTAACGCGACAGGACAGAACGTCATGTTCTTGCCAGGTTGACGCATCACTCAGACATTTTGCCTGTGCGTAAAATATTTTTTTAACTTTTCTTTCAATTTTATCCACTGTGGCACAATTTTATCGCCGCCGGTTAAAAATCCCCGCATTATATTTTATGTGATAAAATAAATCGGATACCTACGAGGATAAGATAGGTACAATAAATTAATATTTTTGTTACAATACGACACCGCTCCAGCGCTATTTATCACCCGTCCGCCCGATAACCGCACCAACACTTCCTCTGGGACTCGGATGCGTTTCAACGGTAATGTCAGCCGATAATAAATAAATATAAATATATAAATTAGATGATTCCCGCGACTTCTTGCGCGTGGATTAAGTTTTTTTTTTAATTACCGCAAGAACTCCTTAATTTTCCGGGATAAAAAGTAGCCTGTCCTTTCCCGGGATGTTACTAAATTTTATCAAAATTGGTTGAAAAGATGGGCCGTTAAAACGTAGCAGACAGACAGACACACTTTTCATTTATAATATTAGTACGGATAACTCATTTAATTCTCATCACGAGTAATTGGTGTTTGAATATTAAATATAATAATAATGTTTGAATTTTAAATAAATTAAAAAAATGGTAAAAATGTTTGAATGTAGGATAAATAAATAATGTCATGCATATAAACAAAATTGGCAATATTAAAATAGTTTTTAAATTGCCATTCAACTGATTAGTAATAGTATAGTAGTTATTTAAATTTGATCATGTTGGGATGAGAACCCCTCTCAGGTATAGGCCTCCCCCAGAGGTTTTCATGATCCTCTTTACAGGCTTTCTTGAGACTTGAAGATTACAGGGAAACATTGGGTCAAGAAAGTTTTATTTTTATATAGATGATGCCCGTGACTTCGTTTGCGTGGACTTAGGAAATCTGATTATCCGGAATAAAATACCAAAAGTCCGTGTCCAGTATGCAAGCTATTACCGTACTAAATTTCATCGAAATCGGTTTAACGGACGGAACTTGGAAAGGTAAAAGACAGATGGATGGATAGACAGTTGGATGGTAGATAGACAGACTTGCACGCTTTCATCATTTTATTGTTGATTTTGTTAAAATTTTACTAAGCCCGGTATGCGGTGCACCCTTCTATGCAATGTCATATTGTAGTTATGCATTTTTCTATTAATTTTTTACTACTCTACTTTAACTTTGAAGTGTCAATAATTATTATCAGCTATCGTGAAGCCATATTAAATGGAATTATTCAAGTTAATTTTCTGCACTTATGATAGTAACATGCATTATAAGATAAATATTATGTTCTAAAATGATGGGGAAAACGGAATGAAACGGAAACGGATGAAATTTTCATAAAAGTTATATAAACAAATCTATACTAGTATTATAAATATGTGAAAGTTTGAATGGATGGATGTGTGTTACTCAATCACGCCAGAACGGCTGAACGGATCAGGATGAAATTTGGCACAGAGATAGATTATAGCCTGGAATAACACATAGGCTACTTTTTATCCCGGAAAATTAAAGAGTTCCCGCGGAAACAAAAACACCTTAATCCACGCGGACGAAGTCGCGGGCATCAGCTAGTATACACATAATATAAACGTGGATTGTTAGTTTGTTTTATATTTATTTAAAAATTCCATGAAAAGCTGGTCGTGCGGTCAAAACGCACACAGCTCTCATGTATGTCGCACATGTATTTCTGAACTAATAATTCTACTGTATAGTGGCTTTAATTACAACTGTTGGATTTTAAAAGGAAAATTATTTTGCGCTTCATACTGTGTTTTGTGTTTATATATTTTTTTAATTATTAGCGTTCTTTTTTTTGTGAAAATGAGGACATATCAGATTTACTTGGTTGTTTGGACTGTCTTGGGATTCGCGTCGGCTCAGACGGAAACACATTTTAATTTTACGTATAACAGTAAGTAAGGTGTACATAAGTCTGATATTTTTAGCACGTTATTGCGTCGTTAGATTTATTTTTGTATATTTTTTGTTATTGCCCTCTCTAAAATAAGTAAGCTGTGCTATTTCATGTACCTACTCTATGAAGTTCACGTGGCCTCGCAACATAAGAGTTCCTTTCTTATCATTATAGCACAGAACCCTTAAAAGAATATAAACTTCCTATGCGTTAGCAAGCTTTAAGCTCTATGCGTTGTTAATTTGACTGTCTGATTGACTGCCTGAATTACCTAATTGATAGATAAACTAAAAGAATTGATCTGCATTGAAAACATAAGGACTTGACTAGTTGTGTGATTTCATTTAATAATAATCAACGCAACGCTTTTAAATTTGGCCAATATTTGATTTTGAATTTCGCAATTGTTAAATAATTTCCATTTTAAATTTAACTATCATTCTACCAAATTAAATTTAAATCAATTGCATAAAAACAATTCAATTTTCGCCAGTAAAAAATGCAGTCAATTTGTGCCATTGTGAGCGTCGAACGCTGGTACGATTGTGATTCACCAATCGAGATCATTGAGATAAATTGCAAAAATTGCGGATTTCTTACAATAAAATATGTAAGAGCTAAAGTTGTGTCAATTTCATTTGGTAAATAAGTTTAAAACGAGTAATAGATATAGTGGACTAGCTTACGCACACGGAAATTCTGAAAATCCTTCGTCTTCGTCTCATATCGCTTTACACTATAGAGAAAATAACCTTAGTCAGTTTGTCTTTTTATGTATTGTGTAGATAGTCTAAACCAAAATATATACTATTTTACTTTGCAATAGGTAGGTAATATAAGATGCTACGAGTATTTTCTTTCGATCCCTATCGGCAAAATGCAATTGTAATACCATCTTTAAAAACTTGGAAGTTCCGAGTCTTGGAGAATGGGGCAGTTAACATTTAGAATTCGTGCGATTACCCGGATCGTTTCAATTATTCAAATTAATGGCTGATCATTGTGAATGCGGGCAATTTCATTAATGGTGGCAACTTCCTAGTTCTAGAGTCGTGGACCTAGAAAATTATGTCGATATCCAAAGCATGTAGTTACACCTATATGTTGCCCTTCTAGTAATGAATAATAATAATAAGACGAATCTAAAATGACAATAGTAGTTTTCAATACACTTGCTCGAAAAATGCACTTACAGAAGCAGTAAACAGGGCTTGTATGTTAAATTTACTGCCCTCGTGCTTTTTTTTTGCAGAATTTACTGCCCTCGTGCAGTAAATTTGCAGTTTTTTTTAATTTTTTTAAGTCCACTTTACTTCTAAATAAAAAGTTTTCTTGCAAGAAGGTTTGCTAATGATGTTGACATTGTATGTAGAAATAATAACATTTATTTTAGATAGCGGATTGATGAAATTAATTCATGAAATTATAAATTGTATTTAATTTAGTTAATTAAAATTGTTTTAAATTTTACAAATCAATAAAATAAAGGCTGAATAGGCTGAGAGTTAAGACCTAGAACCTAGAGCCATGAAGCCAATTAAAAAAAAGCCATTACAACAACGCGCCGTTGATACTAAATCTTTAATCTGTGCTCGCTATTTTTAAAAGTTTCATTGAGTTTTTCTTATAAATTATTAATTAATATGAGTGGTTTGAGTGATGTGGAATAATAAAATTATAGGTATTTTAGATGTGAGAAAAAAATCGCGCTATTAATAGGCGCCAAAAATCTCGAAATAAGTACGGGCGTGAGAGACCATTTTCTAGTGAGTACCTTGTGCCTATCTGCTCGAGTTTTATTTTCAAGTTTTCTTACAAATGTATTGAAAAATATCGTGTGATACACGGGCGTTAAGGTTTTAACAAACTCGTGACGATGGTCAGCCCTCGACTGGCGTCATCGGGCTGACATTAGTCAACTCGTATGTAAAAACCTATTTACCGCCCTTATATCACAAACTACTATTGTGATATAAGGGCGGTAAATAGGTTTTTACATACGAGTTGACTAATGTCAGCCCGATGACGCCAGTAGAGGGCTGACCATCGTCACGAGTTTGTTAAAACCTTAACGCCCGTGTATCACACGATATTTTTCAATACATTTGTGAGAAAACTTGAAAATAAAACTCGAGTAGGTAGGTACAAGGTACTCACTAGAAAATGGTTTCTCACGCCCGTACTTATTTCGAGATTTTTGGCGGCTATTAATAGCGCGATTTTTTCCTCACATCTAAAATACCTAATTGTTGATTTAATTTTATTATTCCACAACACATAAACTACTCATTTTATTTAATAATTTATAAGAAAAACTCAATGAAACTTTTAAAAATAGCGCGCACAGATTCAAGATTTTAGTAGTACCCACAGATCACTAATCCGGTAGTACTCTATAGCGCGTTGTTGTAATTGCGTTTTTTTTAATTGGCTTCATGGCTCTAGGTTCTAGCTCTTAACTATCAGCCTGGACTATTCAGCCTTTACTTTTTAGATTTATAAAACTTAAAACAATTTTAATTAACTAAATTAAATACAATTTTTAATTTCATGAATTAATTTCATCAATCCACATCTAAATGTTATTATTTTTTAAGTTTTCTACATACAAAGTCAATACCATTATGAACCTTCTTTCAAGAAAACTTTTTATTTAGAAGTAAAGTGGCCTTACAAAAATTAAAAAAAAACTGCAAAAAAATAGCACGAGGGCAGTAAATTCTGCAAAAAAAAAGCACGAGGGCAGTAAATTTAACTTACAAGCCCTGTTTACTGCCTCTGTAAGTGCATTTTGCGAGCAAGTGTATTGAAAAATTTATTCATACTTTAATACATAAAACAACGCTAACTGAAAAGAGCATGACATGAGTTAAATATGAAGGTACCTAATGAAATTGATAACAGGATTTTCCTTCTTCAATCTTTTTCATTGACACCCACATACAGTGATAAGATAAGGATATTCTAGGATGAATATAGTATCTTGCTGTTTCAGTGGCAACCCTTTGCAAGGAACATCTATGTCAACACGGTTACAGCTACGAAGTTTTCTATCAAGTTAACGCAGAAGATAGGAAGATGGAAAGGTCCGATCCCAGCATAATCTATGAAATGCATATTGCTATCTTGGCAGCTAGCAATGGACATATTCTCCTGTCTACCGTACCTAAACCTGATATAACCGATCCTGTTTATGAAATAGGTAAGTTTTACATAAAAACAACACTTTGCTTGATGCAGATTCCGTTATGTGGTGGCTTTATATTTTGTTTAATTATATATTTGTGTAATTTTTTACCGTTCCATTATTGATTGCATAGTTCTTTTTATCCTTATGTATTATCTTTGTTTAAACCTAGCTGCGATTTGCAATAATAAGTAATGGCGATGGTTAACACGATACTTTTAATCATTTTTCCAGTTGTTGGTGGAGGTGGTAACAGATTCACAGAACTTCGAGCAAATCTTAAGAGAAACGCTAAAGCATCGGCTAAAACAGTTCAAATATTGTCCCCGATAGAATTCAGGGCATTTTACATTAAAATTACTGAAGGTAAAAGAATAAATTGAAAACTGTATGATCTTTGTAATTATAATTACAGAGTATAATAATTATTTATGTTACTTATTTTAAAGATGGTCTGATTGAATTTGGAAAAGAAGGGGAAGTCTTGCCAATTTTAAGTTATCAGGATATGAATCCAATTACTGTCAGATATTTCAGTTTTGCCGCTTGGTCTGGTGTAGAAGCAAAGTTTCTTTACGATTGTCCGATACCTACGGCTAATGGATCTGAAGGTGAGTATCTATATCTACACTTATAATAAAACTGTAACAGGTCCAAGTCTGTACAATGAAGATATTTTGAAAATTTTTTTTGGAGGGCACTCATTATTCGATACTGAAGCCAAATCTGTAATTTTTTTCATTTTTGTCTGTCTGTCTGTCTGTCTGTATCTTGGCCGCGCATCACGCCGAAACTACTGAATGAACTCAAACGAAACTTGGCACGATTTGAGCCCATACTACGAGGTAGGACATAGGATACTTTTTATCCCGAAATTCTACCCCCGAAGGGGTGAAATAGGGGTTGAAAGTTTGTATGAAAGTCCTTAATTTCTCAAGTTATAGCCATGAAACTTGATATATGAGCTGCGGGTTGAAAATGAAAACATATGTGTTTCACAGTTTTTCAAAATTCTACCCCCGAAGGGGTGAAATAGGGGTTGAGAGTTTGTATGAAAATCCTTAATTTCTCAAGTTATACCTAGTTATGAAACAGCATTTGGGCTTTCGTTAAAATATGAAGAAGTACGTGTTTCACCATTATAGGGGGATTATACCGTGGGATAATATAGGCTACTTTTTATCCTGGAAAATTAACTGAAAAACTTATTCCACGCGGACGAAGTCGCAGGCATCAGCTATAAAGAATATACATACGTACATATATACATAGGCTACTTTTTATTCCGGAAAATTAATGAGTTCCCGCGGGAATCGAAAAAACTTAGTCCACGCGGACGAAGTCGCGGGCGTCAGCTAGTTATAAATATAATTGAAAAATTAATATGCTATTAAGTAATATTACCTATAACTAAGATAATAGGCAAAGCTTAAACAAAAAGTATTTAAAATTGTTAATGAATTCAATATTTAAGTGTCACGAAATTTATTTACAGTTACACCAGATTCAAAGGCCGTGGAACCGAAGATATCAAATTCTGATAAATTGAAAAGAACTCTGTTATTTGGCAAAGATCCTGCTGTTCCGCCTGGCCCTGAAGTTACTGTTACTTTAGGCGTTAAAGTTATGAGTGTATCGTATGATGCAGTTACCTCCAAATTGACTACTGGGCTGTCTCTCTTAAGGGTAAGCTTAAAATTATTGTAGGCGAAAACCTATCATCATCATAAAAATGTGTTTCTTTTTGCTTTATTTGCAGAAGTGGACTGATGACAGTATGGCCTGGAATCCAAATAAATTCAATGGAATTGATCGGCTTTCATTTAGGCAGGGCCAAATATGGAGTCCGTCTTTATCTGTGTTCAAGTAATTTATTTATTTATTGCAATTCTTGTATAAAATCTTTAATGTTAAAATTGACTGTTCTCAATTGTTGAGCAGCTTTAAGTTTAAGGTTCCTATCCATTACCCACGTAAGTCCATTACACCTCTTTATCCACCGTTGCGTAGAACTGTCCTCGGCACCCATTCTCCAGTCTCAAGATTGTGTAAGACCCTAAACCACAACAGCACTAATCTTGACATTCACTTTGACTCGTTACCTAAGTTTCGTGATAAAATCAGAACATGAACCATACCATAACTATTCTCTGTAGTTAAAATTAAGTAGTTTAGTATTATCTCATATTTTTAGTTTTATTTCCATATAATATGTTGTTTTTTTTTTCTTTAATTTTTTTAGCTTTGTAACGAATTAGTCCATTAGAATGCTGTGTTTAATTTTAAGTGGTCGCTACAATTAGCTTTTTTATATAGGATAAGATTACCCTTGAATGTTATAATGTGAGTGTCCGTTAGTAGACCTAGTAAATAAAAAAAAAATAAAAAAAATATTCAGTAATATTGTTATCCCTACCCCTGGTCATTTCTTCATCTACAAATTAATTGTAGTTTGTTAGATGCACTACATTATGAAGCTCCAACTAGCATAATGTAAAATATGCGCTTTTTGTACTTATTAAATTCGGTTCTTTTAAGGAATTACTGCCAAGAAAATTAAGAAAGTTTAAACGTTTCAGCTCCGATAGCATAAGTTCCCTTGA
Organism: Erebia ligea; assembly: GCA_917051295.2. Taxonomy (NCBI): domain Eukaryota; kingdom Metazoa; phylum Arthropoda; class Insecta; order Lepidoptera; family Nymphalidae; genus Erebia; species Erebia ligea. Next base: position 16,431,041 of record OU785221.1, on the reverse strand, counting down.
CGATAGAAATCCCGAATTGATTTCAATGGACAACAGTGGTACGGCAATTGTGCATATGAGGACTACAACAGAAACTTGGTGCTTCGACTATGAGAAAACTATAACCAAGTAGGTATGCGATATGTATAATAAATAAATAAATAAATAAAATCTTTATTTGTTCCAAAATAAATAGACTATTTTTCTTAAATTACCCTAGACCCCCAAACTAGGATAGCCCGTATCTTGGGGGTCAGTCTCTTCCCTGCAGTAATTGTATCCATACTAATATTATAAATGCGAAAGTGTTTCTGTCTGTCTCTCTGTCTGTCTGTCTGTCTGTCTGTCTGCTACGCTTTCCCGGCCCATCTTTTCAACCGATTTTGCTGAAATTTGGTATAGGGGTAGGTTATATCCCGGGAAAGGAAACGATACTTTTTATCCCGGAAAATTAAGGAGTTCCCGGGGGAATAAAAAAACCTTAATCCACGCGGACGAAGTCGCGGGCATCATCTAGTATAATATAATAGAAACAGAAATTAACATTAATTATATGAATTTAAAAAGCTATAAATCACTCCTATATGGAATAAAGGTGATCTCTGTGCATTAAATAAATTTTGAAGAAGGATGTTCGCATTCCGAAAAGAGTTCGAAAGAAGATCATGAAAGGCCATAAATTGGGTATTTGACAACTATTAAAATAAATTATTTTTTAGTGATTATTAAATAGAGGATCTCCCAAAAGTAGTATTACGTCCCCGGTTAGTTTTGTATTGAATAACGGTTTTAAACTATCGATTAAAGTAAAAAAGTTCGTTGAACTTTGATGACGTCACTATGCAATATTTCATACAAAATCCCATACTAAGCACGCGTTTTGACGTTTGAAAAAAAGTTGCTGATTTGACTAGTTGTCAAATACCCAATTAAGCAAACTGTAGGTAGTTCGCTTAATTTATGCTTTCAAGATCTTCTTTCGAACATTATTTAATAAAATTCAAATTACTTTATGATTTTACAAGGTGGCCCCGAGATGATTATGTCTGCGCTATAGTTATTGAACTGTGGGAAATTCATGAAAAAGTTGCGTTGAATCTGCTTCATCCTTCATCCACTTACGAGATGGGTCTTGTGAGTTGCATTGTTAATTTATAATTCTGTGACAATTAAATAATTGTATTGGGATATAATAAATAATAATCAGTCATTAGAAACGTGTATTACCGGTTTAGTATTAGAAACGTATGTTACCGGTTTCAACACACTTGATTTGTCGAAACTGAACGGTTTCAAACCAGTCCGAGATCCTAATTCATGAGCCTCTTTAAACGTTAAAATAATGTCAATATGTTAAAATTACTGAAATATTAAAACTTGCACTCATTGTATTTTTATATTTATTGTGCTGTCTTAGATTGTAGGCATTGATAACTATATTCAAAACGCTTGGGATGTGAAGACTACACAGCACATTGTAAATGCAGCTGCATGGAATAATAAATACGCAATCAATGATACCATTACGCGCCAAAGTGATAGATTTGTAATTAACGTGGTCTTACAACGTCGAGCTACTGCGTATAATATTGTATTTTACACGCCTTTACTCGGTAAGTTGAATACTTAATAACTATCCTTTTAAAATCTACTGCATATTCAATAGTAGGTATATACAAATCCATATATAGTTTATAGTATTGTACTCACAGCAAATTATGAGTGAAATCAGTTCATTGACTATTGATATAAATGTAAACAAAAGGGTGAAGTTAACCCTCCCTAATCCCTATGTAACTAACTCCCCATTCAAACTTTTTTTTAGTTCTTGTGACATTTGTGTTACTCTCATTTTGGAGTGAGCCTTTAAAGATGAAGAGGGTTTGGTTTTACGCCGGCTGTAGTGTCGTTATATGCATGGGCCTATGTTACATCGACGTTTTGGTACCCTGCCATACAATCCCTTCTATAAGTAAGTACTCTAACAGTGAAATAATAATTAGAAGATAATTTTATCCCAAAAGCTTATTACCTATTATTACCTATTATTATTTTGTTTTCAGTGATTCTCTACGTGGTTGTGTTATTTGGAGTTCTTTTGGCTATGTTATTTCACTTGGCGTTAATGACATCTGTAGCCAAAAACATTTGTAAGACTGCCGTCATTCAAAGTATCATAACATCGCCCTATTTTAGAAGCTTATTTTGCTTGGCACCATTAAAGGTAAGTATCTCTTCAATTATGAAAATCTTTTAGACTAGATAATGCTCGCGACTTCGTCCGTGTGGATTAAGTCTTTTGACTCCCGCGGGAACTCTTTAATTTTCCGTTAAGCATAGCTGACAGACAGACAGAAACACTTTCGCATTTATTGACCGAGCGAAGCGAAGGTCTCTGAGTCTACTTGAGTGAATTTGCACTTGTCCGTCCGTCCGTCCGTCTGTCAGAGCCTTATAACTTCTGAATTACTGAACGTAATTACTTCAAATTTAAATACAATATGTAAACCAATGGCCTCCAGCCGAATATGGCCTAAAAAGTTATAAAAATCTTTATTTCAGGGGGGCTCTCAAAGAAGCGAATGCGAAGTAAAATATTTTTTATAGCGTTACATAGGGTTGCGGTACCTATATCATTTTAAAGATAATTAGGAATGGAGTCCAAAAATATTTTTTTTTAAATAATTTTTCCCCTAAAATTGACGAAATTTTCTAACGTCCAAAGTTGACCTCAGAACTTTCAATTTTCTGAAAGGCTGAGCATGAAACTTGATCAATTATTTGAATTATATCCTGTACTTGAACAACAAATACTAAAATTAGATAAATATTATAAGGAAACGAAATTATTTAATTTTTAATGAGCTTCAGTAATTTTAACAGAACTACCGGTCTGTAAAAGTTTATGGATACCGCGAGGTTTCAGGTCGGGGCGAACCACTAGTAATATTAAGTATGGATTTGTATATTAGTATTAGCACAGAATAGGTAATAGTACGGTATTAGTATAGATTATCTATTTTTATTTGCAGTCAATATAAATAAAAACGATTATGTTTGCAATGAACTGTTTTGGTTAATGACGAGAACATTATTCATGTATTTTCGAACAAAATAAAATTGAAATGTATTTCAGGTGTGCCATATCTATGAAACTGTGAATGAAGACTATAATTCTGATCTAGTGGACCCTCCAAGAAGTGGCAGCGTAGAAGAAATGGAAAAAGATGAAGATGAATACAACGAATCCAAAGATCTAGCCGAGGCTTTAGACAAAACAATGTTTGTGATTTATTCTATAACTTTTGCTATTATGCTTGCTTCGCATTTTTAATGATGTTCTTATTGTTTAGAAAAGTTCTAATAAATTGAAGCAATAAAATAATGTTTTGGTTACTTTTACCGAATTTTTTGTTGAACTTTAAATTCACGTAGGTACACCTTGAAAAGAAAATAATATGTTGGGGATATTCGGGTGACAATTTTGGATTACATAGAAAAATGTAGTTTTGGGACTGTACAAGCAATAATTACGTTAAGTTAAGTAGACCGTATCACAGTAGTCTATAACGAACTGTTTGTCAGCTGTGATAGCTGCGCTATATATATATATTTTTTTTTATCTACCACAAGATAGCTCTTGACTGCGATCTCACCTGATGGTAAGTGATGATGCTGTCTTAGATGGTAGCGGGCTAGCCTGTTAGGGGCATGGGCAGTTATACTAAACTGTTCACTAATGTTTCACAAAAAACGTTTAAGAAATGATCATTTCACAAAAAACGTTTCAAAAACTATTCAGGTGACAAAGAACGTATTCCGTAAAAATATAATTTTATGAAAAATGATTTGACTTCGCAAATGTTTTACTTTGCAGATGTGCTGAATGTTAAAGTATCATTTACAAATGTATTATCTAACCAAATAAATAATGTATTTGTCAAACTCGCTCTTTTAGGACAACGGGTTAAAGGTTAGGGTCTAGCAATTTAACAACTGGCAATGTAATGAAGTAAAATTATAGGTTAAAGTAATTTAGTAAGCTGAAATCTCAATCTGTAAGTCAATTTTTAAAATTTATACTATCTATATTATAAATGCGAAAGTTTGGATGGATGGATAGATGTATGGATGAATGGATGTATGGATGGATGGATAGATGTTTGTTACTCAATCACGCCAGAACGGCTGAACGGATCTGGATGAAATTTGGTACAGAGGTAGATTAAAGTTTGGAATAGTACATAGGCTACTTTTTATCCCGGAAAATTCAAGAGTTCCCGTAGAATCAAAAAACTTAAACCACGCGGACGAAGTCGCGGACATCATCTAGTATTACATTAAATTTTGTGTTACTGACCACAAGCTGTGAGGGGTAAATTCTAAACATTAAAATTAATTACCGCTATAAAGTTTTTAACGGGCAAGATCTTTTTCCGGACCAGTGGTTGCTTTGATGTTTTAGAGGCCATAACGAGTTAATGCGATCAAAGCCAAATTAAAATAGTGAGTTTAGATTTTATCTAGCTTAAATTGGTCACTGATGCAAGGAAATTTTGATCAGATACTTACTTTTAATTTTAAAAAAAATTAAAAAAATTACAAATAGTGTCACGCGTTTATTTGAAAACAGTTTAAGCTAGTATGTGAAATGGTAGTTAAGTAATAGTAGATTGTTACACAAGGGACGTAAGTAAGCTATTACAGAACAAGATCCAATTTGGCGCCAGTGCGAGCGCAGCTCGCATAGGGCGCTAATGGATCGCGTGCACCCGAGATATTTAGTCACACGAGCGAGCGCAGCGAGCGAGGGTGAATATAGTTCGAGGGTGTAATAGCTACTTGCAACCGAGGTAAGCATTCTACTTTATATCATTCTTGCGAGGTAAAATTTGCCTGGTGGGAGGCTTCGGCCGTGGCTAGTTACCACCCTACCGGCAAAGACGTGCTGCCAAGCGATTTAGCGTTTAGGTACGATGCCGTGTAGAAACCGAATAGGGGTATGGGTTTAATATAACTGCCATGCCCCTAACAGGTTAGCCCGCTACCATCTTAGACTGCATCATCACTTACCATCAGGTGAGATCGCAGTCAAGGGCAAACTTGTAGTGGATATAAAAAAAAAAAAAAAAAAAAAAAACATTGATAATGCAAAATGAAATTTTAATTAGAATAATTAGCAAATTTAGAGAAAAAATAGAAAAAAATGGTTATTTGTATTTTTTTTACGGCTCTGAGTTCCAAGGAGTTTTGCATAGTTTGAAATGTATGGAAATTAAATGCCGCCATGTTCAGTGTTCTTTTTTCCGTAAAAAGTTTTCTTACCATTTTTTAAGAAAAGAGATTGTTTACCAAGGAGTTTTGCATAGCTTGAACTGTAATGTGAACATTACAATTCAAGCATAGTGCGACGTAATGTTGCCTTGAATTGCAAACACCAACTTACAAGGAGACTTTCCACCATAGTAATCCCTAGTTACTGAGCAAGTATGATATAAAATTAATTACTTACATGTAATTGCTTCCACTGGGTTGATTCTTTGGAACGTGAATTTCTTTTTCATGTCAATGCAATATTATATGAACTTCGGAAAACTGATGCGGCAGGACTGTTTACATACTCGTATTAGTAAGCCGTGAGGTCTAAGGATCAACCAATTATAAAAAAATTAACATTGTTGGTACTAAAGCCAGTGTTTACTTTCTGTTTTTTTTTTAATCCACTACAAGTTAGCCCTTGACTGCGATCTCACCTGATGTTAAGTGATGATGCAGTCTAAGATGGTAGCGGGCTAACCTGTTTGGGGCATGGCAGTTATATTAAAACCCATACCCCTATTCGGTTTCTACACGGCATCGTACCGGAACGCTAAATCGCTTGGCGGCACGTCTTTGCCGGTACGGTGGTAACTAGCCACGGCCGAAGCCTCCCACCAGGCCAGACCAGGGAAAATTCAGAAATTATAAATTCCCAAATTGACCCTGCCGGGGATCGAACCCGGGACCTCCTCACGTTAAGACAACAGCGCTCAGCTCTGCGCCAGGGAGGTCGTCAATACTTAATTGTTCCTTATTTCCTCAGTTCTGATACTGAAGGCTTCGTGAGAATCTCGATTATACCAGTAATATTAAGAATTTACACGGCTAAAAATTGTTTTTTTTAGTAAAACTATTTTTGTATGTAAAGTAATAACAAAACACTTGCAGAAACTAAAAAATCCTATTTCAGAATGTTTGCTAGAATCCAAATAGTTTCATAAAAGTTCGAGAGTCTACATCCAAGAAGCTCCACTTCAGAAATATTTCGGTATTCAAGACCAAGCAGTCTGTTATTGTTTCAATTGAGTTCCGGCGCCCGCTTCGGTTTCACAATGTTTGACTTCACGAGAAGAGAACTCTTTAGTAAGACAAGTTTGAATGATTTTTCGACGAATTTCATCCAAAGTTTGTGGCTTCTTGTCTTTGCTTAATATAAACTCTATAATCACGTTATTAACTGTAGACCTATTTTAAGTTTAACCGTTCTCACCGTATTTACTATTTTCATCATTTCGTCTTCGTGATGTACCGACATTAACTTCCATTGATGGATTTTAAGTCTTGGTCTTTTATAAAGATTTCTGAAGAGTTTGTGGTATTGTGCCGTCGATTAACAACAGTTACCCTTAATTTGCTTCAAGATTGTCGGTCCACCGGGTGCGTAACAATTTTCAGTAACTATATGATGTCCGTAGTTTTATCCTCGTCGTTTTAGATTTACTAGTAATTACTTAATTATAGAGAAGAAAACCATAAAACAAACAAACACATTTTGCATTATTAATAATATTAGTATTATTGTTGTTGTCATTCTAATTAATCATTTTGTTGGTCTGACTGCCTCGTTAATCTAGTGGTTGGCATGTTCGACTGCGGCCGACGAGGTCCCGGGTTCGAGTCCCGGGTCGGGCCATAATTAAGTATTGGGTTTTTCTGACTAGAAATTCTCAGTACTAGCCCGGAGTTAGGAAGTTGGCGGTGTTTCACTCCCGTGCCTCGGAGAGCACGTTAAGCCGCCGGTCCCGGTTATTATCACGAACATGATAATAGACGTTAAAGCCCGCCAACCAGCATTGGAGCAGCGTGGTGGGTCTAAGCTCTAATTCCTCTATGAATTCAGGAGGCCTCATTCAGAACATTCAGGAATTCACTCTTCCTCTAATGAGAGTGGAGGCCTGTGCCCTGCTGTGGGACGTTAATGGGCTGTAGCAGTAGGTTTAGGCTCTCTTTGAAAAATCACCTGCTCAAATAGCTTTTCTCTTGGTAGTAACAAAGATAGTAAACATCAAAAAACAAAGACACAATGAAAGGACAACATTCCGCTTGACCGGTCACCCTCCGGGTAAGTCAACCGGTAAATAACAATGCAAATGTAAATTGGAGATATACGTTCATGCAAAGACGGATATAAACCAAATAGAGTTCCAAAATTTACTTATACATTGGAGCAGCTGACGCGACTTTCTGACGTGATGTGATTTGACGACCTCCCAGTGATTCGGTGATGATCCATATTATTATATATTATTATGTTTATTATATCCATACTATTCATACTAATATTATAAATGCGAAAGTGTGTCTGTCTGTCTGTTTGTCCGTCTGTCTGTCTGCTACGTTTTCAAGACCCACCTGTTCAACTGATTTAGATGAAATTTGGTACAAGGATAGGTTGTATCCCGGGGAAGGACATAGGCTATTTTTTATCCCGGAAAATTAAGGAGTTCCCGCGGGAATCAAAAAACTTAATCCACGCGGACGAAGTCGCGGGCATCATCTAGTAGGTAACATAATAATTAAGTTATTATTTACCAGCAGGTAAGTAATAAAAAAATTAGACATATTGCAAATTTAGTGAAGACGATAAAATAGTTTAAAATTATAGCATTTACTTGCAGTTAGAAAAAAACTTTTTAACTTTGTAGGAACATTTTTCCAAATTCTTTATGCAGTGCTCACAACCAAAGGTTTGCGGTTAAAACTTTCCCGACAAAGTCAGCCCGGGTTTCATTAAGCTCGTACTGAGCCAAACAACTATAAGCTCTCAGACTTCTATTAATTTATCGGGTAATACGTATGGGAAGTTTATTTCCGGTAGAATATTTCCGACAGAAGAACTTGAAAACGTGCTGGTTGAGTTAGGGTCGGCACACACCACCACGCCGTGATGTTTATTGATTCCGGCACGAGGAAACACGTACGGCACTTGTGGATCAGATTATGATGGTTTGCGCAAAAGAGAAGTGGCCCATTCTGTTATACACAATCTCTTAACTCAAATAAAATGACAGGCTTTTTTGTTTTCCGCAAGGATCATTATGGAAGTATTATCAATATGATTGGTAATCCCATTTTATTTTTATTTTAAGGTGGTGTACAACAGATTATATGCCACAATATAATTACAAGTAAAAGAAGTAAAAGTTTATAATAATATAGTTAGCGGTATATTATGTTCTATCCAATTGACAGTTGGCTAGCATGTGGACTGTGAACATTGTCATTTTCCGTCATTGGCCGACAACGGATTGATTGAGGACAATTGCAAAACTTCAAGTTTCTAGGTTGGAATTGTACATGCATATCACTTTTAACATTCAGGTAAGTAGCTGTGGCTTTAAGTTCACTTTAAAAAATAAAAAGAACAGCAAAATATTGTGAAAAGGTGGTTTAAAAGTTCTATTCCACAATCGAACTCAAACGTAAGATTGTACAAGTTCGCCTGTTGAAGTAAACTTGAGTTTTATTATGTTCGCATTGAGCGAAACAAGTATTTCTCAGGCTTCAATAAATTCATCCGCTAATACGAGAGGGGAGATTTAAGCCTGAAATACACACAATGCACGGAACGTTGGTTATATTTGACCAACGCAGTACGTAGAAGTTTTAATTCAAATAACTTTTTCATTCTAGCACAAGTTAACCATTGGTCATGATCTCACGTGGTGACGTGTTAGATTAAAACGGACTGACATGGAATAAGAACATCAGTGTCATCATTAAACCCTGTTCCTTTTCGGTAACGTAATGATGCGCAGAATTGTACAGTGGAACGCCTATGTCGGAAAAATGGTAGTTAAACATGGCTGAAGTCTGCCATTGGCAGAGAACAGATAAACTAGTACCTGTCCAAATACAGGTGCGGTTTCTCTGTTCTCTTTCTAACTACCATACTTAAACTAGTGTACTCCTAAAAAAGAAAACATGGCGCTCGCCACTACGCCAGTAAGGATCTCATCAATCAATCTCTGTGGAGATTCCTCCGTGTCTCCGTGTCCGAAACTCGTCCGAATTTGTATTACAGAACATTATACGCGTGCGCATGCCTTCCGTCTGATGTGTTGCCGTGCTGCAGTTGACATTGAAAAGGTCTTCCGGCTGCCGCGCAGTGTGTGCTTCGGGCTTTATTTGTAGGAAAAATTTCTCTAAACACAAACTTATAGACGTGCCGGTTGAGGCTCGCTTGAATTTTATTTGATTCGATTCTATTCGAAATGTTTATTCCTCACGTACATGTATGTATTTTGAAAACATGTCGGTCGGAGAAAGGATGATATTATTATTTTTTTCCGACACGATCCTGTGCAAATAAAGTAAAGTAAGAATACTTCTCGACAGGAAAATTTGATTGCCATAGTATGTAATATTTTATGCATTAGATGTATGGAATACGTGTACTGCTAGGTATTACTGTACACCCTTGTCACTTACCCAAACTTTTGGACCTAGAAATATTGATGTAGAATTTTAGTACTCATTCTATTTCAATGCCTAGAAAGCTAAAATTTTTCTAAAAGGTTCCCTGTATAATGTGGACTAAAAATAGGGCCAGAGTTTTGGAAATTCCCACGGGAGCAAAGTCGCGCGCAACTGCTTTCAAATCACATCAAATCAAATTTATTTATTTGTGAATACAGTAGGTTAGATGTTAGTTTTACAGGAAGTATCATCAAGAATACATGATAGTATCATGTATTCTACCACAGTGTGGTGTACAAATCTATTAGCTTAATTACAAATTACACATTACAAATTTCGAGCATAAATAAATAAGAAAACGTATCTCGCTTTACCTGTTGTCCTACGTGAGTGTCCATCACATATAATAATAGATATGTCTCGTTCTATATGTACAGCTTCTTACACCAAAAAGTCGATGAATAAAATATGTGGGTCGAGCGTAACTCTACCTGCTTCAGGTTATATTTTGTTCCAGGTGTTATATTGCATTGTCACTTATTAGGTTTTTTTTTTATCCACTACAAGTTAGCCCTTGACTGCGATCTCACCTGATGGTAAGTGATGATGCAGTCTAAGATGGTAGCGGGCTAACCTGTTAGGGGCATGTCAGTTATATTAAACCCATACCCCTATTCGGTTTCTACACGGCATCGTACCGGAACGCTAAATCGCTTGGCTGCTCGTATTTGCCGGTAGGGTAGTAACTAGCCACGGCCGAAGCCGAACCAGGCCTGACCAGGGAAATGCAGAAATTATAAATTTCCAAACCCTGCCGGGGATCGAACCCGGGACCTCCGCACGTTAAGGCAACAGCGCTCAACACTGCGCCACGGAGGTCGTCAGGTATAGTACGCGCGCGAGTTGAATGCAGTCGGGGCCTGAGGTGACACATACATATTATGCTCTGCATTCAACTCACGCGCGAACTATATCATGTATCTAAGGCACGAGGTTGTTGAGCTCAGGTAATTTAATTTGTTTTCTGTAGATATTGGTGTGCTCTCGGTGGGTAACTATTTAATTATAAACATACAATAGTACCAAACAAAGGTGTTTGTCTGTGTATTATTTTTTACGAATTTTGATTTTTGATAATTACCTAAGTCACTAGTTTTGCTCCCTAGGGAAAGTCAAATCGCTTAGCGGCTTGGCTTTGCCGCTAGTACACCCATCATACCTGGCTAATCTAATTTAAAATTTATAAATTCTCAAAATGTCTCTTATGGGAAATGAACCTGGTACCTCTCTGATCTAAATGGCTCTCTCGGTAGTAAAACCGCTTACCATTTATTAGAGTGAATCCACAGTTCGGGCATGAATGGACAATCATCCGCATAAAAATCCTTGTCGTAGGGAAAACTTGATTGTCCTGCCGCCTAGCGTGTGCGCTCTATATAAAAGTGACTGATGCAGACGTTTCGAACGTTTTTTCTGCCCGGTCCTCAGTTTTACTTATGTTTTTCCCCTAAGTCAACAGCTTCTAGAACAGAAAACAGCAGAAGTCGAGAAATTATTATCAATTTATTTCTATTCCAATTAACTCAGAGCTTTGCATAATAACACAGCTCTATACAGTTTAATCCATTTGCGATTCAATCCAATTGCAAAATCCGGATTTTTCATTCAGCTTACAGTGTATTGAATTCTGTGATATTCATGAAGTATGATAACTCTAATAAAACTGAATACCGAATAGCAGTTAGCTTAGGTACCTACCTAATAATAAATGCTATTTAGTTTCAAATGAGTAATCTAAATTTCCTTTTTTACCCGACTGCACCTGAATGGGGGTAATCTTTTACGGGTGTATGTGTGTATGCTGCCTCATTGGTCTTGTGGTTATACCACATTCGACTACGGCTGACGAGGGCGCGGGTTCGGGCCATAATTGTGTTGGGTTTTTCTGACTAGAAATTTTCAGTACTAGCCCGGAGTTAGGAAGTTGGCGGTGTTTCGTGCCTCGGAGAGCACGTTATACCGTCGGTCCCGGTTATAATCGCTAACATGATAACAGTCGTTAAAGCCATCCACCACCACCACCACTACAGCCCATTAATGTCCCACTGCTGGGCACAGGCCTCCACTCTCATAGGAGAGAGGGAATTAGAGCTTAAACCCACCACGCTGCTCCAAAGCGGGTTGGCGGACTAATAGTAATCGTATAGTAATGCGATTATGCCTAGATTTCTAGTCTGTCTAGATTTTAGACTTAGTTAATTTAAGCGCAAAAGTCTCGTGCACATTACGTCATGGTAGTCGCAAGGCTGACTAGATGTGTTGAGCCACGAAATTTGTTGATATTACCTAGCAAACCTTTGAAAGCATAAAACAAAATACTTATAACTGCAGAATAGATAGAAAATAACCTGCAGCTCTTCATTTGTTTTATAAACTTTTGACTTTATTGCCGGTTAGAATACTTATATTTTCCGAACCGGTGCATGCATTGATGTAGAATTTTAGTACCTATTTCTATTTCAATGGGTGCATGGTAGAGTCCTGACAATACTAGTGGTTCGCCCCGAACTGAGACCTCGCGGTATCCATAAACTTGTACAGAGCGCCATCTATTGACATAATTGTGAAGTTCTGTTAATAATACTGAATCCCATCCTCGTCGCCAGTTTATTATATACTCGAGTAAAAGAAATTGCGAGAGAGGAAGACGACAGATGACACTAATTAACAGATTGAAATGATGACACAATATCTTAACCTACCCTAGCACTTACATCTATATTATCCTACATTACACCTTTCAGAAAATTGAGAGTTCTGAGGTCAACTTTGGACGTTAGAAAATCGCCACTTTGAAAGCCCCCCCATTTCGTCAATTTTAGGGGAAAAATTTAAAAAAAAATATTTGTGGACTCTATTCCTAATTATCTTTAAAATTATATACCGCAACCCTATGTAACGCTATAAAAAATATTTTACTTCGCGTTCGCTTCTATGAGAGCCCCCCTGAAATAATTTTTTTTATAACTTTTACGTTCAGTAATTCCGAAGTTATAAGGCTCTGACAGACGGACGGACGGACGGATGGACGGACGGATAAGTGCAAATTCACTCAAGTAGACTCACAGACCTTCGCTTCGCTCGGTCAATTATCATCTATACTAATATTATAAATGCGAAAGTTTGATGGATGGATGAATGGATGGATGTTTTTTACTCAATCACGCCTCAACGGCTGAACGGATCTGGATGAAATTTGACGCAGAGATAGATTATAATCTGGAATAACACATAGGCTACTTTTTATCCCGGAATATCTTTAATATAATATATTAAAGAGTTCACGCGGGGACCAAAAAACCTCAATTCACGCGGACGAAGTCGCGGGCATCAACTAGTAACTTCATAAGCGACACACGTTGTCCTACATAATATAAATAAGTTATTGAAGAGTTCCAAACCTAGAGTTTATATTATTGTTTTGTTCACAAAAGTTCGTGTGCTAACTTCCATAAGGACCGGTTTAGAAAAATTCATGGAAAATCAACGATATTATGTAAATAAAGCTACTTAAACTTAAGCTAGCTAAGCTACTTATACTAGACTAGCTTATGCCCGCGACTTCGTCCGCGTGGTCTAAGTTTTTTTTCCCCACGCCTGTGGGGAAAAAACCATAGGGGAGACCGGTGATGGTTGGCTATAGGGGCAGGTAGACTAATCAACAATAACTCGCCACTATCACGTGTTTTTCATCAACCAATTATGAGTGACGATGCCTCCCTGCGACCCGCTAACTTGTGCGAAGTGAGCCGCCGCAGTCGCGCGGGGTTCGTGAGTGGCATCACATTTTATATTTTTGGTCTCGGTAAGTGACTTTTTTCGTTCGTACTTGTTTTGTTATCGTGTCTATGGATCTGTTAGAAACAATGTAGTTGTTATGCCTAATGTAAATATGATAGTTTTATTCTATATTACACTGTATTGCTTCCATGTTAGTGCCAAAGTTTGCATATGATACGCAGGTAAAATTTAAAATGGCGCCAGGGGTTGGTTGACCAATTTTTTTCGGGGTAGGTAGACTTATTAGTTTAGTTATTAAAAAAAGTTATTCTTTAAAATAAGTATAAAATTTTATACTTATTTTAAAGAATTGTGTGGGCTAATATTTAATGTGCATCATCAATGTAAACACTATTATGGTCTCTCTCACATACTAAATTACAGTACTGTTGTATTTTTACAGAAAATGAGGACGTACATAAGAAAATCTGAAAGGGGTGATGTACCAAAAGATATCCTAGAAAGAGCTTGCCACGAGTAATCTTCGATAATAATAGCATAAACGCCACATCAAAGAAATACCAAATTCCATACAAAACGTTGCATCGTATAACTAAACTTAAACAAAAGCTAGAAAACAATCCGAACCTCAGGAGAGCAGATTTGACCCTGCCCCCCTAGCATGGGCCGAGACAATTTTCTCCCCGAGGAAAGGATAAATTTTTTATTCCTAAATAAATAAATAAAAACGCTAAATAACTGTGGATAAATAGTCCCCCGAGTCCCCGTGAAATGTCAAACGGGTATAAACTTCTCCTCTCCCCTGTTGCCGTGCTCTGAGAAGTGGATAAGTTAATTTTATCTCTTGTTAGTGGATAAAATCGGGGGATAAAATTTTTATCCCCGGCCCATGCTAGCCCTGCTGGACACATAAAAATAAAAGTTTATGATAATCACTAATTCAAAGATGATAATATTTTGTTAGTAGATATACTTAAAAACTCTAATAAGAGAGTGATGATTGTTTTATTTTCATTATTAAGTTAATTTTTAGAAAAGAAGTTTTCTGTTTTAATTGTTTATTTATGCTTTATAATAATAGATATTCACAAGTTTATGTATGTTGAATAATATTTTCATAAAAGCAATTTGATCTGTGATTAGCGATTTATTAGAATAATTCAAGTTACAATTAAGTTTGAAACTGAAAGTACAAAAATTAATCTTACTTATTGTAAATTTAAGTTTTTTTTAATAGTTTAAAAAGTGACTGTTACCTTTAGTAAAGTTCTTTATTAACCGAGAATGGATCTTAAATATAAGTTTTTTTATAATTAAATAAAAAGTTTCTATCATTTAGTACATTTTAATGTTTTATTTTATACTTATCCTCTTTATTTACACTAATTACTGCCTAGGTCAACCTACCCCATGCTTATGGTCAACTTACCCCGGATATGGGGTAGGTTGACCAAGCGTCAGGGGTTTAGAAAATCGACTAAATAAGTATTATAATGATACATATATAGGTTATAGATTAGTATTTTAGGTACCTGAATAGCTCTACTATCTGTATCAACTGTTGTTTTTGTTATATTAAGTTAAAAATGAGAGATATACGAGCTTAAGTGAAAAGTTAGTCTACCATCCCCGGTCTCCCCTACCTACTCTATAATTTTCTGGGATAAAAAGTAGTCTATGTCACTCCATGCAAAAAATCACGTTGATCCGTAGCTGCAGTGTGATTGAAGGACAAACTATTAAACGGCCTTGGGGGTCGAATTTTTAAAAATGGTGAATTACGTAGGTACTTCTCCATATTTAACTGGAAGTCCAAGTGCTATAACTTAACTTTCATACAAACTTTCAACCCTTATTTTAAACCTTTGGGGGTAGAATTTTAAAAAACTGACACATGATCTTTATTTTTTAACGAAAGTCTAAATACCAAGTTTCGTTGATATAATTTGAAAAACGTTCCTACAAACTTTCATCCCCTATTTCACCCCTTTGGGAATTTTCAAAAATGTTGAAACACGTACTTCTTCATATTTAACCAAAAGCCCAAATGCTAAGTTTCATGGCTATAACTTGAGAAATGAAGGACTTTCATACAAACTTTCAACCCCTGTTTTACCCCTGTGGGGGTAGAATTTTGAAAAACTGTGACACACGTACTTCTTTATTTTTTACTGGTAGCTCATATACCAAGTTTCATGGATATAACTTGAGAAATGACGGACTTTCATACAAACTTAAACCCCCTATTTCACCCCTTTAGGGGTGGAATTTTGAAAAATCCTTCCTGAGTGAGCGCCTACGTCACTAAAGGAACCTACTGTCAAAATTTCAAGTTTCTAACCCCAGCGGTTTAGGCTGTGCGTTGATATATAAGTCAGTCAGTCAGTCAGTCAGTCAGTCAGTCAGGACTTTGAATTTTATATATATAGATAAGTCCCAGTTGGACGGGTGACATCAAGCGTACCTCAGGAAGCTGCTGGAAAGCTCAAAACAGCTGGGCGATGTTACCTTTACCTACAATAGTATTGAATAGAGACCCTGCAAGATACCTATATCAAGCATTCATGGACGTCTATAGTTTGACGACGACGATGACAAGCCAAATAAAGCAAGAGGCATATTTTACTCGCTTGTTTCATGGCTACGTATTTATAAATTAGCTATACCGAAAGCAAGATCACAGCTTGTCGCTGTAATTCCTTTGTGGCGTGCTATGCAAACGTTGCTGATTGCGAAGCTCTTACATTCCGAGACAGTACAAGCGCAGCGAAAATGCATAAGTTCAGTGAGATGACGCCCTTGATGTTTGTTGACAAGCTGGCTTCAGTCGTAGCATCTACATAACAGTGATCCATCAACGAGCAAAATTAATGTTTGTTTTTCCGAACGGTAAATACATTACCTATATCCTCTACTTGTTCAACCCTGTATTCCTGTAGCATTACTCTCTAGGCGCCTTCACCGACCGACTGTATGAAGTATCTCTTTAAACTGTGTTTCAAGTGTAGGTATGGAAAATGAACGTTTCAGGGTTTCCGCCCACGTCAGACAATCGGTGGCCGATTTTTTGTCGGCGAAAAATGAAACATACAGATTGTGATATTGAAACGCACACGTCCTACAAAACGTTGGTCAAAAACAAAAACCAAAGTGCATTCCAGCCGATCCAATTGTCGGTGGAAAATGAAACGTTTGAAAATGTATGGCCTGGTGTGGGGCTACGGCCGTGGCTAATTACCACCCTACCGGCAAAGACGTACCGCCAAGTGATTTAGCGCTCTGGTACGATGCCGTATAGAAACCGATTGGGGGTATGGGTTTAATATACATACTGCCAGCAGGTTAGCCCGCTACCATCTTAGACTGCATCATCACTGACTATCAGAGGCCCAATTGTATAAGCCAATCGTATTCATTCGACAGCTCATAACGTATAACTCGAACTTTTTAAGGAGTACATACATGCGTTTTGATGTGCAAGCATCTGTGACCTCCTTAAACAGGTCGAATTATACGTTTGACAGACGATTACGATTACGATTTCCTTACACAATCGGGGGGTAGGTGAGATTGCAGTCAAGGGCTAACTTTTATTGGCGTAAAACCAAATGCCTGTTGCTAAGATTGACGAAAATTCATTGGAAACATTTTCTTACTCTCCTTTAATTGCAATGATGACTTGGATATCCAGAAGACGATTATTAATTCGGTATAGTTAATGAATATATTATTATCTAGTCAGGCGTTATGCGCACATAAACTCACTATAACTGACAAATTATATATTCATTCACAATAATAACATGGTTATCGTTTTGCTTCAAGGTATGAGTTTAAAGCGATTTTAACTCTTTAGTTTTATTCTGGACTTGACGTGAGAGTACCTATGAACGTAGTTTTCATAGGTACTCACAAAAGTTATTGAATTACTCTAGCTGAGGTTACTCGGGCGAATAAAATAAAAATTGGCGACTGTTAATCGGATACTTTAATACTAAACCGAGCGGAGTTAAACAATGTGTGTGAAAAATTTATTTAACTGGAGATAATAGTTAGTCACTAAAATTAAGTAAAATGCGCTGCTAAAAAAGGGCAATAATTATTAATTTAGTCATTATTTTTCCAATGCACTTCTTCAACTGTACATGATTTGAAGATATGCTAATAATCATTATGTCTCCTAATCGAATAGCGTGCCTACATAAAATCGTAGTATTTCTATAACTGTCAATAACTGTGCATTAATGTAATATGGATTGGAATACGCAAAAAAAAAACAAACAAACTTACTTTCGCATTTATAATATTAGATAAGATATACGCATGACGTCAGTTACGCAAGAAACACTAAGTAAAAGCACAGTAAACAGATACAACGTAAAAGTAAGTCTTATCGGCGTACTCCTCGTTTCCGCATTTACCCGCTTCTGCTCATGACTTAGATACTATACGTCATGTAACAATTAGCTTCCGCGTACCGATAGACTGCTTTAATGCAAAGCGGTGATACATATTAATTCGCTTTGTTTGTAATTAAGTTTCGAGATGGTTTTCCATTATTTGACGCTTGGTGATGTTTTTGTTTATGATTACTATTCAATTTTACTCACACAAAGCGATGTGGAGTCTTATCGACGTACTCCTCGTTTCCGCATTTACCCGCTTCTGCTTATGATTTAGATACTATACGTCATGTAACAAGTATAATTGAGTTGCTTCCGCGTACCGATAGACTGCTTTAATGCAAAGCGGTGATACATATTAATTTGCTTTGTTTGTAATTAAGTTTCGAGATGGTTCTCCATTATTTGACGCTTGGTGATGTTTGTGTTTATGATTACTATTCAATTTTACTCACACAAAGCGCCGTAGAGTCGGCTTTAGTTATTGTTGATATTGGAATAACAAACTGTGACGGTGTTAAGTTTAAGATGTTGTTTTCAGCATGCTGCTTTGCTATTCTGATGATTCTAGTTGGGCGATCTCCCTAGAATAGCGCATTTTACTTTCAAAAGGTAACATAAACTGTAGGTACCATGTTTTGTAAAATCAATCATTATTTTTATCCTGGAAAATTAAGGCGTTACCGACGATGTCGCGAGCATCAGCTAGTATATTATGTATTTAAAAAAAACTAAGATTTTGCATGTTACCACAAAACCGTTCTACCACAGAACAGCGAGAAACCGTCAGCGTTGGCACCCTTATGTGATTGACGTCCAATCTGCTCGCAAGAAGCGTTTTTGCTCGACGTTTCTAAAACAAACCGCTAGGGCACCCTCCCAGCGCACGTGTTTCCTGCCTCTTATAACTTAAGTACCTTCAATGCACGAGTGAATAGGCTCCATCTTCTAGGCAAGCGCGTTCCTACCTAGACCTCATCATTGCTTTGCACTAAACATGATTGTTGTCAAGCGCAAGTCGCAATAAAAAAAATACTTTCTCTTTATGGTAGCCTAATCAAAAAAATCTAAATCGTGGATTAGAAAAAAGAGTCCCGATATTCTCGAACTAAATTCAACCAGGATTCTGCAGCCCGGAAGAATTGGAAAGGAACATTTATGATCTGACTAGCGGACCCGGCAGACGTTGTCCTGCCCTGAACCTCGAACCCGATTGCAGTGCCCCCAACCGGGTCTTAATTGTGAATATAAACCATCCCGGGGTCCACACAAACGCAACAAAAAAAGCCGTTCAGGCGTGATGCCGTGACCAAGGGAAATAGGGATTCATTTTTATATATATAAATATATAGACCAGTACTATATATAAGTAAAACTGCTTAAAAAGTCTGAAATACTCCACGAAAATTCCACTTTGTTCTAATTTTCTTTAGGAACTTACCAAAATCTAATTTATAGAGTTTCGAATGAGGTAGAATAGAAAAGTAGCTGGACATTTTCAATGAAGCACAGTGTACACAATACTATTTGTTTTAATTTCACCTCTATGATTTAAGCAATAAGAATGAAAATTCCTTTTTCTAGATTTTGGTAAAAGAAAATTATATTTTATTCATTTAGTGGTACTCTACATTTAAAAAAAACACTTCTATAGAATTCCAAAGTAATTAGCAGGCTGGTTTAAAATAATATGTTAATAATTAAAATGAAGAATAGAATTTTAAAATTTATATTGTAATAAATTGAATTTAAGTTTCAGGAATTATATTCTAGAAATTCGATAAGAGATAAGAAAATGTTAAGAAATCACATGCAAATTTCTAGCCTAGCCGATAGCATACATAAAAAACCGGCCAAGTGCGAGTCGGACTCGCGCACCGAGGGTTCCGTACAAACCTGTAGTAAGTTTTACGATTTATGACGTATTAAAAACAAGACGAAATGAACCGCAAAACTAACTTTGTTTGTAGAGGTTTATTGTGAATATCAAAAAATTACGTTTGTTGTATGGGAGCCCCCCTTTAATATTTACTTTATTGATATTTAATTATTTATTTTGAAAGGTAATATACAAGTTAATATTCTGTGAAAATTTGAACCGTCTACCTGTTACCGTTTTTAATATTGAGCAAAAAAATACGAAAAAAACACGTTTATTGTATGGGGACCCCCCTTAATATATATATTTTTTGAATTTTTAGTATTTGTTGTTATAGCGGCAACGGAAATACATCATTTGTGAAAATTTCAGCTTTCTAGCTATCACGGTTTATGAGATACAGCCTGGAGACAGACAGACAGACAGACAGACAGACAGACAGACAGACAGACAGACAGACAGACAGACAGACAGACAGACAGACAGACAGACAGACAGCGGAGTCTTAGTAATAGGGTCCCGTTTTTACCCTTTGGGTACGGAACCCTAAAAATAGATTGGGCTGGCTTAACAACATGACCTTATTTGTATCTGAAGTGTCAATGTTCTGATGATCGTCAATTTTTAGGACGAAATCATGTATCGATGTAATCGTGTATTATTAATAATAAAGTCGCAAGCCGCAAACAAAGGTGTATACCCTTACGACAGAATACTAACTATGCCATTTTCTCAAACATTCAATCAAAAAGCCCGAATGGGACCGAAATTAGGTATTTGAAAACTAGTCAACTTCCGAATTTTGAGCTACTATTACTGAGCATTTATTGTCAGAAAAACGAAAACCTTGTACCTACTTAATTATAAACTGACCCGGAACTAAAATTCTACATCAATGCCCGGAACCTAAGACTCGTCAACCGCACTCAAACATGCTAATCCTAGGTCAACGAGGCAGTTAGTAAATATTTTCTTGGTCAAAGTAAGTGAATAAGTAACACATGTGCAAGCAAGAAAAGTTCGCTTTTATGTAAGACTGAAAGATAGGTTGAATTCAAGATATATGAGGATTCTGCTTGGATATTCTATTTCGAGCGTTCACGAGATATGTGAGACTGAATTATTGCTGTGAGTATTGTGTTAGTTTGGAAATATGAGAATTTGGCTGAATATTATTTATAGAAATTTATTTATTTATTTACATTACTAGCTGATGCCCAAAACTTCGTCCACGTTAGTTTCCAAAAAATAAAAAAAATCTTTGATAATAATTCAGAAACACGTAGGTAGATAGGTATGTGTGGTAGGCCTACGAGTTAATGAGATAAGTGTAACTTGTATTCTATCTCTTTCTCTCGCAGGCTAAATCCTATTATGAATATGTTTCAAGTCTCTTTTTGGTGTCGCTTTTTGTTTAGTTTTTCGTTTTATCAACCAGAGGCGGATTAAAATAAAACATAAAAAGCAATTAACAAATCAGACTTTCTACTGCTACATTTAACAGATTTACAGAAAATTACAAAAATTTAACGCTTTGTATACGCGTTCGTCCGGTGGCGTCAATTGTACGCGTAGCGACAAAATCCGAACGACCGTTTCATCGAATTTTCAAATCACAACGATTCTAAAGACAAATTTCGGTTTTTTTTTTTGTCTGTCGTATAAAAAGCCCGTTCGCACTTTTAATGGAGATAATAGTCTACTGTGATACGTCTTAACGTATTTTCCATAACTTCGCCATCGTTTAGTTTTGTCCTGTACTGTCCATAGTGTGTTTTCGCCCGAATTTCTGTTAAACCTACCTACAGTAGGTTTATCGAATAGCAGTAATATCAGCAGTAGTAAAAGCAGTTCTATCTAAATATAATTTTCGGGTGAGCGAAGCAGTAAAATGATAGCTCCGATTCAGATATACCTTTAAGGATTCCGTTTAAGTATTCTATTTCGAATTTTCACTAGACGGGTTTCTGAATTATTACTGCATGACGTGTAGCATTCGAACAAGTAATATGACTAAGGTACTGGAAATATGAGAAACTATGCAATTTGTGGTGTTATGTGGAGTTATATCAACTGTACTATCACCTATATTCTGTGGTTATATACTCGTATTTGCTTACAAAACGTTTGGCTCGTAAACTTACTGCTGCTACTACACCGCTATAAAAACTTATAACAAAATGAAGTTGTTAATGAAAAATGTTTTATTGAATTTAAAAAAAAAAAAAACTCAAACATTTCCAAAGTGAAATTAACTGACTGATTGACTCTCCTGTAAAATTTTGTATGAACATTTTTTTTTTCACTCATCGTTTCGTAAAACAACCATTTACAATCGTGCATTGTCGAGTCAACATCTCCTGAAGATGCTCCGGTTTCGGAGTGAAACGTACCTTGAGAGTGATTTGGAGGATTTGTGTGGTGTGGTGCGGTGCCGGTGCGAATTGCTGGGTGGTGGTTGTTCGCATGCTATTGGTGATGGACAGGCACTGTACCACATAGATTGGTCTGCTGTGGCGGATTATAGCGAATTAAACTTCTCGTTCATTCATTAAAAGTGTTAAGATAATTTTGTAAAGTAGTTTTAGATTTTTATCGATAAAAAATCATAATAAAAAATTTATACCTGAATAATTATTTTCTTTTTACTAGAACTTGAAATTAATATTTATGTAATAAGGAACTTCGTTCCTATCTGGTGTTCCATTACACCACACTTTTTTTTATGAAAAGAGCAACTCAACAGATTCCCGAGTCTTGACTTGTCATAAGTGGCACAAGTTGCTACTTGAAATAAATAAATCGTTTCATTTCATTTCAAATGATCAAATCTAGACGAAATTAAATCTAAGGAAAATTGAAGGGCTGTGCGAATAACATGCAAATCTCGGAGAAATTGTGTAGGTTAAAGGAGTTCACACCAGTGAGTTGGTAATAACTCTCCGGTTAATCGACGAGTGCAGCTACGTTCAGGAATATGCATGAGAGACCCGAAGGGCTGCGAGTCGAACGCTGATCAGAATTTAAATGGTTCCTTAGCTTTATCTAAAGGCGCGCTCCTTGTTAATATTAGCTTTGCTTTACTTGCACTTCTTATCTTATACGTATTACGTGGTATTACTTTATTATTATTACACTATGAGAACAGAATAAGTAACAGCTATCACTACAGATGTAACGTAAGCATTGTATATTAATTACGAATTGTTACATTTTTCTGTTTATGAAAAGAGCAACTGCTGAGTTTCTTGCCGGTTCTTCTCACTAGAATCATCTTTCCGAACCGGTGCGGTGGTAGATTCTTACGACTAATCAAGTGGCACAAGTTGTCCTACGTGAAATAAATAATTTTATTTCAAATTAGTATTATTCGTACCTCATCTATAACTTTTGTAAAGCTATTAGTTAGTATATCATATATAGTACATAATTAAATAACTTTCTGGACATTTCATTCATTATTGGAGTAGTGACTTTTCCATTCTGATTAATGGAAACAGTCGCGTAACAATGGAACAAAGGAGTTTTCTGGGAATATTAATATGGTGGACTTCCAGATTCGCATACGACTCAGTCGCCCATACAGTTGCAATGCATTGAAATGAATTAATGATGTATTTCACGTAGGACAACTGATATAAGTTAAATAATATAGAAACAGGTAGTTTACGGTTTTTATAATTGTTTTGACAATTGATACCTAAAATAGTATTTTCAATGTATGGTTTACGGTTTTTATAATTGTTTTGACAATTGATACCTAGTATTTTCAATGTATGGTTTACGGTTTTTATAATTGTTTTGACAATTGATACCTAGTATTTTCAATGTATGGTTTACGGTTTTTATAATTGTTTTGACAATTGATACCTAGTATTTTCAATGTATGGTATGCCATAAGGATGCATCCAGAGACTCAGTCGACCGTACAGTTACTTAGCAAATATGGTATGCGTTTATGGAGGGTTCGATCCCCATAGTAGTTACTTACCCTGGGCGCAAGGTATTTATTTACCTGCAGCAATGGACTGTCACGTACTGTGTCCATAGCTACTCGTATGAGCGACTATTGGTCGGTTATAGTAAGAAACCACGTTCGGTTTACTTTTCAAAGCGTTTCTAGGAATTGGCAAGCTGTCTGCGCGTGCCTTATCTTTTTGACAAAGAATGCCAGTAGGAACCTGGCATGCTGGCTTACCAAATGCCAGGGTTTGGAATATCTGCTGGCATGTCTATTTTATCGTCTGTGTGCGGGTCTCATGCACAATGAAATGTATGAAAGCGGACTGTATGTATGGAATAACGAAAAGGTTTCAATCTCTTGCCCAATGGTCCGATGGGTAGTAAAATAGTTGCTACTTTTATTATTGGCTTCTTTAAATCAAGAGTGAATAGGCATCTTCTAAGCAAGCGCGCCCCACCTTGGTCTGCATTACCACATGTTAGCAAGTTTGGTTTCAGGCTGCAGCCAAGCACTAGTCTAAAAATAAATAAAAAAGCTAGTATATCCTTATGGTAGAGGCAGGGAGCGAGAAGCGGGTAGATGAGGAAGGCCGGACGACCGTGTTTAGTGGCGCGCTCTTGAAAGGCCTATGTTTGGAGGTAGACGCACGCACATATTATGAGCTAATGGAATGAATATCGGTGTTATTAAGCACTTCATTATATGGGAAGGTACTTGTAAATCAAATAAATATTACTAGAGGACGCCCGCGACTTCGTCCGCGTGGCATAAGTTTTTTAATTCCCACAGGCACTCCTTCATTTCCAGGATAAAAAGAAGCCTATGTCACTCTCCAGGTCCTCAACTATATTCATGCAAAAAATCACGTTGACCCGTTGCTCTGTTGCGGCGTGATTGAAGGACAAACTCGCTATATAGCGTCCTTGGGGATCGAATTTTCAAAAATGGTGAAACACATACTTCTTCATTTTTAACGGAAAGCTCAAATACTAAGTTTCATGGCTTTAACTTGAAAAATGAATGACTTTCATACCAACTTTCAACCCCTATTTTACCCGTTTGGGGGTGGAATTTTGAAAAAAATTGACACACGTACTTCTTTATTTTTTACTGAAAGCCAAAATACCAAGTTTCGTTGATATAAATTGAAAAATATCTCGAGAAATGAAGGACTTTCATACAAAGTTTCAACCCCTATTTTACCCCTTTGGGAGTGGAATTTTCAAAAACTGTGAAACATTTATTTCTTAATTTTTTACCGGTAGTTTGTATACCAAGTTTCATGGATATAACTTGAAAAATGACGGACTTTCATACAAACTTTCAACCCCTATTTCAACCCCTTAGGGGTGGAATTTAGAAAAATCCTTCCTTAGTGAGCGCCTACGCCACAAAAGGAACCTACTGTCAAAATTTCAAGTTTCTAGCCCCAGCGGTTTAGGCTGTGCGTTGATATATAAGTCAGTCAGTCAGGACTTTGAATTTTATATATATAGATAAATGCGAAAGTTTGGATGGATGTATGGATGTATGGATGTATGGATGTATGGATGTTTGTTACTCAATCACGCTCCAACGGCTGAACGGATCTGGATGAAATTCGGCACAGAGATAGATTATAGTCCGGAATAGCACATAGGCTACTTTTTATCCCGGAAAATGAAAGAGTTCCCGCGGGAACCGACAAACTTCAATCCACGCGGACGAAGTCGCGGGCATCGGCTAGTACTTTATAAGGTAGAATTTAATTGGATCAAAGTATAAGCCCTGTTCGCCGGAGACGCTTGGATTGCAGCGATCCGCTCGTACCAATTATACGACGGAGTAAATGCATCCGGTTTACTTTACAGGTGAACACCTCGACGAGCAATTTATTGATTTTTCCGCTCTTAAATTGCCGCTCACATAATTCTGGGAAATGGAATTAGGGTCGAAACGCAAGAGCGGTGAATTTGATAGCGAGTCTGTATACTACCGGCAATTATAGCCTTCAATTTTAGCGTAATAGATCTGGGAGGAATTATGAATGAATTTTGACCATCCGCGTCAGTCATTTAATACCTTTGTATCGTATCTGTACGTTTATTTAGTCCCACCAACTTATCTGACCCGGTGGCTAAAATAGGAACTACTTTTTATGCCTGTTTTTTAAAATTTTTATTTTAATCTTAGCGACGCTGTCACTGGGTCAGATAAGTCTGTGGGGCCAGCAAAACAGGCATTAAAGGACGTAAGTCCATCAATGCCTAGTTGTGGCCAAGGCTTGTATAGTACTTTTCGCAAATAATGCGCGGAAATTAAAACTAAGTAGTACCTAGACAGGACTTCTTATTTAAAACTCATTTTGTCAAATACATTTCAAAATCAATGACGAACAACGAACAACAATAATTTTTCCCGCGTTAAAGTGTTCATTTGTTCCTTGGTTGCCATGTTTCGGAGTAAAAGATCGTTCCATTTTTAGGGTTCCGTAGCCAAATTTGGCAAAAACGGAACCCTTATAGATTCGTCATGTCTGTCTGTCTGTCTGTCTGTCTGTCTGTGTGTCCGTCCGTATGTCACAGCCACTTTTTTCCGAAACTATAAGAACTATACTGTTGAAACTTGGTAAGTAGATGTATTCTGTGAACCGCATTAAGATTTTCACACAAAACTAGTAAAAAAACAATAAATTTTGGGGATCCCTATACTTAGAACTGAAACTCAAAAAAATTTTTTTCATTCAACCCATACGTGTGGGGTATCTATGGATAGGTCTTCAGAAATGATATTGAGGTTTCTAATATCATTTTTTTATAAACTGAATAGTTTGCGCGAGAGACACTCCCCCCCCCCCCCCCCCCTCTATAATAAGAGAATGATAAAACTAAAAAAAATATATGATGTACATTATCATGCAAACTTCCACCGAAAATTGGTTTGAACGAGATCTACTAAGTAGTTTTTTTTTTAATAATTTAAAAATTACTACAGGTTTGTACGGAACCCTCGGTGCGCGAGTCCGACTCGCACTTGGCCGGTTTTAAATTACGCGACAGATATGAATTTACTATGTACTTTATTTGGCCACTAAACCACGACAGATATGGATTTTCATACAACTTTTGCCGGCCGCTGCTCGCATGTATTTGGCCAGTACAGCAATTTCGATTTATCTCGAAGAAGGTTGTCAAAATAATGCTCAAATTGCCAAGCATGTTTGAGAAAAACATATTACTGGCTAGAAACATATAACCACGTACGGGTATGATCGTAACGAAATATTTTGCTGATTTCTGAAGATATAATCGTTCTGAGCTTACTAAAACGGCCTATTGAATACGCTTGTGAATTATATAGGTTATAGCAGCGTAACATTCTGAACGGGAAGCTGTCCTCACCTAAATCAGAGTGATAAACGATCTGTTATGTGTGAAAGATGAGAACAGAAACATGTATAGGAACCTAATTGTATTCCTTGTGGAATACGTGCGAAGTAAAATTTATATTAACTAGGTAAGTATAGCTATTTATTATAAAACCTGATGCCCGCAAATTCGTAGATTCAAGTGTTTTTAAAATTCCCGTCGGAATTTTCTGTTTTTCCGGAATCATAAGTCTGTGGAAAGGTGAAAAGGGAGCCTATATCCCCAGGGTGCAAGCTATTTCTGTGCCAAATTTTCTCAAAATTGGTAAAACAGTTTATTGCATGACTGTAGTAGTCTTTAAATGATAAATGATTTATTTATTTCACGTAGGACAACTTGTGTCACTTATTTTAATACGTTAACGCTGAGTTGCACGAAACAAATACAAAAATTTAAGTGGTACTTTGACTCTTGTGATTAAATTAGTTTAATCAACACTTAAATTTTTAAAATAGTTTCATGCAACTCAGCATAAGACTTTCTTTTTAAGTCTGCAACAATGTAATGCAATAAAGAATTTATTTATTTTAGACTTTATACTATAGGAGATAGCTGTACTTTTGGTAACTATCACTAGGAAGGTTGATTCAGTATTTGGTGAGCGTAAGGCTCTCCTCTGGTTAAAATAGTGGCGGTCTGCCCGCATGCTACTGGGGATCTGACTTAGGGCCGGCGCTCACTGACGGCGTGGCACGGCATGGCACAGCAGGTTATGCTGCGGCATCCCGCGACGTCCCGTGGCATGCCGGAGCATCTCGCGGCTTGCCGGGGCATCCCGTGGCATATCGTGGCATCCTGCTGAAAGCCCAGCCACTCTCGCATCAACCAGTTTTGCTCCACGCGGATTCGAATTTGGTTGTGTCGTTCGTTATGGCTGACTGGGATTTAGTATTAATAGCACTTCTAGCTGAAGATGAAGAGAGACAAATAAGAACTGCCTCCCTTGCCCCCGCGCATCGACTGGACTGCGCCCCGGTAACCGAAATGATCGCTGCATAATAAGTTTCAATCTTATTTTAACTAGCTTAGCAATCATAATTCTTCGACAAAAAGTGACCCATATTCTAAACTCGTTGAAATAAGATTCAAAATAACTTGATTAGTAATAAAATCCTTTGCCATGACACGCCATGCCATGCCGGCAGTGGGCGCCGGCCCTAAGTCTATTACCACCGGTTTGGAAAGCTGATTCTACCTACATAGCCATACCTACTATTGTTTATATAAATGTAAAAGTGGCTGTCTGTATTTTGATGAAATTTGATACAGAGATTGTTTGTAACACGGTGAAAGTTATTACGGGATTTTAAGAAACCTAAACGATAAGACTAAGCCGTGAGTGTCATCTTGTTTGTTAGGAAATGTATTCTATTACAAAGAGATCAATCCAGAAGTTATATCAAACTTTTTTTTTTAATTAATGTTATTTTCTAACTATAAGCACGAGTCTGTGTAATATTGTCTATTCATGGAGCACCTTTGTAAGAAGTTAACTTTATTTTCCCGGTACAGCTTAGTCTTACTGGTTGGAACTTGGAAGCAAGACAGAAAATCCCAACAGACCCAGCTCGCCTCTGTTAGCGATTGTTGTTTACCGACCGCACGATCAGTGGCGTGCTTGATTAATGTTTACTATTTACACAAAGCGGTCTTTGTATTTGTATAGTTGTATTACCTATAAATTCGAATAGAGCTAAGTACCTCATACATACATACACATACATACACATACATGTAGGACACATAGGGTAGGTGTTATTGTGCATTTATGCGCAAAAACACATAAGGGACAAAACAAAAATTGACTGGATTCGTATGGAACCACACACAGTAGCGCAACAGCACAAAACGCTGTTCTCTTCAGAGTTCCAACGCGTGGATCTTTTGAGCAGATATCTATACTAATATTATAATAGTGCGAAAGTATAAAAGAAGCTTGTCAATCACGCCAGAACTGAACGGATCTGGGTGAAATTTGGCACAGAGATAGATTATAGTCTGGAATAACACATAGGCTACTTTTTATCTAGGAAAATCCGGAGTTCCGGCGGGAACCAAGAAAACCTTTATCCACGAGGACGGAGTCGCGGGCATCAGCTAGTTAATTATATTTTGTGTCCTAATGTGTTTTCGCTTTAATTATAAAGCTAACTAGACTCTACCCGCAGCTTCGCTCACGTAAAGTTCAATTTAGTAACAAAGCGTTGTTGAATTTTCAAATATCCTTAGCGGATTTCGTCATACGAGCTCAGTACACAAAAGCATAAAAGCACGGCTTACCCTAGTTAAAAAATCTCAATGCTTATTGTTCATCATGCCCTGCCAGAAAGTAGGTACCTATCTAACTAATGCCTACCCTGGCTAACAATTGAATATAACTCAAAGAATTAAAAAATACGACTGCCATAGTTAAATGATATTTTTTTGTGAATCACTGGATATTGAAATATAGTCCTATATATTTTTAGAATCTACTCATCATTTTCTTAATGATGACAATATAGTTAATCTCAGAAAAAAAAATCAAATTTGGCAAAAACGGAACCCTTATAGATTCGTCATGTCTGTCTGTCTGTCTGTCCGTCCGTATGTCACAGCCACTTTTTTCCGAAACTATAAGAACTATACTGTTGAAACTTGGTAAGTAGATGTATTCTGTGAACCGCATTAAGATTTTCACACAAAAATAGAAAAAAATCAATAAATTTTGGGGGTCCCCATACTTAGAACTGAAACTCAAAAATTTTTTTTTCATCAAACCCATACGTGTGGGGTATCTATGGATAGGTCTTCAAAAATGGTCTTTTTTTTTTTTTTTCTTTCTCTGGGCTTTTCCGCACTTAAGCACCGCTGCCCGTTGTGCGTGAGACCTTTGGTGAGACTCCCCTCTGGATCACTCCAGCCAGCCGAGCTCACTCCAGAATCCAAGCAGGCCGCCCAGGTCGGCGAGGACTTCCGGGAGTGTTGCTGGGAAGCCAATGTAGGTTTCTCGTTGAGTGGTTACAGCACTACATTCAAGTAGTACGTGTCTTGGTGTCTCCTCGCTCTCCATGCAGGCTCTGCATAGAGGGCTGTCGGTTATACCTAGAACATATAAGTGTTTGTTAAGTGGACAGTGTCCTGTTATCATGCCTACAGCCGTCCTGAGTTTAGCTCTGTTTAGTTGCAGTAGTTTCTTAGTTAAGCGTTGGTTCAGGCTGGGTATAGCCTCTTTTGTTTGTCTGCAAACGGTGGTGTTTGCCCATAATTTGGCATGTGTACCTACTGTTTGTTGTTTTAACCAAGTCTTGTACTCACTGAATGGTATTGGAACGATAGGTTCAGGTCCCATTACCTTCAGGTTTGAGGCTCGTCGAGCTAGTTCATCGGCTGCGTCGTTACCTATGTTGCCGCTGTGACCTTTAACCCAGCCAAGTGATACCAGGTTTGATTTTGTTAGTGTTTGTAATGCGTTGTGGCAATCCAATACGAGCTTAGATGTGCTTGTGTTTTTGGCTAATGCTCGCAGGACTGCCTGACTATCACTATGAATGTTAATATGAAAGTTTGTTACCTGTCTGTCGGCCATAGCCATGGCCGCCGCAGTAATGCCGACGCACTCCGCTTGAAAAACAGAGTTATTCTTACCGAGCGCGCGAGCGATATGTATGTTAAGCTCGGGACAGTACACTCCTGCACCAGTTCCCTGGCTGGATTTTGACCCATCTGTGTAAACGTCTATCGTATCCACAGTAGTTTTGTGTATTCCGGTCTCTGAGATGTTGATCTTATAATCTTTCTCGATTATGTGTTCCTTCTGTGTTTTGTCACAGAGCCATCCTAGCATTGGACACATCTTGTTCTCACCTGACAGTATCCGGGTGTGCGCTGTATTTGTGTCTTTCCACAGCCCATAAGTTTTAATCCTTAGCGCTGCGAGGGTAGCTTCTTCTCTTATGTGGAGATGTAGGGGTGGAATTCCCAGTATTACCTCTAAAGCATCTGTTGGGGTGGTGCTCATGCAGCTAGTGATCGCTAGGCATGCTTGTCTTTGGAATTTTTGTAGTGTCTGTTGGGTTGTCGTCTGAAGCGTTCTGGGCCACCATACTAGTGACGCGTATGTTAATGAGCTTCTTACCACTGTAAGATACAGCCAAAGCATTAGTTTTGGTTTTAGACCCCAGGTTTTCCCGATCATGCGTTTGCATTGATTTAGGATTATTGTTGTTTTTTGTATTTTCGTGTCTATATGTTTCTTCCAGTTCAGCTTGTTGTCTAGTGTTACCCCCAGATATTTGACTTCTGTTGATAGTGTTAGATTTGTACCGAAGAGTGTTGGCATCTTTGTTACATCTGGTTTCCTTTTGTTTGTGAACAGTACTAGTTCAGTCTTTTTTGGATTCACTGTTAGTTCGTTGTCTATGCACCATTTCTCTATGAGTCTCAGTGCATCTTGCATTATTGCGCAGAGCGTGTTTTCGTGTTTGCCACCTATCAGAATCGTTATGTCGTCTGCATAACCTATGGTGTAGAATCCGTTGTTGTTCATTTTTGTTATCAAGTTGTCAACGACTAGGTTCCACAGGATTGGAGATAGCACTCCTCCTTGTGGACACCCTTTGGCTACTACGCCCTTTGTTGTACCGTTTATGTCAAGTTGGATAACCCTTTTTTCAAGTAAGGCTCCTATCCATTGCCTTAGGGTTTTGGGTACTTCATATCGTTGTAAAGCATTGTCAATGCTCTTAAAGGTGGTTTTGTCGAAGGCTCCTTCGATGTCTATGAAGACTCCTAGTGTTGATAGTTTGTTATCTAGGTCGTGCTCTATCTTCGTTACCACGTTGTGGAGAGCCGTCTCTGTTGACTTGCCGGTACTGTAGGCATGTTGATTCCTGTGTATCGGTATGGTCCTTAGGGCTCCGTCTCAAAGGAAACGGTCTCCAAGTCTTTCCAGCGTTTTCAGTAGGAATGATGTTAGGCTGATAGGTCTGAAAGCCTTCGGTTCGGTGTAATCACTTTTACCTGGTTTGGGCAGGAATACTACTTTCACTTCTCTCCACGAGATTGGTATGTATTTAAAGGCTATACAAGCTTGAAAAATCTGTACTAGCCATGGTGTTATCTCCGTTGCCCCCCACTGTAGGAGGGCAGGGAAGATTTTGTCTGTTCCTGCTGATTTGAAGGGGTGGAACGTGTCTATAGCCCACTGTACCTTCTCGTGTGTGACTATTCTGTTAGCTATTTCCCAGTCTGCATCTGTGGATGTGCTCTGTGGACCATCCGCCCAGTCTGGGCTGTCTACTATTCTGCTGCCTGGGAAATGTGTCTGTATAAGAGTTTCACTGACCTCTTTGTCGTCTTTGGTGTAGCTGCCATCAGCTTTCTTCAGAGTGCCTAGTGTGCGGTTGTTATCGTTGGCTAGAATTTTCCTGATTCTAGTCGCTGTATCGTATGATTCTATGTTGGTGCAGAATCCTTGCCATGACTTGTCGTCTTTGCTTCGTACCAGTTTCTTGTATTGCAATTGTGCTTCTTGGAAGTTGTCCCAATCGAAGCTTTGTCTGGTGTTTTTTGCTCTGTTGAATAGGTGCCTTAACCTTTGTCTTTTCTTTTCAAGGTCCGGGCCCCACCAGCTGTGTTTTGGTTCTTGTTTTGTTTTTCGTGTCTTTAGAGGGCATGCTGCCTCGTAACATGTCCTTATTTTTTCCGTTAGGTCGTTTACATTGATTGTACATTGATCTGTGACACATTTTGAATCTTGGGTGTGTCCCTCTGACCTATGTGTCTTGTTATCAGCGTTTTGTAATGTTTTCTGTTTGTCCTCCTCGGATTTCTTCGAGGTAATTCTGGCGTTTTGGTTAGATCAAGTTCAAAGCATATTCTGCAGTGGTCTGACAACGACGGTTCTTTGCTCACGTGCCAGTTTTTGACTTGATCCACTATGTTTTGCGATGCTAGTGTAATGTCAATTATCGTTTGATATCTACTGGACACAAAAGTCGGTTCTGTGCCTTTGTTTATAACGCTAAGGTTAGTTGTTAGTAAAAATGTGACCAACGACTCACCTCTTGCATTGTTTTTGTTGCTGCCCCACAGCGTGTGGTGCGCGTTGCTGTCAACAGAGATGATAAGATCTATCTCTTGTTTTTCACAGTGGTTGATGAGGTCCATGACTTCCTTTGTGGGGATCTGGCCTTCAATTGGTAGATACAGTGATGCCAAGATTAGTGGTCTAGGCGTCCACCCATTGTTCTGTTTCATTTCATTGTGTATTTTTATTGCTGTTAGATCTCTGTAACAGTAATGTGTTAGTAGTGTCGCCGTGATACATCGTGGTACGTATATACATGTTCGTGGCGGCTCTTGCGAGCTGTGGTAGAAGACCTTACCGTCGCAATTGCCGAGGCCGCAAACACGATTTGCCCGAACCCACGGCTCCTGGATTAGGGCTATGGTCTCGGCCGCAACCTCCAGCTGTTTTCTGAGTGTGGCCGTCGCGAGGTATTTATGCTGGAGGTTGGTCTGCACTATATTTATGTGCGTGAATGTTGGGTATGGGAGAGAGGAGTTTACAGGTCCGGGGACCGTTGTTCATTTCCGGCCATAGGGGCCCATGTCTTCAGCAGCTCTTGGAGGTCTTGAGTTGCTGTGTCAGTCAAGTCCGTCGTGTCCGTCCCCGCTTCCTCCTGCCACTCAGTCTTGTCTGGTATGGGAGTCGGCGGTGACTCTGTCAACACCGCGTTGATATTATCAAGCACGGTGCTGACAGATGGTTCTTGAGAGTCTGCAAGTGGGTCGTCTGTCTGTGCGTTAGTGTTCGTGGTTGTTTTTGTCGTTGTGGTCTTTCCTGGCTCAGAGGACCCCATGGGGGGTACATCACTCACTCCTTCACCGGTGAAAAAGCGGATGTATATGGACCCCGTGGAGTAGGCTACTTGCCTCCCCCTCGCCAGGATGTGTGCAATCTGCTCCTTGGGAATTCCTAATACTAAGAGAACACCAGGAGTATTGCTGTCAACTTTGATGTAGTTATACAGAGCCCACGTTGAAATCTGGTACCAGGGGTTCTGGCTGGCCAGGATCCTGTGTAGGTGCCCGACCGCCTCCTTGTATTCTGGTACAAACAGTGCGGACCTGATCCGTACGGGGATCTCCGACTGCTTGATCAACGTGAGCCCCGTCCCCTCTCGTGGTGACTCCAGTCGTGGAACAACCTCTTGTAACCACGAGAGGGCTTTGTCATCGTAGCACCATAGCTTCAGCACACCCTCGCTCAAGAAGGCTTTGCCCTCGAACGCGGGTGCGTAAGGTAAGGTGCCTGGTGCCGATGGTTGGAAGCAAGCAGCAAAGATCTCGCTTTGGATTTGACCTTGAATGTTGCTCGCTTCCTGTTGGGTCATGTCTGCTCGTGGTGTAAGCATTACTGCCACACTGAGGTGCGGTTGTGTTGCGCGGGCATATGAGCCTGTGGGTTCGGTCCTCGGCCTTTTACGTTCTCCCCGAGGGGAGATCGTGTCATCAAGCCTGTCACGCTTAACGCCTGACTGGCCTGACGACGGGACGGGGCCCTCCGGCCCTCCCCCAGCCTCACCACCGCTCCGCTTTCGCCAGTACGTATTCGACCGGCGGGCGACAGGGATTGGCCGGGGTTGGTCCGGAAAGTTTGCACTGTTGGTTTGTTTGTTGTCAGTTGTGTGGGTGACAGTGGTCGGGCCACGACCAGCACCGAGCCGGTCCGCGTCCACTTCTCCTTCCCCCTGGCTCGAGACGACAGTCTCCGCGGACGGCGGGCAGCGACCCTTATGGGGCGGCCGCCCACCTCCGCTTCGACCATACGAGCCTGTTGCCAGGGGTACGGTGTCAGTGACCGCAGACCCTCCCGGCGCCGGCCATGACCGATCTCCGCTCCAACCCGTAGTTTTGTGGGTGACAGTGGTCAAGTCACGACCAGCACCCGGTAGGTCCGTGCTCACTCCTCCTTCCCCCTGGCCTGAGACGACAGTCTCCGCGGGCGGGCAGCGGCCTTTTTGGGGCAGCCTCCCACCTCCGCATCGACCGTACGAGCCTGTTGCCTGGGGTTCGGTATCAGTGCCCACAGACCCTCCGGGCGCCAGCATTGACTGATCTCCGCTCCGACCCTGAGAGGTGTCCGTTCGTCTGGTCCTTTTGCGCTTCCTTTTCGCCTTTGCGACCACCTGCATCCATGGGTTTTGGTCCATGGGTAACAGTGAAAGAGGGGTCGCGGTGGTCGGAGGAAGGGAAGGTAGTTCGTCTGTCCGTTTTTCGTTCGCCAAAGTCGTTGTCTGTGTGGGATCGTCCGTCGTTGTCCGTTTTGTTTGTGCCAAGGGTTGTGGGGGGTGCAAAGCACCAGGCGACTTGGTGCCCGACCCAGAGTACGGTGGGCAGCCTGTGGCTCGTCCTCCGGTCGTTGCCGTTCCCGGAGGGCGAGCCACAGCAAGGGATTCTCCAGCTCCGGTGGAGCTGGTACCCTTCTGGGGTCCTATTTCCTTAGTCGTCTTTTTCATAAAGTCTTGTCTATTTTGTGTTATTTGTGATTTGTGTACCTAGTCTTGTATGTGTGTGTGAGTGAAAAGTGTGGGTGTTGTCTGAAGCAGTGAAGCCACCGCGTGCTTTGTTTTTGTGTATGTATGTGTTACAGTGCGGGTGCATGCGAGTGTTGGGGACGAAAGGGGTTTAGTTAGGGGGAGGGGATCATGGAATAGGGTTTGTAGGGAACCTGACCAGCGTTGGGCGTGTCATTGGCCAGACCTCTTGTCCGGGGCCCGTGAGCTTCTGTCTGGTTCCAGTCATGCAGATGCACGGCCAGGAACCAGGCAGATCCGGCAATCCGCAACCCGCCGACCCGTCCGGTAGCATGAGGAATGCTTCGCATATGGTAAGCATATTGTAGTTACGGGACCACATATTATTGGGGTACCCGCACCCAAAATATGGAAACCGCGCCGGAAAATATGGAAACCGCGCCGGAAAAAATTTCAAAAATGATATTGAGGTTTCTAATATCATTTTTTTCTAAACTGAACAGTTTGCGCGAGAGACACTTCTAAAGTGGTAAAATGTCCCCCCCCCCCCCCCCCCCCCCCCCCTGTAACTTCTAAAGCAACCTGGAATATCATTAAAAAAAAATGTGGGACAAGACTATCGAAAACAAAATATTAAATTCCTCACTGACAAAGGTGCGAAAATAACTAATCCCAAGGAAATTTGTGACATATTAAATAAACATTATATAGCCACATCAAATATACAGCATAAAAACTTCGACAATAGAGTAAAAAACATAACTTGTAGTTCAAATAACATGTATTGCAGTCCTACTGATCCCTATGAAATAAGGAAAATAATTATGAACCTTAAAAATACCAACTCCACCGGATATGACGAACTAAATACTAACTTACTAAAACGCTCATGTATATCTTTGGCTAGACCAATAGCTCATATTGTAAATCTTTCCATAGAACAAGGTATATTCCCAGACAGACTAAAGCTATCAATCATAAAACCTTTGTATAAAAAAGGAAAGAAAGACGACGCAAATAACTATAGACCAATCGCCTTAATCCCGGTGCTATCAAAAATCTTTGAAAAAGTTATATACAAAAGAGTTTATTATTATGCTGAACATTTTAACATATTTACTAACGCACAGCATGGGTTTAGACAAAAGAGATCTACCATAACGGCTATGTTTGAGCTAGTCAAGATTGTGTTAGAGTCAGTAGATAAAGGAAGACCCGTGACTGCTCTATTTCTAGATATGTCCAAGGCATTTGATCTTGTTAATCATGAAAAGTTATTAAACAAGTTAGAACATTACGGAATTCGCGGACAAATACACCAATGGATTAAATCATATCTAGACAATAGAAGACAAAAAACAATAATTCAGAATCAGAATGGTAAAAATATCACTGTGTATGCGTCTGAGTATGAAAATAATAAATACGGTGTGCCTCAGGGTAGCATTTTGGGTCCACTTTTATTTTTATTATATATCAACGACCTCTCAAGAAATATATCACACCCATCTATACTCTTTGCTGATGATACCACTATAATTGTTCCATGTGAAAACACGCAGACACATGAGTATGACGTGAACAAATCATTGTCAGAAACGATTAATTGGTTAGGGAATAATAATTTAAGCGTAAACATAAGTAAAACTAAATGTATGCAATTTAAAACCAAAAGAGGTCATAATATTACATTGGATATAAACTATAATAATGAATCAATTGACATTGTACATAATGCAAAATTTTTAGGTATTAACTTTGACGAACACTGTGACTGGAAAAAACATATAGAGGACATTTGTAATAAACTAAATAAATTTGTGTACCCCTTGCGTCGCTTAAGACGAACAGTATCTCTAGAAGCAGCACTAGTAGCATACCATGGCTACGTCATGTCTGTTATGCGCTATGGAATTGTAATATGGGGAAACTCTACTGACTTACAAAAACTTTTTGTGATTCAAAAAAAGTGCATAAGGAGCATATATTTAAAGGGACCAATTGATTCATGCAGGCCGTTATTTAAAACGCACAAGCTTCTCACACTGCCATGTCTATATATCTATGAAATAGCAGTTTTTGTACATCGGCACATGGAGTATTTTAAGACCTTCTCGCAACTAAATAATTATAATATAACAAGAAACAAAAATCGACTATGCACTACAAACTATAATTTACAACAAACGTCTAAATCTCCGCATGCTATGTGTGTAAGAATTTATAACAAATTAGATAACAACCTAAAAAA
The DNA here is from genome assembly GCA_917051295.2 of Erebia ligea. Lineage (NCBI taxonomy): Eukaryota > Metazoa > Arthropoda > Insecta > Lepidoptera > Nymphalidae > Erebia > Erebia ligea. The sequence goes on along the minus strand of OU785221.1, from coordinate 16,393,097 downwards.
TCAAACTACAAGTAGCTTTAAAAGAACACTCTTTCGTTGGTTGTGTGACAAGTCTTTTTATTCTTTAACTGACTTTTTTAACAATTAATTGACATATTATTTATTTAAATTGATTAATGTGATTTTATATTTGAATTTTATTTTAATCTGGACATTATTATAATTTTTTTTTTTTTTTTTTCTAATGTTCAGATCTCATACTTTCATTGGAATAATTTTTAAATACAATATTATTCCTAATGAGTAATTACATTAAATATTTGCATGCTAAGTAGTAGAATGTGAAGGACGCCTTAATATTGTAAACATCTGTAGGTACCTACAGATGTACCTACCTACAGAAATTTATTTGCTGAATATGAGTATGTACATACTCATATTCAGCAAATAAATTTCTTTCTTTCTTTCTTTCTTTCTTTCTTTCTTTCAAAATAAGAGAATGATAAAACTAAAAAAAATGTATGATGTACATTACCAAGCAAACTTCCACCGAAAATTGGTTTGAACGAGATCTAGTAAGTAGTTTTTTTTTAATAATTTAAAACTTAACTTAATAATTTATAACTCTCGGTGCGCGAGTCCGAGTCGCACTTGTCCGGTTTTTTTTAAAATTTTAATAACCCGAAATGAGCTAAGGATTCTAACGATACCTAATTCATCAAAATCCGTTCAGGCGTATAAAAGTTATGGTGGAATATACAAACTCACATACATACATACATACGAGTATATACTTACATGAACCCTGAAAACAATATACTCCTTTTTTCAGGCAGTCGTATAAAAATACGGTGCACGCCACTGGTGGTGTGGCAGAAGCGTACATCAGTACATCGAGACATAAATCCTATTATTTAGGATCCTAGGCATCCTATTATTTTCCATTGTGACCAGTCAGTAAATAGGCTTTTACAAACATGCCTACCCTGGCTTCAAATCCTGTGCACGCTAAGGTATGAGGACTTATCTATATACCAAATTTCGATTCGATCCGTTTAGTGGTTTGAGTTGTGCGTTGATAGCTCCATGATGTATAAAGTCGAAGAAAAAAAGAAAGCGCTAGTATACCACAGAAGGCCAAGTCATCGTTTCTTTTTTAGGGTTCTGTAATCAACATGGAGCCCTTATAGTTGCGCCATTTGTGATCCTACGGAACCCTACACTGCGCGTGGCCCGGCACGCACTAGCCAGTTTTTGTGGAGAACTATACCCTACAATGCCGATTGCGTTCATTGGTTGAACGTATAACAAGCACATTAATAATGGAGTAAACGTTTATTTTCTGAGGCAATATCCTCCCTTATTATTCCAGTTGGTGTAGCATATAAATAACTTCATTGCTTTAATATGTTTATGTTTGAACACAAAATTGTAGTAAAAGCAAAGTTAGTTCACCTTAAATGTTCAACTTAAAGTTATTTTTATTTGTTTATCATTTACGCTTTTTTGAATAGGTAAGTTGAGGCAAAGTTCATAATAGTTAGGCGGGCTGTGCTTTTTAAGCGTAACTTAAACTCGTTGTAGGTATTTTTTTGGATAAGTAAGGCAAATTGTTTTTAATGTAAACCTCCATAAGAACATTTTAAGATTCAGCTTGCTTGATCTTCTTTTTTTTTTAAAACATTTATTGAAAACAATGCGATAGAAATTAAAGCTAGCTAGCCTATCCTTATTACTATATAAATCATGCCCGCGTGGAATGGTGGCAAGAATGCTGGCTGCATTTCCGCGCTGGACAGCCAGGCTGATCCTTTATGGTCATCTTGAATGTTTATTGATAAAATTCTTTGACTCACAGTATTAGTTACATACGTTAGTTCTAGACTCAAAGTTGGACTATAAATTTGTAGTTGTTAGCACAAAGTTTGAGCCAATTGGGATCAGTTAGTTTCCGGTAGACTATATTTAGTCTTTTGGAATTTGAGATACATAATAATATTACGATTTTACTTCATACTTTTCAGCGTTATGGACTCTGGCTTAAACCCTTCTTATTCAGAGCAGACCTGCGATACGAGTATGTTGCGATGGGTTGAGATGAAGATTAAACTTTTGTTTGCACAATATAATGTAAAACGTCCCAATGCAACATTATTTTGTATCTTGAATAAACCATATTTAATTTCAAGAAATAAATTAATTTAAATAATTTGATACTAGTTATTGTCAAACAACTAAAGGTTATTGCGAATTGCGATATTTACCTCCTGGAGTGATAATAATTAATACTTATTAATTAACATTCCAAGTAGTAGAGTTTATAATGAAATTAAAATGTTTCTCACATTGCTGGAACCTTTCATTTAAATATCAGATTGGTAAGTAATTTTAGTTCAGACATTTCATAATTTAAATTTACGTAGCTCTAATTATAAAAACAAAAATTTAGACATACTCGGGCGGTTGTATGTTCACGATGTACCTATCAATTTTAATTATAAATTAAATTTTCCCAGAGCTACGTTAACTTCATTTGCCAATAGCTAATTGAATTTGTTTGGATTCCTTCGATGAATTTCTATTATATTTTATGAATTTGTCTAGACGTTTTTTTTATTCCCGCGTTTTCCGGGATAAAAAGTAGCCTGTGTCACTCTCTCTCTCAGGTCTTCAACTATACCCATGCTAAAAATCACGTCGATCCGTTGCTCCGTTGTGCCGTGATTGAAGGACAAACCAACAAACCAATAAACCAACAAACAAACACACTTTCGCATTTATAATATTAGTATGAAGTATGATTCAGGTGTGGGTTATTATTATTATTATTATTGCACTGGATGGATGGATTATGGAATGCACTTGTGGAGTACCAATGAAATGCTGCTAAAATGTGCGCATATTGTGACCAAAAATTCTATTTTATTATTTATTTATTTATATATTCTGTAATAGTAACTTAAAAATAAAACATAACCAGACTAAATCTATGCTGTGATGTCCCTATCTGCAGAGAGGATTAAAAGTTAGCTATTAAATTAGTGCTGCCATTTTAGTTTGCTTTTGAAATTGTACCAACCTATTCTGTGATTGTACAACGAATTGTGTGTTGTTAACAACGGAATGAGCCACGTAAAGTGTTCTAAACTAAACAGAAGAAACTGCGGCTATAATCTAGTTTTATATCTCTATAAAGTCTAGTCTATATCAACTACAAGTTAGCCATTTGACTGCGATCTCATCTGATGTAAGCCGAATCCTCCCACCAGGCCAGACCAGAGAAAATTCAGAAATTATAAATTCCCAAATTGACTCTACCGGGGATCGAACCCAGGAACACTGCGCCAGGGAGGGCGAGTATTTAGAAAAATCCTTTTATTTTTAAACATTGAAAAATCTTTTCGGACGCTTTTGAAGCTGGGTACGAGAAACAACCTCCAAATAATTTCTGAAAGTATTTTTAAATCAAATTTTTATTATATTGAAATGAAGTTTTAACGTGGTTGAGTTCTAAATTGCTTGCGATTTTATTTACGATAGAAGTCGCTTAATACGAGTAAGTCGGAAATAGGAAGAAGGCAAACAGAATATACAAAATATACGGTCACAAACTAGTTTTTGTCTAGGTACTTCACTCAATTTTTACACTGTAGGTACGGCGTTTTCTATGCAAATAAATCGAAGTGTCATCCGTCCACTTTCAAGGTCTGCCTTGTTTTATGAGGTCTATAGTTAAGGATCATGTCATGCCATCTCCGGCAACACGTACTGTTCAAAGTAGGTATAGACCGCGCGCGAGCTCCGAGGAATGTTAAAGTAATGACCTAGAGTTGTTTAAAGTACAAAACAATACTGATATCGCAAAATTACACGCGTCAAGCTTGAAACTAGTGCTGGGAGCGAGCTGGATATGGAGGGACGATCGGGGGTGGCGTACAGCCGTCGCTTCTTCAGACGACCCCATTCCTCGGAGCTCGTGCGCGGACTGCATTTGGTCTTCTGAGGCACTGAGTAAGTTTGAACGCAATTATACATTTTGAAGCTTCCTGAACGCTATGGCATACCTACGTGGTATATCTAAATAAAAACCGTGGAAATTTTTGGTAAAACCTATTCACGTGTGTTTCCACTCCGGTGGCGTTCAGGAAATTGCTGCGTTTTATTCTGTTTGCTTTAACTACACCTGTCACTGCATTTGTGAGGCGTCTGAAATTAAATTGAAAACAGGGTCGAGTTAATAGTCAGCACTATTGTTTGTTGCGAGAGACTCAGCTTTTACTTTAACGGTAGAGCAGGTAGGTAATTAATTATTTTATTTCACTAGCTGATGGCCACGACTTCATCCGCTGCAGGATTCACACTCCAGGATTCTAACTATCCTAATAAAGCTTCGTTAATTTAAGCTGACGTCGTAATTATTAAGCTTGCATTGTCCATGTTAATAGCAATTTTGTTTCAAACAATGGGTTACGCATAATCTCATTAAACGTACGAAATATTATACCGCATGCAGAATCTAGGACCCTCCATTTGGAAAATGGGTCAAAAAATTGGGGAAGTTAAGTTAAATTCAAGTGTAAGTTTTAACATACTGTATAATTTGTCCCTAGACCATTTACTAGTTGTTTCCAGCGACTTCATCTGCGTATTTTTCTGCAGGAATTAGGTATTTTTTTTCTGTATTTCGGAGTCGATTGTATTGCAACCTACTATTTTATAAAGGTTGCAATAAAGTTCAATAAACCGACTCTAGAAAACAAGTTATAACAAACTAGCTGATGCCCGCGTCTTTGTACGCGTGGAATAAGATTTTTTAAATCCCACGGGAATTCCTTAAAACACTCGTAACTCAGATATATTAGAAGCTTATTTGAGCCTTGGAGTGGGTAGCCCACGAATGGAAATGAAATGAAATGAAACGAAACGAAACGAAACGAAAAGAAACGAAACGAAACGAAACGAAACGAAACGAAACGAAACGAAACGAAATGAAATGAAATGAAATACTAGGACAACTTGTGCCACTTATGATAAGTCGTAAGAATCTACCACCGGTTCGGAAAGCTGATTCTACTGAGAAGAACCGGCAAGAAATGGGTAACTGAAATCCTTATCACTTGCAGGCTACCAATGCACTGGATATCGTACCTACCGCTATCGTCGCAGCACAAAAACGAACTCAGGCCTAGTTATTAACCCCCGACGCAAAAAGGGGGGTGTTATTAGTTTAACGTGTGTATCCGTCTGTATATCTGTGGCATCGTATCTCCCAAACGGATGAACCGATTTTTTTTAAAAGTTTTTTTGTGTTTTAAAGTTTACTTAATCGAGTGTTCTTAGCTACGATTTAAGAAAATCGGTTCAGCCGTTTGAAGATCATCTCTTTTCTAGGTGATGAAGGGATATGAGCAACTCCCGCAGGTCTGATCGAATCGAACTCACTATACTGTTACTTCAATTTGTCGGGGTTATTTTTAGTTTAAAATATTTTGTACTTGTTTAAATTACATTGGATGCATAAATCTATCCCGGCACAGTTAATAGCAGAGGCGTTGCCAGTTCCCATTCGAGGGTTATTTATCCCATTAACGCCGCAAGAGCTGTTTTGTGACGCAATAATATTTGCATCCCCGTTACTTTTGTTGGCAGTGGGTACGGGTTAATTCCACAACAGAACGCGTTACGCGTCTGTTCTGACAGCTTTATAGGGTTAACATGCGTGTTTGGACCGGGGTATAAGTTTGGACACGATTTATTTCCTGGGCTATTTATAACCCTGCATTTACCAGTTGCGTTAATGAATACTGGAGCTTCATGGCTATTTTTTCAGTATCTAGAAAAAAAGCTTTACGATATTAACTTCCTGCCCCCGATTGTGTAAGGAAATCGTAATCGTTTGTCAAACGTATAATTTGACCTGTTTATGGAGTTCATAGATGCTTTATTCGTTCGAGTTATACGTTTTAAGCTGTTAAATAATTACGATTGGTTACGATTGATTACGAAGCTGATATATGTACCCGCATGCGTTCGATATGGAGTGTACCTACTTATTTAAAAGATGCATATTATTCGCTTTAATTTGACCAAGTGTACTCACTTAAAATATTATGTATTAAAACATATTTAGCAGGAAAATGTACTTGCAAGGGTATTCTGGAACATAATTTATTTGAGACTTAGACGAAAAGCGATTCGTGAAACATCATCTGTGTTGTCGTGCGAGGTCTTAGGAAGCCTGATAGATTTATGGGAGAGAAAGTCCAATTATTCGCCAAATGTTTTCTTGTAGAGTAGGTACCGATAGAAAAACCAATGGTTTTAAAACTAATTTAACACCATTTTTATATATATTTAACATACCTAATACATTACATTGCAGCTAAATCCATGAAAAAATAATTAACAAAATATTACGCTATTTATTTATATTTTAATTCAAACTTCATATAAAGTCTATAAAACAGGAGTGACTGGGAATTAATCTCAAAAATAATTTGTTATGGACTTCTCAGAAGAGGAAAATCCCTTCTACCAAACGACCGCTATAAAAGATGGGCATAAACAAAATTCTTGCCATATTACACACACTGCATAATTGTTCATAAAACAGAGAATTCGGATAATTTGGTGGAAATTGAAACTAGGAAAAACTGATTTGAAAAATAATTTTGAATACAATTTTAAGGTAAGTATAAACTGACTGAATCTTATTTTATTAATTTTTAAGGAGCTGAGTCCTACTCTGTTTACGTCGCTAAAGTAAACTTTGTTGTCTAAAGTTCCTATCCCTTTTATAATACTCCCTGCGGAAAGGGGCAGTTCTAGATTGGGAGCTGTTATTTTAGTTTATTTTAGAGATTGTGTTAGAGACAGAATTGGCCACATTGTTTTATTTTATTTTGTTAAATTATTTTTTTTGAAAAAATAACCTACATATGCCATAAAATCCTGATGAATTACCAAATGTCAAATCAATCTGACCAACGCGAACAAAAATTCCCATTGGTTAGATTAGTCTAACCACCAATCTGACCAATGGGAAACAGTAAATAATAATTAATATTATGTCGCTGTGTATAAAACTTTCAATAGTGATTTCCACTCAGCCCTGAAATAAAACTTCAAACTTAACAATTCTCTCCCTCAACTTTTGAAGTAACTGCACACACCAGTTAGAAATGCAGCTTTTACTACTGAACAAGAAACTCTCATTCCAACATAAAGTTCACTTTTTAGCATTACACGGAATGCGATATCTCTGAGTTCTCTAATACGAGTAGTATATTAGTTTATTAGCATATTCGTTCTCTATATTGTGCGTATTAGTTAAACATACCTGCTTATCTAGAGGTATACTAGAGCCTTGATTATCTTCATGTAGATTTTTTTAAATAATTTTCTAGGCACAGACGGTGTAGGGTCTATCATGAATTACTTTACTATGTGCAATTTTAGTAAGGCAATTCCTCTAAATGCCGCGACCACGCACTAGTCGTGAATGTAACTCATGCAATCTTAGTCTTCTACAATTCTAATAGTTGTTATTCTTTAGGCGGGCACAATCTTTGCATATTTGTATGTTATATACTATTTGTATGTTATATATTTAGGTTGTGTGTATAGACGACCTCCGTGGCGCAGTGTTGAGCGCTGTTGTCTTTACGTGCGGAGGTCCTGGATTCGATCCCCGGCAGGGCCAATTTGGGAATTCATAATTTCTGAATTTTCTCTGGTCTGGTCTGGCTCTGGCGGGAAGCCTCCCGCTTTGGCCGTGGCTAGTTACTACTCTACGGGTAAAAACATGCCGCCAAGCGATTTAGCGTTCCGGTACGATGCCGTGTAGGAACCGAATAAGGGGTATGGGTTTAATAAAACTGCCATGCCCCTAACAGGTTAGCCCGCTTCCATCTTAGACTGCATCATAACTTACCATCAGGTGAGATCGCAGTCAAGGGCTAACTTGTAGTGGATTAAAAAATAATGTATTGTATGTATGTATAGTATTTATACATACATACAATATATTATTTTTCGACGGACGACGGACGACGGACGAATTCGCGGGCATCAGCTAGTATAGTATATTTTCATTTCATTTCATTTAATTTTTAGAAGACCGTGTGTATCAATTTGGACACTCATAAAACACGCGAACCGAATTCATCCTCGGGTGAAATCACATAAAATGTATTATCAAGTACATATACTACCCGAAAGCATGATGTTAAGTAAGTTTATGGACTATAAACTTTCTTTTGGATAGCTACGTGCCTTGAATGAGTTAATTTCGAATTGCCTTGAAAGATAGCGGTAATAATTTTGTACTTACGTCTTCAAACCTTGCGAAGTTTATTACTCACAGTCAGTACAGTTATTTAAAAATGAGGAAGGAAAGAACGGGTCATTTTTGATCCATATTTACTTACCTCAAACTTACTTCAAGTTAACGATCATAATATTGGTACATAATAATATATTATTTTGCCCATATATAATTTAGATTTTCCTGATGAATCCATACTAATATTATAAATGCAAATTTAAAGTGTATCTGCCTGTCTATCTGTCTGTCTGCTACGCTTTCCCGGCCCATCTTTTCAACCGATTTAGATGGAATTTGGTACACAGGTAGGTTGAATCCCGGGGGGAATATTTTTTATCCCGAAAATTAGGGAGTTCGGAGAGGGAGAGAGTTCAAAACTTAATACACGCGGACGAAGTCGCGGGCATCATCTAGTTTGTCATTAAACGCAGACTGTCCTAACGGACTGCCATAACGGACGTCTAGTTCGTTAAAATAGAATTTCAGGAAACTGCAGGTTCGGCAAATATTGGAAAAATTTCACATATCACACTTAATAGTAGTTTGGTACTTTTTTCCGATTTCAGAATTGTGAAATTGGTACGCGCATAGTTAGTACATCTATACTTTACTGTAATTAAGTGGACTCGATATCCCGGAAAGTCCATCAACTTTAAAAATTTTAAATGTCACTTACAAGAACCTAAGTAGATATTTACTTGTCTAAATTAGAAAGCGTTTAGTTACATTTTGACTATTATAGCGATTCGTTAAATCAAAAAGTCTTGGCTCGAAACCCACACTAGAAGTACGAAAAGACTGCAAAGGATATGTACTGACCAATCCCAATAGATCCAAACTTTGTGCGGACATCGCCAAATTTATGGAACAACTTTAAGTTTATAGTTTTTAATGCAGCACCAGCACTATATATAGTCTGGACGTGCAAGAGTTTAAGCCATACATTTTTGAGTAAGTTCTCAACAATTTGTAACCCGTAGAAACTCTTCGGGTCTAGAATCAACGAGCATATCTGAGTAAAATGGAGATCAAAAATCCTAGTCGAAAGCGTTAAGTTGCACTGATTGTATTTGTTTTTTTTTAATTACAAGGTGGGCCTGCACTTGACCACAATAATGTTTAAGCAATAGCAAGGTCTGGGTTGGAGAGCGCTTACCTAGAAAATACCTATACACCCTTTCTTTGAAGTTTGGGTGTAGACTAGACTTAGACCAGTGATTTTTTTAAACTGGGCTGCCGCAATTGTACCATCTTGCATGCAACGCGACTCAATTTTTTCTCATATATCGGTAAGTCCCAGAAATCAAAATGATGAAACAGAAAGATAATATTGAAAGATAATTTTAAATTGTAATGTAGTGGATTATGCGATAGAGTAGTTACCTTAATATGAACTAGGTCTCGTGAAGCTCTGTAATACGCATTAGCCTAATTTCGAGCGCGCTGGCTTCTACTCGTAGTTTTACCTACTTGATACTACAATATTACGAGTTAGTTCAAGATTTCTGTATGTTACTGGGGAAACAGTACCATACCTACCATACAAAAGGTGGAGCATAAAATGTTTTGATTTGGAAGAGTTACCGAAGAGAAGAAATCTTAGGAATCATACTAATATAATAAATGCGAAAGTGTGTTTGTTTGTTGGTTTGTCCTTCAATCACGCCGCCATGGAGCAACGGATTGACGTAATTTTGGCAAATGTATAGTTGAGGACCTGGAGAGTGACATAGGCTTCTTTTTATCCCGGAAAATTAAGGAGTTCCCGCGGGAATCTAAAAACTTAAACCACGTGGACGAAGTCGTGGGCATCAGCTAGTTCATCATATTATTGTTAAATTATAAAATTAAATAAATATTGTTTGTTTTGTTAAATTACTGCTGTTTAAAACATCGGAAAAGTATTTTACAGTAATAATAAAAATACAACGATACGCGATCCCACTCGTGCCAAGAAACCAAGTATGATACGACATAAAAGAAAGAGTAATTCCAGTGTGAAATTATCTCGATATTTGTGCCAAAATAATTTCGCCAACGGAACGTGACTACGTAGTAGGTACGTACAATTATCACTTCGGGGACCAGAGATCAGAGCAGTCAAAAGGGTCCGAAATGTGTACTCGTATTACAGCAAGAAATTTAGTCTCAAAACAGAATCAAGTTTAAATAGTTTTTTAACGAGGATACTTTTTATTTGGAGTGTCTTTTCGAAGTGTCATGTTTGTTGCATAATTCCATACTAATAGCCATTATTAATGCTATCTAATTTATTATTATTATGTGTATCTATAATCTGCTATAGTTTTGTGTGTTTCTATCATATTTTCACAGCCGATTTCTTTAGCCGATTTTGACGCAATTTGGTACGACGTTGTATCAAAGAAAAATATGAACACTATAGGTAAGCAGATTCACAATTATGTACGCTGCATCTCCCCGGATGCTGCTTTTTAACCCCCGACGCAAAAAGAGAGGGGTGTTATAAGCTTAACGTGTCTGTATGTGTATCTGTCTGAGGTATCGTAACTCCCAAACGGATGAACCGATTTTCGTTTAGTTTTTTTTGTGTCATAGATAATTTTATCCCGAGTGTTCTTAGCCATGTTTCATGAAAATCTGTTCAGCCGTTTGAAGGTCATCAGCTCTTTTTTAACATCTTAATTTACACGGATAAAGTCGCGAGCACAATCAATTCGTATTATGTAAAAATACAGATTTACTCAGAACCGTCAGATTTTTATCTTTTTTTGCCGTCAATCTCTTTCCGGCCCTAATTATTTTTAAGTTAATCTAATCATGTAAATTCTACAACTTTTTCTGGGCATTTCATAATATTTATTTTTGTAAGTATCAAATGTAATAATTCTTTCCAGATTCCTCTGGAAGTGAAAGAGATAAATTTTCACAAATTTAAAGTTAAAGAAGTATAAATCTGACAACATTAAAATATTCAGGACTTGTTCATGGGGAAGATAGAAAGTCATTAGGACGCGGTCTCCGTTACTTCTGTAGGTAATTATACTAAGCGATTGAGGTTATTTTAGATTCCCACGTCAGATCTTTCACAAAGTTACTGTTAATTTTAAGACAGTTTTATTTAGCCTCACTTTCGTAATTTGTTACCTTGCGATGTATTTTACAATTTTATAATTTTATTAGGTAGCTTCACACACGAGGAAAGTTTCTAAACTTACTTAAATACATATCAAAAATTTTTGGAACTGGCCGGATTTGAACCTGCGTCTCTCTGGGAATCGCGCCCTGAGCGCCTTGACCACTCGGCCACGGTTCACTTTCCTCCCAGTGACAAAATTTGAGATATGCATCTTTAATCCAGTCTTTTTACGCGACTGTCTATGCCATCCAGTAGCGATATATTAAACTTTTAAAGTATCGAAACTACTTTCAAAGGCTCATATTCGATGGAACTCTTTGAACGAGGAATGACACATTTTGCGTTTTACTAATTTTATAATTTTATTATAGTGCTTCACACACAAGGTTCTAAACTTACTTAAATACATATTAAAAATTTTCGGAACCAGCAGGATTTGAACCTGCGTCTCTCTGGGAATCGCACCCTGAGCGCCTTGACCACTCGGCCACCGCCCCTGCCGGTTCCGAAAATTTTTGATATGTAAAGTAAGTTTATTTTACAATTCTTTTGTACATAGTCCAGTTTTAGAACAGGTGGACAATCGGAATCGGAGATGAATTGAATAAATGAATTAAATAAGATGTAAGTTGTTGTATTTGTCTTTTTTACCATGCATTAAATATGCTTTTTTTTGTTTAATTACCGTAAAATAATGGAACTTATTCGTTTTTCTTTGTCTCGGAACGAAATTTCACCTGCCCTATAGAAACCTTATTTATTGAACACATTGAAGTTTGTACACGAATTTGTTTCCATGAAAATTGTCCATTTTGTGAAAAATTTGAAGGCATTGTGAAATAATATATGTATGACTAGCTGATACCAACTCCGACTGCGTGGATTGAGGTTTTTTGGTTCCCGCGGGAACTCTTTAATTTTCCGGGATAATAAGTAGCCTATGTGTTGTTCCAGACTATAGTCTATCTCTGTGCCAAATATCCTCCAGATCCGATCAGCCGTTCGGCGTGAGTGAGTAAAAAACATCCATCCATACGTCCATCCATCCATCTGATTAACTTAAATAAGTATGTTAATGAAAAAAAAAATAAGTTTCAGTCAGAAAAATTTATTTATATCAAATGCAAGTCGCGGACAGGTAGTAAGTAGGTACCTGAACAATGTTGTTTTCAACATTTTCCGTTTTATATAATAAATTGGATGCGATTACAGTTCAAACTTTCGGAATACCGTCATAACGACTTAGTTTACGTGACTTTCGCGTTCCTCGTTACATTTTTGGCAAAATCAGTAACGTTTTATGCAACAAAACTTTTTCATGGGGTACTTTTACAATGTAACTGTTTTAATATAATTGGTTACAGAGCTGGCCTAATTTGAGGTTAATTTATATGATTACTAGATGATGCCTGCGACTTCGTGGATTAAGTTTTTTTTCGTACCACTTGCTCAAAAAAGTGACATTCTATGCCACAAAAAGCGAACATAACAATAGTCATTTTTAATCTGTTAAAAACAGGGAAAGAAAATTGTACTGAATTTCATTCATCCTCTAGGGGGAGAATGTGATTTAAATTTGGAATACTTACCGAAATTTATACTGAACTACATTTGTGTTTACACCATTGAGTTTGTGTATAAAGCATCTAAAATTCTACATCAATGGTATAAAGTATTAAATACATCTTTTTGAAAAAGGAATACGCATTTATTATGAAGTTATGATTAATAAATAAAAAGACGAAAACCGACGAGGCCGTATGAGCTTGATGCCTTTGCTTTTCCGACAAAAAAATATTAGTCTAGGAATTTGCCGCGTTTTTGTTTTCTTCAAATACATAAACGTTATGTTTATTTTAATTTATTTTTATAAATAAGTTAATGTTCTAAAAATACGTTACGATGTTAAATCAAAGCGACAGTGACAGTGAATTGTCGGATTCCATCAGTGCAAAATGCAAATGCTGCCGCAATTATAAATAATTTGCTTCCAACAAAATCCAAGGAAAATTATTTAAAAACTATAAAATATGTACCAAACAAAAATGTAGTTCTCTCTCTATCAATAATTGGACCAATGTTTCGAATGTTAACTTTTACTTTTAATTGTCATTATTTTTAATAAATGCTTAAATCTCATATTATTATTGTGTTATTTTTTCGCAAATGGTACGAAAAGTAGAGTATTTTCCTCGGTGATAAAGCTGTCTTAGTCTTGGGTGAACTTAAATCCCTCGCTACACTCAGGACTCGTCTTAAATCCCTCGCTTCGCTCGCGATTTAAGTTTTTAACACCCTCGCTACGCTCGGGAGTAAACCTCGAGTCCTTCGTTACGCTCGCGATTTAAATCGTCACCCGCGACAGAAGACACTGCTTTATCCCCTTGGTTAATAATCTACTATTTCGTACCACTTGCTCAAAAAAGTGACATTCTATGCCACAAAAAGCGAACATAACAATAGTCATTTTTAATCTGTTAAAAACAGGGAATGAAAATTGTACTGAATTTCATTCATCCTCTAGGGGGAGAATGACGTGATTTAAATTTGGAATAGGTACTTACCGAAACTTGACTGCCTCGTTGGTCTAGTGGTTAGTATGTTCGACTGCGGCCGACGAGGTCCCGGGTTCGAGTCCCGGGTCGGGCCATAATAAGTATTGGGGTTTTCTGACAAGAAATTCTCAGTACTAGCCCGGAGTTAGGAAGTTGGCGGTGTTTCACTCCCGTGCCTCGGAAGCCGTCGGTCCTGCGCCTGATCTCTCTCCGGTCGTGTCGGATTTTCCGTCCCATCGGGCTATGAGAGTAAAGGAACAGAGAGTGCACCTGTGTATGCGCACACACTTGTGCACTATATCTCCCGCGCAGATGGCTAATCTCTCTGGAGATTGGCCGCCGTGGCCGAAATTCGGTCGGGAGGACATTATTATTATTACTATTATACTTACCGAAATTTATACTGAACTACATCTGTGTTTACACCATTGAGTTTGTATATAAAGCATTATACTTACATCTTTTTGAAAAAGGAATACGCATTTATTAAATGCAGTTATGATTATTAAATAAAATGACGAAAACCGACGAGGCCGCGTATGAGCTTGATGCCTTTGCTTTTCCGACAAAAAATATTAGTCTAGGAATTTGCCGCGTTTTTGTTTTCTTCAAATACATAAACGTTAAGTTTATTTTAATTTATTTTTATAAATAAGTTAATGTTCTAAAAATACGTTACGATGTTAAATCAAAGCGACAGTGACAGTGCATTGTCGAACAAAAATGTAACTCTCGCTATCAATAATTGGATCAATGTTTCGAATGTTAACTTTTACTTTTAATTGTCATTATTTTTAATAAATGCTTATCTCATATTATTATTGTGTTAATTTTTTCGCAAATGGTACGAAAAATAGAGTATTTTCCTCGGTGATAAAGCTGTCTTAGTCTTGGGTGAACTTAAATCCCTCGCTACACTCAGGACTCGTCTTAAATCCCTCGCTTCGCTCGTGATTTAAGTTTTTAACACCCTCGCTACGCTCGGGAGTAAACCTCTAGTCCTTCGTTACGCTCGCGATTTAAATCGTCACCCGCGACAGAAGACACTGCTTTATCCCCTTGGTTAATAATCTACTATTAATTCCCGCGGGAACGGGGAATAAAAAGTAGATATGGCCTTCCCTGAGATACAAACTATCCCTCTACAAAATTTCATCAAAATCGCGAACGGATGGGCCGTGTAAGCGTAGCAGGCAGACAGACACACTTTCGCATTTATAATATTAGTATGGATATGGATATAATTATTTATCGATAGTCTCATTTCCTGATTTTCTGAGCGTTATGACCCCTTTCCATTTTTCTCATAATGTTTCCTAAGTAATCTTCTGCATGCAACTGGAATGAGAATATTATATAAATTTTTGGTTTAGCGATAATTTTCAGCTTAATTAGTGATAATACTTGCGAGTTGCGACCGATGGCTTTACGTGCTTTCAAAGGCACGGAGTTAATGAAAAGGCTCAATTTGGATCTCCAATTCCAGGCATCTACCTATTAGCTTAGGGTAACCAATAAGCTAATTTAGCCACAAGTCTGGTTAGGTTAGAGCTATACAACTTTTGGGTTGCTTAAAGCTGTTTACTTTCCCATCTTGTTTCGATCCCAAAATTCCAAACACATCTTAATCGACCTACAGTTCGTTATGCATAATAGCTACAGGAGATGTAAACCTCATATTTACAAAAAAAGATTGATGATCAAATATTATTATTATTAGATTTATTAGAATTCAAAAAACAACTAAGTTTCGATAGCAAGACATATATCATTATTATAAAATCAACTAACAAATATTTAGAATGAATTAAATAGGTATTCAAAAAACTTCTTTTAAAATGTTATAAGTATAATAATTAATATTTCAACTTTATAAGGCAGGTTCTCATATTATTATGATATTACAAGGACAATCAAGGTCCGTTATAATTGCTTAAGTCAATAACAGAGAAACTTTGCGTAGAGCAAACACTTTTCATTTTGTAAATCAAATTATTTCTTTGTTACAGAATCTCTGTTTGAGAAAATTTATAAGGCATCTTTTGAGCGAATCCAATTTAAAACCGCTTTGATTAATTTTATTTATTATACTTTTAAACTTGAAGCGATATGCCTGCAAAAGTAAAATCAGTTTTCGAATTTCGAATATTGATCCTCATAAATTAAGTAGATACAGTTCGCGCGCGAGTTGAATGCAGATTAAATGTTTGTGTCACCATACATTTGCTGTGCACATATTAATGTACGAACTGTACCTATTAATTAGATCTTAGATTAGATCCCTCCAAATTCTTAGTTTTAAGAACTGGCTGTTCTGGCAGGCGTCAGGCACGAAACTAACGACGGCCGAGCGACGGCGACAGCGGGGCGATGTGGCCCGAGACCTGGCGACGAATTTCGGGAAGGTCCTTTAAGGAAAGCTGAAATTGTGAAAAATAATAATTTCGTCCATTGGCGAATCCAGTCCTACCAGTCTGGTAGAGCGTTTGCGGTTATTTCGCTACTGCGCAGCATATAACATTTACAAAAAAAAACCGGAAGAATCTAATTTAATGCTGACGAAGTCGGCTCAACTAGACTTTACACGGGAATGATCACCAGTAGTCATAATAACAGTCATTAAGAATCATATAATAGTCGATTAATTTTACCCACTACAAGTTAGCCCTTGACTGCGATCTCCCCTGATGGTAAGTGACGATGCAGTTCCAAACTACCACCAGATAAAAATGTGTAGTCACATTTATATTTGACTAGCTGATGCCCGCGACTTCATCCGCGTGGTTTAAGTTTTTCGATTTCCGCGGGAACTCCTAAATTTTCCGGGATAAAAAGTAGTCTATGTCACTCTACTATACCCATTCCAAAAATTACGTCGATCCGTTGCTCCGTTGCGGCGTGATTGAAGGACAAACCAACAAACAAACACACTTTCGCATTTATAATATTAGTATGATTTAACTTAAATGAACCATATTGCGGGGCAGAATCTGTTGTTGCCAGTCCACGTGCTTGAATAAAACTGGACTTGACAATACATAAACTAGTGGTTTGCCCCGAACTGTGACCTCGCGGTATCACAGAGCGCCATCTATTGACATAATTGTGAAGTTCTGTTAAAAATATCATCATCATTAAAAATTAAATAATTTCGTTTCCTTATAATATTTATCTAATTTTAGTACTTGTTGTCCAAGTACAGGATATAATTCAAATAATTGATCAAGTTTCAGGCTCAGCCTTTCAGAAAATTGAGAGTTCTGAGGTCAACTTTGGACGTTAGAAAATCTCCACTTTGAAAGCCCCCCATTTCGTCAATTTTAGGGGAAAAATTAAAAAAAAAATATTTTTGAACTCTATTCCTAATTATCTTTAAAATGATATACCGCAACTCTATGTAACGCTATAAAAAATATTTTACTTCGCATTCGCTCGGAGGCTTAGTAATTCAGAAGTTACAAGGCTCTGACAGCTGGACGGACAGACGGATGGACGGACGGACTGACGGACGGACAAGTGCCAATTCACTCAAGTAGACTCAGAGACGTTCGCTTCGCTCGGTCAATTATCAAAAAAATTAATACTTTTTTAACTTCCTTCTTTTATTTATGAGAATAGCGCCTTATTATTATTTACTTAATAATATAATTGCCATCTCAATATTGAATCTTCAGTATCAAATTGAAAAAGAACCTAATAAATCCGAAAAAGCGCTCTAAAAACTTTTTAGTAGGTACGAGGTAGAGGCGGCCATACATTGGGCAAAATAAACTCGACCAATGTGCAGAGAAAAGATACACTGGGCTAACGAAATATTTCTAATTAATTCCGTGTGTATTTTTTGTTTTACGAGAGAAAGCCTTTTATACTCAAGCGCTGTTGTTTCTAGATGCGATGCGAAGTTGTGAAGTGGAGCAAACAAAAATAATTAATTATATTCTCTTCCATACAAAGTTTTAATTTAAGCAGTTTTGTTTTAAAAATTCCCTTGGGAACCCTTTGATTTTCTGGGTAAAAGTCCTGTTATCCTGTAATGTCTACTTTCAAAATGTATGCAAACATGCAAGCTATCTGTGTGCCAAATTTCGTCGATCAGTTTGTTGTTAAGTCGTGAAAAGGTAACAGAAACACACACGGAATTTTGCGTTTATTTTTAAGAACGAATTAACAGCAGCTTTTGAGTAAGTATACGTTGAAATTATAATTGCGTTTCCTTATTTGAAAGCCGCAGGTGTATGCATGCAACGATCGGAGACAAAACAGCCCGCTCCAGTCTGTCCGTTAAACTATTCATTTGCATAAAACCCGAGAGAAAATCGTAAATAAAAGCACGAATTTAAATTTTAAACAAATCTACCATTTTAAATGCGCATCTCTCAAAACTCTTTTGTTCTTATAACACCGAGACTACCAACTTGTGATTATTTTGAAGTAAAACATTATGCAAATCGTTGACAGAACAAAGCTGTGTATTTTTATGGTCGTCTACGAATCGGATTTCATTGAGGTACTATTTTCTAGAGGTGAAAATATTCCGCAGAACGACCTGCAACCTGATAGGTGAACAGCTATTTGAACTTAGCGCTATACTTTTGCTGTATTAAAATAATATCAATATCTTAATCATAACATAATGATGCAACTCTACCAGCGATGTAGCGTGAACATTAACTTAAACTTTAAAATGTTTACTTCCAAGCTCATAGGAATATTATCATTATGTTGGCGATTCCTGGGCTCTCTAACTCAATGGTCGTCTGCGGGCTGAAAATAAAAGTTTTAATTAAAAATTATATAAAGATGCTGTGATGAATTTTAAGATGCAGATAGCTAGCTGCTTAAACGCTTTGATGGAACAAATTACTGCGAAACGTCTGCAGGAGAATTTTTTCCATGAAGGAAATGTACAACGTAAACTTTTGAAAGGAAAAGATAATTTTCTTTTTACACACTGCCTGTCTGTTGTAACGATAAGAATAACCCTAGCCTTAGTATCTTAAAAGTAGCACTTCATTATAACTACAATTATTCTATTGAGTAAATAAGTGGTGAAATGGTTTGATATCTCTTCGACGAAGTCAAGATAATCAAGATGAACTTCACTTCAGGTAAGTTCGTTTGATCATTGAATCATGTTCCGTAGTCCGTTTCAAAAGCATTTTGTTCATAGACATGAAAATAATATTTTAAAAGATTTTTTTACATGAAAGTATAATTATTATTTTTACCGGTATGGTAGTAGCTGGCCACGGCCGAAGCCTCCCATCAGACCAGTCCAGAGATAATTCCAAATTTATAAATTACCGCTTAAAAGACAACAGCGCTCACCAATGTGCCAGCGAGGTAGTCCAAAACTGTAATGCTTAGGTAGGCTTTTCTCCTCCACTCCTGTTTAACTGAGTAAGTACTGTAGCTATACCTACGGACCAAACTACGCATTTAGGTTAACCTGTATATCGGTATATCGCATGTCAGAGATATTAAAAGAGGAACCTAAGTTTATTTTATTTCATTTTCCTCCTTTAATAACGTACTTAGCTCAGTGCAATGTGCTCTTTGTAAAGAGATCGTCTCTCAAGACAAGATAAAGGACTACTTAGAACTAGCTTAGCTATAGTAATTGAAGAAATACCTACCGTATAGAAAAACTAATAAAAACTCTGCGAAGAGCTTCTCAAGCGTTGCTCTAATTAAGTTTCTTTTTTACTACTTTTCTGTTAAACGCTGTAAAGGTCCTCCCCAATAGTCATGCCAGAGGAGGTCTGAACTCGGTTTTTACTATTTCTCTGTGCTTCGGAAAATATTATCATTGGGACAACACTGATTCTGTAGTGCACAATCTCTAAACTAAACTAAATTTAAAGGACTTTTTACTAACTGGATTTAAAGGACATAAGTAGATTTAAAGCTGTCATTTTAGATTAGTTTAGAGATTGTGTTATACACAATTGGCCACATTACCGCCAGATCCTAATTATACCCGAGTCTTCGACTCTCAGAAATGAAAAATTAGATGGCGCTGACTTCATCCATGTGGATTTAAGTTTTTACCCGACTACGGCAAAGCAAAAAGGAAGGGTTATGATTTTAGCAGTCTTTGTAAGTATTTAAGTATGTTTGTATTAATGTATGTTCCACCGTAGCGCCCAAACTACTGAGTCAATTTTGATAAATATGGTGTCAATCGATTCGTTGTTATGGTCCAGGTAAAACATAGGTTACCTTTTACACGAACAAAATCGATATGACGGATGCTACATCCAAAAAAACCGGCCAAGTGCGAGTCGGACTCGCGCACCGAGGGTTCCGTACAAACCTGTAGTAAGTTTTAAATTATTAAAAAAAAACTACTTACTAGATCTCGTTCAAACCAATTTTCGCTGGAAGTTTGCATGGTAATGTACATCATATATATTTTTTAGATTTATCATTCCCTTATTTTAGAAGTTACGGGGGGGGGGGGACACACATTTTACCACTTTGGAAGTGTCTCTCGCGCAAACTATTCAGTTTAGAAAAAAATGATGTTAGAAACCTCAATATCATTTTTGAAGATCTATCCATAGATACCCCACACGTATAGGTTTGATGAAAAAAAAATTTTTGAGTTTCAGTTCTAAGTATGGGGACCCCCAAAATTTATTATTTTTTTCTATTTTTGTGTGAAAATCTTAATGCGGTTCACAGAATACATCTACTTACCAAGTTTCAACAGTATAGTTCTTATAGTTTCGGAAAAAAGTGGCTGTGACATACGGACGGACAGACAGACAGACAGACAGACAGACAGACATGACGAATCTATAAGGGTTCCGTTTTTGCCAAATTTGGCTACGGAACCCTAAAAAGTGGGAGTGTCTGTTGACAATATCGAGTCCCGGAGGAACTAGTTTTTTCCCCTTATTTTACGTAGCCCTTTTTTCCAAATCTAAATTTCGTCACTCTCATAGATGGGCAAAAAGTAACAAACAGACAATCAGACTTTTTCATAATAAGAATAATATTAATAACATAGGGAGATAGAAAGCACCTCAAGCTTGATAACTTTCCAATAAAAATAATCCATTCAAATCTTGAACAGGTAATTTATGCTCCAAGAGATTGTTTCAGGTTAAATCACATCCCCGTTTAGTTCTAACAGCTATTTTAGTAATCAGCACACGTAACGACGAATGTCGGAAACAGGGCGAAGAAAGTTTGGAGTGTTTATAGTTTAGGAGCACCGGTGCTGGTGGTATTGTAAGGATTCAATTACCGGATCTTGTATTATTAACAAATCTTTAATTCTCCTAAATATTGGGTTGATTCAGGCGGGCCCAAGGCTCTAGCAAGACTGAAAAAAAATAAGTGTAAGAGCAGGCGCTACAAGGATTCGGTGCCTGTAGTGTTGATATGGCGTGGATGATTTAAATTACTCCAAGTCTTTCTTAGATTAGCTTCTGATGATGCAAATTCATCAATAAAGGCCCAATAAAGGCGTCAATGTAGTGTGACCTATAATGTTTAGATCATTAGATCGTTGTGTGGATGATGCTGCAAGTAAGCACATCACGAGATTGGTTTTAAACACACGGAAACATATTGCACCGGCGTTTAATTTTTAACCACCAACGTGGGGTATCTTAGGGCAAAGTCGATGAACCCTCTCACAAACCGCTTGACCTTTCAAAATCTAGCATGATTTTATAGTTCCCCTTTCCTGACTGATCCTAGCGTAGCAGTATATTCGAGTTCAGTTGCGTTAAATAGCCAGGGCAAGTGGTGGTTGCATCAAAGGAAGTGAAAATAGTAAACTACATGAGTTCATAGTTTAACCACGCCGGTGGTACCTACGTGACCTTTTTTGCACGTAGATATTATAAGTTGTCTTGTTCTAGTGGACAGTCGTCATACTAATATTATAAATGCGAAAGTGTGTTTGTTTGTTGGTCTGTTGGTTTGTCCTTCAATCACGCCGCAACGGAGCAACGGATCGACGTGATTTTTGGCATGAGTATAGTTGAGGACCTGGAGAGTGACATGGGCTACTTTTTATCCCGGAAAATTAAGGGGTTCCCGCGGGAATCAAAAAAAACTTAAACCACGCGGACGAAGTCGCGGGCATCAGCTAGTAGGACATAATTCTTTATCCTAGGACATCAGAGATCAATTTTAATATAATTAGGATTGTTCTGAATGAATTGGCTCGACATTTGATATTAAAGACAGGCAACTAAGATTGCTCAGTATTAAAAGGCAGCCTGAGACTATAACGAGAATTTTTGGCTTTGATATTGCCAATCCTATCAAAACCTCATGTTGCTGTTTCAAATTCCGAGGCATACTACATCATGTCCTTACTGTCTCCAAAAAAATATAGTGCAATCACATTTTATTCACAAACGATCGTCTGCGAAGCTTTTATCATCACGTGTGTTTCAATCTTGATATCTAATCGCTGTCGGCCATCAATGTAACTAATTGGGCGTATAATTTATGCGTCGGCCACTGACTAATGGCCCGCTTTGGTGGACCACGGTCTTGTGGGTAATACCAGATTCCAATAGAACCTTCGAAATAGGTAGATATCGGGATGCTTGACCGTCTTTGTGCTCGCAGTGTTTGACTTTGCCAGGCCAGTGTTTGAGTTCTCATTGTTATTTATTATAATCATCTACTGACTAGCCTGTGCTACATATTTACGAACTATACCTAACCAAAAAAAAATCGAATATGGTCGAATAGTAATAAAATTATGAAGTCGCACTTGTGGCGTACATACTCCTTTAACACTGGCTTGTCAGCGCTTCGAAAACTACGATTTGAAAATGTTCGTATTTCGAAGCATGCGTAGAACAGCCACGCAGAAATGGAGAGGCCATCATCATCATTATTAATATACAAGTCATCTCAGCATAATCATCTAGGAGCGCTTCATAGATTTTTCATACTTTCTATTTATTTACCAGTTTTATTATTAACGTTGTAATATGAAGTAATATACGAATTATCAGTGAACACGCGTTTATTCTTTATAAAGTGATAGCCTTAAGAAAGGCTACGAGGTGGCCTATAACACCCCTCACACATTTAATACGAAGGACGAGCTTGTATAAGTAATATAAATATAAAAATGTTTTTAATGAGTTGAGACTTACTTCATTTTAAAATCGTAATATTTTTGTTAAACTATAGGTTCATAAGCCTACATATATAACCGAGTTTACCCACGTTTTTATTACGTTGCAACCTGATAAATGCTTATCACTCTACTGACGCAGTCTGAGCTGAGTAACATAGTCCATATCCATCCATACTAATATTATAAATACGAAAGTGTGTCTGTCTGTCTGTCTGTCTGTCTGCTACGCTTTCCCGGTCCATCTTTTCAACCGATTTTGCTGAAATTTGGTATAGAGGTAGGTTAGGTATATCCCGGTGAAGGACATAGGCATTTTATCCCGGAAAATTAAGGAGTTCCCGCGGGAATAAAAAAACCTTAGTCCACGAAGACGACGTCGCAGGCATCATCTAGTAGGTAATAAGTATATAGATATCAATTATTGTAACCTTTAACTACATGATTATAGCATCAAATTAAAAATAACACATAATACGTGACCCGAGTGCGCGCATTTCATCAGAAATAAAAGCACTAAACGAAGCAATGTATCTTATTTATCGAGTTAAAAGTTTTTCAGTTGGAAGCCAATGGAAGAGTTATTGACTTATGGAGTTGGGAACTGCACTGCTGTAAACTCAGCCCTGTGAAATACTAAGAAGTTTGCCCCACTGATTCGTGTTTATAGATACTTGGAATTTGTTAAACACGATGTTCGGCTTGGGTTAAATCGATTATAAATTATTGGAATGATACTTGAAATACCATGGCTTCTTTCGTGCAACGGAAATAACGCTCCAAACTCATTTAAGTGTTATTGTGAGTAGAAAACCAATGACGATTGACCAATGCCTCAAGTCTAGGGTGAACATCTTCATGATCTGAGAGCGACGAAAGCGACCGACTCACTGCGATACGATTCCATAGAAAATGGCAAACTACTTATGCGACAACGTAGGGCAACTGAAGAGTCAGCTATTCTTTAATAAGAGGTTTGATCACGTTGTATTGAGACGCTTTTTCGCAATTATCACTGTCCTAAGACAGGACCTTTGAAAATGTATTACCTACTTCAATATTCGACGCGTCACGACATACCACAACACGTTAATTTGTTTTCATATAACCTGCATTGAAAATGCGAGTTTCAATGCCACCCGAAACTAGTCAATTTCAGACGAATACGTCATTCAGCTGGTAGAACTTTGGGTAATGCCAGCCCTCGCTTCGCTCAGTCAGGCAACTTCACCCTCGTCTGAAATCGTCTTGTTTCACCCCTAAGCACACAACATACTATTTCACCTTAAAGTCTCACCCACTTCGACAGCAATACGACATATTTTTCCTTGAATTATTTTATAGAATTGCTGTTACAATACGATATAAACATTTAACAAGATTAAACTTCAAGTCCCCGCCAAAATGACTTCTTAATCAAATTTTAATACATTTTTCAATTTATTAGTTTTCTTGAATTCAAGTATATTTTTATCAGCTTATGATTCATCAATTCATCCCAAAATAATGAATTTAACACTGCTTTCTAACAATTTCTAAGAAATTATTAATGAAACGTCGGTGCGTGGTATATGTATATTGTAGTCTGAAAGTCACTCAAAAGTCAAGACACTCAGAAGTCACACAGTGTTTGGAAAATAAGTTTATCATAGGACGAATGATTTTGCCAAGAATTTCGTAACAATCTTCTTTCAACTGTAGTCTCTTCAAGTAGTTTTTTCGTCGTGGCAACTTAAAAGTGCACCCGCCGACGAAATTCAAAATATATTACGTATACTAAATCAGTACTGTTGAATAAAAAACTTAGCTCAAGCCAGAATGCAGTTTTTACTGGAAAAGGAAGACTTTTCATAATATACGCGAATATAAAGTGCGGTGCGAATATGAAACGCGAAGAGATTTGTTTAGTTCTTTTTGATGTAGGTTACTGAGTTTTATTACATTTTTAAAGTGGAAAATGGAACAGGGAGGTTAATATTAATAATAGGTTTGTTGTTTTGTTCTTCAATCACGCAATTACGTAACGTAATTTTTGGCATGAGTATAGTTAAGGGCCTGGCGAGTGACCTAAGCAACGTTTTATCCCGGCAAATTAAGGAGTTCCCGCGGGAATAAAGATAAACTTAAACCACGCGGACGAAGTCGCTTGCATCAGCTAGTAGAAATATAAATCAGAGTTCTATGAGAATACTAATCATAACTATGAAAATCCCATGGAGACCAACACAGAACAAATAGTAATGTGGTGCATTCTATGGAAGTAAAAAAATCGTGACAATATCTTCTCGTCCAAAACTCCTCAGTGCCTGAAGACGAAAGTCTTCAAGTAGTGCGTGTTGCCAGTGATGACTTACGGCTCTGAGACGACGATGGTTTACGGTATTCCCATTTCTATGGAGACAGGCTAAAATACAACAAGACAACACACCAAATTGAGTCACGAGTTATGAAGTGTACAGTGCACTTTTGAATAAATAGTTCAAAACTTTGACTTCAGTCTTACACATAATATTTTAATTAGTTTCAAGTGTGTGTGAAATGCTTATTTTAAATAATTTAAATTTTCCTATCACGGTAGAGGAAATGGAAATCTTTTTCTTATTTCCACCTCTCAAAAGAATTCTCTCTGTGATATAGTTCGAAAAGGCTCTTACAATAAATAGCTTAGTTCTTTCCTACTGAGTAAGTTTGTCAAAAGAGACTTTTGCCTGTCGAAGACTGTTCAATGTTCAAGCCTGTCGCACCGTCAAGAAGATTACTAGCTGTATACAAGTTACTTTACGATACCTACCTTTTCTCTTACTTTTGATATGAAATAGCTTTCTTGTGTCAACATAAATTTATCTCACAAATGAACACAAATACGTATTTAATGGCTACTTTCGTAGATGTCACATGCATCATAAAGTTGAATATATTATGTACTGAACCACACCAACATTATTGCTCAAAACACACCATCGCTCAACTCTCAGATACTCAGACCAAAACGTATCTGCTCAGGTTGCTCAGGAAAACCCAGTCGGCACTATACTACTCTGGTACTAAACCAGATACAGAAAGTTGTCCTGGGGCCATACTGCCAACGCTTAAAGCCATATTGTTTCATTATTGTTAACTTTCGTGTTTTAGAATTATAATCCTTATTTTAGGAACATCGTCATTTTGAGTAATATTGCTTAAGTATTGCTTTAAGCGATGGCATTATGGCCCCAGCTCATGTGTTCTCAAAACTCGAGTTCGCATTATGACGAATCTACTCATAATTACAAGACTTGTATTATATTATAGTGCGTTGCAAATAAAATGTGTATACACATTTTCGCAAAGCACGTCACATATAGCAGCTGATGTAATATTTATTATACTTATAAACTTTCGTATATCTTATTCATAATCCAGCTAAGACCTCAAGCCTCCTTTCATACGGTCAAATTCTGGAAACGTGTTTACAATCCGAAATATTAAACGTGCATTATTCATGTGTGGCATCCATCTTGCAAGGAAGAGGGGGGAACAGGGTGTGTGGAACGTGTGTGGAGTTCATGGTCCTTAGAGCAAGCTTAGGTTACTGCGCAGTTTACGGGTCATTCCGAACAAAATGCGAACAGTAACTCGCTTTTGCTAATAACTTCATGGCCTTTTAATTAAATTGGTCTAGCTATTACCAAACGCGAAAATGAAGTCCTAGGCGTTTGTAACCACACGTCATCGTGATATCGTTAATTTGATAAACTTTAGCAGCCCCATACTCGCTAGCTACACTAGCCACTAGGTGGCTAGATGTCCAGCTTGGTCTGGTCACAGGTCTTAGCCATGGCTAGTTTTTACTCTAGCGACAAAATGATAGTGATTAGTTTTATGCAGTTAGTAAAAATTTTAAGTTAGCCTATACTTCTATTAAGACTGTATCTAAATCATCATCATCATCATCATCATCATCAACAATTCCTCTCGATGATATAACAAACTTGTCATGAGATATAGCAAACTATTTTAAATATGTCACATCAGTTCAGCTAATTAGTGCCTCATCTACAGCATTTTACCTAAAACAATTTAAAGCAACATACACAATATGGATGATGACAGCTGATTCAATCTGTTACGATCGATTTTTACGTTTGATAAAAACTTAAAAACGCGCTTCTAGTATGGAAGTTTGTAAGAAATACATAGTTATGACGTCATCAAATTTCAACGCACTTTTTTTCTTTAATCTATAGTTTAAAATGGTTATCAAACTTAAATTTAACACAGGATGTGAATTTCAGGTCTTTTGGAAGGCTGAAAATAACTTATTTTTGACATAGGCATCATCCCTTTTTTGCTACTCATATTGCTGCTCTAAAAGTTATGTACTCTATGGCAGAACTTCAACAATTATAACGTCTTGCAAACGGAAAATGTTATTTTATTGCGAGTATTTTAGCTTGTGTCGGTTAATGAGTTTATTTTAATATCCGCACAACAATGCTTCTATTACTGTTCAGTGTTAAATTAAAACTGGATTCTGTGTGGCAGCTTTAACTAAATTGGGTAAATATTCGTACCTACTAGTATTTCAACATTATAATGAGAAACTTACGAAAAAACTGGCTAAATGCGTATCATACATAATATCTATGCCGCATTACACCTTTCTAGTACAAAGAGCTTCTTAGCTAAGCCAGCTCAGCCGCAGACGGACGGACGGATACGGCGAAACTACAAGGGTTCCTTATAGACTACGGAACCCTAAAAACGTCTGTCTTTTAACTCTTATGTATAAAAACAATATCTTTTAACTCTTAAGATTAGCAAAACTTCTTCATTTAAGTTTCTCTTCAATCACAGAAATTGGAAAATGGATTCTAACATTATAAATGTACATAATTCATAAACGGCAACCATCTTGCCAGTGAAGCTCGCTCTAATAATACCTTGCAAACTACTGTTATTTTATGCACACCATATTGCTTCAAGTAGCTACCCAATGCTTGAGTTCACGGTTTCAATATTATGCTGATACTTATGCCCGCGATAGACTTATTTAAAAACTCAAATCCATGAGAATGAAGCATGGATTTGGGTTTTTAAATAAGTTTATCGCGTTTATACTTCCATATTATTATAAATGCGAAAGTGTGTCTGTCTGATACGCTTTCACGGCCCATCTGTTCAAATGATTTTAATGAAATTCGGTATAGAGGTAGGTAGGTTCGGTATGAAGCATGGATTTGGGTTATTAAATAAGTTTTAATATGAAAAAAACCGGTCTAGTGCGAGTCAAGTCCCGCGAGAATTTTTTTTTTGACATACGTATCATCCATATGGAAAGCAGTGTTATAGTAATAGCTTCTATACTATAATATTATAAATATTATAAATGCGAAAGTTTGGATGGATGGATGTTTGTCACTCAATCTTGCCAGAACGGCTGAACGGATCTGGATGAAATTACGCACAGAAATAGATTATCATCTGGAACAACACATAGGCTAATTTCTATCCCAGAAAATTACAGATTTCCCGCGGAAACCATAATATCTCAATCCACGCGGACGAAATCACGGGCATTAGCCAGTAGTAAATAAAACGTTGATTTTTGAAAAGCAGGGCGGGGCATCAAGTATAGCAACAAAATCAAACAAATCGTTAGCTTTGCGGGCTGTCCGGTGTCCACGGTATTATGTCAGTAATTTCCGGTGTGGACCGCCGCATCCGGGGAGAGTTTCACCGGGAAATGTGACGTGTATGAAAGCTTGGCGACTTGAGTAATCACGTTGTTCCGTGCAAGCGGATGAGTTAATATTTACAGAACTACCTATACAATGTGTTCGTAACTCTCCGTAATAGTAGAAAATAACACACGATAAAACGAGGGGACCTGCAGGGGGCATACTACCAACACTAAAATGTTGTTTTAATATTGTTTACGTTGGTGTTTTAGAACTATAATCCTTCTTTTAGGGACGTCAATGTACGTGCCATAAAACGGTCATTTTGAAATAATACTGCTTTATGCGATGATAATAACTCCCCAGGCCTGGAAAAATGAAGCAGGACAAAAAAGCGATCAAATCTAGTGTAGATAAAATGAATAATTAATATTACCATAATTAAAAGTAAACTTTTCAACTAGGTATACCTACCTACTAGAAAATAAATAGCTAAATGCTGAAGAATTTAAGATAACATCACTCTAATGCGCGGGTCAGCTAGTTAAAAAATAAAAATTTAATAAAATCAATATTATATTGATAAATGATTTGCCTTGTTTACACCCGTCAATAAAGCTTCGATTGATTTCATTTAAGGGAAATCCCAAACCGCTCTGGCGCGATGTTAATACTTTCCTGAGAATCCTTCGGCACGCGACCCTGAAATTGTATACGGTCTTTTGAAAAAATCGCAAGACCCTCCGGGCTATAAATCAGAAAGAAATTTCAGCCCAATTTAAGTTTCGTCGCACCTTCGTCAAAGGGTGGTGTCGTGTGTTACTATAGTTGCACCACTGTTATACCTACCTGAAAATAACGACCTTGACGACCTCCGTGGCGCAGTGTGTAGCGCTGTTGTCTTAACGTGCGGAGCTCCCGCGTTCGATCAATTTGGGAATTTATAATTTCTGAATTTTCCCTGATCTGGCCTGGTGGGAGGCTTCGGCCGTGGCTAGTTACCACCCTACCGGCAAATACGTGCCGCCAAGCAATTAAGCGTTCCGGTACGATGCCGTGTAGAAACCGAATAGGGGTATGGGTTTAATATAACTGCCATGCCCCTAACAGGTTAGCCCGCTACCATCTTAGACTGCATCATCACTTACCATCAGGTGAGATCGCAGTCAAGGGCTAACTTGTAGTGGATAAAAAAAACCTGAAAATAACACTGTCGACTCAGTTGTTGTAATAAACGAGTAAACAACGTAACGACGTGAACAAGGTAACTATGAGGTGGGTATCGTCAACTTGTTCTTATTTTCAAACAGGAGTTCTAAAAAGTTCAATAGTAAAAAGTCCATATAATTTTTTAACCACAAACATCATTATCATCATCATCATTAGCCTGTGGATAACCACTTTTTTCCTCGTGATCCTAATTGGTCCTACTAGGAGGGCCTCTAATGAGTGCACCACACCCGGTCCTCTGACTTCCGCATCCAGTTACCAATTCCCATCACTCTCTTTATACCGTCGGTTGGACGATTACTGCAATGGAGAGCGATTACCGAGGGCGAAAACCACAATTATATCATTACTAGGTGATGCCCGCAACTTAGTCCGCGTGTTTTAAGTTTTTTTTGCACTCTCTAGGTCTTCAACTACTTATACGCCAAAAAACGCCAAAAATCACGTCGATCCGTTGCTCCGCTGCTGCCTGATTGAAGGACAAACCAACAAACAAACACACTTTCGCAGTTATAATAATATTAGTATGATACATTACACTATTAGTAACATCTTTACAGTTCTTACTCTTAGTTTAAGTGGGGATCTAGGCAGCTACCTAAACTTGCACCAGGACGTGCCAGGACTGAGTAGTTTGAGTAGAACCCTGAGTTCATGACATAGAAATGTAATGTAATGTTAACGTAAGTAATTCGCCTCGTACCTATTTGGCATGTCTGCTTCGCTGAATTTTTAATTATATGGTTGAAACACAAACATTTATGCATGAAATAGTAAGTTACAATTTTAAAACGTAGTAAAACTCAGTTACCCGGATCAAAAAGAACGAAATAAACTTCCGCATTTTCATATTTACGCCGCAGTTTATTCCGCGTATATTATGAAAAACTTCCTTTTGCTATGAAACTTACTGCATTCTAGCTTTGGGCTGCTAAAGTTTTTTGCTCAACAGATTTAGTGCGCATATTTCCGCCTGCGGGCATACTTTTGACGTCAAAACAAGTTCAAATTATATATTGGGCCTTCCCCCCACCACTACCACTACAGCCCATTAACGGCCTCCACTCTCATAGGAGAAAGGGAATTCAAAGAGAGCCTAAACGACCACTACAGCCCATTAACGTCCCACTGCTGGGCACAGGCCTCCACTCTCATAGGAGAGAGGGAATTAGAGCTTAGACCCACCACGCTGCTCCAATGCGGGTTGGCGGGCTTTAACGACTATTATCATGTTAGTGATAATAACCGGAACAGACGGCTTAACGTGCTCTCCGAGGCACGGGGGTGAAACACCGCCAACTTCCTAACTCTGGGCTAGTACTGAGAATTTCTAGTCAGAAAAACCCAATACTCAATTATGGCCCGACCCGGGACTCGAACCCGGGACCTCGTCGGCCGCAGTCGAACATGCCAACCACTAGACCAACGAGGCAGTCTATTGGGCCTTATTACGTAAAAATAATTACTTGTAATGATCGCAATCACTTTTTTTTTGGTTAACACTCTTCCGCTATTTGCCGAAATCCATTATCGCGGCAAGAATAAGTACGATAAATTCAGCCAATCACAACAATTGAGATTGAAACAGTGATTGATGCAGATTTTACCATAAGGCTGCTAAATTGAAACTGCCGTGAGTACAGTATCACAATCTTGTTATTTAAAAGAATAAAATGGCTGATATAATATTATATATCAACGTACCTACAGCTGGAACCCTAGGATAAGAAACTTGGAGTTTTGTATGCAGCTTCTGTTCTAACGTACCTAGACCACCACTAAAAAAGATTTTTCGGTAATTAGAAATGGCCAACAGTTAAACGGTGTAGCTTGGATGAATAGAAGGTGTATGGCAAATGAGCTTTGATATTTTGGAAATCATTTGATTTCTAAAATATCAATATCAATTTATAAATTGTGTATGAATGTATAAAACCTTTAACTAGGTAATTTTACCCAAGAAAAAGGTTTATTGGAAAGGTACGTAGTTATAGTTAAGGGACCATATTTTAATTTAAAAATACCATAATTGTATCGTCATATTTCTACCAGGTACCATAAAACTCTTCAAAATTCCCTGAGAAAAGATTGCAAGAAGCCCAAGGCAATAAATCAAAAACAAATCTCTACCCAATTTGAGTGCGTATATATCAAAGGTAGGGTAAAACAATATACTATACCCCGTGTATCCACTACCTATCGAAAGCGGTAATAACTTTGCAACAAGAGTCCTATCGACTTTCCGAGGGTACAGGAGGGTTACAGTTTCAGGATAGTTTTCTTGCTTGTAATTTATGGACACACTCGATACACTTTTGGTGTTGATACTTAGAAATTATTATCTTCCCTTTCTGAAAAAATATAAATTTTTTAAATTGCTCTCTTTT
This sequence comes from Erebia ligea, assembly GCA_917051295.2. Lineage (NCBI taxonomy): Eukaryota > Metazoa > Arthropoda > Insecta > Lepidoptera > Nymphalidae > Erebia > Erebia ligea. Next base: position 16,360,763 of record OU785221.1, on the reverse strand, counting down.
GTTACGACTAGTAACTGGAATTCATAGTCGACTTAGGGGCTCCCCTCGGGGATGATTCACGCGCCATGTGGCGAATTCATCTTTATGCATTTCATAGTCAAAAGAAGCTTGGCAGCTAACAGGGACTGTATACTGGGTCACTGAATTCCATGAGTTCCTTTGCTTTGAGCATGCTTTATGGCAAAAACGGACAAAAATTCGCGCCCGCACTTTAATAAGGACACACAGACTTCTGTGACAGGACGAAACATGTTTCCCATTGAAGCGGGCGTGCGGACGTGTTATCCTGTCCGTTTGCTTTGCCCTTATCAAAAGACACTACACACTTTTCAATTTGTTTGAATTAACCATGTAAAAATACGTTATTGTTTAAAGAAATTAAATATAGCATTAAAGATTTACAGCGTCAAACATTATCTCAAGTTCGCAAGATGTTGTAGAGTGTTCACCTCACGCTTCGTCGCCCATGCTTCGCTTCGTAGCGTGGGAGCTGGGGGCATACTACCATACCAAACCAGTGCTATTTTAATAATGTTGACGCGCTTGTTTCGGAATTCTAATCCTTATTTTAGGTATGTTAAGGTACGTCATAAAAAACTGAAATTTTAAAATAATACTGCCCTAGCGACGGTAGTATACCCCCGTTCATTATTTTATATCATACTTGCTCAGTAACTAGGGATTACTATGGTGGAAAGTCTCCTTGTAAGTTGGTGTTTGCAATTCAAGGCAACATTACGTCGCACTATGCTTGAATTGTAATGTTCACATTACAGTTCAAGCTATGCAAAACTCCTTGGTAAACAATCTCTTTTCTTATAAAATGGTAAGAAAACTTTTTACTGAAAAAAAAAACACTGAACATGGAGGCATTTAATTTTCATACATTTCAAACTATGCAAAACTCCTTGGAACTCAGAGCCGTAAAAAAAAATGGAAAACTATTTACGAAAAAAAAATGGAAATGGCGCTCAAATGGCGGCATTTCATTTGATCTGAAAGTTTGTGAAGTTTGTTCGTAATTTCTATTTTTTCTCTAAATTTGCTAATTATTCTAATTAAAATTTCATTTTGCATTACCAATGTTTTATTTACCTCGCAAGAATGATATAAAGTAGAATGCTTACCTCGGTTGCAAGTAGCTATTACACCCTCGAACTATATTCACCCTCGCTCGCTGCGCTCGCTCGTGTGACTAAATATCTCGGGTGCACGCGATCCATTAGCGCCCTATGCGAGCTGCGCTCGCACTGGCGCCAAATTGGATCTTGTTCTGTAATAGCTTACTTACGTCCCTTGTGTAACAATCTACTAATTATATCATACTTGCTCAGTAACTAGGGATTACTATGGTGGAAAGTCTCCTTGTAAGTTGGTGTTTGCAATTCAAGGCAACATTACGTCGCACTATGCTTGAATAGTAATGTTCACATTACAGTTCAAGCTATGCAAAACTCCTTGGTAAACAATCTCTTTTCTTATAAAATGGTAAGAAAACTTTTCACTGAAAAAAAAAACACTGAACATGGCGGCATTTAATTTCCATACATTTCAAACTATGCAAAACTCCTTGGAACTCAGAGCCGTAAAAAAAAATGGAAAACTATTTACGAAAAAAAAATGGAAATGGCGGCATTTCATTTGATCTGAAAGTTTGTGAAGGGGTTTCGTAAAGTGATTTAAGTTATTTACAACAATGTCAAGCACTTCATCAGATGATAAAAAAGGAGGAGAGCCTGATTTATTGCTGCAATTAATTGCAGCAATATTACTATAACTAATTATAATGAGTAACCATTTTTTTCTATTTTTTCTCTAAATTTGCTAATTATTCTAATTAAAATTTCATTTTGCATTACCAATGTTTTATTTACCTCGCAAGAATGATATAAAGTAGAATGCTTACCTCGGTTGCAAGTAGCTATTACACCCTCGAACTATATTCACCCTCGCTCGCTGCGCTCGCTCGTGTGACTAAATATCTCGGGTGCACGCGATCCATTAGCGCCCTATGCGAGCTGCGCTCGCACTGGCGCCAAATTGGATCTTGTTCTGTAATAGCTTACTTACGTCCCTTGTGTAACAATCTACTAATACATTAATGAAGCTATAAAGGCTTTTAAAATTATATAAGCAGTTTCCAAGCTGTTGTTGTAATAAAAAATATTGCTCGCCCTGGAAATAATAAAAATATTGTTGAATTTTCATATTATTTTGAGAAGATTAATTATTTATTGTTAAAGTTCTTATTGAAATATCATGATTTCAGTATTATACTGCTCAATTTTAAAGTAAAGCTATAAAAAATTATAGTCAAAAAATTAACTAATAATAAGAAACAATTAATAAGAAGTACTAAAGAAAAGAAATCCTCTACGGTCAAGTACGATGAGCTGTACTTTTTGTCTATTCATATTAACTGCGAGTAAGCGTATGGAAAAGTAGCAAGTAGAGAACGTTCATGCCGTAGATACGTGTACAATGTTAAGAGAAGATATCGCAAACACAACATTTTAATCCTCTTGGGGTGACTCTACACGCATAAACACCTCTTTAAAGTCTGAAAGTCCTAACGTTCCCTTTTCACGGAGTGAAGTGATTCTGTTTATTCACAAAAATAAATCGAACCGGATTTTCAGAGCAATTTATGTTTAAAAGAGGCCTTTGAAATGTACAGCAATTGAATCAGTCAGCACTAGGCTTCGAATACCTTTTATTTCTTTATCGATTAGAGGTGTTTTGAATAGGTACTAACTCTTTTTTATTTAGTTCACAAGTTAGCCATTGACTGAGATGTAACCTGGATGGTGTGATGATGCAGTCTTAGATAGTAGCGGACTAACTTTTTAGAGACTAGCTGATGCCCGCGACTTCGTCCGCGTTAGCACAGGCGTTAGTAAGTATTTATTAATTACCACGGGAACTCCTTAATTTTACGGGATAAAAGGTAGGCTATATGTATCTCTATGTCCTCAACTATACCAATGCAGAAATCAAGTCGATCCGTTTGATTTGTTGCGGCGTGATTGAAGGACAAACCAACAAATATACACTTTCGCATTTATAATATTTAGTATGATATGGAGATATGGCTTGGTAGAGATAACTCCCTAATAGGTTTTTGCACGGCATCGTACCGGAATGCTAAATCGCTTGGCGGTACACTACTTACGTCTTTGCCGGTATAGGGTGGTAACTAGCCACGGCTGAAACCTACCACCAGAACAGAACAATTCCTCCCGCTAATTAGACAATGGACAGCGCTAGGTAGGTATTTAAAAAACTTTAACCTAAAATTAAGGAATTTAAGCAGTAAGTAATCGTATACATTTCTCAGTTAATAGATAGCTAGGTAACTTTCTTACAGCGAGGCAGAGCAATGTGTCTAAAGTTTTTCAATAATGGCGAAAGGTAAATAGTTAGGGAGATCGGCATTCAAACAAGTTCAATTTCACCTTCCGCTAAGAATTTATACACACTGCAGATTTTAATGCCAATTTTTTTTTTAATGTTTAGAGTTCATTGACCTGAAACCATATATTGTCTGCTACGCTTTTACGGCCCACCGACTAACAGAGATAGGTTGCATCCCGGGGAACGGAGGCTATTTTTATCCCGGAAAATCACGGGGGCATCTATTGTCACTTGTTGTCACTTATTATAAACTTGATATATTATTATACTTGTAAAATATCTAGAAACTAATTTCTAAACATTGTAATTTTTTTCCATGAGCCGTAAATCACTATTCTGATTCATTCTAAAGCTCTAACATAATCATACTAATATTATAAATGCGAAAGTGTGTTTGTTTGTTGGTTTGTCCTTCAATCATGCAACCGAGCAACGGATCGACGTGATTTTTGGCATAGGTATAGTTGAGGACCTGGAGAGTGACATAGGCTAGGCTTTATATCCCGGAAAACGAGGGAATCAAAAAAACTTAAAACACGCGGACGGAGTCGCGGGCATCATCTAGTTCTGTATAACACAATCTCATAACTAAAATGACAACTTTAAATCTAGTTCTGTCCCTTTCCGCAGAGAGTATTATGAAAGGGTTTGCAATATTTTTAATGCTGTCATTTTAGTTTAGTTTAGAGATTGTGCCCTAACGAATCAACCCCAATATCTAGAAACTAATTTCTAATCATTGTCATTTTAATCCATAAGCCGTAAATCGCTATACCTACTGATTCATTCTAAAGCTCTAGGTGGCAGAATTTCGGTCGGGAGGACATAACAATTCAATAATGATTTTAATGATATACCTATAAGCCAAATAAGCAATTACAACTTACAACATCGACCACACAACCAATAGACGCCTAATTACTATGCTTTCGTAATGCAAACAATTCAGGCAAATGACTCAAGTAAGCGGGCGCGGGGTACTAAACGCTGATTGGTCTACTCAAGGTAAAAAAAATCATAAATCAAATGGGATGGGGTCCTAACTCCTAATAATTATTTATCGATAATTAATTATCGATATACTCTAATTAATAATCAAATGCATCCGCTACAGCCTTACTAAATATTATGGACACAACTGAGGAATCTTTAGCTCATGTAAATAAATATTTTTCTAGTATAGGGCATGACCTTGTAACCTCAATAATTAACAAATTAGATGGGCACCACGAAAAGAATAACGCAAATGTAGTATCAAATTCTCCACTTAATTCGCTTATGTTTTACCCTACTGATATATGTGAAGTTCATAAAATTATTCTAAAACTTAAGAACAGTAGTGCATCTGGATGCGATAATATAAGTACGTGTTTTATTAAAAGATTTAAAAATTTACTCTTAGAACCTATAGCTCACTTAGTGAATGTAAGTTTGTCTTCTGGTGTTTTTCCTGAGATTTTCAAAAAAGCAGTCGTAATTCCAGTTCATAAAAGTGGAGATAAGAAATTAGTTTCCAATTACAGACCTATATCGCTATTAAGTGTATTGAGTAAGATAGTGGAAAAAGCTGCAAACTCCAGATTGGTAAAGTTTTTTGAGCAATCAAACCTCCTTGCAACAAGCCAATTTGGTTTCAGAGCCAACAGATCTACACTAGATGCGGTACTAGAAGTGACCAATCATATCACAAAATGTCTCGATAGGGGAAAGAAATGTATTGGCATTTTCCTTGACTTACAAAAAGCTTTTGATACCGTGTCAATCCCTATCTTACTCGATAGACTTTCCAGCATGGGAGTTAGGGGTATTACTTTGGACTGGTTTAAAAGCTACTTAAAAGGAAGACAGCAGTGTATTAAAATAGGCAACGTCACCAGTGAATTTTCTAACATTACTTACGGTGTCCCTCAGGGGAGCGTCTTGGGACCTACCTTGTTTCTCGCTTATATTAACCCACTCTGTAGTCTGTCCCCAAAAGCTGGACGCATTGTTTGTTTTGCAGATGACACTGTAGTTTTATTCGAAGGTAGTGATTGGGAGGAAACAAAGTCGCTCGCTGAAGAAGGACTTCAGCAAATTACTTCGTGGTTAGAAGATAACCTACTTACAATTAACACCGCAAAAACAAAATATGTGTGTTTTAGTACATCAATCAGAAATAATCCTAGCAAACACCTTAAACTTTCTATTCACACGTACCCTTGTAATCGGAAAATTAACAAAGGCATTTGTAATTGCGATATTTTATCAAAAGAGGCAACTGTAAAATATCTTGGCATAACATTAGATGAACATCTTAAATGGACAGCTCATATTCAGAATACCTCTAATAAAATTAAGAAACTTATTCCGTTATTCAGAAATCTTAGAGATATTGCGCCTATTGAGACGACAATTATGGTTTATAAGTCGTTGTGTCTTCCGATCATGACCTATTGTATCTGTGCATGGGGTGGGGCAGGAAAAACGTTTTTGCTTCAGTTAGAACGAGCGCACAGAACCTTACTCAAAACTATTTTTAAAAAACCATTTAGATATCCCACTGATCAATTATACAAAGAGTGCAATCTACTCAACGTTCGTCAACAATACTTAGCTTCAATAATTTTACGTTTTCACTCAAAATTTGATCACTGCACTATAATTAATAATAAAAGAGTAGTAAAATTTCCATTACCAGTTACTAACACAAGTTTTGCCCAATCTCAATTTGAATTCGGCTCATCGTATGCATATAATGTATTCAGTAGGGCTAACAAAGGTATAAATTTGTATAATATTAATAAATTTAACTTGACTAAGTCTCTTAGAAGCTGGCTGGCACCTAAGGGCTACGACGCAACTGAAAATATTTTAAAAATAATAAAATAGCATTGCGTGCACTTACTCACACACACACACACGCACACACACAAACACACACACACCACACGCACAAACACATTCAGCTTTTCACACCACAATTCATTAGTAATTAGTAATTAGTTTTTAGAAATAATTATCCTGTGTCAATGGAAGGAACTACCCTCTGCAATACAGGTCATCCTAGCGCAGAGGGTAGGGTCCGATCTTTGATTATATACTCCCTAGATAGAGTAACGGCGGCTCAAAAGCGTCGATAAAAATATCAACTAACTGTTAGCCTCTAAAGCGCTCACCACTCCTCAGTGTCAATTGTAACGTCAAGAGATACGCACGCACGGCTCATTTTTTGCGTTAGATTATTTCGGTGAAAATGGCAAGCTGCGCGATCAAAATCTGCAGAAATTACAAAGGACGTTTACGAATAACTAACAAAATCTCCCACCATCGGTAAGTAACTCAAAACTAATAGTAATTTACGAAAACAAAACTAACAAATTCATAATTATTTTCACAAAATCAACGCGTCGTTGTTTGGTGTTGCCAGTCTTGAATTGCGAATTTCCCCGTATAGTTGTCTTAAAAACTGATGTATGTTCATTTTTACCCGCACCAGAAGGAGGAAATACATCAGGGAAGGTGTGTGTATGTATGTATGTGGGTGTGTTTTAAAAACTGTTTGGCTGAGCCTACAGCCTAAATGGATGGACCGATTGTTTTTGTTTTGCAAGCTTTCGCGTAGTCGGATGTTTTTTTATTTAGTCTATAATATTTTATTCTTTATTTTTAAAGTAAAACTTCTTTATGCGCGGCTTGAGAGTAAGCTGAGATTATTTTTCGGATGGAAATAACGCTCTATAGTGTGTTGACGCAATTTACAAACAGAAAAAAAAACTATACGTCTCAAAGGTCGGTATACCTGTTTAACAATATCTATGGACGCTGTATGAATTTTTTTGTAACTGTACCGATTTCGTACAAAATCGATATCTCAGGATCCATAAGCTCACAAAACAGGAAACTGTTACCAAAATTTAAAAAGTCAACGCCATTTTGTATTTTTTTGTTATTGTACCGAATTAGTTCAAAATCGATATCTGGGGCTCCCTAGGATCACAAAACAGGAAACTGTTACCAAAATTTTAAAAATGTCAGCGCCATTTTGAAATTCTTTGTTATCGTACCGATTTCGTTCAAAATCGATATCTGGGGCTCCCTAGGATCACAAAACAGGAAACTGTTACCAAAATTTTAAAAATGTCAGCGCCATTTTGAAATTCTATGTTATCGTACCGATTTTGTTCAAAATCGATATCTGGGGCTCCCTAGGATCACAAAACAGGAAACTGTTACCAAAATTTTAAAAATATCAGCGCCATTTTGAAATTCTTTGTTATCGTACCGATTTCGTTCAAAATCGATATCTGGGGCTCCCTAGGATCACAAAACAGGAAACTGTTACCAAAATTTTAAAAATATTAGCGCCATTTTGAAATTCTTTGTTATCGTACCGATTTCGTTCAAAATCGATATCTGGGGTTCCCTAGGATCACAAAACAGGAAACTGTTACCACAATTTTAAAAATGTCAGCGCCATTTTGAAATTCTTTGTTATCGTACCGATTACGTTCAAAATCGATATCTGGGGTTCCCTGGGATCACAAAACAGGAAACTGTTACCAAAATTTTAAAAATATCAGCGCCATTTTGAAATTCTTTGTTATCGTACCGATTTCGTTCAAAATCGATATCTGGGGTTCCCTGGGATCACAAAACAGAAAACTGTCACCAAAATTTTAAAAAAGTCAAATCAAATATCTGAGGTTCTGGGGTTAATCAATAACTAAAAAAATGAATAATTTTTTAAAATGTTGGTAACAGTTTCCTGTTTTGTGATCCTAGGGAACCCCAGATATCGATTTTGAACGAAATCGGTACGATAACAAAGAATTTCAAAATGGCGCTGATATTTTTAAAATTTTGGTAACAGTTTCCTGTTTTGTGATCCCCTGGAACCCCAGATATCGATTTTGAACGTAATCGGTACGATAACAAAGAATTTCAAAATGGCGCTGACATTTTTAAAATTGTGGTAACAGTTTCCTGTTTTGTGATCCTAGGGAACCCCAGATATCGATTTTGAACGAAATCGGCACGATAACAAAGAATTTCAAAATGGCGCTGACATTTTTAAAATTTTGGTAACAGTTTCCTGTTTTGTGATCCTAGGGAGCCCCAGATATCGATTTTGAACGAAATCGGTACTATAACAAAGAATTTCAAAATGGCGCTGACTTTTTATAATTTTGGTACCAGTTTCCCGTTTTGTGATCCCAGGGAGCCTCAGACATCGATTTTGAACTAATTCGGTACAATAACAAAAAAATACAAAATGGCGTTGACTTTTTAAATTTTGGTAACAGTTTCCTGTTTTGTGAGCTTATGGATCCTGAGATATCGATTTTGTACGAAATCGGTACAGTTACAAAAAAATTCATACTGCGTCCATAGGTATTATTATACAGGTACCGACCTTTGAGACCTTTATTATAATTTAATTTAACGTAGTTATTTTTATAAGTCCACACTATATTATTACATTAAATAATAAAACATAATAAATTTGTAAATGCGTAATTGATTTTTATTTGATTCTATTTTCTATTCTATAAAAATCATATTCTAACTCAAGAGACAACTAAACACACAATTGAAAGTACAATATTAAACTATTATTTATGATTTTACATGACATAATTTTACAGGTTTTGCCCCATTTATCGGGATAGATTCATTAGCTGGTAACTCCCTGATACAAATGACGCTGGTGTAAGACATAGCAATCGCTAAGCGTGTGTGCGTGCCTCACTCACACACGCTTGTAAACATTGGCCAGTTTTTGTTGCGTCGCTCATTGCGTGAGGCGTTATCTAGGGAGTATATAATCAAAGGGTCCGATATAAAATTTTGTTGTCATTTTATGGAAATAAATATTATTCTTATTCTTATTCTTATTCTTAATATTTAAATAACTCGGTAGGTTTTGTTACAAGGGCGTGGAATTATATAAGACCTATTAAGTCTGATGTGTTGTCTGAAAGTGTTCGCCCTATATGAGGAGTCTATTAGTTGTATGGTCGATGAATTCAATAATGATTTTAATGATATACATAAGCCAAATAAGCAATTACAACTTACAATGTATAAGCAGTCTTTTGTGTACGCAAGCTCCTATCGACCCACTGAAAAGGGGCTTTCGTTTAATTATTTCTGCAAATGTGGAAACTTGGAACGCTTTACCCCTTGTCGATTAGCAGCGAAGTTTGGAGATAGCGCGTGTTCTTAGGTGCTTTTATTGTTTACCAAGTTGTTTAATTTTTGCACCCCCTTATGCTTTTGATGTTGAGTAAGTGGAAATTAATTGTTTTATAATTTGGAGCTTGAAACTTTTTCTTTGAAAAATGTGTAATATTCGTACTTTCAAATGAAAAGTGCGTATATGAGAAACCCCTTAGACCCCTGCCTGGAGGTGCTCCACTTCATAAGGTCTATTTGATGTGTTTTCAATCAAGCGCAAACCTTTCAAATTCGTTGCCGCGTCGATGTTGTCAGCACAATTATTAGATGTCCATTGTTGTTTTATATTGTTCTATACCTTTATAAGATTAGGCTAAAGAGTCGTAGTTATTTACCTAGTTGGAAAAAAGATAATAAAAATAAATATGATATGATGTATATATCTATAATATAATTATATAAGCAAAAGTGCCTGTATGTCTGTCTGTCTGTCTGTTACGTTTTCACGGCCCATTTTTTCAATCGATTTTGACGAAATTTGGTACAGGGTACAGACAGGTTTTGTCCCGTGGAAATGAAGGAGTTCCCACGGGAATCAAAAAAACTGAATCCACGCGGACGAAGTCGCGGACATCATCTAGTGCATAATATTTTGTACAGTGTTTAAAATATTATTTTGTCTTATGTATTTCAAATATTACTAGTGGTTCGCCCCGAACTGAGACCTTGCGGTATCCATAAGATAGTTTTGACTCTCTTTACAGACATCAGTAGACCATCAGTAGACTTTTTTTACTCCACGTAAGATGGTGCTAACGTCTATTATTTGTAAGCACAAACGAATAAACATTTACTGAGCGCCATCTATTGACATCATTGTGAAGTTCTGTTAAAAATACTGAAGCTCATTAAAAATTAAATAATTTCGTTTCCTTATAATATTTTGCTATTTTTAGTATTTTTTGTTCAAGTACAGGATATAATTCAAATAATTGATCAGGTTTCAGGCTCAGCCTTTCAGAAAATTGAAAGTTCTGAGGTCATCTTTGGACGTTAGAAAATCTCCACTTTGAAAGCCCCCCATTTCGTAAATTTTAGGGGAAAAATTAAAAAAATTTGGACTCTATTCCTAATTATCTTTAAAATGATATACCGCACCCCTATGTAACGCTATAAAAAATATTTTACTTCGCATTCGATTCTATGAGAGCCCCCCTGAAATAAAGAATTTTATAACTTTTTAAGCCATATTCGGCTGGCGGCCATTGGTTTACATATTATATTTAAATTTGAAGTAATTATGTTCAGTAATTTAGAAGTTATAAGGCTCTGACAGACAAACGGACGGACGGACGGACGGCCGGACAAGTGCAAATTCACTGAAGTAGACTCTCCTAGTTGAAGTAGACCTTCGCTTCGCTTGGTCAATAATACCCTGTGATAAGTTACAAGATGCGCAAAAAATTAACAAATAATGCATGAAATGGATTGTGGCTGGAAGATAATTAATATGAAGAACTAAGAAGTCATATTAAAATGAGACATTTTGTAATCTACAGCTCCAGCCGCGGGCATATTACCATTGTTCATTTTCACATCCTAATTAATGTTATGAATGCGAATGTGTGCGTTTGTTTGACGCTTTCACTACGCATCTTTTGAACCGATTTTGATAAAATTTGGTACAGGCATTGGCATGTGTCCCGGGAAAGGACATGACTACTTTTTATCCCCGAAATTAAAGGGGTTCCCGCGGGAATTAATAAACCTTATTTCACGCGGACAAAGTCGCTGGTATCAGCTAGAACTTACAAACATAAAGAGACATTTTAGAAAGGTTTTCCCCTATCTTAACAACACATTAATTCTCCACATGACATTATGCAATACATCACGTAGCTATTACGCCTGAATGGCCGCAATCCACCATAACGCGTGTCTCACGTGATATGGGGCGATTTAGTTACCTAACTCGTAATGCGCGATATTTAACGTGAGTGAAAATTTAAGGCAGCGGTATGTTTATGAGCGACAGCGATGTTCATCCAACAAGCGTTGGCGATTATCGTTAGTTATTTTAAAACTAATAATGATATTGATAATATTGTATTTATCAAAGTGAATTGAAATGTTATAATTATGTACCTACGCAAGCTCAAACTCTTGTAAAAAATAATAATTTGTGTGTGCAATTCACCCGCGGCAGAAATGAAACTTCAGAAAATCATTAATTCAAAAACACGTTTCACTTCAAAAACATCTTTTAATGAAATGAAGAAATGGTTTCAGTGCTAACATGAAAGTTCTCGACGTCTGCAATAATGCACGTAGGTACATGTCTCCGTGTGCTCATTTTTAGAAAATTATAAACTTTATTTGGGTGTGCATCTCACTGAGAAACTTTGCGGTACACAGTTTGCACCTAAATAAAACCTGAGAGGGAAACAACTTAAATTATTGCGCACGACGCGCCGTTTTGTATTTTTCTTTTTACGTCTCATAATATGAAATATGGTCGCACTTTTGAAATTATTAAAAAATTGCAATTGAAATAAAATAAATGAGAAGACTGTGTTGCAATAATCGTGAGCAAAGATCGTGAGATCCAACGTACTTGTAGGTACTTTATTTCTTATTCATTAAAGGCTAATGCTTGACCATAATGAACCCTGATGGGAAGTGATGATGTGGTGTAGTAAGATGGGACGCGCTTGCCACAGAATGGCTTAAAAGAGGTAAGAAACTCAAATTTTAGAGGAATATTCCGGACCCTATTTACCTAATTGATATTAAAACTCAATCTCATTGATGAAAATCGTTATGAAATCAATCGGCACACACGGTAACCTCAGCCTTATTATATTAATTTAGCTTATTGCCTTTCTATTTCACTCATTGATTTATCGAGTTTTGTATAAGTAGGTCGCAATCTTCTGTTGATGTGGTCACGCCCCATCCTTTGTTATATCATTCCAATTAAACACTTAACTATACCTACTCCCGAATTTTTATATCAGTAAAGTGCACCAATAAACAATATGGCAGGTTTATTATTATTAATGTAAGTATACCTCGTGAATTCCAGTGTACCGCTGACTTGATAATTGATATGGGACTTATTTAGAAAAAGGAACAAAAACTGAGGGGCATGTAGCCTATAGTTATCACACAAGTCGGTACTTAACTGGATGAGTTTGAATACACTTTGTATTTTGTAAATTGACCGTAACGTGGAGGTTCTACTATCAGACCTGATTATAAAAGACACGTCTAAATGCTAAACTGAAAATAACTGGTGTAAAGTTCACGCCTTGCATTTAATGGACTACGTCGATAAGACGTATCGTAACTCTGTACATATTATATAAGTCACATTAATAGTAATTAAGTGGCCTTGGTTTAAAAAAAAATAATAATTAAATAATCCGTTTGTATATAGAGACTTGTCGAAAAACCCATAGGCTAAAAATTAAAAAAAAAAAAAAAAAACCGACTTCAAAAACCACAAACACTAAAAAGTAAAAATAATTTAATTTATTATGTATACAAGAGTTAATTTAGTTGTATAATAACATTTTTTGGAGTCGGTACCAATTAGCCGCATGAACCGTCTACCTACTCTTCATTATTGTTGACGTGACTCCACATTGGCACCGACTCCAAAGAATGTTATTATAGAACTAAATTAACTCTTGTATACATAATAAATTAAATTATTTTTTACTTTTTAGTGTTTGTGGTTTTTGAAGTCGGTTTTTTTTTTTTTTTTTGAAAATTTTTTATTTCACAATTTTTAGTGGCCCCACTGTTTTAAAATACAGGATGTAACCAGAACGAGATATGCTATGCATGGTTAAAACATACTGTTTACAAGACTATCACACTGATCGCGAGCAATTTACTCTTATCCATGAGGAGTTCCGTTCTCAATCTCCGGAGATATTCATCAGATCTTCACCAAATTGAATTGGGACCACACGGGAAGCACCAGCTTTCAAATAAAAAAAGAATCATCCAAATCGGTCCACCCAGTCAAAAGTTCTGAGGTAACAAACATAAAAAAAAAAAAAGATACAGTCGAATTGAGAACCTCCTCCTTTTTTTGAAGTCGGTTAAAAAGAAGTCTAGTGGAATTCCGCGAGTGGAAAATAATTAATGCGCGTGGAATTTTCTTTCAGCATCCTGCCCGCACAATAAAGTACCTACTACTTTGATAATTTGTCACAATATGAAAGCCAAACTTTGTACTCGGATTTAGGTGCGTGAAATTCCACTTGATTTGTTGCTGGCCTAAAAGTGACTTATTCATCCAGAACGAAAAGCCAAAAACTAACCGATACAATGTTTAACGACCGAAATCATATTGTGATTGTGATTAGTACTCGTACCTATTATATGTAACGTTACGATATAGACACCAAAATGTGGAACAAAACCCAGCCACAGCTATTAATAAATATTTAACCGTTTAATTTAAACTAATGCAAATTGCTCCAAACCAAAAACAAAGGGGCCCATGTTTTGTAGATTATGCTCCCAAATTGTTGACCACGCATGGCATATATTTACTAATAACCTATTCCGGGTTTGATTTTACTGTTATTACATTATTAAATACATAAATAATTAAATTAAGTACTAGCTGATTCCCGCGACTTTGTCCGCGTGGTTTAAGTTTCTTTGATTTCCACTGGAACTCCGTTATTTTCCGGGATAAAAAGTATACCTATGTGTTATTCCAGACTATCTCTACCTCTGTGTAAAATTACATCCAGATCCATTCAACCGTTCAGGCGTGATTGAGTTACATACATCCATCCAAACTTTCGCATATATCATACTAATATTATAAAATAATAATAAAACTAAAGTGTGTGTGTTTGTTGGTTTGTTGGTTTCTTGGTTTATTGGTTTGTTGGTTTGTCCTTCAATCACGCCGCAACGGAGCAACGGATCGACGTGATTTTTGTCATGGGTATAGTTGAGAACCTGGAGACTGGCATAGGCTACTTTTTATCCCGGAAAATTAAGGAGTTCCCGCGGGAATTAAAAAAACTTAAACCACGCGGACGAAGTCGCGGGCATTAGCTAGTTTTATAATATTAGTAAGATTTTCATATAAACTAACCCTGTAGCGTTAATTTATAAGCATATTTTCTAAACTTTGAGGCGCAGCGATACCTACATCTACGGTTGAAGGGATGGGATAACTTTGCGTAGAGCTTACTTGAGCCATATATTTTGATAAAATAATTTTGGAACCCTTAGAATAACTTAGGTAGTTATTCTAAGTTGGAACCATAGCTTTCAAGAAAAATTCTTAAGCTGCTTTTAGGGCGTGTTACCCTCAAAAGATTTTTCTACGATTAAATTAAATGTCCACTCCGGCAGACCAATTATAAAGGTTCTACAAACTCATTGTCCATAATATTATACATAATAGACGGGTACAATTGTACAGTACAGTTATTTATCAGACAGTATCTAATATTATAAATGCAAAAGTGTGTCTGTTTCTTGATTTGTCCTTCAATCACGCCTCAACGGAGCAGTATCGACGGGTTCTTGATCGGATAGTTAAAGATCTGGTACGTGACAAACCGCTTTAAATCCTGGAAAATTAAAAAGTTTCCACAGGATTAAAAAAGACATAAATCCACATACACGTAGTCGCGGGCATAATCTAGACATATTTAAAACTAACACTGATTTATGTATAGTTTTAAGTGTAATTTTCAAATAGAACTGTACAAATATAAGCCTTTTAATTTGAACTAATGCAAATTGCTTCAAACCAAAACCGGAGCGTTCATTTGTAGATTATGCTTCGTAATTGCTAACCACGTATGATATTATAATCAAACCGTGATTTTCCTTGTTTCACTGCGTTTAATATAACTTGTATTTTGCTTGCTAATTGAAGCTCGGCGAGCAGTGTAAAAGATTACACGCTTCCAAGTATGATTATGCTTCTGATGTGTTGATAAGTACGAATAGGTTTTCTTCATTACAACTTTTTTTTATTCTGGACTATACTTAGATGTTTTTTTTTTACAAAAGAACGTTTACATAATATTATTACTGCATCTTCTATAATATTAGAATGATTAATAAAATTGTTGTCAAACATCATTATAGTAAAATATATGAAACTATGAATACTATAGTAACTAATAATTAACCTAAATGTACCAAATGTATATAAGTTGCAGTGGTATTATAATTGTTAGTGTCGATATGTAGGTATGTATATTATGTCGATTTGGCTCATTAGAAAAATAATAAACCGCTAAGCCCGTTCTATTTACACTAGATTATTGCAATATTATCTAAAATAATCTATCTAACACAGAAATAGATTCAGTAGGTAGTATTTATCATGTACATGAATTTCAAAGGCCTAAACTGAATTATTAATCATTAGATATATTAAAGTCATAATATTACTTCTTTATAGTGTTATATTTATTCAGTATCTAGCACTGATATTCTAGAAATCTATATCTTACAATATCACTAAAGGTTCTATACGAGTTCTTGTCTCCTAGGCCACAAACTTCCCTTATAATAAACGTATGTAAATAAATGATATTTAAGATAGCCATCGGGAATAGCAATAATCGGCAAAATTGTGAAAAACGTGTAGGTACCTACCAAAAAGAAGGACAAAATCAATGTTCTTCAATACTATCATATTATTTACTTTTAAATCTTCAATCTTTTTACCATGTATTCTGATTGATAATAATATCAGCTCTAACTGCTGGATGTAGAAACTGATATTTGGCATGTAGGTTGTCTCTAAATGAATAATATGATATTTTGAAAAAGTTCATCAGTATCTTTAGAAAACCTAAAACCTCCACGTGCAAAAAGGTTGCAGGAATAACCAAAAAAATATAAATCATAGTTTTTTTTTACCTTGTTTAGGTAGTGTTATTTTCATACAGATTTAAATAGAGCTTAACATTCACCCAATGTGGAAAATATGCCTTGAAAAGGTTACTTGAATTCCTAAAATCGGGGCGGTGTGGCATATTTTGCTGAAGCACCGTAAAATATGCTTTGCATATTTTTACTATATCAGTAATACAAGATTACGTGGGTATCACATTATACCTTCCAGGTCTCGCTTGCGGCTCTAGGAAAATTTAATATATTTCACCTTTAAAGGATATCATCATTTGAAAATACTATTTGTGGGATGTTGTGAGTGCCTTTGCATTAATGGCAGTGTAGTTGTCATCTTTTATTTATATTTTCACATGCCGTCCCACGGAACTATATGGGTATCCACTACACTACAGTCCATTAACGTCCCACTGCTGGGCACAGGCCTCCGCGCTGCTCCAATGCGAGTTGGCGGGCTTTAACGACTATTATATGTTAGTGATAATAACCGGGACCGACGGCTTAACGTGCTCTCCGAGGCACGTGGGTGAGACACCGCCAACTTCCTAACTCCGGGCTTGTACTGAGAATTTCTAATTGGAAAACCCAACACTTAATTATGGCCCGACCCGGGACTCAACCCCGGGACCTCATCAGCCGCAGTCGAACATGATAACCACTAGACCAACGGGGCAGTCATGTCATGTCATATATATGGTTATACCTATTGCTTATTATTTTTAAATAGTTTACCTTCAGGTTCCTATGAAGTGAAGCTTAGGTAAGCTTTAGTAAAACGCATATTACTCCGAAAATTAAAGGTAGGTACGTGCCTGTAATTTGCAGGAGCAGAATTATTCTGAGCCTAACAACGTCTTACTCTAACAGCACAGACTTTACTAAAAGGTTATTATCTACCCCATCGAGTTTATTCAAACAAGTTTGTGTAATGATGTGAAACCTTTATTTTAATTTCAAAGATCATCTGCGAGTTGTGAAAACATTATCGTTCAAACAAAGTAAAATTTACGCAGAGAACCCTTAATAGTGCAAAATAAACACTAGATATACTTTTAAAACGTTGTACAACCGTTAACATCAAAGGATTATCCTTACACCTTCCCTAATAGTCTCAAATTTATTCAAATGAAGGTAATGGGGTAATGTAAACCTTCATTTTAATAATTTCTTGTTAGAACGGCGGATGTTAGAACCGTTTTCGCACAAGGCCCTTTTCAGACAGACAAGGTTTCCGTTTAAACGGACGTAAACCTCTTCACACTACACGGTTGCTGCTGCCCTCCTACATAACTTAACCGTCACGGTACCGTTAATACGGAAATCGTGTGGATGTGAAAAAGGCCAGCTAAGGCTTTAAGCGTCCTCAGCGTGATTACTCTAGTATTTTCCAAAGATGTTCAACAAATCGGGTATGGAAACGCGGTAACAGTAGCGAAAGCTTTTGTTTTAACTAAGACGCAAAGCGCGCAAACTCTAAACATCATCATCATTTCAATCTATTGCCGGGAATGAATCCTTGACCACCCGAACCTGAGATCGAACCACTAGGCTATACCGCTAAAACTTCACCGCTTTATCACGCACAAAAAAATTGTCGCACTATTAATTTGAGCTGCACAAATCACCCAGATATGGCGGGAGGTTTTTCCTTTCTTTCTTTCTTATGTTCCGTAGTGTGTTCGCGTGCTTATAAATACACAGTGTCATCCAAAAACGGTAATAAATAAATAATTATCTCAAAACCCTACCACATTTCATATAGCACAACGACTTTCGGATTGGCGTGCCGTTACAACAACGTCCCGTCTCGTCATCAATGTGGAGGTGCCTTTATAAACTGGGTTAACCTGTGGCATTTGATTAGCAAATTCTGACCCTTGTTATGCTGATTGGAGTGTGTAAGTTTTAATCGATTCGTGTTTAATTAAAACGGACTAAGGACGAACGCCTATACAGTATTGGGTAGTGAAGTGAATATTAATTTGTATTCGTCAGAGCACATTAATTATTCTGCTATGGGCGATGTTTTTTTGTGTTTTCACATACATTTCGATATTCTAACAAAGTTTATTCACGCAATAAACACACCCAAACAAAAGGTTGGGGGGATGAGTAATTTAGCAATGAATAAACTTTATCTTACAGATGAATGATAAAATATGAACATGAGATGATGAATATCGAATATCCCACGGAGTTTCTTAAACTTGCTCTTCTGAACTAGAAAATAGAAATACAGTGGATTTCATTTATTACGACCTTGGTTGTAGCGACCATTTACCTATAGCGACGTTAAATCTAAGTCCCTTGAATTTAAAGCATACTTTAGTACAAAATTCATGTGGCTATAGCGCCTTTGGATGTAACGCCGAGTTCGGGTGTAGAGACTGTTTTTAATGAATCATTTGTAACAAATTCCTAGAAATCCCATGCAGATATTGCGACCGGAGTCGGCCGCCAAAGACACAAAAGATTTCTTTATTTCACAAACATTTCTTATCTTTTGTTTACATCCACACAGATGGTCAGCATTAGTGTGGAGACCTCTTTGAGGTATTATACTTAATAATTCAATGGGAGACCTTTACCTTTTGTTTATAGATATCAGCTAAGTAGGTAGGGAAGCGCGTACGTTTCGGAGGTAAATTGAAGCAAACTATTAATACACATTTTTTTTAATGTACCAGTTAATGTGTGCAAATATTTTCAATAATAAATGAATATAAACTATACATGTGTACGTGTCTGTATCTCTTTACCATTGCCTGTAACGACTTCCGGATATAACGACGAAAATAGAGTGGTCCCTTCATCGTCGTTATACCCGAAATCCACTGTACTTATTATGCTCAATTCAATTTAAAAAATATCAATAAGTATTAAAATTTTGACATCAACCGTTGTAGTAGAGGGGATTATTTGGATTTACTCCAGCGCATCAGATATTGATAGCGTATACGCCCCACGTGTCTCTGTAATCAGATATATGTTAATCTGCCGGTGGCATGGTGGGGTTGGCCGTACAGAAGTAAAATAAACCGGCCAAGTGCGAGTCGGACTTGCGCACCGAGGGTTCCGTACAAACCTGTAGTAAGTTTTAGGATTTATGACGTATTAAAAACAAGACGAAATGAACCGCAAAACTAACTTTGTTTGTAGAGGTTTATTGTTAATATCAAAAAAACTATGCTAGTTAGAGCATTGGTTTTATTTTTCCTGTAAAATATACATAAGCTTCTATCGACCATAATTATTTCAGATTTTTCAATTGGTAAACTTCGGAGATAAGGGGGGGGGAACGGTATTTTTTTTGACATTTTGCCCAATAAATCAAAAACTATTATGCATAAAAATAAATAAAAATCTGTTTTAGAATGTAGAAGTAAAGCCCTTTCATATGATATCCCACTCAGTATAGTTATCATACTTTGAAATTTCAAACCCCCGATTTTCCCCCTTTTTTAATTAAACTAAAAATAATTTTCGATTTTTTTTATTTTAATGATGTTAGGCTACTATTAGACACAAGTATTCCAAATTTCATGTCGATAGCTTTAATAGTTACTGAAATAATCGACTGTGACAGACGGACGGACGGACAGACGGACGGAGAAAGTCGCACCATAAGGGTTCCATTTTTACCATTTTGGTACGGAACCCTAAAAATTGGTAAAAAAAATAATCGAGCGAGTCGGATATTCAGAGGAGATGTTAAGTGGACCCAAAGTCGAAGCTCCCATTCAAAAGACTTACGGTTCTGACGTAACGCAAAGATACTGCGGTTTTTTGAAAATTCAAAAACAATTGCCATTTTGTAATATTCAAGCGCGTCAGATTATCATACAGACGGTTCAGCTTCATGTCCCAAACGTGCTGACCCATAATCTGACGATTATCTCGAGGAATTTTCTTAATCTGAAAAAAAAACCCTGTAGACGCTCCCCCCACCGGTGAAAGGATATAGGTACATCAGAAAACCTTTCTTTCTACCATCTAATCTTCAAAATCCATTAGGTCTCCATGACGCTCGAGTAAATCCACATTTAGCATCATTGCCTCCCCTACTATTGTAGTTATTCTATACAACAACTTTATCCGTTTGAAATTTCTTAAAAGATTCTGATAAGTGGAAAATAACAGAATTATTGAACAAAGATAAGTGTCAGTTTTTTGACCTGCCTTATGAACACAATAACAATAATTGCATTCACTATTATTACGAAAATCTGTTGAAAACTATCCTCATATTATTCTTGTGTGAAAACAAACAGTGGTAATATTATTGTTTGCTAAGGATTCCTATAATACCTACTTACTTCTCATCTCATTCAATATACAGCTTCGTAATGCTGAAAAGCATTCATTATACGAATAGGTATACAATATATGAATTGCGAACATTTCCTTAAACCAATGAAAACACCCTCGTAAAGCGGGATGGGAATGTATTAACGCCTGCCTTTCTGTCTGTATGAAACAAAATAACGCTTTATGCGGATTGGCGCCAGGCCAGGGTCTGAGCCTTGTATCAGACAAAATCGTAGTAACACACAAGTGTAGTACAATTTATAAGAGCTGGCAAGTTATCCTTTTCAGTATTTTTGATAAAATGGAATAAATATAAATCTTGTTGAGTTAGCTCTGCTCCAAGATACTCCAGCGCGATGCAATGACTGACAAGGTATCTCGCATCATGCCTGCCTAGGTCCTAGCACAGTAAACAGGATACAGGATACAGGTTCCCTAGCGCAGCAGTAACAAAATGCTTTGTTATAAATGATGTATATCTAAGACTAATTAAGTGTTAAATTAATGAAAAACCTTAAGTTTTTATATAAAACTTTATTGTGTTGTATTACTTTTTGATAACTGTGCATCATGTATATTGTATGTTTTTGATCAAATAAATGAAATTGAATTGAAAAAAAAAAACAGATACAACCAGTACTGAAACTACCTAGAAACGTTCGAAACAGCTCACTCACACAAACATGCGCATCCACGAGACCCCAAGCGCTCGTCGCAGTGCCGTCAGTAGTGAGGGGTCTCGTGGATGCGCATGTTTGTGTGAGTGAGCTGTTTCGAACGTTTCTAGGTAGTTTCAGTACTGGTTGTATCTGTTTACTATGGTCCTAGCCTCGATCGAGGCGCATCTATACAAGCTGCGCTCAGTTTCGTAAAATATCGCAAATAAATCTGTTTCTTTCGTCGCTGAGTTTCTTATTAGTGTTATCAGTTCTATCCAGTAAAGAATCTGTATTTTGACGTGCCATAAATTAGCCTAATATATAAAATGATGTTAGAAACCTAAAAGTGCTTATGAATTCAGTTAAATACTAATTCATAAGCAATCTACTCTCAAATACTAATACAATTCAGATGAAATTGCTTCGACTGTTGTAGTCTATACTATTATTATAAATGCGAAAGTTTGGATGGATGGATGGATGTATGGGTGGATGGATGTTTGTTACTCAATCACACCGGAACGGCTGAACGGATCTGGATGAAATTTGGCACAGAGATTGATTATAGTCTGGAATAGCACATACTTCTTATCCCAAAAAATTAAAGAGCGAACCAAAAAACCTCAATCCACGCGTACGAAGTCGCGGGCATCAGCTAGTTATTTAATACATTTTAACCCGCTACAGTTCATACCCTATACCACTCACCCAAACTGCAAAACTAACGCGGTCCTAATTTGAGAGCTTGCTAGTCAGAGATATATTTTTTCGGAAGCCTTGTACGGCGACTCGAAATCTGCACGCAAATAGTGCCGTACGGTTTGTTTATTGAATAAAGATACGGAATTTGGTGCATTGTGGTGTGCTTATTTTTTTTTCAAACAACTGGTAGGAAGTAAATTCTTATAAATGTTGCTATTGCGTAACTTTGGACTACGATATTTTGTACTCCTTTTGTATCTCTTGTATAAGATAGTATAAGCTTAGTGTAGTGCAGTACAATTACCAGAAAATAATATTTTTTTAAATTTTCTGATTATTTTGTTAAATAATAATTAAGTGATCAAGCGAAAACAGAAAATTACTTTCTTCACCATGAAATACACCATAGGCTGCATCACCACTTGCCAGGATTGTGATTTCAGCCAAGTGCTAGTCTTATTTACCATAAAAGCCCTTATAAAAAAAGAAAAAAAAAGTATTTACGTGGTATTTACCACACAATACTTACTAAGTAGGTTTTACTTGTACTACAATGTGGTGTATACAGCAGGGATGTAACGGAGGTAAATATATCGGAACCGAACTAAGAGTCAGAGTTTTTAAATTTGATTTATCGGAGTCGGCACCGGAGTCGGAACCGGAGTCGGAGCTGCAGAGTCGGAGTCAGAGGCAGAGTCAGAAGTGGTCACAAGAGAGATATTTTTCATTTAAGAACAAATAAAAACCGGCCAAGTGCGAGTCGGACTCGCGCACCGAGGGTTCCGTACAAACCTGTAGTAAGTTTTACGATTTATGACGTATTAAAAATAAAAATTACGTTTGTTGTATGGGAGCCCCCCTTTAATATTTACTTTATTGATATTTAATTATTTATTTTGAAAGGTAATATACAAGTTAATATTCTGTGAAAATTTGAACCGTCTACCTGTTACCGTTTTTAATATTGAGCAAAAAAATACGAAAAAAAACACGTTTATTGTATGGGGACCCCCCTTAATATATATATTTTTTTTAATTTTTAGTATTTGTTGTTATAGCGGCAACGGAAATACATCATTTGTGAAAATTTCAACTTTCTAGCTATCACGGTTTATGAGATACAGCCTGGAGACAGACAGACAGACAGACAGACAGCGGAGTCTTAGTAATAGGGTCCCGTTTTTACCCTTTGGATACGGAACCCTAAAAACATCATTCAGTCAACCTTTTTTCATTTTAATTATAAAATAACCTCTTTTAAGATATAATCGACGACAAAACGCACCTAGCGGAAGGCGGGGGTGGCGGGGGACTCCCAACGCGACGGGTATGAACCAGTTCGTAACGGTCGACGCGGCCGCCGTCGCTATTTGCTATGCTTCGACCTCCGGTTAAAACCTCCGATTTAAAAGTTTCGGAGCCGAAATCGGAGTCGAAGCTCCATAACATCCCTGGTATACAGTTTTAAATAAACAATGTGACCTATTGGGCCCACCCGTGCCCCTCGCTTGCTAGCTGAACCACAGAATAGGTAGTTGGCTGAACACCGATGCAAACGGTCGTGTCACGGGGCCTACACCAAGATTAAGGCACCTGTTTTATTTGAGACTAGCTGATGCCCGCGACTTCACCCGCGTGGAATAAGTTTTTTTTAATTCCCACGGGAACTCCTTAATTTTCCGGGATAAAAAGTAGCTTTTGTCACTCTCCAGGTCCTCAACTATACCCATGCAAAAAATCACGTTGATCCGTTGCAGCGTGATTAAAGGACAAACCAACAAACCAACAAACCAACAAACAAACACACTATCGCATTTGTAGTATAAGTATGAAGTATGATAAGAAGTATGAAGTATGATATGAAGTATGATCTATAATCAAACACCAAATCCAGTGGCATCCAGAAGGTGGACGCCACATAATATGTGTATTACCTATCTGTGGTATAACTTCGTAGTCGGGTATGGATTTTTATCTTGGCCTTTTCAAATTAATCTACAAAAACACAGGAGCAAGATTCGATTTGGGGTTACAAAATAGTCTATTTATAATATTTTTTTATGGGTAAAAAATACTGTTTTATCAATATTTTGGAAACATAACGCAATCTTATGAGATTGCCATTTTGCACAATGCAGAGATTTGATATTTGCCAACATTGGCGTGCGCCCAGACGACGTACGCTGCAGCCTTTGTGTGAAGTCAGCCCTTTTTCAATCTACTGAGTCTTTACCTATCAGGGAAAGTAATTGGAAATTTCCATCGAAGTCAGCTAAAACACTGTCCGATTTTCCCAGATTTTGTTATAAAGAGTGGTGATTTAATCTCCGAGCGTGTACGAAGTAGTTCAAAATATGATATACTAGTGGTTCGCCCCGAACTGAGACCTCGCGGTATCACAGAGCGCCATCTATTGACATCATTGTGAAGTTCTGTTAAAAATATCATTATCATTAAAAATTAAATAATTTCGTTTCCTTATAATATTTATCTAATTTTAGTATTTGTTGTTCAAGTACAGGATATAATTCAAATAATTGATCAAGTTGAGGCTTGAGAGTTCAGAAAATTGAGAGTTCTGAGGTCAACTTTGGACGTTAGAAAATCGCCACTTTGAAAGCCCCCCATTTCGTCAATTTTAGGGGAAAAATTTAAAAAAATATATTATTTGACTCTATTCCTAATTATCTTTAAAATGATATACCGCAACCCTATGTAACGCTATAAAAAATATTTTACTTCGCATTCGCTTCTATGAGAGCCCCCCTGAAATAAAGATTTTTATAACTTTTTAAGCCATATTCGGCGGGAGGCCATCGGTTTACATATTATATTTAAATTTGAAGTAATTACGTTCAGCAATTCAGAAGTTATAAGGCTCTGACAGACGGACGGACGGACGGACGGACGGACGGACGGACGGACAAGTGCCAATTCACCCAAGTAGACTCAGAGACCTTCGCTTCGCTCGGTCAAAAATTTTACAAATAGTAATCCTTTCAGAATTTGCTTGGTGGGAGGCTTCGGCCGTGGCTAGTTTCTACCCTATCGGCAAAGACGTACCGCCAAACGATTAAGCTTTCTAGTATGATGCCGTGTAGGAACCAATTAAGGGTATGGGTTTAACCTCTAACAGGTCAGCCCGCTACCTGAGCCCCAACACAAGCTGAGTGACTCACCTGTTGGTAGCGTTGCACTGCTGTACAAACTTACATCTTATAATATGTATGTAACTCACTTTATTTTATTTTTATTAAATTTTGTGCATCTGTGTTTATTGCTGCCAATAAAGATTTTTCTATTCTATTCTATTCTATTCTATTCTATTCTATTCTACCATCTTAGGCTGTATCATCACTTACTATCAGGTCAGATTGCAGTCAAGGCCTAACTTGTAGTGGAAAAAATAGAATTTAGATACTTTTAATCTACTGTACCTATACTTGGTCATCATGATTCATCATCATCTCAGTTCATTGCGGGCCCATATACTTATATACTTATATTATAAATGTGAAAGTGTGTTTGTTTGTTGGTTTATTGGTTTGTTGGTTTGTCCATCAATCACGCAGCAACGGAACAACGGATCAATGTGATTTTTGGCATGGGTATAGTTGAGGACCTGGAGAGTGATATAGGCTACTTTTTATTCCGGAAAATTAAGGAGTTCCCGCGGGAATCAAAAAACTTAAACCACGCGGACAAAGTCGCGGGCATCAGCTAGTTTCAGATAAATCTTCTTAGAAATTGAATTCTATTATTTGTGTCACACAAAAGAAACAACATACAAAATATTCTGATTTTCCCAAACATACAATAGTTTGCCCAAAACGTTTGAATGTTGTAAATTTATTTTATAAAATCCGAATATTTTCAACCTAGCGTAGCGTCGATTTGTTATTCTACGACCAAAATGTATAAAATATTCAGAACAAGGTTCTACAACAAACATTAGTGACCGGTAAAACGAAGAGCGACGAAATTCATGCGAGCTTTCGTATCACGTACGAACTGTTTGTCTAGCCTACTTGCCAATTTGTCACTGTTTGTCGTGTTTACGACTTAATTAGACCCAACGCTTAAGATGTGAGATATAAAACGCTTTTCCTGAAATTTATGCCATTCGGTATTTGCCTTCATTGGACTTACATTAACATAATAACCTACATCATACTCACTAATTTTTTTTTAAATTTTCACAAAAAATATGAAATTGATCCCACTGGGAGCGGGATAGAGTCCAATCTATCTATCTATCTATATATATATAAAATCGTTATCTAATCAACGCACAGCCTAAACCGCGAGGGTTAGAAACTTGAAATTTTGACAGTAGGTTCCTTTTGTGACGTAGGCGCACACTAAGGAAGGATTTTTCAAAATTCCACCCCTAAGGGGGTGAAATAGGGGGTGAAAATTTGTATGAAAGTCCGTCATTTCTCAAGTTATATCCATGAAACTTGGTATTCGAGCTACCGGTTGAAAATGAAGGAATAAGTTTTTCACAGTTTTTGAAAATTCTACCCCCGAAGGAGTGAAATAGGGGATGAAAGTTTTTATGAAAGTCCTTCATTGCTCAAGATATTCTCAAGTTATTTCAACGAGACTTGGTATTTTGGCTTTCGGTAAGAAATAAAGAAGTACGTGTTTCACAGTTTTTCAAAATTCCACCCCCAAAGGGGTAAAATAGGGGTTGAAAATTTGTATGACAGTCCTTAATTTGAAACTTAGAATTTGGGCTTTCAGTTAAATATGAAGAAGTACATATTTCACCATTTTTGAAAATTCGACCCCCAAAGGGGTGAAATAGGGGATGAAAGTTGGTATGAAAGTCTTTCATTTCTCAAGATGTTTTACAAGTTATATCAACGAAACATGGTATTTTGGCTTACGGTAAAAAATAAAAAAGTACGTGTGTCACGGTTTTTCAAAATTCCACCCCTAAAGGGGTGAAATAGGGGGTGAAAGTTTGTATGAAAGTCTGTCATTTCTCAAGTTATATCCATGAAACTTGGTATTCGAGCTACCGGTTGAAAATGAAGGAATACGTTTTTCACAGTTTTTGAAAATTCTACCCCCGAAGGAGTGAAATAGGGGATGAAAGTTTTTATGAAAGTCCTTCATTGCTCAAGATATTCTCAAGTTATTTCAACGAGACTTGGTATTTTGGCTTTCGGTAAGAAATAAAGAAGTACGTGTTTCACAGTTTTTCAAAATTCCACCCCCAAAGGGGTAAAATAGGGGTTGAAAATTTGTATGACAGTCCTTAATTTGAAACTTAGAATTTGGGCTTTCAGTTAAATATGAAGAAGTACGTATTTCACCATTTTTGAAAATTCGACCCCCAAAGGGGTGAAATAGGGGATGAAAGTTGGTATGAAAGTCTTTCATTTCTCAAGATGTTTTACAAGTTATATCAACGAAACTTGGTATTTTGGCTTACGGTAAAAAATAAAAAAGTACGTGTGTCACGGTTTTTCAAAATTCCACCTCTAAAGGGGTGAAATAGGGGGTGAAAGTTTGTATGAAAGTCTGTCATTTCCCAAGTTATATCGATGAAACTTGGTATACAAGCTACCGGTTAAAAATGAAGAAATACGTGTTTCACAGTTTTTGTAAATTTTACCCCCGAAGGGGTGAAATATGGGTTGAAAGTTTGAAGAGGTTGTAGTTTGTTTGTAGTCCTTCATTTCTCAAGTTATAGCCATGAAACTTGGTATATGAGCTGCGGGTTGAAAATGAAGACATATTTGTTTCACAGTTTTTCAAAATTCTACCCCAAAGGGGTGAAATAGGGGTTGAAAGTTTGTATGAAAGTCCGTCATTTCTCAAGTTATATCGATAAAACTTGGTATACAAGCTACCGGTTAAAAATGAAGAAATACGTGTTTCACAGTTTTTGTAAATTTTACCCCCGAAGGGGTGAAATAGGGGTTGAAAGTTTGTATGAAAGTCCTTCATTTCTCAAGTTATAGCCATGAAACTTGGCATATGAGCTGCGGGTTGAAAATAAAAACATACGTGTTTCACAGTTTTCCAAAATTCTACCCTCAAAAGGGTGAAATAGGGCTTGAAAGTTTGTATGAAAGTCCGTCATTTCTCAAGTTTTATCGATGAAACGTGGTATACAAGCTACCGGTTGAAAATGAAGAAATAAGTGTTTTACAGTTTTTGTAAATTTTACCCCCGAAGGGTGGAAATAGGGGTTGAAAGTTTGTATGAAAGTCCTTCATTTCTCAAGATGTTTTACAAGTTATATCAACGAAACTTGGTATATGAGCTGCCGGTTGAAAATGGAGACAAATGTGTTTCACAGTTTTTCAAAATTCTACCCCCAAAGGGGTGAAATAGGGGTTGAAAGTTTGTATGAAAGTCCGTCATTTCTCAAGTTATATCGATGAAACTTGGTATATGAGCTGCGGGTTGAAAATGGAGACATACGTGTTTCACAGTTTTTAAAAATTCGACCCCCAAAAGGCTCAAATAGGGGATCCTATAAAAACAAAACTTAGTGTTTTGGCTTTCGATAAAAATAAAGAAGTCCGTGTTTCACAATTGTTCAGATCTCCACCCCCAAAGTGGTAAAATAGGGGTTGAAAATTTGTATGATAGTCCTTAATTTGAAATTTAGCATTTGGGCTTTCAGTTAAATATAAAGAAGTATGTATTTCACCATTTTTGAAAATTCGACCCCCAAAGGGGTAAAACAGGGGTTGAAAGTTTGTATGGAAGTCCTCCTTTTTAAACTTAGCATTTGAGCTTTCAGTGAAATATGAAGAAGTACGTATTTTACCCTTTTTGAAAATTCGACCCCCAAAGGGGTGTAATGGGAGATGAAAGTTTGTATGAAAGTCCTTCATTTCTCAAGTTATTTTACAAGTTATATCAACGAAACTTCCTATTTAGGCTTTTAGTAAAAAATAAAGAAGTCCGTGTTTCACAGTTTTTCAAAATTCCACCCCCAAAGCGGTAAAATAGGGTTTGAAAGTTTGTATGAAAGTCCTTCATTTCTCAAGTTATATCCATGAAAAACTTGGTACATGAGCTACCGATTGAAAATGAAAAATACGTGTTTAACAGTATTTGAAAATTCGACCCCCAAACGGGTGAAATAGGTTCTTTATTTTAGTAAAAAATAAAGAAGTCCGTGTTTCACAGTTTTTCAAAATTTCACCCCCAAAGGGATAAAATAGGGGTTGAAAATTTGTATGAAAATCCTTCATTTCTCAAGTTATAGCCATGAAACTTAGCATTTTGGCTTTCGGTAAAATATGGAGAAGTACGTGTTTCACCCCGTGGGATAGTAATACAGGCTACTTTTTATCCCGGAAAATAAAGGAGTGCCTGTGTTAATTGAAAAAAACTTATGCCACGCGAATGAATGACGCTCAATCACACCAGAACGGTTGAACGGATTTTGATGAACTTTGGCAAAGAAAATAGATTATAGTCTGGAATAATACATAGGCTACTTATTATCCCGAAAAATTAAATAGATCCCGCGGGAACCAATAAACCTCAAATGAATGTTCGATACTCAATCACGCCAGAACGGCTGAACGGATCTGGATGAAATTTGGTACAGAGATAGATTATAGTCTGGATTAACACATAGGCTTTTTTATTCAGGAAAAAACAGTTCCCGTTGAAACCATAAAACCTTAATCCACGCGGACGAAGTCGCGGGCATCAGCTAGTTAATTATTATAATTATTGCCTCCTCTCTTCGGTCAGCTTTGACCGAAACTGAAGGAATAAGCATAATTATTCGTTTTACAAGACCCGATAAAGGATCGGGTGTGGAAACGGATATCGTATCGGATATAATGGAGAAAGCTTTTAGCTATCCCGGCACCGCATTTTCTCAACTGTAAAAATTTCCACCGATCGTAACGAACAATATAACATAAGTGTTCCAACTTGCTCCCAGTTTTCCACTTCGACAAATTGAAACGGCAGAGCGCATTCTGACGTATTTGCGACACGGATGTGGAAAAATATATTATTTGTACGGGATTTGTGTTGTACAAGAACGTTGCACGGCAGCGTGAGAAACTTTTGTGAAGTTTCAAATGAGGCTTTATGCGCTTGCATGGACGAACTTTGGCAAAGTCAAAGTTTTATTAAAATGAATAAATATTGAAGGTGGATACTTTGATTCATATTTTCCATATTAGCAAAAGAACAATGCTATTTCACTTTTTTGCATGTAGGTAACTAGTATTCGTATCTTTCAGTATTGCACTGAAAAGGGTTCTTCTAGAATGGGTTCTGTGTATAGGTATCCATAATTACTTTAACACATCCACATTTCAAAATTTTGAAATGTTTTTATCTAAAAATATTTTGTACTAGCCAGTTGTTTATGTTTGTGCTATTCTTTGTAATATACTCGTATATTATATACTTTTTTTATGCATGAATGTTGTTGGTTAGTCGAATAAAATAAAATAAAATAAGGAACTTACGTTCCAAAAATAAAAACATCCCAATGATGTCCTACAAGGATAATTTTTAAATGGTCTCTGTCTGATGGCTTATTTTTTTCCGCTGGTTACGATCCTACCGGCAAAGAAGTCCTGCCAAGCGATTTAGCGTTCCGGGACGACGCAATGCCGTGCTGAATCTGATCCGGGGTACGTTCAGTTCAGTTCCGTTGTCCGCTACCATTTCAGACTACATCATCAATTACCATACAGATCGGAATAAAAGGCTTACTTGCTAACTTGTAGTAGACAAAAAATATTTACGCGCCGAATTGAGAACCTCTTCCTTTTTTGGAAGTCGGTTAATAAAAGAAACCGTCTTAGTATGTCTCATAATAATATGTCTGAGAAATACTTACTTGCTAGGAAGAGTGTGTAATTTAATAAGTAATCGCTTCATAATTCCACATTGGGAAATATACAATTTTACATACCACAATACCCAAATTCACGTACATAAATTTTATCTCGCAGTACTAAAGACACTAAATCTTCCAATTTAGGTGCATCCAAGATTGCGCGCAATTGCATTAGAGCGGTGACCAGAACATAAATTGTATCACTCGATCTCGAGACCGCGATTTATCACGTCCATTCTGTGCAGTGTGCGGGTACACGCGCCGTCTTGAATAAAATTGAAATCTATTTCCATCCCCCTTTCTACCCATAGCTCCCTGTTTCTGTAGCTAAAACCCTCGAAATAGAATGAGTACTAAAATACTACATCAATGGCTAAAACGGACGATTGTTTAAGATCAATGATTCGGTTGTTTAGGTATAACTTTTTAACAAACTTTGTAAGGATTTAAGTAAATTGTTGGTTATCTAAAATGGCATGTTGTTATATTCATTTTTTAAAGAATAATTTAAGACGGATTTCGGTTAGTATTATTATTATTATTATTATACACTTTATTTGTACCACCACAAGTAAAAATAACAAAGACAAAAATTGGAAAAAAAGAATAACACAGACAGAAGTAGGATACAAAAGGCGGCCTTATCGCTTAGGTAGCGATCTCTACCAGGCAACCTTAGGAAGAGGAGAAAATAGGAGAGGTATGCTTTTCTTTCTTCCGGGAAACGGGAAGTTTGCTAAAAAACTGGGTAATTTTTGTAATTTTTAAAGTTCTTTATTCTTATTAACATTTATTTAAGGAAAATCAAAGACATAGCGATATGTGCCAGATATAAATTTCCACGAAGATTTCCTAATCCACGAAGAATACAGAAGAATATGTTTACAGGGAAAAACAGTCGCCCGCGTTTATTATTATCTTCACTTGATCTAAATTCTAGACAAAGAGTTCTACACGAACGTTATGCTCGTAAATCCGTTCTAACACCAAAAATCCCGAAACGGCACGTCCCACACATACACATGGAATATAGAATTTTTATTGGTTTCACGGCCATAACATATAAAACTTTTTAGACTGTAAAGTCTATATTATGCGTAAGATTTTATGTTTGTAGTAAAGTTGAAAGTCTGAATTTTTAGTTTTATTTTATTAGACTTCTGAAGCTATCGCCTTAAGATACCTACTTACTTGCAGAAAAGGAAGTATAATAAAATAGGTTTTAAATGGTATTCATATTGTGTCTCGAGAGTTTACCCCACGCTAATTTTATAATAATAAATGTTATTATTCACTAAATGAACCTCGCGAATTTGTCCGTGTGGATTAAGGTTGTGAAACTCTTAAATTTTCCGGAATAAAATGCAGCGTATGCAGATTATAAGCTATCTCCATTCCAAATTAAAGTTTCGGTCAAATCGGTTCAGTTATTGTGACACGAAGGAGTAACAAACTTCCGAACATACAAAACTTCACGTTTATAATATTAAGTAAGTTCCACATCCAGGGACCACAGTTCAAATTCATCTTTCAATAGATCTGTAGTTTTGTATAATCATCAAAGTAAACTTAAGTAAAGTTAAGGTTGCCCATTACATATTAATTAATTTGGGCCTTCGCCTTTGGTGATTAAGAATTTTTAATATAATATATTATTAGGGTTTGTTTTAATATGAATCCTTATCTACCTGTCCTCTACTTATCCTTATCTCTGAAACCAGTAATAAATCTGGGGGCACGGAAATACCCCCGCCAAGACGAGCCAAAGGAACGGGGCACTACCTACCTTTTCTGAAAGCGTTTCGTCGAATTTTCGAACCGTTTAGTTTTTCTTTAATACAATTTCTAAAAATCAGCAACACGCTTTCCAGGTATATAAAAATAATTAAATAAATGTATTTTATAATAAGGGCTTTGTTTCCTGAAATAAATACTAATAATATTATCAATGCGAAAGTGTGTTTGTTTGTTGGTTTGTTGGTTGGTCCTTCAATCACGCCGCAACGGAGCAACGGATCGACGTGATTTTGGCACGGGTATAGTTAATCACCTGGAGAGTGACATAGGCTACTAGGCTTTTAATCCGGAAAATTAAGGAGTTCCCGCGGGAATCAAAAAAAACTTAAACCACGTGAACGAAGTCGCGGGCATCAGCTAGGGAATAAATAAAATAAAAAATATATAGAAAACAGATGATTACCATTTCAAGCCTATATTGTAGGAAACCTTCTCTGATGTTAATGAATAAAGGTAAACACCTATCACCTTTATATAGGTTGGAAGGTGAATCTTCTATAAAGATGACAGGGTACTTGATAGCGAAAAATAAGGATTCCGACCCAGAAAAGGGTCATTACTAAGGGCCTTCGAGCGTAAAATGAAGCAATAAAAGGGAAGAATGAAGAATCTCCAAGATTATGTGTTTAATTTTTTAAAGCTTTCGGTGGATTCTTTTAGATTTAATTTAACGATTTTTGGAAGGATATTTTGTATCTATTATCTTGATATATTTTTTACATGACTTCTTTTTCCTCATAACCTTACATTTGCGTTCTAACTAGGCATATTTTTTGTTGCTTGATTCTACATACCTGCACAGTAATTTAATTAACAAGCAATATTTAAATGTGTAAGCATAGTCTCAGTAACAATCATTTAGCATAGATTGGAAAGGATTGGGTTCCGATCTGATATCTCCAAATATTTTATCATATTTATAACTTATTGATAACTTGAAGAGTTGAACTTGAACATATAAGATTCTGTTCCACGCAGGATTTGTTAAGGAGTGGTTATCGTATACTGAACGTTGTTCCACATAGATTTTTCTGATTTAGCGGATTATAGCGAATCAAGCTTCTTTATTAATTGGTTATCATGTACTTCCGCAAAATAATGCCTGCTTCTATGTTGTTCTACAGTTAAGTTTTTGAGTTTGCTTTTGCACGTTGTACGTACAAACTGCATGTTCTGTTATTGATAACTTGAAAACGTAGGTATCTCTTCTATCGTTAAAACCCGATGCAAGCCAAGATCAGAAATAACACTTATATGTTTCAAAGAATTTTACGACTCCGCGTAAATACAGTGAATTCTGAAAGTGTATGTAATAAAGTTAACGCCACACTCATATCTCGAAACGTTATCTTTCAAATTATGGATTGGCTCGTAAAATGGGAGATTTTAATGACATCCAGCGATGCCGGCATGACTGAATAAAATAATATGATTGAAGTTGAAAAGCTTATGGCAAACTAACTGATGCCCGCGACTGCATCCGCGTGGATTGAGGTTTTTTGGTTTCTGCGGGAACTCTTTAATTTTCCCCGATAACAAGAAGCCTATGTGTTATCGTATACTAATACCTAATCTCAAATTTCATCCAGACCCGTTCAGCCGTTCTGGCGTGATTTAGTAAAAAACATTCATCCATCCAAAGATATAATATTTTAATTGAATAGACACTACCTTAATAGAATCGCTTACATCCCTTCATCAACGATCACGATGATCTTCACATGGCAGAACAATTTTTCTACAAAAACTAAATCAAAATCGGTTCATTCGTTTAAAACCTACGATGCCACAGACAGCTGATACATACTTTGAACTTAAAATACAACGAATAAGATTGTCTGGCTTTAATATAAAAAAAACATATAATCTTGACAATCCTTCATTCCCTTCCTTTATTACTTCATTTTACGCTCGGAATCCTTTAGCAGCGTTGCTTCTTAGGTTCAGTGCTAGCATCCGTTTTATGCTTTTTATTTAATGAACATTCTTTTTTGTTTTTGCTCTTCTGTATTTGTAGTAATTTACATTTCCGTGGTAGAAATTCAAATGAACACACGAGCGCGTGGATTAGGGATTTTTATTTTCCGGAACTCTAAAACTGAGGCCCTAGAAACTCTTCTCATTCTGAGATTCCTCATAGCACACACTACCCGGCATGAGCTGGTGATGATAACATTACTTATTATCTTATACAGTTTTTCAACTTCCTAGTTTCGAGTAGTTTGGTCACACAAAGTGTAAAACATAGATCGCAATCGTCGTCGACCGATTAACGTCCATTTTTGGACCTATCTTGCCACTGTCACTGTCTTGCACCTTCTGAATCCAGTCGCTTCGTGCAACTCGATTAATGTTACATACTGTAATGTATGGATAAAATAGTGAAACGAGTTGAGGGTAGGTACTTATTTATTATCACTTGGTTGTA
The DNA here is from genome assembly GCA_917051295.2 of Erebia ligea. Classification (NCBI taxonomy): domain Eukaryota; kingdom Metazoa; phylum Arthropoda; class Insecta; order Lepidoptera; family Nymphalidae; genus Erebia; species Erebia ligea. The sequence goes on along the minus strand of OU785221.1, from coordinate 16,325,539 downwards.
ACTTATTCTATATGTCAGATGATTAAATGGAGTTGCATTGGACGCGTTGTTATTTATTAATTATCACCAAATCTTTCAGTGGCTACGAGAACGGGATTCGTAAAGTGTTGTGTTGTTTATTTAGTGTTTTGTTAGGGGTTTATAATGTCTATCGGTAAAATATCTGAGTTCAAAGTCCAAACGGACAACTGGAAACTGTACGTTGAACGGTTAGAACAATACTTCCTTGTTAACAAAATCCCTACGGACTTGCACGTACCTACGCTAATTACCGTGATGGGAGCAGAGTGTTATGAACTTTTGGTAAATCTATGTACACCCGCGAAACCAACTTCAAAAAGTTTTAGCGAACTATCAACTATACTCGAAAAACATTTACAACCTAAGCCCAGTGTGTTGGCCGAGAGGTTTAAATTTCGTCATCGGCAGCAAGGGGAAGGCGAAGGCTTGGCGGAGTATGTGGCGGTGCTTAAGAGTATGTCCAAGACGTGCGAATTTGGAAGTTGGTTGGAGGAAAGCCTGCGGGATCAGCTAGTCTGTGGAATCTTAAGTGAAACGATACGACAGCGTCTCTTTGCAGAAGATAATTTAGATTTCGCTAAAGCCTACCGGTTGGCTGTTAGCCTTGAAGCGGCAGAGAAAGATGCGGCTATTGTCGAGGGGTCTGCAAAGTTGCCTGGTGATAAAGACAAGACAGCGGAGTGCCAGGCTATGGCAGGTACATCGCAGAGGAAAGCGGGCTTTGGATCGGAAGCCGCTAACCACGGAGGGCGTCGCTCGCGCTATGTCGGTCAGGGTCGAGGCGCGCGAGGGAGCAGCCAGGCGCGTCGCGGCGCATGGGGCGCGTCAGCGGCGCCGGAGCAGGCAGGGTCGCAGCAGTGTCGCGTGTGTGGACGCGAGCATAGCAGCGCTTCGTGTAGATTCAGGAGTTACACTTGCCGGGTCTGTAATCGCCAAGGCCATTTAAGGAAGGTCTGTCCAAACCTGGCTGACCAGCACTGTGTAGAAGTACCCAGTCGCGCCAGCATAGCATTGGAAAATAGCGAAGATAGTGACGAGGTAATAATAGCAAATTTAAACAAATTGTCCATTACGCAGTGTAGGCCTATAGTGATTGCGTTGAATGTTAACGGAGTGAATCTTTCTATGGAATGCGATACGGGCAGCGCTGTATCTTGTATCAGTTATGAGGCCTATAATCAATTATTCAGTAATTTAGAGCTACATACAAGCCAATTACGATTAAGATACTATACGGGTGAGTGTGTTTCACCAGTAGGAGTTATAAGGCCTCTAGTTAAATATAAGCAAAAAGAAAAATATTTAGACTTGTATATAATTAGAGACGGTAAAACGAATCTGTTAGGTAGGCAGTGGCTGATGGAACTCAATATTACGTTACCCGATTTTGAATGTTCGGTTAATAGCCTTAAAGATGATTTTGATGTAAAAAAATTCAGTTCCAGATACTGTAACGTGTTCGCGGACGGCTTGGGGCGATTCACCGGCGGCCGGGTGAGCGTCCGCCTGCGAGCGGACGCGCGGCCCGTGTTCATGCGCGCGCGACCTCTGGCGTACGCGCTGCGCGAGCCGGTGGAGCGCGCGCTCGAACAGCTGGTGAGTGACGGCATCCTCACCCCCGTTGACCACTCCGACTGGGCCACACCGATCGTGCCGGTAATTAAGAAAGACGGTAGCATTCGGATCTGCGCTGATTATAAGCTGACATTAAATAAGAATATTGAGATCGATCGTTTTCCGCTGCCTCGCGTAGAAGATCTGTTAGCTCGTCTACACGGAGGCGAGCGTTTTAGTAAAATTGACCTTTCCCAGGCGTACGCCCAGTTTGAACTAGACGAATCCAAGAAATGTACAGTAATTAACACTCATAAGGGGTTGTTTATGTATAATAGATTAGTGTACGGGTTGTCATCGAGTCCAGGCATTTTCCAAAAGAGATTAGAATCCCTGTTCGCGGACTTGTCCCATGTAGGCGTGTTCCTGGATGATATTATAATAACGGGTAAAGATAAGTCGGAACATATCGCCAATTTGCACAAGGTTTTTGATAGGTTGCAGGCGTATGGTTTACGCGTGAAGAAAGAAAAATGTGTATTTTTCTCAGAATCAATTAACTACTTAGGGTATGTTATTAGTAAAGAGGGTGTCCATACTTGCCCAAATAAAATTGAAGCTATCATCAACACACCAGCGCCTACAAATGTATCCGAATTAAGGGCGTTTATAGGCATGATAATGTACTATAGTAAGTTTATTAAGAATATTAGTACGGTTTTGGCCCCTTTATACAATTTATTACGTGGTGGTGTTAGGTTCGAGTGGTGTAAGGAATGTGAGAGGGCGTTCGAAGATATTAAACGGTTATTAGGGTCAAGTGAGGTCCTAGTACATTATTCACCGGAACTCCCACTTGTGCTGACGGTAGATGCAAGCTGTTTGGGGGTGGGAGCCGTGATATCTCACCTCACGTCAGAAGGCGAGCGTCCGATAGCATTTGCATCGCGAACCTTAACTGCGGCGGAACGCGCGTATGCCCAGATTGACAGGGAAGCTCTGGCTATAGTTTATGGAATTAAAAAATTTCATCAGTACCTGTACGGTAGACATTTCACACTACGGACAGATCACAAACCCCTCACATATATTTTTGGTGATAGATCGGGGATACCAATAATGGCCGCGTCACGACTACAACGTTGGGCGGTGCTCCTATCCGGGTATAATTATAAAATTGAGTTTGTTTCTTCTAGTAAAAATTGTGCAGATGCGTTATCACGGCTACCTCAATATAAAAAAAATGTAGCGACAAGGGAAGAAAAAACATACTTAAATTTTGTTGAAAATTTTTTGCCCGTAACTAATGATCAGGTTAGAAGTGCGACAGTCAAGGATACTGTATTAAGTAGGATCATGTTATATGCCCAATCAGGTTGGCCGGCAGCGTGTCCAGATGAGGTGGTAAAACCGTATTTTATGAGACGTCATGAGTTATATCTTGATCGCGGTTGGGTTATGTGGGGATACAGAGTAGTGATACCACAGAATTTGCGTAAGGACATTCTGAGACAGCTGCACGTGAGCCATATGGGAATTGTGAAAACAAAATCACTCGCACGTAGTTATGTTTGGTGGCCGGGTATAGATGGGGATATTGAAGTGCTTTGTAAAGAGTGTGAGACATGCGCGAGCGAGGCATCAGCGCCCCCACGCGCACCCCCAAGTCCTTGGCCCTATGAGCCGGAGGCCTGGACTAGAATACACGTAGATTTTTTGGGTCCGTTCAAAGGTAGAACATTTTTTGTTGTAATTGATTCAAGTACGAAATGGCTAGAAATTTTTGAGATGTCACGTACAAATGCTCTTGCGGTTATTAAAACTTTAAGAGCAACCTTCGCACGTTGGGGGCTGCCCCCTTGGGCAGAGAAAAAGGAGGACCTTGGTCTGAGACCAGCTCCTTAGCTGGTCTCAGACCAAGGTCCTCCTTTTTCTAGCGTTGAGTTTAAAAGTTTCTTAGCCGCCAATGGAATTCATCAGGCCTTTTCTCCAGTTTATCACCCCGCGTCTAATGGAGCCGCAGAAAACGCGGTGAAATTATGTAAGCGTGCAATTAAAAAGGCCTATAGAGATAAGGTGGATGTAGATGCGGCATTACAAACGTTTTTATTAGCCTATAGGAATAGCGTACACAGTAGTACCGGAGACAGCCCGGCAATGTTGCTCCAGCGTCGTTCCTTAAGATCAAGGTTAGATTTATTACGACCGGTTAGAGGTCAGGAGTCTCGAGTACTTAAAGCGCAAAATAAACAGGTGGAAAATTCAGGCGGCGTGCCGCGACAAGTCACGGAAGGGGAAGAAGTTTGGGCTAGGGCCTATGGAGGTAATGACAAATGGTTAAGAAGCAAAGTAGTTAGGAGAGAAGACACTCGTAGGTATGTGTTGGATACGGGCGATGGTAGGACAGTGCAGAGGCATATCGATCAAATCAGGCGCAGATCCAGGTTATCTGATATAGCTTGCCCGTTGCCGGTAGATGAGGAGGTCGGGAGTCGGAATGAGGGTGAGGAGGCAGTCGCCGAGCCGGTTGTGGTGTCGAAGGCATGTACGCCAAAAAAAACGGAGTCAGAAGATACAGCCAGTGGAGCTGGTACTCCTAGCACACAGAGACACACGGTGTCCACGCCATCGGCACCACAGCCCACGCCCCAAGATCGCTCAAAAAGAATTAGGAAACCTGTTGTAAGATTCGGAATAGAGTGACCATTGGAATAGGTCCTAATTGAAAAAAAAAAAAAAAAAAAAAAAAAAAAAAAAAAAAAAAAAAAAAAAAAAAAAAAAATGTTTAGTCGTAGACTGTAGTCTAATTTAAGAAGGGAGGTGTAATGTATGGATAAAATAGTGAAACGAGTTGAGGGTAGGTACTTATTTATTATCACTTGGTTGTAACTTATTCTATATGTCAGATGATTAAATGGAGTTGCATTGGACGCGTTGTTATTTATTAATTATCACCAAATCTTTCACATACATGATGCATCTTGGGATTGGCATAGAGAATAAACAAACTAAATCTCATAAAAAATATAAAATTCACCGTACAGATAACCTATGCAAAGACTGAGGTCATAAATTAAGCAGATGGGTCATAAACGCTCGAGCACCGCCTTATGTATGAGGGACCTGCGCTGTGAATTATTTAATCGGTGGGATCAAACAACTTGCGACGTAAACAACATCACTACGTTATACCCAGTGGCGTACAGTTCATAGAGGCATAAAAGCACTGCTTACCCAAATGGAAATACGTCAATGCTCATTTTTCATCAAAACAGTAAATACCTAGGTATACTGATTAACTAACGCCTACCCTAGCTTCAAAATCTGTGCACGCCACTCTTATACCTATCTATGTACAGTCAGTTACATAATATTATGTGAAATCATAACGAAACAAAATAAGAAGATACACTGTTGTGTATCGAGAAAGAGATGCAGGAATAAGGGTATTTGCCAACTAATCAAATCAGTATTTTTTTTAATTCCACTAAGATTTAGCCTGTGATAAGTGATGATGCAGTCTTAGAAGGTAGTGAAATAACCTAGTAGGACAGCAGATTGAATATTAAACCCATACGTACTAGGTTTCCGAACAACGAATCGTGTTAAGACATCCTTGCCGGTAGGGTGGTAACTAGACACGGCCGAAACCACTAACAGTCTACAAGTTAGACCTTGACTGCCGTCTTGCCTGTGATAAGTGATGATGCAGTCTAAGATGGTAGCGAAATAACCTGGTAGGATGGTTCTTATATTAAACCCACACGTCTACTATTCTACGGTGTCTACAGTGGATCTGCTAGTAGGTATAGTTGGTAAAATTGTCTTTGGTTGTCTGGTGCCTAGCTCACCCCACTAGGCACCGGACAAGACCAAAGACAATTTAGAAATTACTAGCTGGTGCCCGCGACTCCGCAGGCGTGAATTGAGGTTTTTGGTTCCGGGATAAAAAGTAGCCTATGTGTTATTCCAGACTAATCTATCTCTGTGCCAGATCCGTTCATCCAGATCCGTTCAGCGTTAGGGCGTGATTGAGTAAAAAACATCCATCCATCCAAACTTTCGCATTTATAATATTTAGAAATAGAAATTATGAATGCCCAAATTGCAACTGCCGGGGATGGAACTTGGGACTTCTCATTTTTATAAATGACTCTTTATTAGTTTTTATTTTTATAATAGTCTTACGACTATAGCGCCAAAAGGTAATGCAATATAGAACGTGTCTTGCTGCAGATTTTATTTAATAATTAAAATGAATGAAGCTGTATTATACTGTCTGAATTTTTATAATGAATGAACATACTTCCAAATAAAATGATGGGTACGTAAAATAATTTTAAAATTTATTTGCTACAGCTGCGTAACCGATGAAATTTTTTATATTCCACGTATATGCCCGGGACGTGCCATATTCCGGGTTAAAACGGATTTACGAGCGTGACCTCGCATTGCTGACGAAATGTAAAACAATATTCATCTATTCATTATATTATAGGAGATAACTGCACTTTTGGTAACCATCGCCTGAAAGGCTGATTCAGTGTTAGGTGGATGTAGAGCTCTCCACTGATTAAAAAATTTACAGTCTGCCTGCATGTGGATGGGCCTTTCGCTAGATATGGCCGTTCAAAGACGGCTTATTGTTACCAAAAATGAACAATAACTAGAAAAGCTGATTCTTGTACAGTATTATAGCATGTGCAGTACCTATGTAAACAGTATAAAAACTGACGCAAGTGGATGGGTCTTTTACTAGATATCACCTTTCACGTTATAAGCTATACTTACTATGGGTTCCTGTAAAAAAATATTAGCAATTATTATGTCGTTGATTGCTATTAAAAAATTTGAACAGCAATCAACGGGATGACATAATAACATTTTTTCAACTCACATCAAAGTCATAGTGATCATTACTATGACTTTTCAACTCACATCAAAGACATAGTGATCATTACTATGGGTCCGCCCTTTGCCACTTCAGCTTCAGGACTCTTACCCGTTGTTCTAGGTGAGCGACGAAAGCGACGCGATACGACTCCATATAAAATGACAAACAGCCCACATGAAGGTGTTTGTGCTAGTGTGTTTGTAGTTGACTTAGGACATACATAGGACTGCACCGTTCTGGTTTGTCTAAGGATCCGTTTATTTCTGTACTTATTTTGTTCATGTAGAGAGGCATTTAAATCAGAGAATCAAAATGGATTTAATCTAGGATATGGAACGCCCTTCCGGCTTCCGTTTTTCCATCCGCTTATAATATTGTTCTTCAAATTAAGAGTGAATAGGCATCTTCTAGGCAAGCGCACTCCACCTTAGGCTACATCCCTACTTCCAGCAAGTCTAATTGCAGCCAGCTAGTCTATACTTAAATGAAAAAAAAAGAACAAAGTTATAATACGCCGATCCTTTGTTATGGCATAGGTACTAAAATTCTACATCAATGGGCGTGGTTAATTACCGTTTGCTCAGTTACATACGTTGATGTCTTTGACGTGATATGCATAATGTACACGCATGAGTACCTAGCGAATGACAGTTCTGTGATCAAGGATATAAATGATCCACTATTATGAGGCGGGCGCGAGGCGCTTGAGAAATAACCTTTTGGATGCAGCTGCAAGCGCTGAGCTGGTAAATGTAACATGGGGTCTCACAGAGATTAATTTTTGCCAACGATTTTAATGATTAGAGAAAGAACTTTGAAACTTCTTTATGTACGACACGACATGATGCATTCAAAAGCACTTGTAAATGTTTATCGATTAACTCATTTGAATTTGAATTGCATCATCATTACCCACCACTCGAGATCACAGTATAGGGCTAACTTGTAGTGGAATTTAAGAAAATAAGTTAGCCACTAGCAGCCCAACGTATTATCTTCAGCCATTTTGTGTAGAAATGAACTGAAACCCTGAAATTGCTAAAACATATTTTCTCGAATATTCGTATTCGTTATCCCATTATTTCTATATTTTATAAGGCCACCAATGTTCTTAATTATTTTATTAGAAAACCACATCGCCAATTTTATACGAAGCATACTTATACATTTTCTTTACTAATATTCTGTTAATCATACTCATCATACTTACTAATGTTTTTAATGCGAAAGTTATTGTGTTGGTTTATTGGTTTGTCATCCAATCACGCCACAACAGAGCAAGGGATCGACTTGATTTTTTGCATGGGTATAGTTTAGGAGAGTGACATTAGTTTATCCTGTGAAATTAAGGATTCCCGTGGGAATTTAAAAAACTTATTCCACGCGGACGAAGTCGCGGGCATCAGCTAGTACTAAAAACTTTGTTTATCGAACTCGACAGCCGTGTGTATTTTTTAGCTATTAGATGCGCTACAGTTGGATGGTGTTTAGAATTCTTGCTAATGTAAAACAACATTTTATTCCTTCTGTTTCTTGCTAGAAAATAGGAGCTTTCAGTGAGTAGGTTGGTACTAAAGCTTGTGGAGGGCGGAAACAAACTTAAATATGCCTGGATGTATTTGAAAAGAAGGAGATATGGCAAAGCTACGGATAGTACATTAAAAAGGTTTACTGGATGAAATTAAAAAAAAATATATATTTCAATCCGATAGAACCCTGTCTATGGGATATACTTAATATAATAGTTATTTGTTATACAAGAGTGAAAAGTTGTTTTTTAACCGCGTGCTCAATTTTGATGACCGAGCAAGCGAAGGATTCTAAAATTAGAATCCTGAGCGTCAGCGAGGGAATCAAAGGAGCACGAGGTGAAAAATCTTTTCACTCGAGTGCAACACGTAACTTTTCATCCCACCTCAGCGAGGAAATGACTAAATGCAAAAAAAAACACAAGGTAACTTTTCATCCCACCTCAGCGAGGAAATGACTAAATGCAAAAAAAAACACAAGATTAAATTCAATTCTGTTAATTTCTTCGTCACTAGAATCACTCATTTTAGGTTTTTCACTTATTTTCAATTTTCTTGTTTTTAATCGGTTTTAATTTTAAACAATATGACGTGAAAGAAAATGGTGCGCGCAAAGCAAAATAAAAAAGTACACCAAGATGGTTACGAGTGTGAATTTTTAACAAATTAAAAACGATTGTATGGAAATTCGGCACCATAGAGGTACAAGTAAATAGGTTTTAATGATGTTTTGAATTCACAAACTTCATAGACGAGTGATATTTACTAACGTGCACACGATGTTCTAAATTCAATTTACTTTATCCTCTAGAGGATAATAACGGCTTTTACCTTCAGATATCGAAGAATAAAAGTACTCTTTCCGAGATGGTGGGATGAAAAATATTTTTTATTACACTAGGGATGATAAGAACACATATTATTACAGATACTCAATTTATATGCGTAGGTACATGGGAGTTATTGTACCTTAAATGGGACATAATAATGAACCTTGCCTAGGTTATTTAACTTATTAAGCTGCAAAGCATAAATACACAGCAAAGGTAAGTTTAAATATAATAATATTATTTCGATAAACTTTAAATCAACAAAAGACCACAGCTTCAAAGAGTGCTGAGAATTTAAACTTCAAATTGAACCCTTTGTGTATAAATCCTTTAAATTCCTTCACCATCGTCTGCTCATTCAAAGCGAAAACATTTTACAATTGTGTCAAAATAACTTGCCAACGAAAAATGTCGAGGAATTTTATGTGAAGAAAAACTACACAATTCCAGTACAAACAGTGGGCACGTGCCTTTTAGTTTCCACTAAGGGCGTTTCAAAGAAATACAACAAAAAGATGAGATAGACACTTTGATATTATTAGATACAATATTAGATCGTTCATATTATTATGATCGAGCTAGATTTGATTAAATTTTAAGCGTATTTGGCTGTCTATCAGCATTTCAAAGTCATTACGTTTATTTGACGAGCTTGCTCTTGGAGACAGACGTTCCATTTTTTATTCCAGAAAATTAATTTCGTTTTAAATCATGCTCCTGGTATTTTAATTGTAGAAAGCGTTGAGAAAGCTTTTGAAATTAAATTCTATTTTAGTTTACAAAGGGACATTAATTATCTAATATTTGCGCAGACAATTTCCATGGCTAGAACTAATTAAGCCTAGAAGCTAATAATAATTTTCACATTTGCTGGCTTGGTCGTCTAGAACATAATATTAAGAGGTTCACGTAATGAATTGGATGTCTAGGATGTTCATAATCATACTAATATTATAAATGCGAAAGTGTGTTTGTTTGTTAGTTTGTCCTTCAATCACGCCGCAACGAAGCAACGGATCGACGTGATTTTTGGAATGGGTAAAGTTGAGGACCTGGAGAGTGAAATAGGCTACTTTTTAGAATCAAAAGAACTTAAATCACGCGGACGAAGTCGCGGGCATCTGCTAGTATACTATAATGAATAAGCATAGTCGAGGTGCCATATCGTAGGATCGAATCTCGTAAATACCTGCAAGCACTCAGTAAAGCCGATTTACGTGAAGTGTTCAATACGCTTAAGTGATTGGCAGCTCTTTGTGTCTGAAGTAAATACTGTCACTGAGCTTCCTTAATCAATAGCTACAGCTTGCAATACCTTAATGGATATTTGGACTTAAGTTCTAGCTCCATTACAGAGGTGCGACGCGGCCCCGTACATATTCATATTATAAATAACATTTTAAATACACTAGCTCGAAAAATGCACTTACAGAGGCAGTAAACAGGGCTTGTAAGTTAAATTTACTGCCTGCTTGACTGCCTCGTTGGTTTAGCGGTTAGCATAGTTGACTAGGATCACGAGGTCCTGGGTTTGAATCCCGGTCGGGCATAAAAATTTTTAGGTACTGTACTGTTTTCTAAATTCCCATGGAAGGCAAGCCGCGGAAGTTTGCTTGTTTACTTTTATTTCTTACCTCACGCAATCGTTACCATTAAGCGGGAGGCTTAGCTGGATTATTACCGTAACTCTGATGTTATGACGGTATCACACGGATCATCATCTAATAGGCTTTACATTGGTTTATAATATCAATTATACAAGCACCTATAACTATGCAAAGTAGTTAGACACCTTGGTAGCTCAAGGGTTGGACTAACTAAAAACCGAAGTTAGTAACACCAGTACAGGAACCATTCTGATATTGTTTCATTATTGTTGACTTATGTGTTATAGAATTATAATCCTTATTTTAGGAACGTCAAGGCACGTGACATCGAACTGTCATTTTGAGTAATATTGCATAAGTATTGCTTTAAGCGTTGGCAGTATGGCCCCTGATAGGTACACCAGTAAACGGTGAAGGAAAACGTCGTGAGGAAGCCTGCATGCCGAGAGTTCTTCATAATTTTTCTCGATGATGTGTGAAGTCTGCCAAACCGTACTCGGCCAGCGTGGTGGACTATGGGCAAACCCTTCTCATTCCGAGAGGAGACTCGTGCTCAGTAGTGAGCCGGCAATGGGTTGCTGAGAGAGGTACACCAGTAAGACTAATAATCTCGTACTTAAATACTCATAGCATAAATCCATAAACTTAAAGTTTAGTTTAGGTGAGTTTCTTGCCGGTTCTTCTCAGTAGAATCAGTTTTCCGAACCTTTGGTAGATTCTTACGACTTATCATTAGTGGCACAAGTCGTCCTATACGTGAAATAAATAATTTCATTTCATTCGTTAAAGGAGCAGGGATTACATAATAATATGGAGATGAAAATCTAGAGTAGGTATTAACAATCTTTCACTGCTAGTATTATTGCAGTGGAGAGCACCACAGTACCAAATAAATGAATCACTGTCGCTACCGTAAAGGTGACAGTTTGTATAGTAATGAGATTACGCTAGTCTAGCTGTAAGACTTTTCGGGACATTTTCAGTCATTAAAAACTCTATCATGTGCTCGAAAATATTGGTATCCGGTCAAGCGATTTCAATTTCACTTTGTGAAACAGACAGCAGAATAAAAATAAATTCCTGCACTCGCTCGGATAATCCTCAGGCGAACGTATGAAGCTTAAAAAATCGACAACGGATTTATAGATTTCACCCCTCCAGCTAGCGAGCAAACAATTGATGAGTTATTATCACTCGGTCGCAGACTCACTTAGTTCACTCACTGAGTTGAACACAAAAGGAGAATGTTCAGCTGCTAATATTGCACGCGAGTTATGAATCATTCATAAGTTATACCTGTGGTTATACACATAACGTTATGCGTTGTGATTTCAAGCTATAAATACGCGCCGAACATCAAAAACATCAAAAACTTACCATAGGGTTTTTGAAAAACCTAAATCCATTCGCATGAAGTAGCAGATAATTTCTGGTTATGAATAATTCATAACGTCAGAGCGATGTGATTTGTAAATGCTGTGTTTTGTTCATCTCGCGCCTAAATGATTTCTCAATTTGGTCATCATTATTCGATCAGTAGATCTGCTTTGTATTATTATTTACTTTAGGCATGAAATTAGCGACGGCCGAGCGACGGTCGCCGTGGTGGTCCGAGAGCTGGAGACGAATTTCGGGAAGGTCCTCTAGGCAAGCTGAAATTGTGAAAAAATAATTGCTTGAGTTTTATTTCGTCCTAGCTGACGTCAAGTTACGTGAAAAGCTGTTATTTGAAATAATACTGCCCTAAGGGATGGTAGCCCCCTGATCCAGAACACTCTGACTATGTTCTTTTGCGTAAAAATCTGCTCTCATCTGCAATTTTAATTTTGGGGACGCGGACTTTGATAAATGGTTATTGCAACAGACTGAAAGTTCCACACCTTGTTACTTTTTACCGCATAGAGTGGCGAGGTGAGAATTGCGTGCATATGAGGTATTTTTTTGAAAGTAGATTCCGGTTTTACAAATTCTTTAAATGGAAATTAAAATGGAAAAAATCAATTTCTGCCATTTTAGTTTTTACGACCGATCTGTTAAACCGATTTTTTCGAATATTGGTAGGTACATAGCTTGCATACCGAAAATGGAACTTAGCTAATGGAAGTGCTATTCACCCAGAAATCAAACAGTTCCCACCATCATCACCCAAAAACCCAAGTCCATTAGGATGAATTCACGGCCAACATTAACTGCTATGACATGGTTAAACTCTTAAGGCCACTATAACATTTAAAAGTCTGTTTCAATAGGGTTGATCTATTTTTTCAACTTCTTTAACGGCTGATCACGTAATCTCATCTACGATGAAATATAATATATGATGAATAATGATGAAAATATCTACAAACTAGTCGGCTTTCAATGCTCCCATCACTTTTGGTCAAGTGGCAGATAAGATGACATAAAATAGGTACCCCACGTACAATAGACCTCCAACCGGAAGTTCAAGTGCGGAAACCTGCCCAGTAGGAAAAAAGAAAGAAGAACGTAGCAACTAGTAAATTTTACTATAAATTAAAGTAGGTATTCTCACAGCAAATACTGCAAATTTTAGTACAAATAAAACCATGATTCCATGCCAGTTTAATACAATATGTGTTCAGGAGTACTCCTGAACACATATTGTATTAAACTGGCATAGTAAGCATTTTGTGATTGCAGTCGCTTTGTGCACTGAATTAAATACATATGTTGATCCACTTAATTAATTCACATTTCCATACTATAATCCTCTGACTAGTTAACCTGCGACTGGCTGTAGAGTGTAGAATATTTTGAATTTAAATTTTCTACAGTATGATTACTATAAAATTTATAAATTTTCTATGTTATATTATATAGAGTAAACTTATACAAGTACTTTTGAATCGTCGAGTGAGTCTACCACTGATTCGGAATGGCATTCTTACCGAGAAGAACCAGCAAGAAACTCGGCTAACTCGGCGACTCGGTAAAGAAGACGGACGGTCGGAAGAAGATCATAAAGGGTTGTCTTTTAATCTTATCTATTCAGCATTCGTATCTTCAGTTTACTTAATACTGTTTTAAATCCTTCCAAAATTCGTCAATATTAAAAAAAAATTACAAGTTTGTAGTAGATGCCGTATAAAATAAGGTCTTCTCTATACTAAAAGTTGGAACCAGTGCATCAATCAACCACTGTTACAGTAGTGATTGGCTTTTATGGTATCCTTTTTGCTACAGTGGATTAGGGCCAACAGCCGAAGTATCCACTGTCGCAGCAACAACCATTTAGAGACGATTGCGATCGTTACACCATAGCAATCATTTTTACGTAATAAGGCCCCAGCGCAGCGAGCCCTCTCAAACTCGAACGCATTTAAAGTGGTGCGGTGACTTCGCGATAGAATTGCCGTACGTACGATCGCGACTATGACATTCTGCTCATACTGATTCCTGTTTTTGTTTTTTTTAGAATAAAGCCGACTTTTCGTGCATATCTATTTTGTGTCAGTATACGAGTACTTTTGCCTTAACACGAATATCCATATCCATTATCTCCCAGGTTTCTTAAGCACCTAAGTCATGTTATATAGATTTTTTATTTTTTGTTATTCATCAGTTCTTATAATATGACCACCGTGGATATATTCAAAAACATTGAAATATTAACAGTACCTAGATACTTCTTGTTGCAAAATTAAGTAGGTACTGATATCATTTGAATGTAAAATAATAGGGTCGGCTTAAACAGACGTTATACCCGTTAATCCAACGTCATGTAGCGCACAACTTAATAAAACTTTTGTATTACGACCCTAAGCTTAAATCTGGAATTATACTCGTAACAAGTAATCCGAACTCTAATTGGAGCAAAGATAAATTAATAAACTTTGAACTTCGAACGTTGAATTATAATTATGCTTCAACTCGATGTATCGATGCAAGGTCAAAGCAATTATAAAGTTTATGTTTCAGTGTTACTTTACTTACCTACCTCTACCTCATGTTTCAATATACATACTACAATTTGCAAGTGAGCGGGTAATTAAAATAAAGTTCCTGTTGTTAAAGTTTACCGGAGATAGTCTGGAATGTGCAGCGAAAACTTTTATAGTTTCACGTACATTTCAGGTTAGAGGATAGTTAAGTATTTTAGTTAATGAAATCTAACCAGATGCACTTTAGAACTGGAATGGAAATAATGTCCACCACCACCACCACTACAGCCCATTAATATCCCATTGCTGGACAAAGGCCTTCATTCTTATAGGAGAGAGGGAATTAGAGCTTAGACCCACCACGCTGCTCCAATGCGGGTTGGCGGGCTTTAACGACTTTTATCATGTTAGTGATAATAACCAGGACCGACGGCTTAACGTGTTCTCCGAGGCACGGGGGTGAAACACCGCCATTTTCCTAACTCCGGGCTAGTACTGAGAATTTCTAGTCAGAAAAACCTAACACTTAATTATGGCCCGATTCGGGACACGAACCCGGGATCTCGCTAGACCAACGAGGCAGTTAGAATTAATTTTTTTTTTAGACTATATTTAGATAAAAAAACGCAATAGCATAACGGCCAAGAAAGGGCAGATATCTAAAAGTTCGGCGGTAGGTACTAATCATTCTAACCCTTATAAGTTTCTACCCCACATCACACATGTTATACTAAATTAATGATTAATTAAAAGTTGTAACTCAACGATCCCTTTGTAATATCGTACGACATTTCCACTCCTTATTCTACCTCAACCTAGAACAAGGTGAAGCAGCTAAGATTACTCAGGCTTAAATAGAAGTTTAAGGTGACTATTATATGTACTCATATTATGCCTGAATGTAGGTATGTCATTTCAAAGTACTTATTATTTACAGAAGTGAAATGGAGGAAAAATACTTACGTCATTTTCTTCATCAGACAGCTGATGAATCAAGCAGGTTGTTGCACCAATTAAGTTAGTGCGATGGCACCATGATCATAATATGTTGGCAATGCGAGGTTGCAACGAAAGTGATTTTTGCTATGATACTCGTACATGATGTTTAACTCACCTACGGGTTTTTTATCCATTACAAGTACTTAAGCGCTTGACTGCGATCTCACCTGACGGTAAGTGATCATGCTGTCTAAGAAGGTAACGGGCTAACTTGATAGGCGCATGTCAGTTATATTAAACCCATACCCATAATCGGTTTCTATACACGGTATCGAAGCTTCCCTCCAGGCCAGACCAGGTAAAATTTCCAAATTGACTCTGCTAGGGATCGAACCCAGGATCACCGCAGGTTAAGACAACAGCGCTCAACACTGCGACAGGGAGTTCATCAAAAAGATTTGGGAAAAGAGAAAAATAAAGCAAAGGGGGTGTGGGAAAAGCTTTAATATCCTAATCATTTCCAATGGCTACACAAATAATAATTTCACACGAATATTCGTATTAATTTTGCTATTATATCCGACAAAGTGACTGGCTAAGTAATTAAAGTAAACTTCCTGTTGTGAAGTTTCCCCTGAGATAGTTGGTTACAATGCAAACTTGTGTCCGTATTTTCAAGTGTTTCTGATTCAGCTGGCTAATTTGAGAAGTTTTGTTTTTAACTATTAACTGCGAGTGCCAAACTTTCATCGTTAAGGTTTTGTAATACAAATTATGTTTTATTTCTTTTTCGTTTTTTTTTTGCTTGCCAGTTTTTCGAATATAAGTTGGATAACCGCCCAAGGTGGAACGATGATCTCAAGCGAGTAGCTGGGAGCCGCTGGAAGCAAGCGGCACAAGACCGTGTTCTTTGGAGATCCATGCAGGAGACTCTCGTCCAGCAATGAACGTTTGTAGGTTAGGACAACGACGACGACGATTGATATTATAATATTGAGTTCGGTAATTATGCGACCTAGTGACAGTAAAATAATATTACCCGCTAAAACACGCGTCCTATTTGACCCTGCTTCGTTTGGATAAATATCCTGAATATTTTATTATTCTAAATACAGTGTATCTCCATAAAGTGCACATATCAAAGTGGGACAAACGAAGTCTATATTAATTGTTGCAAAAATACATATTTTGCCGACGGTGGCAACTTTGATGAAAACTTAGTCAAATCTCGTTCCGATTTTCAATATGAATAATTTCAATCAGATATACCTAAGAGATCTATCAACGCATCCTAAACTGCTTTGCATAAATATAAAGCAAGGTTGTTTATATTGTGACAAGGTTTCTTTTATGACGTAGGCACTAACTACGAAATATTCTTAAAAATTCAACCCTATCACCTTTTTGGCAAAAATTTTACTCGAGCAAAGCCGGGGTGGGTCAGCATGTCATTGTATGAAGTCAAATATTGTCTCAGAATGCTTCGATCGCGCCAGAAACTAATTTTCAGTTAATTGCGTTAAACCGGATAGTTACAAGCTTAGCAGTAAGTTCGTAATAGCTAGTCACAAAAACTAATTAGCTTGCGAAAGTTTAAATTTTGACAGGTGGTGCAAAATACAAGCGGGAGCCGATGATATTATTATATAAATAAGACATGAAAGCTATCAATAAATAAATGACTAGAAATTACTATAATAAAACCTAGGTTTCTTTACATACAAAATCTAAATCTAAATTGAAGACTTAAAACTGTCAAAGTAGAGTACTATATCGTCTTCTCTAGCGCATCTTTTAGTCTTTTCTTATCTACTCATCATTGGGAACTGGGAACGCACACATTGGTGGACACCGTATAAGATGATATCTTCAGGTTGGCTCGATGTAATACCAAAACATCTCGATCACTTGCACACGATGGAACTAGCTTACTTTCCCCACACTACAATATTATGAGGTTATTATTGCAGGGGCGGATGTTTTTTTTTTTTTCAAAAGACGGTAACTCCAGAAATCTTCTTAAATGGTTCCCCAATTGCTACAGGAAAATGTTCATGGACGGTGGTAAGTAATCATTAAGAATTTTTTAAACCATTTATTTTTTCTTAAATTCGTTTACAGTTTGGGTTACATACTAACTTATATTCTACAAAACTGTACACATAGTTAGACTGCTGGAACAGAGTTTAGATGCATAGTATTATGCTCGCTATCAGGTAAAATCAGAGGGTGTGACAACGGCCAATCTTAGACACATCATAAGATGCCAATTTTACCATATTTGAACCCTTAAAAGATTGTCTAGCCACCAGAAATTTAAATTTCCATTTCCAGTCCAAAATAGTAAATGAACCGATCTTATTAGTTCACTAGCTGATGCCCGTGACTCCGTCCACGTGTTTTAAGTTTTTTGATTCCCTCGGGAACTCCTTATTTTTCCGGGATAAAAAGTAGCCTATGTCACTCTCCAGGTTCTCAACTATACCCATACCAAAAATCACGTCGATCCCATGCTCCGTTGCGACGTCATCGAGGGACAAACCAACAAACAAACACACTTTCGCATTTATAATATTAGTATGATTTATCGCAAAGCACCACTGGTCTTTAAAGCACCTGGTTGACAGTACCTAACTAACATTAATTTTATATACATTAAAACAACATTTTCACGGCTATCCCATGACTTGGAGCAACATAAGGTTTGCTCTTAAAACTTCGTAATCGGCTTCGGTAGTTGATAAATGTCGCTGTATTTCAATCTTTACTTGACAAATAACTTTAAAGTACATTTATGTAGTGTATTTGAAACTTATAATTACACGACTTCCCAAAAAAAGAGTGTAATATTGTGTTCAGGGTTCATGTATACAAAATATTGTATATTATGAGTTTCTTTATTCCACCATGACTTCTAAATGCCAGAACAGATTTAGATGTATAGAGTATGTATAGAGACCTTACATCCTCCCGAGTGATACCGGCTATAATTTTTTTTTTTTAAATATTATGGCAGGACACTCATGTTTTTTTTAATTTTTTAATTATGTTTACTAGTTTTATTTAATCGTCACATTTTAAATGCGAAAGTGTGTGTGTTTTTATCGATACAGATAGTACAATCTGCTTTTTGAACTGAAAACGCACAAACACCATGCGTTTGTAAAACACGCGTTGTCTGCGCGTATAAAATACGCCGTGTGCTCTTAATTTTTAAAATATTTGGCCGACAAAATATGTCCAGTTAAAATGTGAATCTGTATTTTCTACTGAAACATCCATCTACAATAATAATTAAGGGCCTACACCTCACGGACCTCAAATAGAATATTTCAGAGTCGCTACTAACTTTGAAATTTAAGGGAATCGTTAGTAGTTCGTCAACAAAGCTGTTGTAATATAATGTTCAGGTAATTTGGTGGCGTACCCTTCAAAAGGGTTCAAAAAGGGAATTTATTATAAAATTTATGTAGAGAACTGTTATGTAGATTGTAGAGAATCAACACTTTTGTACAACAAGATCCTATATATTTTTTCGTCGTTGTTGTAATCAAGGTGTCCACTGCTGGATATAGGTATCTGTAGACATTTCTACATGCCGCGGTTTTCCGCTGCCTAAATCCAGTGAATCCCTGTACTCGCTTGATGTCATCCATCCACCGAGCTACCTACGCAGTGTTTTTCGTTGTGTGGTCAAGATTCTAGTTCCTTGGGAATCCAACGTCTGTCTGATCTTCGAACTACGAGTACGTACTGCTCTCTCCATCGCCCGCTGACAGACTCCGAGCTTTCTTATAAAGCCCATTCTCAAGTTAACCTATCCATACTAATATTATAAATGCGAAAGTGTGTCTGTCTGTCTGGCTGTCTGTCTGCTACGCTTTCACGGCCCATCCTTTCAACCGATTTTGATGAAATTTGGTATATAGGTAGATTGTATCCTGGGGAAGGACATAGGCTACTTTTTATCCCGGAAAATTAAGGAGTTCCCGCGGGAATAAAAAAACTTGATCCACGCGGACGAAGTCGCGGGCATCATCTAGTATGTTTATATTTTCATATTTTTATGATACGTGTAAATGAAACTATGACTGCGATCTCATCTGGTATGAAATGTAAATGCATTACATATTTATCGTCTGTGCTGGTGAACTATTTAGCCACGACCGAAACTTCCTGCCAGACTACAGACTAGACATTATCAAATACTGCTTTCGGGAATCGAACTCCCAGGGTCTTATTTAACCACAGCACCAAGCATATTGCTAATTAACAATTCAATTTAATAAGTTTAGGACTCTATATCTGAAAATGAAACCCATTAGTTCACTGTTCATCCAACAAATACACTCTCCTCTATAGAGCTTCGTAACAAAAGCAAGGTCCCATTTCCTGCTTTATGAACTTGTGTATCCGTCAACCCTCTCCCAGCCACTTCACTACTCGGGCGGTATAAAGTACCCGCACGACATAAACCTTTTTGTTTCCATAACCATTCATCAATGTCCCCGTCCGAACCGGACGTTAAATTAAAAATACGAGCACTTTTCGGGCCAAAAGAAACAAAACGCGGTACAAATCACAGCGCTCCGCGTTATGAATTATTCATAACTCACGTGAGCAATAATAGCAGGTGAATATTTTCCTTTTGTATTCAACTCGGCGAGTGAACTGAGCTGAGCCTGCGACCGAGTGATAATAACTCATCAATTGTTTGTTTGCTTACTCAATAGGGTTGAGCTTTCAGAATTACTTTCGATTCTTTTTAAAAATCTTATAGAAGTGCACGTCTTTGCTTTAATTAGTTTTACTTCCTTGAAATATGATTTAGGTACTTATCTTTTAAAATTTCAATTATCATTTGTTAATTCTTTGGTTTGGTTACTGCAGAATATATTATGTATTGTTAAATAACGCATGTAGAGTATTTTCTATAAATTGGATTTAGGATGGATTTTCTGAAAATTGTTATAGAGAGAACATCAAAAGTCCTTAGTGTCCAGATATTTTTTCTATGTGATAGATGTCTTAAGGGTCAATATACTCAAAACATCTTTTTGTATTCCGACTTTTTATGATAGCAAAAATTAAAATTTCATTACCAAATAAATACCATGCGCTACTCAGTCAAATGAAGTATGCTGTATGAACTAATTAAAAAAGTGGTCAAAAAATCGTATAGTAACTGCAGAAAATTATCGGGAAATTCATGGAAATTTCAAAAAAGGTGTTATCGCGTTCTGACTATTGTGATTTAATTTGAGACATTATTTAAACAAAAGTTATTTCAAATTAATCGTAAAAGATCAAGGTACACTTTAAAAAACAACATTTTCAATACAACTTAAAGATTTTTTTTACAATCTGGTTCCAAACATCCATCATTTTTACAGCACAAACTTTTCATACTAAAATTTCATTATAGACTAAGAGATAACTGTACTTTTGGTAACTATCGCCAGGAAGGCTGATTCAGTATTTGGTGCGTGTAGGGCTCTCCTCTGGTGGAATTTGTGACGGTCTGATCGCAAGTGGCTGGGGACCTGACTACTTATCGCCGCTCAAAGACGAGTTATTGTTACCAAAAATGAACAATAACTAGGGAAGGCTGATTCTTGTATATTTAACTATTAAAGTATGTGCAGTACCTATGTAAACAGTATAAAAACTGACGCTATTCATCGGGGCGTTCACTAGATATCGCCTCTCAGAGACGTAATACGAGACGATAGACGAGGGCGAGAGCGAGAGCTAAGGCAAGGGTGAAGGCGAGGGCGAGGGGGAGGGCAAAGGCGAAGGCGAAGGCGAGGGCGAGCGTGAGGGCTAGGGCGAAGGTGAGGGCGAGGGCGAAGGCGAGGGCGAGCGCAAAGGCTAGGGCGTAGGCGAGAGCGAGGGAAAGGCGAGGGCGAAGGCAAGGCCGAGGGCGAGCACGAGGGCGAGCGCGAGGGCGAGGGCGAGCGCGAAGGCGAGGGCGAAGGCGAGGGCGAGGGCGAGGGCGAGTGTGAGGGCAAGGGTGAGGGCGAAGATGAGAGCGAAGGCGAGGGCGAAGGCGAGGGTGAGGGTGAGGTAATTTCATATCTATTCTCATCCTATTCCTCTTACTTAAAGTGAAATTTAAATGAAGTCTACGCACAAAATTTTAACAATTAATTTGGGAATTAAAGTGGGAATTTTTTTTACCTATTCTAGCTCGTTAAAGTTATCTAACTACGATTTGTATGAAATTGAACTAGCACCGTCTGTCATCTGTCATCGAGCGCTTGATAATTCCATACAAATAGTAGTTAACATTAAAGCAATCGAATAGGTAAACATTTTCCCACTGAGTATTCATACACGTGGGCACAATAAGCATTCCGTTTACTTTAAAACTAGTTATAATTAACATTTTGATAGGTAAGCTATAAACTCGTGTATATGTCAAACCTATCTCAACCACTTCATGACTCCAGTGGCATAAATGTAGGCAAACCATTTATCATTGATGTTCAGCCTCTATGTAAATTTCTTGGGTAACATCAGAGCATGCGAATTAAAATGGCACAAATAAAATATAATATGCAAATTTAGTCATAAAATTTAACATAAAAACATAAAACAAATTTTGTGATTTTTAAACTGCCTTTTATTGAGTTCCTATAAACTCTATTATTTACATTTTATGCCAAAGCATTTCTTATTTTGTCACTTTGTTGGTCTTTTTTCTGGGTCAAGCTGCGTATTGGCCAAACTGATGATATCTGGACTTTATTGAAATAATAAGGTTATCTTGTCAACTTGTTATCCAGGGAAAACAAACCAAAATGTTAAAAAAAATACTTAAGCCAGGACACGGATAAAAGCTTGCTCATTTATTTCTATAATAAAAGGTAAGTTATTACCTTTATCAGATTTTATTTAAGAAAATAATGCTAGCAGGTAGACTTTGCACATACGCGACTGCAACGCTGGCTGAGCTGCGTGCGACACGATCACGCAATTATACGCAAAAAATCCCGCATCGCCTCGGCCGAGAGCCCCTCAAAATGCTGACAATTAATTTATTTACTACTAGCTGATGCCCGCGACTTCGTCCGCATGGATTGAGGTTTTTTGGTTCCCGTGGGAACTCTTTAATTTTCCGGGATAAAAAGTAGCCTATGTGCTATTCCAGACTATAATCTATCTCTGTGCCAAATTTCATCCAGATCCGTTCAACTGTTAGAGCGTGATTGAGTAACAAACATCCATACATCCATACATCCATCCAAACTTTCGCATTTATAATATTTATTTGACTAGCAAATGCCCGCGACTTCGTCCGCGTGAAATAAGTTTTTTAAATTCCCACGGGAACTCCCTAGTTTTTCGGGTATACCCTATGATACTCACAAAAAATGTGGCTTTCTATTGGTAATAGAATGTTGAAAATCGGCCGAGTAGATTCAGAGATTACCCACTACAACCTCACAAACTCACACACTTTACCTCTTTATAATATTACTATAGAAAGTGTAGGTCTAGTCCCAATGTCGCAAGTAGCAATCTCGTTGTTAAAACTATCTTTCATTGAAAAGTTTACAAAAATTGACCTGAAATTGTACCTCCAAAATATATTAGTAGACAAAGAAAATATATTTTTGTATTAAAAAGTCTTGACATTTTGAAATACAAACACAGTTCAAATCAGAGCGTACCATGTTATGAATTATTCATAGCTGCTCACGCGAGCAATAATTGCAGGTGAATATTTTTTTATAATATTAAAATTTGGTGAGCAAAATGAGCTACCAACTTAGGATTTTTCAGCTTATTCAAGAATTTATTTAGTTATTTATCATGCTCGTAACTTCATCCGCGTGAATTTAGGATTTTTGGAATCCCCGTGGGAGCTCTTTGATTCATCGCAGTTAAAAGTAAATTATCAAGTTTATATCTAGTAAACTCTATATAACTCTGTACCAAACATCAAATACAGTTGAACGGATAGGCCGTGGCCGTGAGTGGTAGTACTCACTGTCAGATTTAAAATAATACTAGCTGATGCCCGCGACTTCGTCCGCGTGGATTGAGGTTTTTCGGTTCCCGCGGGAACTCTTTAATTTTCTGGGAAAAATAGTAGCCTATGTGCTATTACAGACTATAATCTATCTCTGTGCCAAATTTCATCCAGATCCGTTCAGCCGTTGGAGCGTGATTGAGTAACAAACATCCATACATCCATACATCCATACATCCATACATCCATACATCCATACATCCATACATCCATACATCCATACATCCATACATCCATACATCCATACATCCATACATCCATCCAAACTTTTGCATTTATAATATTAGTATAGATTAGTATAGATCATTACAATATACTTGCTGATACCTGCGGCTTTGACAACGGGGATTTAGGGTTCGATAAATCCCGTGGGAACTCTTTCATTTTTCGAATTAAAAAGTAGCCTTTAGGTTTAGAGACAAACAAGCACACTTTTGCATTTAACACGGGTAGTGATTACACATAATATAGGTATGTGTACGAAGCTCCATATCAAAGTCAGCAGGATTTGTAGTGTTGTTTTGTGTAACTCTGACACGTTGCTGCGTTATACTCGTAGCAAGATAGCGCATCCGCCGGCACCCAAAATTTATTGTTGTTTGCCCACTACTTCGTGTCAAATGGAAACGTTACCATTTAACAATTTTGATATCAGGATGAGGCATTATGGTATCGTTTTGCTTATCTCTTTGTATCAAGCCCTGCTATGAATATGAAAGAACTTCACTTGGACTCATTTCGTAGTTTAGTCCCGCCGCATGTTAACTGAAATTTCTGTCAGCAAAATTCTACCCCTCGCTGTTTACGAACATCACGGTGTGTCAATTACAAAATGTAAGAGTGCCTCCTGACGAGCGTGTGAATTTCTGATAATTTGCGGCCAGCTCAAATTAAATTAAATATGTAGTTATGCTAAAGTTTCTTTTGATTCCCACGGAAGCTCCTTAATTTTCCGGGATAAAAAGTAGCCTATCTCAGGTCCTCAACTATATCCATGCAAAAAATCACGTCGATCCGTTGCTCAGTTGCAGCGTGATTGAAGGGCAAACCAACAAACCATTAAACAAGCATACTTTTGCATTTATAATATTACTAGCTGATGCCCGCGACTTCGTCCGCGTGGATCGAGGTTTTTCGTTTCCCGCGGGAACTCCTTAATTTTCCGGGATAAAAAGTAGCCTATGTGTTATTCCAGACTATAATCTATCTCTGTGCCAAATTTCATCCAGATCCGTTCAGCCGTTGGGGCGTGATTGAGTAACAAACATACATCCATACATCCATCCAAACTTTCGCATTTATAATATTAGTATAGATTTGAAGTATGACAGCAGAAATATTTAATTTCTGGTTTATTATTTCATGCGTCCACAGAAGCGCCCTCCCAAAAAAGATCCTCCACCTTTATACATCATCCTTGACATCTGCAAAGCTTGTTGTAGGTCTTCAAATCCTTCAATATACTTACTTTGTTAATATTGGTACGCGGTCTCAACTCCAAAAAAGGTCCGCTCCAGCTGCTCAGTTCTGCATTAGACATGATCTGCCCACTGTCACACCAGCTTGGTTATCCAAACAAAGTAATAATATTGTCTTTAGTGCTCGCAGAAAATCTAAATCTAAACTTATAAGTCTACATAAATTCTTTCACCTACTTATTAGGAAGTATTTTTGTAGGTATTGTATTTTGGATTCAACGTTCTTTTCGTTGTATGGCCATAAATATTCAGCCTGTATTCAGGGGTATGTCACGCTTCACAAAGCCGCTTCCAAAAAGAGATAATAAACTCTACGTACCACATGGAATTTTTCCCATTTTAGGATGAGATGCCTATTTTTAGCTAACTTTTGTTAGGTAAAATATAGGCATCTCTTCTCTAAATACAAAACAAAATCGTGATTCACATTTACACGTGTAAGTGAATTTCAATGCAGTTTTCGTCATAATTTTACCTGATGATGATACCTGATGTATTCGTGCGTAGATAGATGCGAACATTTCTGTTTACCCAGGGGAGCCGCGTTTTTGGATATATTATTTAGTGTTTGTTGTGCATTTAATGTAGTCTGTCAGGACATGTCTGTCTCCGGGATGCAAAAAATCCCTGTGCTAAATTTTGCCAACATTGAATTAACATGCTATGAAAATGACATTTAAAAAACGGTTATCTAAATATGGTTAAGGAAAGTACCTATGTAGAACCTAACATACTTATAGATGGCAAGCCCTCTTGCGGAAACCCGGGGCGAGTCGGCTTGAGTATTATTTTAATGGCATCCATAGATATAAATTAAAAATGTGTGTCGCTTGATAAATGTTATTTAATTTCGTAGCTTTATATTCCTCTGCAAATGCCCCCAGCGTAAATTCCCGAGTGCACAGAATTTGTAGTCGCTGTTTTCAGTAACACTCACGCTCTTGTGTTATAGCGAGATAGCGTATCTGGCGGCACCCAAAATTTATGATTGTTTCCCCAATGTTTCAGGCTAAGTGGAAGCTTTACAAATTTTCATACATAATCCACCGGATTATGACGCGACTCCCAAGATTATGTGGGATTAAATACGTAATTTAATATGGTGGGTGGATTTTTTGGCTTCCAATGAAGTATGATACACGTAAGTGGAAGAAAACTAACACTACAGTTTATATTTAATACAAGCTAAAACCGATGTAGCTCGACGACGATTTGATACGCTGACGTTGCAATGGGAGGGGCACATAGGTGTTGGGGTTCCAACGACCTTGTATTTTTTTTTATCCTCTACAGGTTAGCCCTTGACTGCAATCTCATCTGATGGTAAGTGATGATGCAGTCTATCTGTTGAGCGCATTACTGAACTGTCTTGTGTGGAGCTGGAGCGTTTTATTATAGTCTGTGTTTACCGGCCCCCCTCAGGTGATTTCACCAATTTTGAGGATATAATGGAAGATGTGTTAAAACGATTGTGTGTGTCCACTAAGAAGATTATAGTATGCGGCGATTTTAATGTAAATATTTTATTAGAAAACGCTTTTACTGGTAGGTTGCTAAACTTATTTAAATGTTTTAACTTGAAACATGCATTTAGTGAACCTACTCGGATAACAGAAACTTCAGCCACTTGCTTAGACAATATTTTTTACAGTGGCGATATAATTTTGGAAAAAGCTGTTATAAACAAGCTAAGGTCGGATCATTGCGTGCAACAGATAACTGTTTTAAGTAGTGCCAATAATAGTAAACAAATCATCAAGTGCAGACCAATGACTAAACATAAATTGACGCGGTTTAAAGCTCAAATTTCCGCCAAACTTCCTGCACTCACCTATAAAAAGGGTCACCCAGACAGCATCTATACTAGTCTCTTCAAGACAATAGACAATGAATTTAATAAAGTATTCAATTTTAAGCAAATAGAAATAAGTGGCAAATTAAAGTTCAGTGATTGGGCTACTGTAGGTATTTACAAAAGTAGGGACAAGTTGTACGAGTTATACGATGAAAAACAATACAACCGGTCCCCCAGTTTTGTTGAACGCGTGAAAACCTACTCAAAGATTTTCAAAAATGTTTGTATTCATGCTAAGGCACTACATATTAAAGAGAGAATTGTGAAGTCGGATAACAAAATAAAAACCACTTGGAACATAGTAAATGACGAATCTGGTAAAACTAAATCTTGTGATGTCAACTACGAGATTGTTATTGATAATAATAAAATAACATCTGATAAAGAGGTTGCCAAAACTTTCGAAAAGTTTTTCCAGGATGTTCCTATTTTGTTGACCGACTCACTAAACTCCTCACCCACCGCCGCTCAGAGTATACTAGAAGACAATGTAAAAGAGTGCAATGTTTCATTTGAATTTAGACACATCACTGCTATAGATATTTTGAAAAACTTTAAGTTATTAAAATTAAAAAATACCGGTGACCTATGGGGTATGTCTGTGAAAGTCATATCTAACATAATAAGCGACATTGCCCCTTACTTAGCTGTAATTTTTAACGATTGTGTAGACTTAGGCACCTTCCCGAGTTTAATGAAACATGGTAAACTCATTCCTTTATTTAAATCAGGAAATAAAAACGACCTTAATAATTACAGACCTATTTCAATTTTACCAACTCTCAGTAAGGTTTTTGAAAAAATTATTTTAAGCCAACTAATAAATCATTTTAACACAAATAACTTACTGCATCCCGAGCAGTACGGCTTCACTAAAGGTCGTAATACAACCGATGCGGGCGCAAAACTTTTAAAACATATATACCATGCCTGGGAGCATTCACAGAATGCTATTGGTGTCTTCTGTGATCTGTCCAAGGCATTTGATTGTGTTGATCACAAAACTTTATTGTTGAAATTAAGCCACTATGGCATCAGAAATGTTGCACTCGATCTCATTGCTTCTTACCTAAACGATAGAACTCAGAGGGTATGCGTAAACCACGTGAAGTCAGAGGGCTCAACTGCATTAATGGGTGTCCCACAAGGCTCGATCTTGGGTCCGTTTCTATTTTTGGTGTATATAAATGATTTACCATACCATGCCAACAATGTCTGTGATATTGTATTGTTTGCTGACGACACATCACTTATTTTTAAAGTGGATAGAAGCAAGGACAATTTTGACGATGTAAACAATGCAATATCACACGTATCACACTGGTTTACTGTCAATAATTTGTTATTGAATGCTAAGAAAACCAAGTGCTTAGAGTTTGTTCTACCTAATGTAAAGAATATTGATAAAACTATAATGATAAATGGAGAAACACTAAAAATGGAGAACTCCACAGTTTTTTTGGGGGTGACCTTGGATAATAAGCTTCAATGGGGCGCTCATATAGAGACACTAGCGCGAAAACTTAGCTCGGCTGCTTTTGCTGTCAGGAAAATTAGACAGTTTACCGATATTGAAACGGCTAGGCTTGTCTACTTTGCTTACTTCCACAGTGTTATGTCGTACGGCATTTTATTGTGGGGCAGAGCAGCTGATATCCAATCAATTTTTGTATTGCAGAAAAGAGCCATCCGTTCTATTTATAAACTCGGATCACGCGTATCACTTCGTGAAAAATTTAAAGAGATTGGTGTTCTTACGGTGCCTTCACAATACATATACAATAATATAATCTTTGTTAGGCAGAACATTAATCTTTATAAGCAAATAAGTGATACTCACAATCGATGTACTAGAAACCGCCATAAGCTTGTAACAGCGTCATATCGCGTGCGCAAGGTGCAGAAATCCTTTGTGGGGTCGAGTATACGCTTTTATAACATGGTACCAAAAGAGTTTCTGGAGTTGCCATTACATAAATTTAAAGACTGTGTTAAACAGCATCTGTTAAGTCGAGGGTATTATAGTATAGATGATTTTCTCGATGACAAAGTTGCATGGAAGCAACCGGCTTCGCATCCAGCAACCCACAAGTTAGTGTAATACCTACTTGTAACGTAGCGTATGCATTTTATATTAAGTATGTAGTTATATTATACAAATTGTTACATTTTTCTGATTTTGAAAAGAGCAACTGCTGAGTTTCTTGCCGGTTCTTCTCAGTAGAATCAGCTTTCCGAACCGGTGGTAGATTCTTACGACTTATCATAAGTGACACTAGTGGTCCTACATGAAATAAATCATTTTCATTTTCATTTTCATTTAAGATGGTAGGGTGGTAACTAGCCACGGCCGTAGCCTCCCTCACACCGAGCCAAAAAAAAATTTAAAATTGAAAAAATGCATCGTCGGAAGTAGGTACCCCACTCTGGACGGCCGATCTGAAGGGGAATTGGTAACCGCTGCGTGCCAGTGCCAGTGTTCTATGTAGATTCTTGCACATCCACGCATCCACTGAAAAATGAGGCGTCCAGTAAGACGTAGTGGATAAAAGTTCCAAAATAAAATCGCCGCAAGGTTTTTACCTCATAATTAAGCTTTTTTGTCCCCTCATATTTTGTTATTCACTGCATTTACTTAAATCTTATTCATACCAAATTGTACAAAATTCTCTGATCCACCACAATCACAGAGTACCTACATAATTGCCACAATGTCTGAAAACATTGGCAACGTTTTTTGACAATTTATTTTCAGAGGCATAATAGCGTTGCAGACTGTATCTGACAGCACATACAATTATTAATTTTAGTGTACGCATTATTTCACGTTAAAATGTATTTAATTAGAAAAAGATGGTTACTTAAGTACATCGTTTATTTTTACAATTTCATTTATCATTATTTTTATTTATAACCATTGCGTTTTTTTTGTTACATTCTAAAATCATGAATTCAATACATAACTAGGCAAACAAACTTATGCATATTATGTACAATCAACCCTTTTGTTTCCTTGACATCACAAATACTGGAATTATTATAAGGCTTTTTTGAAAATCCAGTAAGTAGGTAGATTAACATTTAAGTACAATATTTTAATAATTTACCACCGTATTTTACTTGCACTGTGATCACATAAATTATTTGCTAGATGCTATGATCATAACAATTATATGGGTACTAGATGATGCCCGCCACCTTGTCCGCGTGGATCAAGTTTATTTAGCTCCAGGGGAAATTTTCCGGGATAAAAAGTAGCCTATATCTTTCACCGAGATTGAACCTACCTCTTTACCTACTTTAATTAAAATTGGTTGAAAAGAAAGGCCTTTAAAGCGTAGCATACAGACAGACCGACACACAGACAGAAACACTTTTGCATTTATAATATTAGTATGGATTATTAATTCTGAGCCTCGAGAACTTTTCCTCTAAAGTACTTAACGTTACCCCAGAGACCAATGACCAATGAAGACATCTGGCACCTCTAACTGATGCAATTTTTTTACAGAAATGAACACAGCCAAAATTTTTACCATAAGGATCATACTATCATACTAATATTATAAATGCGAAAGTGTGTTTGTTTGTTGGTTTATTGGTTTGTTGGTTTGTCTTTCAATCACGCCTCAACAAAGCAACGGATCAACGTGATTTTTGGGTATAGTTGAGGACCTGGAGAGTGACATAGGCTACTTTTTATCCCGGAAAATTTAGGAGTTCCTGTGGGAATTTAAAAAAACTTATTCCACGAGGACGAAGTCGCGGGTATCAGCTAGTCCCCTATAGTTCTATATGAAGGACTACTTCTTTAAATCCCTTTCACGTATTATTTTGATGTCTTGAAAATTATAGTAACCCAGTTCCAACAACTTGAACTTTGCCACCCAACGTTGGTTAGTCTAATTCGTCAGACTGCCGAATGGCAACGAATTTTTCCGTTGGAGATTTTCCGTGGTATTACCAAAGGCTTGTTACATTTTAATTATTTATAAACTAAGGAAATAATAAAAAATAATAAATAACATAAAAGTTTAAAATATTATTTTTTCTTTGGTTTGACAATATCTAGGCACGTAAATGGAATGTAAAGCAACGACACTTGACCTGTTTCTAGACTTAAGAATCTGGGCACTAAACAGGGGTTAACTCTTGTCGCGTCTAAAGGGGGTTAAAGGGCTTATAGCGATGTAAGCCTTTTCATTTTTTAGAGCTAAAAATATCTTTTTACAGTTTTATAACGGGTTTGTCTATTGAGGTGAGGAGGCAATGTAAAGCATTAAACTTAGTTATATGGTTAGCTCAGATTGAACACTGAGATTACCTTTAGGATGTTTAATATTTCAGAAATGATTGTTAAAGAGATGGTCTTCTAAAGGAGGTAAAATACACGCCCTTAGCGTTATGTCTGACAACCATTTTAAACAATCGATGACGTCACAAGTTAGTATTTTATCAAGTCAAGCTCTGATAGTAAATGACGTTTGATCCAAAATAATATTACAACATCCTTGCGTTTGATAAAGAGTTGCTCATTAGATTTGTTGAAATATATCCAACTACGTACGATGAATAAACGTTGAAAAACCGTTATCCAAACAAGAAATCCTCAAAGTTTCGTTAATAAATAAACATTTTTTTAGGAATTGACTGATAATAATTAATTTATTCAGCCAGTAAGACAGTAATATAATTGCAGTATACATTTTGATTGCCGTTGTCTTACTGTCAAACTTGAGTGTTAAAACTTACGAACTCAAATAAGAAACTCACGGCAACTGGAAACTACGGTCGAATTGAAAATCACCTCTAGGGGGCTTAAAGCCTTATTTTAATATTGTTGACGCTTGTGTTTTAGAATTATAGTCCTTATTTTAGTGACGTCAAGGTTCGTGACATTATGTAATACCCACCCCCCCTGTTGATGATTTTCAAAATAATTTCAAAAATGAAGCCGGCTGAGTAAAAGCTTAAAATTTAAGAGGTCCGTTTTACAGTTAAATTAAATTCAACAGGAATTAAATTTGTATTTACTATTAACAGGAATTACTTTTATTTAATTCTTAATACGATCGGTAATAATAACTTATTTACATTCGAATAATTACAATTGTTATTTACAGTAAATTAATATAATAATCAGTCTATATTAACAATATTTAATTATAAAGCTAATTAATAGCACTGCTAAATCAAGCTCATTTATCTAATTGCTGAACAATATAACAACAAAATGTAATTTTCAAATGACAAAATATCTGATTCTGGCCCTTGTTCGGTTTTACAGAAATTTCTCAACTAAAAGTAGTTTCCAATATCGTATGAAAGCAAGTTACACTACGCAAGGTCAATTATATTAGGTTTATATACTGTGCACAGCTGAATTTGATTTTAATTTAGTAAATACAGATTATTCAATAATAATTTAACCTATTCTAGTAGTAGTCTCATAATCCTGTAAAATTTTAGTGAAACAGCCACGTTCTGTAATTGGAATGATTAAAATAGTAATGAAATATTATAGCCATAGAAAATAATATTTTGATTGACAATTAGTATCCTAAGGTAACATAAATAAAAGTATTTTTAGTCGTAAAATGAAACTAATCGTTCCTGATAGGTATGAAAAGCTGGCATCTGGTGATTATCGCCTATTACTGCACTCATAACACATACTATGTGTGCTTTATATTACGCTAAATACGTTTTAACATTTTATTTTTTAGAAATACTATTAAATATTTGTACAAATTAACATTAGTTTAACGTTAATTTCAATTAAATTAAAACGACATAAACTTTAACTGGAAAAAGTATTGTCCTTAATTTTACTAAAACAACTTTTATAAAACCCTGACTTACTACACCTTATAATACGTCACAGATTATAATAATTCTTTATTCTACTCTAAAACTACTAGCAAGACAGCTATCTTATCGATGTTTCTGTGTAGCTTTCTAATAAGAATTGCAAGACAAATTGTAAGAGAAGGACTAGTATGGTTGGTATACAGGTCTCCGTTGCACCACCTGAAACAAACTGACAGTTTATATTATGACATAACAAAGTTAGTATACAAAGCAAGTGCCCACAGAGTAACAAATGAGTAGTCTATACTAATATTATAAAGAGACGTTTATTTGTGACGTTGCAGGGGTTTTGAAAATTCTGGTACCAATAGAAGGCCACATTATTTGTGAGTGTCATAGGCTATATATTAACCCGAAAAATTAGGGAGTTCCCGTGGGAATTTAAAAACTTATTTCGCGCGGGCGAAGTCGCGGGCATTTGCTAGTTACTCATAATACTACGACGTACCCCAGAACTTGCTTGCTCTTTGAAATTATACATAGCATTGTAGAGACCCACATTAAGGGAATACATAAACTTCAGTCTTTTTATCTACAAAATAATATGTGAGTCTAGAATTAGGTTTTAAATGCTCGTAACATTTCACGCGAAATTTTTCTCCGTAACCGATATCTCTTGACCTCTTTATGAAATATGGCTCTATAATGTTTCGAGGTCAAGCAATTTTCACGCTACTTGACTTTTAAAAGAAAAGTGCTTGTATTTCGACCCAAGTACGTAACTGCCTGAACTATTGTGAAAATTACTAGTATTTTATTGGAACGTTGGTAAATCACGATATAACTAACAGCCCGAGCACTTTTTAGTGTGACACATTTATCTAGCGGCTTTTTCAGCTTATTCAACACTTTTCGAATAAAAATCAAGCGAGAAAGCGTTGCCACACTAATTGTTCTTGGGACGCTATGCTTTACAAAACGCATTAATCTAGAGCAGGAAGTATAAGGATCAAGAAATACAGGGTTGAAAAAGACATTCATTCAAGTTTCAGAGTTGACGAGCTATATATTCTTTGTCCATAAGCTTCCTGCGCTCAATTGGTATCAAACTCGTTTGGATTAATTAAGATGAATAATTTGCTCTTCAAGTTTGAACTTTCAAAATTTAAGGCTCGAGAAGCCTGACCCGTGTACAGATTTCATCTAAACTAATATTATAAAGAGGAAAGATTTGCTTGTTTGTTTGTTTGTAATGGAAAAACTCAAAAACTACTCAACCGATTTTAAAAATTCTTTCACATATAGAAAGCTACATTATCAGCGACTAACATAGGCTATATTTTATTTTCAAAAAATTAGAGATCCTTACGAAAATTGCAATTATGTGAACTAAGTTGGAAAAAATCCTCTCTACGTGGCGTGCGCTGCGTAAATAGTTAAAGTTACACGAAAACAATGTATTGGTGGAATTGTTCTTTCAAAAAGTTCTAAAAAAAATTCCGCGATAGCATACATCTATCTGGTTGACTCACAATAACCATTTTTATAGCTATATTGGGATTAGACTAATAGGATTATCAGTGCTACCCGTGCGAAGCCGGGGCGGATCGCTAGTATTATATATTTTCATTTCAGCATATATTTTCTTGTTTCTTAATCTTCCTGCTCATGATTGGTATCAAATTAGTTCGATTATCAGATGGGTGGAGATATGACCTAAAAATGGAAACTTTAAAGCTCGGCAAGCCTGACCCTTGAACGGATTTCTTTAGGCAAGTCTATATTTTCTTGTTCCTTAAAATCCCTGGTTTTGGCATGAATTTCGTTTGATTATCAGATGGGTGTAAAAACAAACCGTTATTGTAACCTAAATTATGGTAGCCCTGAACTCATCTCATTAGGCAGCTTATTCGAGGCATGTTGTTTCATGTACTCTGATGATTCCTAAAACACCTTTCGTCTAGTTATGAAATTGGTGTCGGTCGTTCTTAACTCGTTATCTCGTACTCTAAGTTTTCCTTACAGTTTAATAGAGGTAAACAAATAACAGAAACATTCTTCGGCGCTTTAGACGTTCTCAATATAGGATTCTCTCCCGTATAACGATTTACTTGTAAGTTCGCGGTAACAACGTCCTATCCGCCATGCAAAGCGCGCCTCTTACGCGTTTCAGCTTCTCGAAGCCTCTTGTTTACCTTTTTTCAAGAGGAAAATCAGACTAAAAGTGTGGATGTAGTGGATTTACCCGTGAAACTCCTGCCTAGTGCAGAGGCTGGGTTGGCGCTTCGCTCCCGCAAAACTATTGTGTGACTCGTTGCTTTCCATACGTCGAAAATAGACGCTTCGCATCTGTAACAAAGTAGTAAATGTAGTTTATCTTTTAAAAGGGTTTATGGATAAAACATATGGATGGACCATTAGAAAATAATAATTTGAATACTTGTGTATGTGTGCATGTGTGTGTATCACAAATAAAATAAAATCGTCTGTTACCGATGCACGAAAATACTTAATTTATATTGTTGCAAGGAAATATTGGTCTCGCAGCGGAGACCAATTCTAATTATTCTATGGTCTTACAAAACAAATATTTAAGAAATTACAAGGAAAATTATCATCATTATGTTGCTCAGGGAGAAGCTGCTGTACTTTTTATTAGTACCTAGGTACCATAAATAATTAATATGCAAAAATATACGTGAAGTTCAAAATTGTTCTTCCATTATTTTATAGGTAGCTAAGTATCATAATAATCATACTTTGTGCTTTTTTGGCGTACAATCTTTTCTTCCAAAATAATTTCGAGAATAGAAGTTTTGGGCATAGGCTTTGCTTAAGTACTTCAAAACTACGTTAAACATATTTCCAAATCAAAGTAGTCCTAAGGGTTATGTGAAAGGACATAAAGTAATAAAATATACGTGACATTATTTTTTATAGCTCCCCGGTAACATGTAACTTGAGCTGAATCTCAA
This sequence comes from Erebia ligea, assembly GCA_917051295.2. Classification (NCBI taxonomy): domain Eukaryota; kingdom Metazoa; phylum Arthropoda; class Insecta; order Lepidoptera; family Nymphalidae; genus Erebia; species Erebia ligea. The sequence continues at coordinate 16,290,106 of OU785221.1, read as the reverse complement.
TGCTTTCAGAAAATACAGGTAAAGTATAGGCTTAGCGGTACTCCAAAAAGGTTCTAGTTCAAAAGAAAAAATACTGGGACAACTTCAAGAATAAAATAAGAACCTCTTGTACTATGTAGACGATATGTTTTGTTATTTTTTGGAAGGTTTTGAAATATTATAGCATTTATATTATTTCATACTTAATGAGTTACTTTATGAGAAACATTAACAAAAGCTCTCTGTCGCGAATCGTGATGTTTGCAAACGATCGCTAACCCGTTGTCCGAGGTGACAATAGATGCGACGCGACGCGGTACGACGCCATAGAAATGGACAAACTTGTCTACGCGACAACGTCGGCCTCGTGAAGGGTCAGTTACAGTTTGATACTGTTGTGTCGCGTCATATCGAGTCGCGGTGTCGCGTTTGTCGCTCACGTAGTACAAACAACGGGTGACTCGTGTTCACGCACACGTTCAAGCGACTGGGCTCCAAACAATGTTCGCGAATAAATGTGCTGCACACGATTGTCGTGGAATCGTATCGAAACACCTATTCGACTCCGTTTTCTATTATTCAAGTAAAGATCAGTAAAAACGTTAGAGATTACTATCAGTTATATTATATCATGTATCAGTATGTATGTATGTATGTATCAGTTGTATGTGGGAGATGGCGGTTGTCTCTAACACTTTTGTTTGTGTTAAGTCGTCTGACTTCAGAACTTGATTCTAATATTATCATGAGTGTTAAATAATAAGTTAGGAGTTACCTTATCATAAGGGTAGGTACAGGAGAGAGGACGGCCGCCTCTAACTCTAACGTCGATAAACTAGAGGCGTACCCGTTGCTAAAGTTTAGAACGTGGTTAGCAGTGAAACTTGGTACCTGTAACAAAGACAATGTGAACTTACTCAATTTAATTAGGTAGCTTATGCTGTGCATTATTTCATACCGAACTTGCCGTTGATGTTAAATTATTTAAAGGATTTTAGTGGTTTTCTGAGTCAATATATTATTCCCTCTTAAGACTATTACTTGTTTCTCTGAGTAATTAATAAAGTTTAAGGAAAACCTACTTAAAAAAAAGTCTAAAGAATAAGTTTTTATCCTAATTTTGTAACAATTAAACTGCAGTTTATCAGTAAAATTTTTGCTTTCGTTTAAACAAGCATGAATAGTTTTACCGATTTAGGGCAAAATAATTGAGTATTTGACAACTAAGTAGTCAAATCAGCAACTTTTTTTTCAAACGTCAAAACGCGTGCATGGAATTGTGACGTCATCAAAGTTCGACGCGCTTTTTAATTTTAATCGATAGTTTAGAATGGTTATTCAACACAAAACTAGCAGGGGACGTGGATATTACGACTTTTGGGAGATCCTTTATTTAATAATCACTAAAAAATAATTTATTTCACTAGTAGTCAAATACCTAATTCGCGAGCTGAAGTTGTCCATTGCAGAACCTGGCCGCGTAGCTTAAAGAACTATTTATGTGCAACGTGCACCTTATTTCTAACTGGTTGAACAGATAGGCCGTAGCAGAGAGACAGACAGACGTAGATACAGACAGACGTAAAGACAGACAGACGTAGAGACAGACAGACGTAGAGACAAACAGACAAAGAAATACAATTTCGCAGTTATAACATAAAGATTGTTTGTTGTGCCTATGCGGTCTAGGATAAACTTACCGACTTAGGAAATAGATCAAAAGGAAACTTACCATTTGTTCGTTGACGTACCAGGTGATATTAGCAGCTGGCAGAGAGGGCGGCGACGTGCAGTTAGCTCTGATGTGGTCTCCGCCGATGTACGACATCCGATCCGATGTGACATTTGGACTCAGCAACGGAGGCTCTGTAGAAAAAGTCATGACTTAACATCTCTTCACATCACATCATTCACATGTCATCTTAACAAGTCAATCTTGCATACATTTAAGATCTTATGAAAAACTGATTAAGTGGCTGGAGTGATCCGGAGGGGAGTCGCCCCAGAGGTCTCACGCACAGCGGACGCCTTATGGCAAGTGCGTAAAACCCCAGAGGAAGAAGAGAAGAGAAAGAATGCTGTAGATTTTATCTTGGCGGAAACCCATATAATTATTCTAAGAAAACGTTACTTTTATGTGAACACTAGAAAGAGGTCAATGTAATCAGGAACCCGACCGACACAGAGTGGGATTTCTTTCAAATCAACGCTTATGCAAGGGTAAAGGTAGGTAATTGAAAAAAACTTATGAAAATACCAACTAGTAGAGTATCAACTATACTCACTAAAAACCGAGCTTTACGCGTAGAAAAATCTAATATATTAAATTACCGATGCATTAAAAGCTTTGCTTGTGTGTTTTTACCAAATTAGTTTATTGCTATTAAAAAAGTATACTTAAATGAGTCTTTTATGAAAAAAAACGTATACTACGAGTATAATCAAACTCCATCGAAACGAGCAAAAAATTCATGTGAATATTATTTCAATACACAAATATTTAAGTGCTTTGAAGCATTCAGTTTTATTGAAAACGAACGAGAATAAATGACTATTCTATAACTTCATAAATTCATCATTTTGATATAATTGTTTGCGCATAATTCATTTTATTTAATTTTGATTGTATGGAATGTTGGTTAGAATTTGCTGATTAGCTGGTTTGAATGATTTATTGATCTGCTTATGTAAACAAATGTATTATTACATGTTGTAATTGATATTTAAAACAGCAACTTTAACCACAGAATATAAATCCATACCAATATTATAAATGCGAAAGTGTGTCTGCCTGTCTGTCTGCTACGCTTACACAGCTCATCTGTTCAACCGATTTTGATGAAATTTGGTACAGGGGTAGTTTGTATCCCGGGGAAGGACATAGGCTTTTCCCGGCATATTCAAGAGTTCCCGCGGGAATCAAAAACCTTAATCCACCCGGACGACGGCGCGGGACTCATCTAGTTAAGACTATAAATAAATATAATAAAAATTTTGAAACCTCAGGCCCTGATGGGGCAGCCCATTACTGCCCAACTAAGTTGTGGAGACATAAATAACTGTTTATTGAGAAATCATATTGTACGTTGCTTTAAAAATTAGGGGCTTGAACTTATTCATTTCTTTTTTATTTATATTTAAAAAAAAAAGGTAACCAAACAATGTATTCCTTTTTATGCAAAAAATCAATGTTTTTACAAATCGTTACCTTTCCCAGAATTCACACAAACTTTTTGAGCTCTTGCATGATCCTGTTTTTGTTTTAGTTGAACCGATATTTTATTTTCCCATGTTATAAATATAGGTTCACTCTATTCATCGGCCTAGAGCCCACACCCGAAATTTCCTTTTCGGAGAATCCTTTATTAGGGTTGCTGAAATATTGCATATTCACAACACAGCTGGCATTTTGTCGAGCCGTGTGCAAAAACAAACGGTTCGATTTCAATCCGTCGGAACAGAATCCAAAGGGCTTTGAACGAGGGGCTTTTTACAACTTCACAATAATTGTAAAACCTACCCAATTATTGGGTATTTGACAACTATTAAAATAAATTATTTTTTAGTGGTTATTAAATAGAGGATCTCCCAAAAGTCATAATATCCATGTCCCCTGTAAAGTAAAAAAGTGCATCGAACTTTGATGAAGTCACTATGCAATATTTCATACAAAATCCCATACTAAGCACGTGTTTTGATGTTTGAAAGAAAGTTGCTGATTTGACTAGTTTTCAAATACCCAATTACTAAAATGGCTAAGCAACCGGTTCTTATAATATCATAATATTGAACTATTTATTTCTTGACTAGTAGGCCCGGCATACTTTGCCCTGCCCTGAACCTCGAACCCGATTGCAGCGCCCCCTACCGGGTCCAATTGTGAATATAAACCATCCCGGGGTCCAAACAAACACAACAAAAAAAGAATTAGCTAAATAATTGGTCCAGCCGTTCACGCGTGATGCCGTGACCAAGGGAAACAGGGATTCATAATAATTATATTATGTACTTATAGATAATTTTAAGCCTGGAACACCTAGGTACCAAGGCTGGCAGCTCACCAAGTAATAATTGGTCACTTATATAATATTTAGGTACTATTAAAAGAAGCCTGTCTGTAATGTCTTAACTCTTCGGGATACAACCTATCTCTGTAACAAATTTCATAAAAATTGCTTAAAATAGGTTAAAAAGATGGGTTGTGAAAGCATAGCAAACAGACAGACAGACAGACTTTCGTATTTATAATAATACTAGCTGATGCTTGCGACTTCGTCCGCGTGAATTGAGGTTTTTTGGTTCCTGCGGGAACTCTTTAATTTTCCGGGATAAAAAGTAGCCTATGTGTTATTCCAGACTATAATAATATTTATCTCTGTGCCAAATTTCATGCAGATCCGTTCAGCCGTCGGGGCGTGATTGAGTAACAAACATCCATCCATCCATCCATCCAAACTTTCGCATTTATAATATTAGTATAGATTAGTATGGATGAAACTGCGTCGATACGCGTCGCGGCGCGGTGGCGCGGCGTGCCAAAGTGCGCCAAGTACGCACGCCACGCATACAGAACAAATGCGACTCGATTCAATTCGACGCTCAAATCATTTGAATCCACTTTTACCCAGCGTGGTGGACTATGGCCAACTCCTTTTCATTCTGGGAAGAGACTCTTACTCAGAAGTGAGCCGGCAATCTTGATGGTGAACAAGAAAGTGCGCTTATAGCTTTATCCCACCCCACATTATAGAGTAGGTACATACCTACTCTATAATGTGGGGTGGGATGCTCTCAAAAACTTTTGTTCATATTCCCGGTTTATTTTCTGGATTATCATCATGCAGGCTCTCGCTGCAAACTTTAACTTTTCAGCTTTAACGACATCATTACAGTTTTTTGCAAGTCATTTACGTTTTATTACAATATGAAGTACTTAGTAGAACGCGGTAGAACTTTCAAATCTCACATTTTGTTTAAACTTACAGCAATTTCAGAATTAATGATAAAAGCAAAAAATATTATCGTTAATTCAATGAAGCTCCTTGTTATTTCTGCTAATTAATTATTTTTCTTGAATAAGGCCCCTAATTTATTCAACTTTGAACTTTCTGTAATGGCTACTGAATCGTCGATTTTTTAATATTTTATAATTCAAGTACGAGTTTTATATTTTAAACACACAGTTTACACTTAACAATTCGATAAAAAAACAAAATATCAAATATATCTCTTATAATATATATCTTGGCTATATCAAAAATATTCAAATTCCTATACTACGATTTGGCGTTGAGTAAAAGTTGCCTTCTGTGGAATATTATGAAAACCAACAAAATAGGTAAACAAACCAACAAAGAAACCCTACGAAAATTGAGGGTACACAAAAATTTTAGTAGTTATTATTCCGTGCATTGTTAAGGGGCGCGCCGAGGCGGAAAATATTCATAATTTAGTAAAACAAACTGGATCAACCACAGTCCCTAAACGCAAACTTTGCTCGCGTGCTTACGAATTGGAAATGGGTTCAAGGCCGTTCACACCGACGTTTCCCCCGTAGAATAAATACCTCAGAATTTATTCTATAAAAGGAAACTGTTAGGGTTAAAAGCTTTATATCGTTTCATTCTGATTGCTTTTGGTGAGTTGGGCCTCTTTGTTTAGGTGTTGATAGTGAGGTGGCCAATATGATACCTAACACATACCTATACAAAATTTTTTATTGTTTAAAAGAGAAATCTCAACGCGAGACAGGCACCATACTTAAATAGGAATTTAAAGTGAAAAGAGGTCGTAAATTATTATGGAAAGATTTAGCGAAAACTAAGGGTCATTGAAATGCGATACTGTGTTATTTATTACTCAAAAATTCAACAGGGCTTATGCGCTTAAATAGGAATGTTTTACACACGGTCATAAAACACCAAAAACTCAATTTGGCTAGACATTTTAAAACTAAAGAAGGCAATAAATTCTAGCTAGCTACAGTGTATAAGTGAATGCGGCGTCGACGTATATCGAAACCAGATGTTGACAGATTCCTAACTATAAAAAAGGGGTCAATGTTGTAGAAAATTTTAGACAAAAATTCCAGAGAAAGAGGCGGGGTCCGGGCGACTTCGCAATCATTGGTTAATACAAATGCATGAAAATTATGTGTCCAATAGTAGAACGGAATTCTGTGTGTAGTTTTTTTTGCAGTTGCACTCGCTGGGGGAAAAGTTGGCGGGCAAATAGGTGTGAAGGAGGCGAGTCTGGGGAGTCAAGCTAGAGCGGAAGTCTGGACAGTCCAATCCAGAGCACAAGTCATAGAACAAGTTCTTAACTCCGCGAATATTATATCTTATCGAGTATAGAGTCTAGAGTAAAATTGGGTCTTAAAAGGTTGTTGCAAAGTAAATAAGTGTTATTGTATTTGTATTAATTCGGTATAACGTTGCATAGATTCGGAGCAAATTTATAGCTAAGTTCTTTCGGGGAATAGGCTATTATAAGTGATTTAGTGAAAGGAGCTGGTTGCTGAAATATTGGTAAAGTACACCATTCGAATTATAAGGTACTGTAAGCAAGGTTCATAGAGATTTTAGCAGGTCGAGTTTAATTGCTAAAGACATCCAATTGTCGGACGTCTGAGAAAAATGGGTCCCGACGCTAACCTAGATTTTATGTATGAGTTGATGATGAAAAATGGGGATAGAAGCTGGTCCACAATTGATATTGTTACATTGATAATGCAAATAGTGACCATTATCTTTCTGCTTATAATGTTGTACAAAAGAGATTGGGTAAGAGGCGTGTTACGTTCATTAATTGAGTACTGTTGTATTGGAGATACGCCCTCAACAAACATTGAGCTGGGTATGATTTATTAAACTAAAACGACATGATTATCTATGCTGTGAACCTTGATAACATACCTAAAAGTATATTCTTTGTCTAGAGTTATAAAACCTGTGTCTTAAATCTCTTCTTTACTACAAATCATGAATTATAATTGTGTGCTTGTGTGTATTTTTCTATAAAATAAGGTGTATTTAGTCTTAAGGGCTTGTAAGAGTTTTTATCTTGGAAGTCTCTTTTCTCTTACAATTAGAAAGCCTAGGAACGAGATTTTCCCACCGAATTGATACGATTGCCTCAACAATCGAATTCGGTGTAAATAAATCAAAACCAGAGTCTTTTCTTAATAACGCTCATTGTGGAGCGATGCAAATAAAACTCAGAAAATAAAAGTAAATTATATTCACAATCTCTCTTTTATTATTACAGTTAAGTAACCTTACGGATTTATTATTGGAAGTTTACTAATGGTCTGAGAAACTAATTGTCTTTCTGTCTTATAATAATGAACATTAAATGTTTGTGTTAGAGATCACTTGAATATTCCAGTAATAAATTTCATCCACATATTTAGTTACAGTCACGATTTCTATCCTAGAAGTATTGAATTTAGGTAGAATTTACAGGTATCTCAGAAACTATATCTACATGAACAATCATCTTAATTAATCCCTAGCAATAGATCTTGCTATTAGCAACATTCATTCTCTACTTTTATACAATAGAGCTAGTACCGGATTAATAGAAACTTGTCTAAGGATAATACAAACCTAGTGCAGTCTATGGAACTTTCAACTTAACTGAGTTGGGGATAAGAGCTAAGTTGGTCTGATCTGTATATCTAAGTTACTAGCGAGCATTCGGCCAATAGGCCTTTTCCTAGAGTAATTATAAAGCATTGGAGCGAGACGACGGTAGCAGCTACGAGAGCGAGAGAGATAGCGGGGCAAGCGGAGCTCACTCGAACAAAGGGTAGGTTATACTACTATTTCACCGTAATAATCCAGGGACGTACTGTAAGCACGTGGCAATATTTGGTTGATTGGGAATTAAAATCAGTCTAATTTGACTTGATTTGTTTGAGGGACGCTATAGTCCAAAACGTACCTCACATGGCTGCATGGTGACAAGCCGGCGGCAATGCTCCGACACCCAAACACAACCTCCTCTCAGCAGACCGGCTCGAACATGGATTGGCCAATCCATAAACCAAACTATTTGATATGATAAATAACTCAAAGTCCATGGACCAGGGGCGGGTTATAATACCCATTAAATGAGAGTACCAGCCGATTAATCGGATTTAAGAATAGATACGCTTCGTAGCGAAATAAAGAGTTCGGTCTGCAGCCCCGAATAACAGTGATTAATGGCCTGTTAAGGCGTAGGGAAGTATCCCCCGTGTCCGGGAGCATTGGTCGGTTAAGATGCCTTTATAAAGGAAATACATGTAAATCAGCAACCACTCAATCCGGCCCTGACTTGCTAAACTCGACATTAATGTTACTTTGTTGTGATTTCAATATCTTAAAAGGGTAAACTTCGCGTTAAGGTACTGATTAGATTACCATGGCTCAGGTAGATTGTTTGGTTTGCCTTACGTGTTCACCCAGCGTAATGTGCCAAAGTACCAGTTGCTGGTAATTAACGAACAATAAATACAACAACCGAATACCGAAATTGCCACTAGTTTGCACAGTGTTATCTTTCCATTTTATTTAGGTTATAGATTTTCTCACATAATAGTCACCATATTTAATTAGACGAGACGATCACGCCGGTACCATCACAGAATTTTGGTGCCGTGACCAGGATACATGTTTAAACAAGATACATGTTGAGCAGGATGTATGTTAAATAGGATATATGTTTACTAGGGTATATGTTTATCAGGATTGATTCGTCAGGAGATCAGTTCTTTAGATCCTTTGTCGCGACTGTGATCGAGTTAGTTCACGGAGGTTGAAATATAGGATCAGTGATTATGTCCTGTGTCACGAGTCTGTGACCGCGTAGGTCACAGAATTTTGTTGCCGAGAGACCAGAGGTCTATGTATGTATTCGAAATGACGATATGACTAGATCTATATAAAAAAAAAAAAAAAAAAAAAAAAAAAAAACACAACGTAGGAATCGTGACTTGTATGTGGGGTAATAATAAAAAAAAAAAAAAAGAGAGAATATATATATATATATATATACATAGAATAAACAAAGAAAGGTTTAAGACACACTGTGCATGTTATTATATAAGAGTATGTTGTATTTTTTATATAGGAATAGCTGTGATGAGCAGTATAATTTTATAAATGTACAACTTACAGGGATCGTCGGGAGATTGATTGCAGTGATCGAGATACTAATTCTGTCTTATATTTTAGACTTATTCCCTTGAACTTAAAAAAAACATTCATAAAATCTGTGTATATCCCTAGGTTTCTGAAACATCTGGTGTCGATATTACGTTGACTATACGTTATTACAATAATAATCTGTCTGTCGGGGTTTAAAAGGGGCGCACAAGCAGAGCGAGTAATTTAGAAATTAGCGGAATTAGAACGGAAAATAGTGAATAGGCGAGCTTTAAGTCGAACTGGTAACGATGCCAGCAGGTAGGAAGGGTCGTAGTGCGAAGCAGGTAGTTGAGGACCGATCGGAGGCGAGCGTTGTAGGCACGAGCAAGCAAACAGAGACCGTAGAGAAAGCAACTTTAGAGTTGATTTTACAAAAGATCAATGATTTCGAGAAGAAATTGCAAAATTGGGGTTCGAGTCCCAATACTACATTGAACGAAAGGGCAAGTGTTACGTCACACGATACAGTTAGCGTAGTACGTAGTGAAGGCGAAGAAAGTGAAAGACAGGGAACTAGCGTAGAGTCTACGAGTTCTAGTGCGGCACTCTCCGAGACTCGGAACTTGTATGTGGTGCAGCCATCGGTTAGCAAACCGAATTTCGATGGAAAACCATTCACCAACCCTATTGCATTTTTAAAACGGTTAAAGAAGTATATAAGAGCTGTAAATGGAATGGACCGCGAGATTGATATAGCGCTAGGTTGTATATCGGGGCACGCGCGAAAGGTTATGGAGTTGTACTCAAAGGATTGGGTTACGTTCGCCGATTTCGAGACAGACTTTAGACGAAATTATTGGACCGAACAGATTCAAGAATCAGTAAGATATAGGTTAATAAATGCGGTTTATGCGAGCGACTCAGGGATGACTATGTCTGAGCACTTTGCGGAACAAGCTGAGTCAATGCAGTCTTTGACTATTGCATTTAGCGAACGGGATTTAGTAAATTCTATAATGCGACATTATGCAATAGATATTCAACGATTATGGTTTACCCGAACTGAGGAAGTTAACATCATGAATGGGGCAAAATTCCTTAGGAGCTTAGAACAAAACATTGTCGACAAACAAAAGGGAGCCGCGAGAGGCATGGTAGGTAGCGGATTTAGGGGACGTAGGTACAATGAGTCGCGGATGGCGCGTCCCATTGTTGCGACAATTTCAGCTAATAATTGGGCTAGTAGAGGTAATTCGACAAGGGGACGAGTCTATCGCCGAGGTCGTTTAGGCTATAGAACGAATTTTAATAGACCTACCTTGTCTGGAAATGAACGAGTCCGACCGGCAATTACTTTTGTGAAGGGGGGCGAAAGCTCTAGTTCATCTGAACATGTGGGGGAGGGAAATTCAAATTCAAAAAACTAAATTTCCCCACACGAGTAAGATCTGATAGCTTAGTGTTGAGTAAAACGGGGGATAAAGGTATATCGGAGCATAAAAGAATAGATCTGGCTTATAAAATCCTAACAAACAATGGGTGGAAGCCGGGACAAGCTTTAGGGGTCGGCGGAAATGGTATTACTCGAACGTTGAAGGGCAGAGCGTGCGACGAGGGTTATAGTTGTCAGTTAGAAATTGGTAGCATAGGAATCTTATTGGAAAACCAGTTTGGTAACATACTGGAATGCGACGAGATAGACGAGGCTTGTAAGAAATGTTTGAGGCGAGGTTTAGACGTGTGTACAATGTTTCACGAACTCGATGAGACGATCGATGTAGGAATTGATTATTCCTTACCTAAATTACCAGAAGTATGTGTAAAGTTGTACGGCAGAAGCATGAATGCGCTTATCGATACGGGAAGTCAGATTAGCGGAATGACTAGGGAGTTGTACGACTCGATCTTAGAGGAAAACATAATTTTACCTGAGATCGCGATCCCAACGATTCAGATACAAGGAGCATTCGGTTCACGAACTGAGAACACTAATAGGTTAGTACTGATAGAATTTCAGTTAGGTAGTACATTAGTTGAGGCACCTGTATTGATTATGCGACGTTTACCTAGATCATTGATACTAGGGTATGATTGGCTAGAACGAGTAAAAGGAGTGGTTAACTGCGATAGCGAACGGACTTTGACGATCGAGCACCTAGGAGTTAGGTCTTGCGTAAAACTAAATTCGGAATGCAAGATAGAAAGGCTTGGGGGAGTGACAAACGCCGCCAAAATTAATTTATTGTTAAATCAAAATAGTAGGCCAGTGGAGTTAGGCGTGACGAGAAAGGAAACGGACGGTGAAGTTCAAACAGACTTTCACTTAGATGACTCGTGCTTAAGTAGTGAACAAAAGCAACTGTTACAACCTGTGTTGTACAAACATCGTAAGGTATTTATCGACAAATTAGGACTAACAAGTAGGTACGAGCACATTATTGAGTTGGTAGATGAAACTCCTTTTGTGAAACATAGTTATCCAGTACCGTTAGCGTATAGGGAACAGGTTAAAAAGGAATTGGAGGAGCTAGAGAGATTAGGCGTGATTAAACAGGAGGCAACTCCGTATTGTAGTCCACTTACGTTTACTAAGAAGCGAGATGGATCAATAAGGCTCTTATTAGACGCGCGCGAACTTAATAAGAAAATGATAGGCGATGTGGGTACACCACCACTCACATCTGAGATTTTACAATCTTTTCATGGAGTAAATTATATTAGCCTGATTGATTTGAATAATGCTTATTTTCAAATACCTTTACATCAGGACTCTAGGAAATATACAGGGTTCTCATTTATGGGAAGGACTTATACCTATTGTGTGTTGCCTCAGGGATTAAAAACATCTGTGGCAGGGTTTTCGAAGGCAATGGATATTATACTAAGGGATGTGCGTGAGTTTTGCGTAAATTATTTAGATGACATTGTCATATTCACTACAGGAGACATAGCATTACATTTGGCACAATTAGACCAGGTACTTGACAGGTTAGAGAACGCGGGATTGACAGGTAGGCTAGGAAAGTGTCGGTTTTTATGCGTAGAAGTGAAACTGTTAGGGCATATAGTGAATACAAACGGGGTACGTATGGATCCTGAACGAGTAAAGGCTATACTTGATTTTCCCATACCTCGAACAGTAAAACAATTACGTGGATTCTTGGGGTTAATAAATTATTTCAGAAGATTTATTTCGAAATATAGCGAAGAGGTTAGGCCGCTCTGCGATCTGTTAAAACAAAATAGCAAGTGGGCGTGGACAAGGGAAATAAACGATTGTTTCGAGAGAGTAAAGAAGTTATTTGTGGATACAATACTTCTCGTACATCCAAATCCGAAGGAGATTTATTATCTGCAAACAGACAGTAGTAATCTTGGAGTTTCGGGATATGTTTATCAGTTAAACGAAGTAGGGGAAGAATGTATAATAGGATTTTGTAGTAAGTCATTGTCAGAGGCGGAACGTAAATGGACAGTTACCGAACAGGAGCTGTGGGCAATCAGCTTTAGTTTATCAAAGTTTGAAACGTATTTGAGAGGGGCGCGGTTAGTGATTAGAACAGACCATAAAAGCTTGACGTTTTTGCAATCATGTAAATTATTGAGCGCACGTATGATACGTTGGGTCCATTACATGGGTCAATTCGACTATACAGTAGAACACGTGAAGGGTAAATTGTACTGGTGGGCGTTGCGACGAGAAACCGTTTCAAAAAACCGTTCTCGGCTCTGCGACGGTGAAACCGTTTTTACGTCCTGGGTAAAACAGTTAACAGTTTTCGTTGCACAAACCAGTCTTCGAATAACTGGTAGTCGTCCTCGTTCCACGTTCGTTTTTCAAAACAGTTATTACAATCAAAAGTGAACTTTATGTCGATGACATACAGTCGAAAATGAATGTATTCAACGACACGTTCGTTCTCAAAACAGTTATTACAATCAAAAGTGAACTTTATGTCGATGACATACAGTCGAGAATGAATTTATTCAACGACACGTTCGTTCTCAAAACAGTTCTTACAATCAAAAGTGAACTTTATGCCTATGACATACAGTCGATAATGTTAATTTATTACCAGTAGACTAACCTACCTATGCTGTCGTTCGTGATGCGACGGTCAAATCCGTGCAAGCATAGATTTTAGATCTGTTTACCTAAAGCAAATATGTTTCGTTCTAAAGAACGGTTGTCGTCGCAACTGGTTTGCAAACCAGTTGCAACGATAACCGTTTTCTGCAACCGTTTTCGTCGTCGGCGAAACGGTTACGTTTCGTTTGTCGAAAATACGATAACGACCCACCACTAGTAAATTGAATACAGTTGCGGATGTATTATCACGGCACATAAAAGGGACCACCGACGTATTAACAAATAAGACAGCGGGGCCAGAAATGAATCTATTCAAAACGACATTAGGACGAGTAGTACAGGAGAGATGGGGAAGGATAAGTAGTTATCAAGAGCGTGATAAGAGTGTTAACGAAATAATTAGGCGTATGAAAACAACAGGTACACCTGAATCGAGGTATTATGTGCTCAAAGAAGGGATTTTATATAGGATGGATAAAAATGGGGATACGTTGAGATTGTATGTCCCCGAGGTATTACAAAGAGATTTGATTATTAGCATACATGAAGAATTAGGACATTTCGGACGTTATAAGGTACTTGCTACGATGAAGCGTCGTTATTATTTCTCAAATATGTCTCGTGTTATAGGACGAATTGTAAGAGCTTGCGATATATGTCAGAAGGCAAAGCACGCATTAGAAACACATACGGGACCCATCAAAACAGTAATAGCAAAAGAGATAGGAGAGCGAGTTTTCTGTGACATATATGGACCTTTACCAGCAGGACGGTTCGGGTACAAATATGTATTCGTGATACAGGACTCTTATAGTAAACTAATTAGACTATATCCATTACGACAAGCGAGCGGAAAAGCTACGTTAACATGTGTGAGAAAGTTTCACAAACAGGTAGAGATTAGGACGTTATGTTCAGACAGAGGCACGAATTTTACTTCAAAGGTTTTCGAGGCAGGTATTCATCAGTTAGGTATTGTGTTAACACACACATCTGTTAGGAACCCACGACCAAATTCAACGGAGAGAGTAAATAAAGAGTTAGGCAGGCTATTTAGAACGTACTGTGATAAGTCACACCGATCTTGGGTAGATTTATTACCGGACATAGAAGACTGCTATAATCAGGTTATACATACTACAACTGGTTATGCACCTAACGAAATAGTATGTGGAAAACGAGTTCTGCTATCGACCGATTTTGATAAAGGTGAAGCAGACAAGACCGATTTACAACGAGAGTCGTTAGAACAGATTAGAGAACAGGCAAGACGGAACTTAATAAAGGTGGCAGAAAATAGGGAGCTCCACTATAACAAAAATCACAAGTTAGTACAGTTTGAGATAGGGGACTTAGTTAAGCTCAAAACTTTTTCAAAATCGGACGCTGACAAAAAAATAACGAAGAAGTTCATGCGACTTTATGAGGGACCCTACAGAATTGGGGCCGTTCCTTACAATAATGTATACACTTTAATTGACGTTCGTACGAATGAGATTAAGGGAAATTACAATGCTATCCACCTGTTTCGTTATTATGGGGATATTTAAAAGAATAAATTTAACTAGGGATTAGAGTTAACAAAAGGAAGCGAGCAAACTTACCGGTATGTTCATGGAGAGTGGAGACCAGTTTAAACGAACAAAGAGGGATTTGAGTTAATAGGTTATCGCAAGGATTAGCGGTATTCTATAGGAGAGAAATAGATTTTCAAACGACTAGTAGGGATGCATAGGCAATGGTTTAGACTAGGTGTATTAAAAATCTATTTGGGGGAGAATGAGGTGGCCAATATGATACCTAACACATACCTATACAAAATTTTTTATTGTTTAAAAGAGAAATCTCAACGCGAGACAGGCACCATACTTAAATAGGAATTTAAAGTGAAAAGAGGTCGTAAATTATTATGGAAAGATTTAGCGAAAACTAAGGGTCATTGAAATGCGATACTGTGTTATTTATTACTCAAAAATTCAACAGGGCTTATGCGCTTAAATAGGAATGTTTTACACACGGTCATAAAACACCAAAAACTCAATTTGGCTAGACATTTTAAAACTAAAGAAGGCAATAAATTCTAGCTAGCTACAGTGTATAAGTGAATGCGGCGTCGACGTATATCGAAACCAGATGTTGACAGATTCCTAACTATAAAAAAAGGGGTCAATGTTGTAGAAAATTTTAGACAAAAATTCCAGAGAAAGAGGCGGGGTCCGGGCGACTTCGCAATCATTGGTTAATACAAATGCATGAAAATTATGTGTCCAATAGTAGAACGGAATTCTGTGTGTAGTTTTTTTTGCAGTTGCACTCGCTGGGGGAAAAGTTGGCGGGCAAATAGGTGTGAAGGAGGCGAGTCTGGGGAGTCAAGCTAGAGCGGAAGTCTGGACAGTCCAATCCAGAGCACAAGTCATAGAACAAGTTCTTAACTCCGCGAATATTATATCTTATCGAGTATAGAGTCTAGAGTAAAATTGGGTCTTAAAAGGTTGTTGCAAAGTAAATAAGTGTTATTGTATTTGTATTAATTCGGTATAACGTTGCATAGATTCGGAGCAAATTTATAGCTAAGTTCTTTCGGGGAATAGGCTATTATAAGTGATTTAGTGAAAGGAGCTGGTTGCTGAAATATTGGTAAAGTACACCATTCGAATTATAAGGTACTGTAAGCAAGGTTCATAGAGATTTTAGCAGGTCGAGTTTAATTGCTAAAGACATCCAATTGTCGGACGTCTGTGAAAAATGGGTCCCGACGCTAACCTAGATTTTATGTATGAGTTGATGATGAAAAATGGGGATAGAAGCTGGTCCACAATTGATATTGTTACATTGATAATGCAAATAGTGACCATTATCTTTCTGCTTATAATGTTGTACAAAAGAGATTGGGTAAGAGGCGTGTTACGTTCATTAATTGAGTACTGTTGTATTGGAGATACGCCCTCAACAAACATTGAGCTGGGTATGATTTATTAAACTAAAACGACATGATTATCTATGCTGTGAACCTTGATAACATACCTAAAAGTATATTCTTTGTCTAGAGTTATAAAACCTGTGTCTTAAATCTCTTCTTTACTACAAATCATGAATTATAATTGTGTGCTTGTGTGTATTTTTCTATAAAATAAGGTGTATTTAGTCTTAAGGGCTTGTAAGAGTTTTTATCTTGGAAGTCTCTTTTCTCTTACAATTAGAAAGCCTAGGAACGAGATTTTCCCACCGAATTGATACGATTGCCTCAACAATCGAATTCGGTGTAAATAAATCAAAACCAGAGTCTTTTCTTAATAACGCTCATTGTGGAGCGATGCAAATAAAACTCAGAAAATAAAAGTAAATTATATTCACAATCTCTCTTTTATTATTACAGTTAAGTAACCTTACGGATTTATTATTGGAAGTTTACTAATGGTCTGAGAAACTAATTGTCTTTCTGTCTTATAATAATGAACATTAAATGTTTGTGTTAGAGATCACTTGAATATTCCAGTAATAAATTTCATCCACATATTTAGTTACAGTCACGATTTCTATCCTAGAAGTATTGAATTTAGGTAGAATTTACAGGTATCTCAGAAACTATATCTACATGAACAATCATCTTAATTAATCCCTAGCAATAGATCTTGCTATTAGCAACATTCATTCTCTACTTTTATACAATAGAGCTAGTACCGGATTAATAGAAACTTGTCTAAGGATAATACAAACCTAGTGCAGTCTATGGAACTTTCAACTTAACTGAGTTGGGGATAAGAGCTAAGTTGGTCTGATCTGTATATCTAAGTTACTAGCGAGCATTCGGCCAATAGGCCTTTTCCTAGAGTAATTATAAAGCATTGGAGCGAGACGACGGTAGCAGCTACGAGAGCGAGAGAGATAGCGGGGCAAGCGGAGCTCACTCGAACAAAGGGTAGGTTATACTACTATTTCACCGTAATAATCCAGGGACGTACTGTAAGCACGTGGCAATATTTGGTTGATTGGGAATTAAAATCAGTCTAATTTGACTTGATTTGTTTGAGGGACGCTATAGTCCAAAACGTACCTCACATGGCTGCATGGTGACAAGCCGGCGGCAATGCTCCGACACCCAAACACAACCTCCTCTCAGCAGACCGGCTCGAACATGGATTGGCCAATCCATAAACCAAACTATTTGATATGATAAATAACTCAAAGTCCATGGACCAGGGGCGGGTTATAATACCCATTAAATGAGAGTACCAGCCGATTAATCGGATTTAAGAATAGATACGCTTCGTAGCGAAATAAAGAGTTCGGTCTGCAGCCCCGAATAACAGTGATTAATGGCCTGTTAAGGCGTAGGGAAGTATCCCCCGTGTCCGGGAGCATTGGTCGGTTAAGATGCCTTTATAAAGGAAATACATGTAAATCAGCAACCACTCAATCCGGCCCTGACTTGCTAAACTCGACATTAATGTTACTTTGTTGTGATTTCAATATCTTAAAAGGGTAAACTTCGCGTTAAGGTACTGATTAGATTACCATGGCTCAGGTAGATTGTTTGGTTTGCCTTACGTGTTCACCCAGCGTAATGTGCCAAAGTACCAGTTGCTGGTAATTAACGAACAATAAATACAACAACCGAATACCGAAATTGCCACTAGTTTGCACAGTGTTATCTTTCCATTTTATTTAGGTTATAGATTTTCTCACATAATAGTCACCATATTTAATTAGACGAGACGATCACGCCGGTACCATCACAATAGAAAGTGTTTGTTTGTCAATCTATCTATACTTCTATACTAAAGTTTGGATGGATGGATGGCACAGAGATAAATTATAGTCTGGAATAACACTTATGCTACTTTTAATCCCGGAAAATTAAAGAGTTCCCTCGGGAACCAAAAAAACCCTCAATCCACGCGGACGAAGTCACGGGCATCAGCTAGTCCTCTATATTATGTTTGCCAGTCAACTAGTCAGGGTAACTTGCCACAAATAAAGCCTTGCACCATAGACCAGAGGCAATCCAAAAATTACATCTTTATGCACCTAGCTACTTCACCTTCGTTCTGCAAACTGCACACCAATAATTTTGCGCTGGAATAACTGAATTGTACTGCAAATTCTGCCAGCTTGGAGAATTTGCAGTACAAAATCTTGACCCTGTCAGTCCACAGCGCTCTGTCTAGACGTCTCCATCGGGTGACTGATAGCAAAGAACCTCCTTACACTGTGTTGTAGGTACGTATAATAATACTCGTATATCAAGCAGTAAGTATAAATAAAAAATCTGTAACCCGACTACGGTAAAATTTTAAAGATCCACTTTTTTATGTAACTCCATGTCGATTTTGCTCGTGTGTATAGTCTATGTTATACCCGGACTATAATAACGAATGCATTGACACCTCATTCATCAAAATCGGCACTACGTTGGAACATACATAAATACATACTTACATACCTTATATTACATACAATAGTATATTTCATTACAAGTGTGGAAAGGCTGTCATTGCAAAGAGTTCCGACAAATGTCTACCCGAGCCGAGGCGCAGCCGAAAGCGAGGGTTGACAGTCGGAACAAGTTGCAATGACGGTTCCGCACATGTACTGAACGACTATTTTTAATACAGTTGCGAAAAAATGAAGCAATTTAATAAAATAATAAAAACACAATAAACTCAACTAACTTAACATTTATTTCTTATAAAAGTTATAATTCACATATTACATTGAAATTGGTACAGTTTTTTATACTAACTGGGGAAGTTTTAAGTTGCATATTTACTGTTTGAGACAAACTATTATTAATTTCGTATGATTGTTCATGTATATTTGTCATACAATGGCGTTTGCTAGTTGATGGAGTTGGATCTGATGAATTATCATTATCAACGAAGGTAGATGGACGAACGTTCTCTGCAACATGTGAAGGAGACGGACTGGACCTTAAATTAATGGAGTGTGTGATTTTTTTCCCAGTTTCTAGTTTGTTGCATTTTCAGCATACTTTTTATCATCGAAAACCTCGACCATAACGTAGAAGGTTTTAATTTTGCTGAGAGTTCGGAGAAGTATGCCAACATAACATTTTCTGAAAAACTATTTGCTTTATACTACACCCGCTCGGAAAGTACCCTCTTGCTTTTGTCAAAACGAGGTAGAAAGTACGTCATTGCTACAAACCAATTAAGCGGGAGGAAAAGATGTATGAAATTTCATTTCTAACGTGCTAAGCGGGGAGAAAACTGTACGAAAATCCATTTCTAACGCGCTGTTGTTTTTTAATTTTAAGTAAATATGGTATGGACGTTGAGAATTTGGATGTCTTACCTTAGGGAAATATAATATTAGAAGCAGCTTCACCATATTTGACATAGAAAAGTCAAATAATATGGTGAATGTCGATTGTCGACATCGACGTCGATTATCGATATCGATAGTCGATATCGATATCCGATATTGATAGTCGATATCGATATCGATGTCGATTGTCGGTATCGATGTCGATTGTCGGTATCGATGTCGATTGTCGATATCGATGTCGATTGTCGATATCGAAATCTATATTGAAATAATCCTCAAAATGTAGTCTAGTTGTGATAGTGAAGCTTCGAATGAAGCGACTCATATAGTTATGATAGAACGTAATTTTTTTTTTAATTTTTTTTTTTTAATTTTTTGAAAACAATACATTAGAAATTAAAGCTAGCTAGCCTAACCTAATTAAGGACTATTAACTATTATTAACTATTAACCTAAACCTTTTTTTTTGGTTTTTTTTTTCTTTTTTTTTTCTTTTTTTCTTTTTTTTTTTTTTTTTTTGTTTTTGTTTTTTTTTTTTTTTTTTTTTATGTTTCTGTATTTTGAATATGGGTTAAATTGCCTGAAATAAAAAATATTTATTTTATTTATTATTTTAAACCTTTGTAAGTTCGTTTAATCACTAATTATCGCTTATTTTCCTCGCAGGTGTAGTATAAAGCACTATGTATCACTCGGTAGAAAGTACGATTCCTACCTCGCGTGTATTGCGGCCCTTCGGCTACGCCTCGGGCCTCAAACTACACCCTCGATAGTAATCGGTCACTTTCTCCCCTCGGTGAACAATGTACTATTTTTCTCTTCTCTCCACGCAATAAATTCGTCGTATGTAGATATGTAGCGACTTTTTGACTTTTCCGGTAAAATGTTCTCCGAAGCATTTTGTGCAATTATACTGAGTTCCGGTGGTGTTAATTCAAAAAAACTAGGGTCGAAATTACTCATTTTGTGCAACAAACAACTAAACTCGCAAAGAAAATTTCTGAAAAATGGCGCCAACCGTAGAATATACTTAAGCAGAGTTTTTTTTTTCTTCACCCATTCTGGTAGGCTAAGGGAACTATGCCCATACAGCCAAGTCTTCAGTAGAATTTTTTTATTGATATGAAATGAAAATGAAATTTAATGAGATGAAATGAAATGAAACCTAACCAAACTCATTCAATCAAATCATTAAATCTGATATTGAAACAAATTAGTAGCTTCTTTTTAGAAATATACGTATTTGCATGAATCATAAAACTCCTATGAATTTTTTTAGTAAAAACTTCATGGTTGGTTTTTCTTTTTAATAGACATTATTTTGACAGTTGGGAAAGAGAACGCACGAGTTCGGGAAAGGTAAAAAAAAAGCACGAGTATGTAATAGCCCACATCCCGAACGCTATACGTCCCTGCAATACGCCACTTTTTGAGCAACTGTATTAAAAAATACTTACATACATCCATAGAGTTGGTTGTCACCTATCCGCTCGAGCATCGTTCAATCGATTGAGTTAGAACTTTCTATAGTTATTTTTAGCACTTTAGTTATGGAGACTGATGAGGCACTAGTAACCTCGTTATACGCATGCCAGGCAGGGCATAGCTGTTTATTAACCAACTATCAAAAAAAGGAGGAGGTTCTCACAAACTTAACTTTTTTCTTACAACGCCATGAAAAAACAATACTATGAATAAACAACTTGCTAATTCGCCATTCCGGAGGCTCTAAATGACCTGTGCATACTAAATCTTACGCTTCGCTTCGGCTTTTGATTTGTTGACGTAATTTTCGTTTCACGGAACATTTCAAGTATTAATGGCTTGCGAACGCTTCACTTTTAGGGATGCGAATTTTTCTTTTTTGCCATTTTAATACCCAATGTACGTAAGCAACGTAATCGTACATACACAAATTTTTTAGGGTTCCGTACCCAAAGGGTAAAAACGGGACCCTATTACTAAGACTCCGCTGTCTGTCTGTCTCCAGGCTGTATCTCATAAACCGTGATAGCTAGAAAGCTGAAATTTTCACAAATGATGTATTTCCGTTGCCGCTATAACAACAAATACTAAAAATTAAAAAAATATATATATTAAGGGGGGTCCCCATACAATAAACGTGTTTTTTTTCGTATTTTTTTGCTCAATATTAAAAACGGTAACAGGTAGACGGTTCAAATTTTCACAGAATATTAACTTGTATATTACCTTTCAAAATAAATAATTAAATATCAATAAAGTAAATATTAAAGGGGGGCTCCCATACAACAAACGTAATTTTTATTTTTAATACGTCATAAATCGTAAAACTTACTACAGGTTTGTACGGAACCCTCGGTGCGCGAGTCCGACTCGCACTTGGCCGGTTTTTTATACAACACTTCATGGCTAGTTGCGCTTGACCGATGACTTTGATGGGATACAGTGATTACAAATCGTACTAATGAAATATTTTTTGATTATGATGTCTGGACTTTAATAATATAATAATTATGGGTTGAAACACATTACTCACGATGGAATCGCTTAAACCGCGGCTCCTGATATTATTTTAGGAAACACGTTTTGCCCTGTTGCGCTAATCTGTGCAGTTCTTATTTTATTTTGTTTGCATATTGTTTTTGATCATACTCCCTGCAAGGTATAGGTCCCGTCACATAAAAAGAACGCTGAGGTACAGTGGAGGGAATGTGTCTGATAATTGATTTTAGCGTAATCTCAGTGCGATAAGCATGGTTCAACTGACGGAGCGTTCCCCCGTCGATAATTAATGATCGATAAATCGCTCAGGTAAACGTCCAGCGGTCTGTTTCTGTGCCAGAACCTGTAGCGTGCGTTATGTTTCATAGCGGCAGCCAGAAGGATCACAGAAGGAAATGACGATTTATTTACTAATTATTAATTAAACTTAATGTCTGCGTCGATTTTAGATGCAGCGTTTTACATTATGACTACCTAAGGCCAACCTAATCTACCCTAACTAACATTCTGCGTCGACGTTAGACGAGAGAATTAATTAACGATCTTCTCACTATTTCATAAGCTTTTATATCTTAAAATCTAAGTGATGTCTGATGTTACGTCTCATCGGACGTGATGCAATTCCGTGGAATCAGCTGAATATGCACTGGTACTAAGGCCATTCGCTGGAGGTGCAAGGTTGCGATCTTGCAACGAAAGTGATTTTCGCCATGACGCCGTAGATATTATACGTAACTAACTCACCAACTACAACCATTTCTGCCGCCTTGATGTCGGTGTGAAACAGCGGCGCATCAGCCGACACCTCGCACTGGTACTCCCCGGTCAGTGTCCGGTCCACTTCCGTCAGCACCACCCGGTTTTGGTCCGATGCTGCTACCTGAACAAGAGACGAGTTATTTTCTACAGTTATAATATATCCATGAAATGAAATGATGAAATAAAATGACAGACATGACAGACAGACAGACACACTTTCGCATTT
Organism: Erebia ligea; assembly: GCA_917051295.2. NCBI lineage: Eukaryota > Metazoa > Arthropoda > Insecta > Lepidoptera > Nymphalidae > Erebia > Erebia ligea. Next base: position 16,267,149 of record OU785221.1, on the reverse strand, counting down.
ATAATATTAGGATAGATTCCCAACTGAGCTTGTATTGTGGTAAAAACATAGAATAGGAATAAATCTATCATAATTTAACCCTTCATTTCAGTCAGCTTCTTGCCAGCTTCTTATTTTAACTGATTAAAATTATCCCCAAATTGTAGTCTAACGGCGGATCCACAGATTTACCATCGTAACGAGATGTTTTTACTAGTAGGGGTATCCCTACCGTTACAGCATTCAACTTCAACTGCATCAAACTGCGTTGCTCGTTATCAATGTTCAAGTTGTCAACTTTTTTGTATGTTGTTTTGTTAGGATGAAAATACACGACGTACCTTTTTGTTTAGCTGACAAAAATCTCGCGTTATATGGTGCTGCACAGACAAGCGCAATAGTCGAAGTTACACGCGGGTCTTGTCTACTGTTCGTAATGTGTTTTCCAAAAAAAGCCATTCAAAAATAAATACTCACATCTACTTTAATTTCAGCAACGGGAAACACTTTGGTAGCGGGTGATTCCTTTGGCACGTATCGGTAGAACTCAATCATGTTCCTATACCAGCGTATGGAGTACAATTGTGCCCCCTCCAACTCGTATGTACACATGAGTTCGGCGTCTCGACCTGTTAGCACCGCTTTGGGGACGTGGATTTGAAGGGACTTGAGCGTGTCGACGGTGCCTGGGAACAAGTAATCAAACTATTAACTAGGACACTCGATCCGTGGGGGATTGCGAGTTTACCGTGTTACGAATAATTGCGGAGATACACAAGGTACGAGTACATAGGTAGACGTGAGACGAAGTTCGCAGGGTATGCACCAATGAATTCAGAATAGATATAAATAGTAGGAGTGGGAACGCGAGATTATCGTCTTGCAGATGATCGATGCGCGGGATTGGTTATAGGTAATTACGCGGAACTTTGATTAATAATGTAATAGAAATTAATAATGTAATATAAGTTACGGAGACTGAATGTTGCCGATTTAGTGTAGGTACATAAAAATGTACGGTCAGGGTCAGAAGTGCAGTAGCACGATGCTACTGGACTTTGGCCTATAAACAATGCAATATTATAATAATCCCAAGATAGACTCAATGGGGAAGTTATAGACTTGGCAGAAAGGCTCTAGGTTAAGTTTCAAAAATTTCAGCTACTCCTTGAAAACATGTTTTGTTCGAGTTTTTTTCAAAAAGCGTTGCTAGGCAAAATGTGCTTTTTCTTTTCTCAGCCATTGTTAGAGTAGTTTACTCTGCACAATGTGCAAATAAAACAATTAAAATTACTATAGTACCAGGCTAGTCACAAAATATTAGGTAAAAAGAGGTAAGTATAGTTCTAAGCCAAAGAAAGCTTGAAAAAGTACTTCCAGTTGTAAAATACTTTCCAGTTTATGACAGCTCATTAGAAGTTCGGTCATAACGACAAACGAGGGGTGCGCGATTGCTATCGCTACTTTTTGTTTTAAATTTTATAATCTTCTTTTACATCTCTCATATTCGGTAATTAGGTCCTTATTACCCCCAAATGGAGCTTGTAGGTGACCAATTAGCGCTCTGGGGTAATAATGTAGCTAGAAAAGCCCTAGGGCGGTAAGTAATTAAAAAAAGTATGATGGTTAGATGTACGCGAACTTTTTGAAAGAGTGAAGAGTTTTTTTTAATTACTTACCGCCCTCGGGCTTTTCTAGCTACATTATTACCCTAGAGCGCTAATTGGTCACCTACAAGCTCCATTTGGGGGTAATAAGGACCTACTTTACCTCACAATCGAGATGTAAAGCAGAGTAGTTAGCTCGGGTGTAAGCATCAATTGCACCCTCGAACTATAGGCGCCCTCCCTGCGCTCGTGCGCCTAAATATCTCGGGCTGCAATTGATGCCTTACAACCCTTGGCTACTAATCTACTATTACATCTCTCATATTCGGTAAGTAGGTCCTTATTACCCCCAAATGGAGCTTGTAGGTGACCAATTAGCGCTCTAGGGTAATAATGTAGCTAGAAAAGCCCTAGGGCGGTAAGTAATTAAAAAAAGTATGATGGTTAGATGTACGCGAACTTTTTGAAAGAGTGAAGAGTTTTTTTTTAATTACTTACCGCCCTAGGGCTTTTCTAGCTACATTATTACCCTGGAGCGCTAATTGGTCACCTTCAAGCTCCATTTGGGGGTAATAAGGACCTACTTACCTCACAATCGAGATGTAAAGCAGAGTAGTTAGCTCTGGTGTAAGCATCAATTGCACCCTCGAACTATAGGCGCCCTCGCTGTGCTCGTGCGCCTAAATATCTCGGGCTGCAATTGATGCCTTACAGCCCTTGGCTACTAATCTACTATTACTTATAATTGCCTTGTACTTTATAAAAATTTACTGAATTTGCTCAGAAATTATTATTCCAATTTCAAATTCCAAAAATTGTATGTAATCCAAAACTCTATTTTAATACTATTGTCCTAGGTACTAAACATAGTACTAAATAAGTTTTAAATACTGAAACTTCTATGCCAAAAGGAGTTAAATAAAGTAAAAGGAGTAAAAATAAAACGATAAATACTAAATAAGTCCTATATTGTTTGTCTATATTCACACAAATGAATGAAAAAAAGGATATTCCATTTTTATACTGTGTTACACATATTATTAGTACCTACACTAAATTTTACTGAATGAATATAGAAATTTCGAACATGCACACTCACACCAGTATTAAAATAATGCGAAATGCCTATCAAGTTTTTTTACAATCGTGAACCTTCCCTTGACGTCTTATCTGAACTGTGATAAGCCTTATTTTTCTACGTTAGCACCTTGAAAGGTAGGTAAAGTAAATATCTAGTTTATGGCAGCTCGTTAGAAGTTCGGTCATAACGTTAGACGACAGGCGCTCAGTGTTATCGCTTCTTTTGCTGAAATCTCGAAGTTTATAGTTGAGTTATGATTGCCTGATACTCTTACTTTGTAGGTTTCCCATTTTATTAGACTGATTGTATGATTGCTCCAGTTTTACTTGGGATACATTTAATTATAGGATCATTCTCTGAGACTATGGACGATTAATTATTATTAGCCAGCATGCATTCGTTTTACTCCATAAGGCTAGACCCACTATAGAGGCGCGGCACTGCGCGGCAAGTCGGATAATAAGTCGGAAATTTAAAAATAAATAAGGTTCAATTTATAAAATAGATGACCATCCTTTAGAAAATCTTATACGCTGCAGTTGAAAAGACCTCACGTGAAACAAAAAGCAATATCCATCGTGCTCAATGATGCGTCCAGCATTCTAAGCGGGGCTTATCTATTTTGGAGAGAAAAGAATAAATCTGGAAAGGAAATATTATTTTACAATCTTTATAGACTGGTTACTATCAGGAGATTGAATCCAGTATTGTATTTTGTATAAGTCATTTCTGTCAATCATAAAGTGATAACTTATGGAGTAGAGATATTATTTAAAAAGAAAGCAGGCAAAGTACCATGGTTATAACATAAATGCAAAATGTATCTGTATGTCTATTTATATAAGATCTAATCATCATTCTGTCTGCCTGGAATAAGCTTGTATTTTGAGGCGTGGACGTAAGATACTTTTTATTAAGGGAAATCAAGGGAAATCAACTTTTCTTGGTATATTATTACACAATAATATAAAAATGTCATATATCACTTAAGCCTCAAATAAAAATAACTAGCGGCATACATAATTTCAAATTAAGTTCCCTCACTTAAGTAAAATGAAATCCGCTTCTATACTTTTTTTCAACAAAGCACCCCGTTTTTACCACGTGAATCCACATAATTCTTGCGAGATAATTAATATGCCAACGCGAGTAACAGCCCCGTTGTATAAAGATAGAACGTGCGATATCTTATTTTATTACGGCACGAGTTAGAAAAAGGATTTAATTTCCGACCTAACTTAAAATGTGGAAATAAATCTTAAGTTAAATACAGGTTTATTAAACGTAGTGAAGCTAGGCTTTTAAGGCTTGCAGGCTTCACAAGCATCATAAATCTATCGATAACTAAATAATTATGTGTTTAGGGCATCCGACAGAGTGTTAACCTATTGACCGTAGTAGAGCTGATTGATTGGCGTGAATTAGCCCAAAGACTGGCAGCTTCGTCGGAGTTTATCGATAAAATTTATAGCGGACATTTAAAAATAGACAAAACATTTAATTTATACATCGATCTATAATTTTCACAGCACGTTTTATTCCACGGTATTGCGCCAAACAACGCGGCAAACAAAGAGATAAAAGCTTTTTAAATCTCCAAATTTATGGTTTGTTTGTGCAAACGGAATACTATTTGGGATATGGACGTTTATACTACACGATCCTGTCACGATCGTATCGAATAATAAATTGTGGAAACACCGAAAAAAGCTGTTCTATAAATAAAATTCCTTTATATATTGTTTAAGCATTAGTATGCGAAAGAAATGATTTGGCATAATCGTACAATTTTTGAGCCGATGCCATGCAACAGTGGAAGAATGCCAACCATTTAAATATTTTTGTTAGTACATATAAAAATAGTAGTTACTTAAGGTCATACGACGGATAGTTCGGATTGAAGACTATAATATTATATGTACTGGAACAAACTCAATAATTATTTTCGTAAGTAAAAATTAAGTACTTTAATGGCAATTTTTTTGGTACATTGCTGACAATTTACATAGAATAAATAGTGGCTTTGGATTTAATTTTGCGCTCTTTTCTATTTTGATAGTGCTGAAAATTATAAACACGTTACATTTTTTCAAACATAGCCTAAATTCTTGATTCATAAATAACTGAGTTTCGAATACGCTTTCTAATGCTTTTAATGGATATAACAACACCAAATGACTTTATGATCACTTCATCAATATCCAGTGTATTTGTATTAATACAGTTTGGTTACAGGTAAACTTCTGTTCAATAAAAGGGACAAAAACCTTTCTATATCATGCCGCGTCGTGTCGTAAAATAAAAAAAAATATTCTCTAGAGTTGCGGCCCGATATTGTTTTAATACGGCTCGTACGGAACTTGCTTTATGCAAACTAACGCGTTTGATTACTACTTACTAGTTAGGAGTAAAGTTTTACATAAAATATAGGAATATGAGCGCGGATATTTTATGCGCGCCAGTCGTACTCCATACATTTATTCGTCCATACATTTATGTTACGTTTGATCTACCATCAGCGTGAACACATCTTACTGTGAAGTTTTAATGTTTTCTTATCTCGCATAATTTTAGTATTCTATATTATACAGCACACACACGCACCGTAAAATCTCATAGAAAATTCAAGTATTTTAAACACTATAAAAGACCAAGAATTTCCTATATTGAAACTTATATCTTAAAATCGATATTAACACATTGCATGCATTAGCTAGGTACACACGAATTGACAATGTCATACAGTATCGCAACCTACTTTTAGTTCACTTTGTAGATAAACAAAGTAACCAAGTAACCTCACACAAAACACATACCTTACACATTTCATAATAGCAATACTGTATACTTAACATCTAGGTAGGCTAGGTAAGCTAACATCTAGGTAGGATTGTGTATAACAGAATCAGCCCCAGTGTGGCTAACTCTGGATAACACAATCTCTAAACAAAACTAAAATGACAGCTCAAAATCAAGTTCCTGTTCTTCTCTATTTGCCTGTTGCGACCCGTCACTTGACCAATTTGTTCCACAAATATTTGCTTAGCCATTGATAATTTAATTATTTGTTAAAAGAGTTGTAATTTTTTATATTAAAGGGTTGTAATTTAGTAAGTATATTATTGCAAATTTACATACATAAACTAAAGTGATTTGTCGTAACGCGACGAAAGCTGTCGATCATCTTTTGATCGATCGCCGCCATAGATAACCTATTTTTTCGTCGCGTCACACTGCCTTGCGACGAGCTTGCGACGCACCATTACACAATAATGTGTATGCAGCTTTAGTCTAGAGACAAATCTAGTGGAAAACGCGCAGAATTTTGCTTGACTGGTATGGAAATATCAGGAGAAAGTATGCGGAAAAAACGCTCCAGAGAAATTCCAGAAATATTCCAGCCTAAATTAGTAAAGAATCTATGTAACTCTGTTGGGAACAGAATTCTCGATTGCATCTTGTAAAATTTTATTTACCTGTGAATTCTCTGGCGAATATCTGAAATGTTATTTCGTTTTCCATTCCTCGGGTACTATCGAGTGTTTATGGTTCAGCGGTCACGCCAGTAAAGTTGTGTCGATTTATTTCAGTCCACGTATTAACGCATTGGTTATACACGAGTGGTTTGAGTGATTATTACTGGTTGAGGGATTATCGACGTTTATATTAATGCATGTTTATAGTAGTAAGCCATTCTAGATTTATCTACTTCCTTGTTTTGTCCCAGCTTTGAATGGTTATAATAAGTAGGTAATTATCGCCAACTCAAGCAGCAAAACCAGCATAATATTGAGGCCAATTCTGTAGTACACGATCTCTAAACGAAACTAAAATGACATCTCAATTTTAATTATATTGCTATCCCTTTCGTAATGTTCCCGGCGGAAAGGGGCAACACTAGATTTAGAGCCGTCATTTTAGTTTAGTTTAGAGATTGTGATATACAGAGTTGACCCCATTATCTACTGTAAATGTTGAGACATCATTTAAAGAAGATATGGAGATACTTAAATTCTCCATGTTTTAAATTTGGATGGAGTGTTTCTTTGTAGGTTTCTTGGGCGTAAGGTACTTGTTGCTGGCTTTGCCTACTCATTAACTTATAAGTTTGTAAACAGGTGGCGCAAGATGCATGGATTATACCAAAATTAAGCTTTTCACGTGCTAACAAGTTTATAAGCTTGTAAATATTTTACGGCCATTGTATCAGGCATGAGATTATTATCTGTATATAATTCTCTAGCGGATATTGGAAATGTCATTTCGTTTTCCACTCCGCGGGTACTATCAAGTGTTTATGGTTCAACGGCTACGCAATAAAGTTGTGCCAATTTATTTCAGTCCACGTATTAACACATTGGTTATACACAAGTGGTTGAGTGATTATTGCTTGTATTTTATTACTTTTTTGTACATAATATTTTCTTTTAATGTTAAAGGTACAGAAATTTGCTTATTCTTCATTTAGCAGTCCTCAAAAATTCGAATAGTAGTCCGAATAGTTATGCAGTTGCTGCTGTTAG